>JAWWES010000168.1:40532971-40599849 GCA_035583135.1 Lophotriccus pileatus | reverse complement strand
TTTTCAGAGTGTCCTTCTCTTAGATGGATTGCCTTAAGGGCTAACGAGCACCATCTTGCCCGGGGAGCTCCCTGACTATTTATGTGGACACCAATTGCTGCACTCCATTGCAGTCATTCCCATGTCCCAAAGGGCTCGCTGAGCCAGGGAGCAGGGATCTACCACAGCAGTCTGGCCCAGCTTCTTGTTTTGGAGGGGCTGTGATCACCATTCTCCTGCGATAATACCATCAGGATGAAGCTCCACAAAACTAAAAACAGGGCTATGATCCAGCAGGACTCAGCAGCTGGGATACAAATGGTGACCAAAAAACACCTTAAGGGAAAAGAGACAAAAGGTGGGAGGAATATGTGGATTCTGGGGCCAGATAGAAGAAGATTGGCTGAAGGTATTATTCACATCAGGTGCAGAGTTGGCCCACAAGACAGCAGGGATGAAGTCTGCAACAGCAGCAGCCATAGAACAGACTGCTGTCATACCACCAATGCTGAGGACACATGGAAAGAGAAGTTTCTTTCATACAAAAGAGCAATGGTGGTAGTGGGAGGGAGGAGGGCTGTCAGTTCCAGACAGAAGGAGAAGAAAATAATTTTGCTTCCTATTGTGCAGTGTCAGAAAACCCAGAGGGCAGCCCAGGGCACAGGACAGCTCAGCTGAGGAACCTAGTAGCCTAGAGAAGACAGTTTTCTCATTTTTCTCTAACCAAAACTATACTTTCCATTCCTTGTGTCTCTGGCTCTTACCCCTTAACACCTTTCAGATCTATCTTCTACCCCCAGGAAAGGTGCAAGAGGAACCTTTATCACTCTCACAATAGGTAAACAGCATGTCAGGATGGGGGGAGTGAAACAATTTCTGCTCGAAAGCAAAGGCCTTCCTTGCTGAGTACACACTCTGGGGACTGCCATCCTTACTCTGCTTCCCCCTACAACACTCTCTGCTGCCCCCTCCCCTCCCTTGTTATCTGTCAGTAAACAGTAATTAAAGAAGTGGCCTGCTTGATAAAGCTCCCGCCTGCCCTCACACGGTGCTGCCCTCTCGGACGTGTCTAATTAAAATCCTGATGAGAAGATGAAGAAATCTCAGCAGCTGGGAGTCTGCTGACTCTCTCTGCGCTCGGCCTCTTCATTACTGACGATGAGGCAGAGATACATAAAGGACCCCGGGAAACGCTTCAACAGACCAATCGATACAGCCTTTTGTGGGACATGATGGTCTGTTCAGGACTGCCTTTTGAACTGTGTGGATAATGAGGATGCTGGAGCATGGCTCACTGCATGGGATGGATGGCGCTGGACTCCCCTACTAATCCTGCTACACTGCTGCTTCCAGAGCCCCTGAAGCTTGGCAGCCACTCCCACCATATAGTAAATCCGTGCAGTTATAATAGCTGGGGCACTTGCCCGCCCTCCACCAATCCAAGCTCCAGATATCATTGGTTGTAGTGCCAAAACACTGTCAAACCCCTAACCACTCCATCATTTCTATGCAAACACAGAGTGTGCATCTGTGTACGTACAACTGCAGAAACGTGGAACCAGCACAAACCTTCCCTAAATCAAACAAACACCACACGCAATGTGCACACTCTTTGTGTTTACATGTACACTTATTCATGAGAATGGTGTGTTTTCACTGCTGTACCAGGATTTTGTGCTAAGGTGAATTTGTTGGTACGTACAAAATGAAACAGCAAAGGGTTTTTTCATGAAGTGCACACCAATATGGTCATTGTGAATCACTATAACTATATTTAGACACACTTCACTTCATGCAAATACACCCACTACACGGTTTTATTCTTCTGAGGTTTTTTCTAATGTGAGATCAGCTTTACCTGGAAACAAGCCTATCTTCACTGTTAAATTCATAGTTATTTGAAATACCAGAGATTTCCTTGCTCTTAGTTTCAAGATGAAAGAAGTAGTAAAAAGATAGACGTAGATCTATACTTTCTAAAGTTTAAAAGTGCATATCAGGCACCTGCCTCCTTGTCCCTTTTCAGTAAGCCCACAGGAGGTACAGCTATCCTGGGAATTAAGATTATGTGCAAGAGCAGGAGTGTACACATAGTTGCAAATACAAGTGCACGACGTATGCGCATGAAGGACCTGCACGTTCCACATGGGAAATCAATAAAAAAGTGAACTTTTATCTATCTGAGTTCACACCTCTTGCTTCACAAAGCACTACTACTCATGCAATCAGCAACAGTCCAGCAATAAGTTGGTGCTCTTTTCAGAGTCCCATCTAGGTCCTTCGGACCTAGTTTATTCAATAGACACGGTCGTTTTATTTCCCACTCCCTCAGTTGCAATTACTTTTCCAGACCACATGGACTGGAGGGAGAAAAAAAAAACAGCTTGAAAAAAATATATTTCATAGAAGTCTCATGAAGTAAAAAAATACTGATAGTTATTATTTTCCAAATTGCCCTAATCTCACCCCACTGTTCCCCTTGTCAGCCCATGCCCAAATCCTTCCTGGATTGGTTTAACACTCAGTTGAACTTGCCAAAAACCCCAAACCATCTAAAAACAAACAGTCTGTAGCCAAATACAATCAGCAACAGCAGGAAGGGATCAACCAAATACAGAAGCAGTAGACTCAATGGTAAAAGCTCAGGAATGCTACTGGGAAGAGTCTTTGGAGAGTCCTCTGGAAAAGATGAGTGAAGAATGGCAGCAGACGGGAGGTCCTGGTGGCAATGGTGACAGAAACAGCATTGCTGGGAAGTTCACAGCTTCTTTTGGCCCCTGGCCTCCCTTGGCAAGAGATGCTGTTGTGCAGAACAAGGCAGCAGCACGAGTTGCACAGAGCTCTCCGTGCAATCCCTGTCTGTCCCACTACCTGTACTTGATGGAATGACACATTGCTGCGGCAGCTAATAAATAGAAGTAATTTGATTAGCTTTCCCTAACTAGCGATAAGATCCTGACAAACCCTTTTTAATGCGTTTCTGGAGCAGGATGAAATTGTTTCATTTGGCGAGCAGGGCCCCACGGGAGTTGCCTCCAAGCTCCTTTAGTGAGAGGTAAAAATATGCCAATCATTAATGAGAGGAGAATTACGGAGACTTTAATGCAATCAGAAAAGAGGAGCCCTGAGGCAGCTGGGGAATAAAACCTGCCCTTAAATCAGAGGCAGGCAGCCGGAGCATGGAAATAAAGGCATACACAAGCATGTACATGCACACACGCATACCTACCACACACAGAGAGACCTTGTAGAGCTGCTGTAAATACACTGGGAGTTTTGCCTGGGCAACAAACACCTATCTCAGCAAATGGTATCCATCTTCCCCAAAAAAGCATTTTTAAAATCACAGCAAGCTATATCCATTTGGCAGCCCCTTCCCCCCCATCAGGAGGGGACCAGAGCCTGACAAAACTGCAGTTCTCAACATTTCAAGCCTTCTGTGGAGGAGGCGTATTGGCTGCTTGGGCGTCAAGCAGCAGCAAAGAGCCAGCTTTGCCAAGTGGAAAGGTGCCTTTCTCAGGGCCCGACTTGCTGCATGACCACAACACAAATAAACCCCTCATTGTCCTCCAACCATGGCACTTATGCCAGAGGCAGTATCTACTCTGGATGGTAAAAGGCAAGTCCTGCCATCCCCTCCCTGCTCCCTCCTCAACCACCTCAGTAAATTCCCTTCCTCTTGCACGAATCATGTAACTTATTCCTAAGCATAACACAAGTCTTTAAGCTGTTAGAATTTCCCTGTCACTGCAGCAGACACTAGTAGCCTGGCTGGCTCTGATTTTGCAGGTGCATGTGTTCTTTCAGAAGCTCCTTCTCTGAAAGAAAATGTCCCATCTTTCTGTAGTGATCTTCTAACCCTTGCCCGAACAGTGCAGATGGCTGCATCAGTACAGACGATCCCAGAGAATGCTACTCCCAGTTTAATGGCATAAAAAGCAGGACAAGAGTTTTCCCATACCTCTTCCAGATTCCCCATCTTGTTTACTTGAAAATAAGCAGGAGTACTGGGATATTCAAACACCAGATACCTTTCCTCTACCAGATACACAAAACATAATGCTACAAAGACCAAGCATGCAGCACTTCAGCCCTTTTCTCTGGTTTGGGTTAGCACTAACCTATAGAGAAGCAACTGAATGGCTGATGAAAACTCTAAGAAGAAAGACAGTTTTTACTTCTGGCCTTAACATATACTTGAGGGGACGTAAGACAACTATTTCTTCTTCCCATAGCTCCTGCACTATAGTGAGTGAGTGTGGCACTGCTGCCTGCTGCTAGATGGAATGACTATCCTGCTTAGCGTGCGCTGGAAGTCCTGTATTGAGAAAGCCAGGCCTTCAACAGCAGCTCCTGCCGGCTACTTGAACCATGGGATGATGGGCTCCCAAAGTAGTACATCAAAGCTCTCTGTGGCTGAAAGTTCATAATGAAAAGCACCTCAGAGGTAAAGAAAACCTCAAAATTCTGTGTCTCTAAGACCAAAAGCTGTCTCTCTGTTGGGTACACCACTCAGCCAGATTGCATGCCCTTGAAAGTCAGAGAAATCACTTTCCAGAAACACAAACAAGTAAGAAGACCCTAAAACAGAAACCATCAAGATTGCAAAAGTAGCTAGCAGGAAATTCAGCATGGCTATGGCAAAATTTCTATAGCATCTAGAAATTATGTTTCTGCCCTTTTTGATTCAGGGCCGGTTTTGATTAAAAGTTCGAGCAGAATTCAGGGATTTCTTCTGGTCGAGAGCTTTGGCTATTCAAGACAGTTACTGCACCCCCTACCTGGATCCATTTCTAGTGGTGATCCAGCTTTTACTGTCACAGTCCAACTTAGTTTGTGGCAGCACTCAAGCAGAGCAGACTTGTGCCTTCCCTAGAGCAGTGGGCAGAGGTCTGAGATAGTGTCACACACAGTGGCTCCACACACAGGCCTGCCTTGCTGCAAACAGCTCCTTCTCAGTTTGGTTTGTTATGATTAAAAATGCACATCACCCAGCGAGGCCTTGGAGTGGAACCCAGCTGGAAATTGGATCATTAATATTCCTTCTCATGCCCGTTGCCACAATTTCTTACCTCTCCACAAGCAATTGTTAACAATGCAACAATTTAGGGTCTCATACTAAAAGTGAAGTCAAGACTAAGCTGCTTGTTACTATTGTTGTCCATATCCTGGCATCCCATCAAATTTATACCAGTGTACTGCATATCAGATGTCTTTCAGCCCTTTGAACTGCCTTTCCCCAGTTATCTACCAAAATCTCTTAAGATCCATAGCCTCCTAAACCATCAGAAATGTGACTCAAGATTATCCTCAGTCCTAAGCAGTTGGAAACACAAGGAAAGAAAAGAATTCATTCCAAGAGTCTAGCCACTTGTGGCTCTAACTCTTGGTCACCACACTTTCCATGCAGTTAAAGTACCCTAAACTTTAGCTTGAAGGGATAAATGCAAATCAAGGGTAGGACATACCACACGAGGGAGAATCCCACAAATGTACAAATGGGGATACTTAATTTTCTAGGAAACAGAGAGTTACCTACACAAGCTTACATCAATCCTATGTGCTGTTACTGCTGCAACTTATTAACTGGGTAAGTTGTGAGACATGTGCAAATCCCTCATCACTGCTACAGTGATCCTTTGAAAAAAAGAATCCAGAAGCATAGAAATTACACAGGACACAAAACAAGTGATTGAAATTCTCCATAAATGTCATCGTGTGCATTTCACTGGCCTGTTTGAATTTTCCTCACTGTATGGTGTTTACATTAGACAGCAAGAAGCACAACACAATCAGGACTACAGCACTGATCATGGAAGAACAAAAATGAAAAGGCATATTTTCTCTTGGGACTTAAGCATCACCTTTGTTTACTGCTCATTCACACTGGTACCACGCAGAGGAAGTTTGTTCCTGCTTGTCAACTCACTGAGCTGACATTCCTTTTGCTGGAGGCAGCACAGTGTCCAAGAGGTTCAGTGTCTAGTTGAGAGGTGGAGAAACCTGCTAGACAAGCAACTGTCATAAAGCAGCTGGGAAAACATCATTGATCACAAGAATCCAGACAATGCCAACTATAAATTCTGCTTCAAATGTCTATTAATTCTCTATTGCCTTATTCAACTACCTCAAAAGACCTGCTCCCAGTAAATATTTTGCATCTTAGGTGGCTAAACTGTTTGGGAATCAAAGGAGCAGTTACATATCACTGAAATGCCCATCAGGGTGAGGACTTGCTCTGTCTGCCTCTCCATAATACAAATACAATACAAATAGCTCCAGAATGAAGTGTTCACTAATACAAGGGCATAATTTAATGTTAAACTGCTCCTGCCACACACAAATTTGCATGTTTGGCACTTGCATTTGATGTCACTATTTCTTTTATTATTTTATGTCATAAATAATTATTTTCAGTAAAAAAAACTAAGAGTAAAACACATAGCTACATATCCAGCCATTTCAGTGCAGAAACATGAATGGTGACCATCTCAAAGTGATGGTCTCAAAGAATGTACACAGCAGTAACAGTTCAAAGGAATTCAGAAGAGAAGCTGTCCCATCAGCTGGAATAGACAAAACCCTGCCACACCAATTTGAGATAAACACAGAAAAACAAAAGAAGAACCAGGGGGTCTGGAATTATATGACTGGTCTTACCTACTTAAAATACGTACACTTTTCAAAACCTAATAAACTTACTGTGCCACACCACAGGTATTTCCCTTCAAGTAAGAGGAAGTAGCCGCCACCACCACCCCTGTCTGTGCCCTTCAGCAGCTCAGGCAGTCGTTGGCATCTTAGTTTAGCAGTCTGTTCACAAGGGCAGAGCCTTGATGGCTACTGAAAGCCAACAAAGCTCCAGCAAACTCGAATCTGCAGCCCACATGAAGACAGGCAAGTGATTAAAGGTATTTTAAAGAGACAATAGATAAGAACAAGGCTCTGCTACAGGATTTGTCAGCTCCTGGCTCCTTCAAAGCTATATAACATGCAATTTCCACACAAGGACAGGTGACTTCTTGGGCACCACTGAAAGCCACAAACTGTGAGTACCTCAGTCGTTCAACCTTCTCTTGATGCTTGAGTCTCAGCTTTTCCTATTGGATTGAGAGGCAACCCCTGAGTTTTCCTAATCCACTAAACCCCAGCTTCCCCAGCATTCCTGGGGCCAAGCTACGTGCCTTACCGGACTGCCCTCTCTACGAACATGACAAGGGCAGAGCAGATGGGTGCTCATAGCAGTCATGCTCAGGGAGTGTTGGCTACCATGTCACAAATTGACATAATCCTCAAATTATTTGGGGGGACAGACAGAAAAAGCTTGAACAGTTTCTCCTTCCCTGCCAATTGTTCCCATCTTCTACCTCAGTTCTGGTTGGATTCCCCCTTCCCCCTGTCCTCAGCTAGCACTGCCAGGCTCAGTCCTCCTCACCCTCACCCCCCCCTCCCCAAGGACAAGCAAAGTTATTACAATAATGAATTAGCCAGGCTGCTTACTGCTGCCAGTGGCGAAGGCAATTATCCTACTCCACGTCCCCAGCCACCGCTCAGCTCCCTCATAAAGAGAGGCTTTTGGGGCCGCTTTGTGCTTTGATTGGAAATGAAGAGATTGCTAATTAGGGAACCCCTGCTGGGATCGGGCTGGCAGGAACAATGGTGAAATGGACGGAGCACACGTCCATTTAGAGGGGGGGGGAGAAGAGAGAAATGTGAACCCCTCTGTAATGTAGTGCATCCTCCATTCACACCATAAACAACAGGGCAGACAATTTTATAGAGTTTTTCACCTTTTAAAGCATGCTAATTTGTTTATAGAAAGCAATAATTTGGTGTGTGTTTGCATAGGTCAAAGCCTGTAGTTTCTGTGTACAGTATGGATTGATGCATTTGTGCACATATACACTCTTTAAGAAAATGCCTCTGGAAACAACTGTGGGTATCTACACAGCTGACCGTACATTTCTTGTTATTCACTGGGCAGCACACACCAATGCTGCATTAACAGGGAAAGACACTTAGAAAAGCCTGTTGATGAGTATTAACACAGTATTTTAGTGTCGGAATTCACAAATCACCGAAGTTGAAAATGACTTACCAAACTAGTCAGTTCACCTGAGGCTTGCCCAGCAACCACTTCCACTGCTTTTCCCAAGAGCTTTAAATGACAAGTGGACCTCCAGGAGGAGAAAATTTTATGATTAACACAATATTTTCTTATACTCATCCTGAAATTTCTTCTTAATTCAGTAGCTCCAACTGTCCATGGAGGGTCACAGGAGCTAAATTCACCTTTCCTCGGTGACAAATTGTGCACCAAAAAATAATAAAGAATCTCCCTCACAGTGCATGAGTGCATCTGGACAACTTCATAAAATTGCACTAACAGCCCTTATATACATAGCATGCTTTGGTTTTGGGCTCTAGTCACTTTTAACTCTTGTCAAAGAAAAAAATACCTTACCATTTATAAAATGTTCATCTGTCGACAAAAGCAAATGCCCCACCTTTTTGTGCAAAGCTTGTAGAAAGCAGTTGGAACCCATCCTGCATTACTTAGTTAACTAAGTAATTCCATCATGGAAGCATACAAGTGCCATGTTAAAACTGAAAATACAGATTTCAAACACATATTTGACTTGCCATGCAGAAAATTTGCATACTGTTGATTAGCATGATGTACTATACACTAGGTGACTTATGTAAGCTAAAGCAAATTTCAAATTTGAAGCCTGAATTTACATTTCAGAATTCCTTTGCAAATACTGAAGCACTTCAATGTAAGTGATATTTTTCTGAAAATATTTTCAGAAAAGCACCATTCTTAATAGAAAGTGATCACTAAAGGGCAGAAACACAGATGATCTGAAAATGACTTTCAAATTCACAGACTATTTCTCCCTGCTGTTTGCTCACCTCTAGTGTTTATATCTTTCAAACAGTTGTAGGTAGTTTTCACGCTCCCTTCTTAGTCATCACTTAGCAAAGCTTCACATATTTAGTTCTTTTGATCTTCCCTCATAAAAACAATCCCTCCAGCTCTGTTATCATTTTTGTTGTTCTTCTCTTACTACCTTCCAAGTTTCTTCTGCATTTTTTGCTGCTAGTGCCCAGAGCTGAATATCTCACCAGAACAGCACCAAGCAAACACACTACCTCATTGCTTCCTGGTGTCCTGCCTGCATACAACACAATCAAGTCTCATACATAGGGCAGCATTTGCAACCTGCCCACTTTATCCCCCTGGCCTGTCATGATACAGTGCCAACTCAGATGAGACTTGACCATCACTACCATTCCCCCAACACTCTATCATTCAGTTCTCACCTGTGTTCCACTTACCTGATGGGAATATTTCCCCTTGACCAGGTACAGTCAGAAAGTAAAACCCTCTGCTAGAACCATGCTTAGGATTGGTTTAGGTTCTGACAACCTGTAGTTACTTACTGCACCTATGAGACCTGACCACTAAAAAGCAAGGAAATATGTACCTAGTGACACCAAGGTGCAAGTTGTAATGTGGTGTACAGTGGCAGAGCTTGTTTGGTTTCACTGCAGCTGTACTGGTTTACACCAGCTGAGAAGCTATTTCCATAAATCTTAGATTGCCCATAGCAGAAACAATCACATTCAGACAAAGTACAAAGAAGGGTGTATTTCACCGTAGCAGCTATAATTCTGATGCATGAAGCCCCTTTACCCTGATTTCATAATCAAAGTATTTTCTTTGTAGGGATACAGCTATACTGAATGTACAAGCAATTCAATATACCGAACAACTGGTTCTGGAACTCTTTGGTAAAGCACCTACAATTGCTCTCTTGATAATCAAATTCTAATTTAACAGAAAAGGAATAAAACTCGTGGTAAAATTATGGATGTACAGGCCACCTGCATTTGAAACTGATGAATGTACTTCATTACTACATCTATTCACAGGGTCTGATTTTGACTAGCCTTAATATCCTAGCAAAGCGGGATTAAAGGAAGTGGCATTCTCATGGCATTAAAGCAGGCAGGGCAGGGGGAGATGTCAGAAGAAATATTCAAATGTTCTAAAATCATGAAGGACAGAAGAAAGCCCATTTCAGACTGATACTATTGTGCCCTCAGCAACAGGCTACCAGCTCTGTTCTCATGTGAAACTCACTTTCTTTCAGAGCTCAGCTTCCTTAAGTAACTATGTTCTTAATATCCATTCCTGTGCAATGTGGGGAAAGTATGAAAATAAAAGCACTCAAATCAGAATTTCTTCAGATTCTTCCTGGAGCAACACAACCACATTTTGCCACATATAGTATGGACAAAGCCCAAAGACTTTTAGAGTGTACAGAATTTCTTTCTTTGGTGGATTTTAGAGTAAAATACCAATAAAAGAATCCCATCTCTTCCTGCCCTCTGCAGAAGTGTAGATTTTCCTTTAATTTGACACAAATAATATATATGTGTTACATTCAAAGAGCATAAAAACTATATTGTTCATGCCTCTTTGCTTCCTTTAGGAGTTTAACTTTTACAAATTGTATTGTAGAAAAAATTAGGTCTCTCTACATAGGATCTGTAATCCACCTCTGTTGCAGAAAGCAGAGATCCCACTGTCCTCATCTGAGCTACGTTTGTCCTGCCTCCTCCCTTGTGTTAACATGTGTTTGTACAGCTCAGATTTAGGAGCTGATATGGGTTAAAAATGCCAAAAGCTTAGCTTAATGCAAACTGACCACATGCAGGATTACTGTAAGTCCACCTGTACACAAATACCTGTACGTGGCATAGGACCCCCATATCAGAGCAGTTGTGAAAGCTGTGAAACCATTAGCAGTGTCAAAGGATTTCTTAAAAACGTTCATATCTGCAGCATTTTTCTTTGAAAATGTCCCCACTTCCGTAGATAAATGGTGACATGGTTGAGACAGAATGAGATTGAAAGACACAAGTTTTTAAGTGAAAAACATGGTGCTGTCAAACTAATATCTGCCTGAAACAAAATCTATCCAGTGAGAGATCTAAGAAGCATAATAAATTTCATTCCAAGAATAGGCTAAGAGGTGACCTGATCTAATTGTAAGTGAGGGAAAATTTAATAGTGGAAAGTTCTTTAATCTAACTTTAAAAGGATGTAAGAGAAGACTATTCTTGGTATCCAAAACTAGACAAATTTCACTTAGCAATAAAGACATTTTTAAACAGCAGGAACTGGCCATTGGGACCACTTGTCATGAGGCACGCTGGATGTTCTATCACAATGTCTCTAAATCAATGTTGAGAAGCTGCCTACACAAATGCAGGAGTTACTAGGTGGATTTTAGATTTTAATGCAGTTAGGCCTAGAGTATGAATAGTATATGGGTCTGTCTTAAAATCTGTTTAGATTCCTTATGGTTCTTTAAGAGTTGTAGAAAGCAAGACCAGTGTGGGCAAAGACAGCATCTACTTTGGTCTGCTGAAACTGTTCATTAAGACATGTTTTTTCTGTATCTACTATCCAAGACTTGTCTTGAATTCAGTAATCTTTGGGTTGATTAGAGGTGAGGAAAATGAGATTTAATTTTTAAAGATTTTCTTTACTGTTCTGAAATTTTATTTAAGCTTCACAGAGCAAGTTAACAATGAGAACAAATACTATACATTCATTACATCATGGTTACAAAATGAGTGAAGAGGGCTGTTTGTCAGTCAGTCAATCCCAATCTGTTTGCCTCACTATCCAGGTTTGCCTTTATTACAGTATTAATTTTTAGTATGGGTGCACTGGAAGCCTGAAGTCAAACTGGGAACACTGATGTAACATGCTCATGAAACAGAGAGGAAAATCCCTGTTCTTCCAGTTTCTCACATATTTTGGCTAACCAAACATCACTCTAGTTTTAACAGATAATACAAATCCATCATTTAATTTCAAGTGAACATAGCCATGTTCCATCAAAACAGACTCTTTCATAGCATTGGAGAAAATATTTTTCCATTCTTCTGCATTACATGAGAATTTACTACTTTATTGCCTCCTGAAGGCTTCTCAAAGACACGCATTGGTGTTCTCCAACCCCTCTCTGATCTGCATCATAGTAGGCTGTTTTTAAAAATGATCACCTGTCCTCCTGTGACATCTCTCAAATAATCAGCCTCACCTTCCTACTACAACTTACTGCCCCTTGACTCTTAGCAAGGAAAAGCTGTATTGCCTTTTCTCTAAAGGGATCACACCAGCCTTTTCATCCTTCTGGATTCTACCTCTCCATAAGGATGACGCAGGACAAATTATGTTCACCTCATCACTCATCTGGAAAGGCAAAGAACTTAGAAAAAGAAATTGCACATCCACTGAATATTTTTTAGAGATTTCTTTATTCTGAAATTAAACTGTTAAATATTCTAGCTGAAATCACTGAGGTGTCTTTTGAAATCACTTTCTGAAACAACTGATAGTAGGGGCAAAAATCTTTATGGCATTGTTAATTTTAGGAAGTCCAAATCATACTTCATCATTTAAAAAGCTACACTAGCACAGCCTGGGGAAAGAGAAGACAGCAATCAAAGTAATTTGTATTCTCAGTTTCAGGTACCTCACCGGAGCAGTCCCTGAATCCTGGCAGATGCAGGCTTCCCTTACAGAGCTCCAGCAATGCACACATGAGGATGCAGCAAAGCTGGCCCAGATCACTGGTGCAGGACTTGCCAGGTGGCAGCCTCTTGAAAAAGGCCTTGTCCAGACTTGAGAGAGAATGTCCCCATACCCAAAAAGAATTGCTACCTGTGACTTGCCTTGGACCCTGGCCTAGAAGACATTTTTAAAACAAAGAAGGGAATCACTAAACTCAAAGCGTAAAATATTTTCAATAGAACCACAATAAAGATTATACAGCAGTTCAAGAAATTGATGCAAGGTTATAGCGGGGGGGGGGGGGAAACACATAGAGCCTACTGAAGGCAAGGAGGTTTTAGAAACAGGACTTACATACAAAAAGTATTGAAGAGTATAAACAGCGAAGAAGAAATTGGGCAACATGAGAAAGAACTGGGGAGAAAAAAAGGAAAATAAATTAAGAAATCATTTAAACTGAATAACTGGGAAAATTTCTCTCATAGAAGAAGGAATTGACCTGTGGAACTGTCATCCCAGGAGTGAACAGGGATAGAAGAAAGCTATGCAAGCAAAGCAAATCAAACAGAAGAAAAAGAATTCAATAACCCAAGAAGCTTTTCCCACCTCTGACTGCTGTGATTCCACAGCCTGGAATAGCTGGTAAATCTAGGAGATGTGTAGCTACTGTCACAAAATATCTATAGAAAATGGAGGACCAGCATCTCCCCCGAGATCAGTAGTACGTTACCATTAGAAACAGTTTGCCATGCTCGGAAGAGATTATAGGTTTCCCCTTTAAGGGGCATTTAAGCATGGGACTATTTTTTCTTCCCTAATGACAGGAGAAGGAAGTTAAGGAGGTCAGAGTCCTGTAGACCTCTCTGCGTTCCCTATGGTCTAGTTTAGGAGACTTAAAAGGATTCAGATTAACTGGGGTGGCTTTGCCGATTACACACAGAGAGAAAAATGACCCCATGTGGTAAGTGTTTCCAGGACAGCTGCTCTGTTGGTGAAACACTGCTGCATTCCAGAAATAAACTCCGACAGTCAAATTAGCAGCTTGAGTCCTCTCTCCACAGAAACGTGCCTTTACTAAAGTTGCAGCAGTTCCCAGATGAATGGGAAACCAACAGCATAGATTCCTGCTTGGCTCTGCTTTTAAATAGAAAATGGTACAAAAAGATGTTTGTACAATATCAAATCAGTCTTTATAGTCACATAATTGCTGCACATTATTGATGGTCTCCAAACAAAAAACGATATTAGGAATACTTCTGTCTGGGATGGAGAGCTGAAGCTAGCATGGTTCCCTGACGCTCCAGGCTTGTCATGAGTTTTTCAGGTCAGAGGGCTTATCAAAACTTCAGTCTAAAAGATTTTGGGTTGATTCCCATGCATGTCAGTACCTACCAATGCAAAGTACTGAAATATGCAAAAAGATTACAATCTACATTTGAAGCAAGATAAGAGGCACTGCTGTCCCTTGCCTGGCTTCTTCTAGCTCGCAAAAAGTAATGCAAAGTTGTCCTCTCACCACAGAGGTGAATTCTGGGCCATGAAAGTAATTGTGCTCAGAAGCCCCAAGGCATTCACATTTTACTGAAGACATACACTAAGGAGCAAAACTACATGAGACTACATGAGCTTCCACGTTTACACAGGTTTACAATTAATGGTTTACAGATGGTTGTATTGAGGAAGACCCATGAAATCCTGGGGGGAAAAAAACCTAAAACGCTAAGCTACAGTTTTCAACAGGTAACAGGGCACTTCTTCAGGACTCTGGGCTCACAGGATACAAGAAGCAGGCTACACCATACAACCACTGAGTGCAGAAATGTTTGTGGTCCTTCCTGTTTCTCACACTGGAGTCTCATCTAAAAAAGCAAAATATCTCATGCTTGTCCAAATGCTTCTCTGTCAGGTAAAATGTGGGAAGGTGTTCCCACATGTTGCACTGTGTAAGGAAGGTATTGCAGGCACATCACTCACACATGGGAAAGTTGAAGCCAGAAGCCAATGTCAAAGTTCCAAAGGAACAAGTACCAGCACGGCAAAGGCCTCACTGGGTGCTCTAATGTAGTGACCATTAACTTCAAGAAACCTTCATCAGCTAATGCTGCAGTAATGCAATGCTCCTCTATCTCAACACACCACCAAACCAAAACCCACCTGGTGACCAAATCTTCTGCAGAGCTATGCATTGCAGCAGCAAATCATGTTATACATTGAAACAAACTCAGGGCTGCCGCATGAGGTGGTCTTAAACATAAATACATGAAAGTATCCTCTAACCCATTGCCTCTTTCCCTTTGGGCCTAATTTCTGCCCTGAAAATTCTACCACAAGAACCACTCTGTCAGTGGGAAGGAACACAGTACCATTTGGAAAGGGTAAATTCAGGAAGCATCATTTCTGCTTAGCGCAGTCTTGCTCCACAGCTGCAAACTTGTCTTCACTGCTACTTACAAGGTAGCATAGCTTATCTATCCTAGGGACTTGCACAGCTTTAGAAATACTACCTATAACAATAGAAAAACATTCAGGATAAGCAAGATTGGGTACCCCAAAATACAGATACTACATGTTTGTAACAGAGTATCATGTAAACAACAAACTGCAAAGAGTGACAACCCTGGATCCAGTTGCAAGAAAAGTTATGGGAAGAGCTATGCCAGGTGAAGTTGTCACCTAGTCTCATATTCTATCTCTGATATCAAACACTAACATGTGTTCAGGGAAAGACTATAAGAAAGGTAACGTTGTCCCTGCTCTTCACCTTGCTGCACCTTTGCAGACCTCACAATCAGTATCTCGGCAGCCCATGTCTTAGACAGCCCTCTAGACTACAACCTGTACTTGCTGCTGAGGAGTCTACATGTCCCATAAATTCCTTTATGAGGGTATCTTTTTGAATTATCCATAACTTTGCCACTGAATGGTACAGAATAAATCCCAGATTAATTTTATGTGAAATTATAGTTAATTTGTTTTATATAAAGCACTTTTTTTAAATGAGAAAAAGATAACTACAGTATTGAAAAAATAAGGAAAACACATGCAAAACTAAAGATACCGAAAACATGTAGCAGAGCTCTCTTCCTAGCTAAGAAAGGGGAGGTGCTAATTCTGCAAAGCAAAGAATTAGGCAGGTTTTACACAGGACCTTTTTGGTATCTTTTAGTGAAGTACACACCAAGTAAAGCCACCTCTGTTCCAAAAGAGCCACATTTTCAGCAGTACGTTACCACTAATTCCTATCTGGGTTACCCTCATCTTTCTTCTAGCCACAGACTTCATGACTGACTCTACCCTCTTGTAGTCTCTTATCTTGAACCCCATTGGAAGCTCTTTCAGACAGAAGCTGTCTCATGGCTAAACACAGCAGCTCAGCAATAGTGGCAAGTACAGTGTCATACAAACAACAAGAACAAGATGGAAGCAAAAATCAAAGCTGCCAGTAAAAGTCATAACTATAGTCTGAGATCTAGTTAAGAAGAAGTAGAACAGTCACAGCATGAGATTTATTAAGTAGCAAATGATAATTTCACATTACATAATATACAATTTTGCATAGTATATTGAATTCAGTATTGTGAGCCTCGAATATTCAACCACTGATGAAGTCCCAAAATAAACATAATTATATATTCTGGTATGCATTGGTGGTTACTCATATCACTCCCCATTTTTTTGGGGGGAAAAAAAAGATAACTGGCATTAGTTTTCAGTTGTTCACCGAAACCTTGTGGTCTAGGCACTTTTCTTCTCTTAAAGCAATACTGCAATTTTTCTCATCATTTCCTTTCACATGGTGGAGATGTAAAGTCAAATATCAAGTGTAGCAATGAATTTCTTGGCAACATCAAAGAGGATAAAGTATAGAAATGATATGTAGGGTAATTAAATAGATCTCTATATTATTTGGCCCGACGTAATAAAAAAGCATTTCACAACAACCTTTTGGCCCTCCTGGCTTTGTGCGATGTTTTGCAATACCCTCAAAATAGTCCCAAGCTTTCTTGGCCTACTGGCCTGGCTATGAGGAGCTGCAGAGACCTGCCTGAGATTCCGCAAAACACAACAACACATCCAGAAAGAAATGGCGTAAAGCGTGTTCAAATACAAAGCAGAGAGAAAAAGAGTTAGAGAGCACCATGAGCAAGCTGCTTATTTATTTCTGCAAGTGAGAGTCCAAATCTTGCAGTTATCAGCAGTGGTCCAGATAATGGTGTAAGCCAAGCCCAGTTCATCACCTGCTTGCAGTTGGTGCCTCAGTGTGAGAGGGCTTCCTTCACCCAGCCCACTGTTCTACAAGGAAAACAGAGAGCCAGAAACAGTCAGGGCCTCCACCTCTTGTAGGCCCATGGTTGCAGAAGCACCCAACAGATCTTCAGGATTGACATTCTGCATTGCTGTGCTTTTGAATATGTTTCATGCGTTTATGGGGGTGGTGCAGCTGAGCAGACAAAAAGCACTGCTCTCCTCCAGCAGCTCCTGCAGCAGGTGGGTGTCTCTCCTGCCGCCACCCTGAGGCCACAAATACACACCTAACTTCTCAGGGCAGGTTTGGCACTTCAGTGCAAAGAAGGTGGGATATTTTATGATCCACTACCGGTCAGCCCATGCAGGTGGCTAGGAGTTAGCATCGGGATCACAAGACCAAAAGCACTCAAACACCCTGTTTCAACTTCCAAGCAAGACCAACTGAGGAGTGACTGTCAATTGGCCCAGAAAGACGAAGGGAGGGAAATGATGGGAGAGATGGATATCCTGTGACATGATAGCCTGAGACTTCATAGAATGCTACAGACCAAGACACTGCCAGCAAAGACTCAGTGTAACAACTCACAAACTACCATTTGCAGCCAATCTCCATTATGCATTATAAAATAACTACGCTACCTCTGCTCGTCCACCTTTCCCTGGGAGCAGACAGACAAGTGGTAAACTTAACACGTCTAACATGGGCTTTTTCTGGAATGAGTTAGCAACAGAGCAGCTCTTCCTTTGCACTATCCTAGATAAACAGAGGATGTTGCTGGTACTAAGTGTCTCAAAGTGGTAGGGACAGCATTATCACTTCAGTGCTGTTTCCTGAAGGATCAATAAGCCAAGACAATCAATTCTTCTGGCTAGTCCTTATTCCCCATGAGAAGCTGTGGCTCTCGTCCCCCATCATTTAACCCTTCACAAACACAGCAGCAGCCCCATTAATTCTGTCCTCCTTAAACACACATTCCACAAGCCCACGTGCCAGGAGAGATTACAGAGCTAGAAGGAATGTATCCAGGTGAACACAATATTGCCAAGTGGTATGACCCAGTACTTCAGCACAGCAATAACATGTCTATACATACTGCTCTCGGAGGCATCCTTGCATCTGATTTCTTGGTACAGGACAGAGGGCTCCAAAGAAACCATAGCTCTCTATCCCCCACTACTTCTCTGTACAGAGAATATAAGACAGTCCCAGAGCACTGGCTGACACCCACAGAAGGGGCTGCATAGGCAGTAGATGGCATGAACAGTCATTACAGAGAGTCACAAGAGTAGAACCTAATCAGAGACCACAAAACTGAAGTTTAATCCTATGTAGCAGAAAGACAGTAAGAGGGGTGGGGAGAAAACTCAGGAAGAATGAATGGATCATGGGATTATTTGCAATGCAAAAAAAGGAATAGAGGCTACCAGAGGCAAAGGAGGACTGTACTCAGAGCCTGCAGTAAGACAAAGAGTTTCGCTGTGGTCCTGCAGTTCTCTCTAGACCATGGAGAACAGTGCAAGCAGGAACCCCATTTAAAGTGGGCAAAACACATCTCATTGAGAAGAGACTCACCTTAAACTGAACAGGGAGTCTGTGTCAGAGCTATAATTAAAGAACAACAGTGAAACAAACAACTCAGCGTAAAGATTGGCCATGAACAAATTTAAGCTGAACACAGAAGTTTCCACCTAAAAAGTAGTGGGATGTGGGATAGGCTCCTAGAATGACTTTTAAGTGAAACATTAAAGAGGATGCTTATGCAAGTAATCCTTTCCTAGCCAATGTTTCACACAGAAAATCCTTGCTCCCTCTCCCATGCAAAGACAGTATTTGCGAATGGTTATAAATTGAGTGCTGCCACACTCTCAGTGCTACAGACTGTGGGTTCAAAAATATGACTGAGAAAATCCCATTCATGTGAGCTCTTCACCAACCTACATTAGTTCACATCACCAACAGAAAAATGTTGAAATCCTTTATGCTAGGCCATGGGGACATGATGCAACAGGGAAGAACTTCTTGTTTAAAGGGAAGCAGTAGGAAAATCTGCCAATGAGAGTAACTGCAATTATAAAAAGTTCAGGGGGCCCATGGGAAAAGAAAGGCCTGAGGATGAATAACAAAGGAATAAGAAAAAAAAAAAGAAGAAAAAAAAAGCAAGCTGTCTGGCAAGTCTGTTGGTAGGCATACCCTCTCTCCTCACCCAGAAAGTCACCCTCTAGGTCCTGTGAGCTTTAGAGGGATGTCAATAAAATGCCTATATTTTAGTACACAGCTACCAGTCATTGGCACAGGCCTACTACAAAGACGTGATCACAGGAGGCTGGGGAAACGAGAACTTGTGGAATATATTTCCTGCTGATCCAGCAAACACAATTATGAAGAGAAAGAGAATCCATTCTGAGAGCAGCGTGAAACTCTTGTGAGTAGGATCATTCGCATCTCACATGGTTGAGGGAAAAGGGCAGCAACTCCTTAATGAATAAAAATAGCCATTTATGCTTTCCTGTCATACATGCTGGACATATGCTTTCTAGTATCTAAATAGCAAGATTTAGTTGCAAGATTTATCCCATTAGAAAAGGTAATTTCCCCTAAAGATGCAGCCCTTTTTCCGGAGACTTTCAAGAGTGTTGAGACTTTAAAACTGTCATTACTTTGAAGACTTCATGTCAACTAAACTGTGTGTTTTAAAAGTTTAGAGCTGCAGTATTTCCTTTTGTGAAATTCCAACACTACTATATTTTTTAGTACTTGTGGCATGCAAGAACACAATAGCTTTCTATGTAGCTTGTGGGAAAGTTGAAGATCAGTTTTCAGTTCCCCAGTTCTTCGTAAGCTGTATATATGCAAGGCAAAGCTGCACTGAAAAGCCAGTACCTTCAGGGTAAACAGCAGCAGGTCATTCATAGGATTCAGCATAGCACTGGGAAGAACAAAAAGTGAAGGAAGTGTATTTTGCCTGAAAGGTCAACAGGGGAGATCTCAGTACAAACTGCTAGGTCATGGCCACAGCAGAACAGTGCAGGAGAGGAAAAGGCTGAGGCAAACAAAAACTGGGATGGGAAGGAAAGGAAGGCAGGAAAAAATATTATATAGTTTTCAGCTCAGCCACAGAAAGCTCCTGTCTCAAAGTGATCTGCTGTAGGTGCCAGTTATTAGAGGGAAAGAACACAATTATTATGTATTTCAAATGCATTTAATAAAGTACACTCTAGCTGATGGTGCTTTCCTCAGCAGGTCCAGGCACAGAGCACAGAGAACGGGGCCTCAGGCATTCACATCAGGTCACAGTTTTAAATAATTTTAAAACTAGGGCAAGGTGCCAATTCTTACCTCAAGGTGCTACATCCAGATAGACGTGTCAGCAAAACAAAAAGTTTGGTATATACAGGATGACCATTGATACATGTGGCTCCAGAATGAAACAGTAACTTACTTCTTTAGCCAGAGTTTATGACTTTTGAGTAATAAACCTGGAGCTTCATCTCAGAAGAGTCAAACAAGACTAAATTCAGACCTAGTATATAGGACAACACCACTGAATGTTACCCGAGAATTACATTAGACTTCTATCTGCTTGTCGTGCCAAAATCAGAAAATCTTATTGGTGGCTTGTGCTAAATGTACTAAAAAACCCCAAAACCAACCAAACAACCCCCCCTTCAAACAAACAACAACAACTAAAGTGAAGTGGGGCAACTCTAGTTTCCAGCACAAACCTGCTTTGTTTTCAAGCTATGCATCTATGTCAGTGATTCACAGTTTTTCCCATGGAAAAATCAGTCACCTGGGATTTATATAAAGTTGTTTTCTGTAGATCTTGGAGTTATTTTGATGGCAGTCATGTATCATTTTACAGACAGGAAAACCGAGGAACACAAAGATATGACTTGGCCATGTGTCAGAAGACAGCACGTTTCTATCTCCATTCCTTTCCAGGACCTCTCTTCAGAAGAGAGGCAGGATCATGGCACAGTCTTGATTTTGTGCAGTTCACCTCCTGCAGACAGATTTTCTGAGTCCCAACTTAGGGCAAAAGAGTCTACAGCTGGCTAGTTCATAACACACCAGGCCTTAGCAACACAGAGGTCCTCAGCTTGCTGCAGGCAGACAGACCTGCTCTTTTTCAGCAACAGCATGGTCTACCCGAGCTGTCCACGCATGTATGATGAACTCATCACAAAAGCAATCAAGCATTAATTTGGTCAATCATTCCTGTCACAGAGAATCCAGTTCTCCAACTATACGATTTGATGCAAGACTCCAGCTAAACTGAAGGACAGAAAAAATACCTCAAAGGATACCAGCTTACAGAACACAAGTAAAACAATTTGGATATTGACCTTTCCATACTCCTTTCTTTTTTTTTTTTTCTTTTTTTCTTTTTTTTAAGAAAAGGGTAGCCAAGAGTTAAGTAGAACCAAAAATAAAAAGCATTAAAAAATTAAATCGTGTGTCTTCCAGGCATTATTAATAAAAAGACAGCCCACCCTCCAATCCTTCTCATTTAGAAGAGTATTTATTTGGAGTTTCTATTAGGCTGCTGCATGCACTGCGTGCATCCTGCTTCACTGAAGAAGAGCCTTTTTGAAGCATCACTTGACTTTGTTTTAAATATCTTGCTACAGTTTCCATTTTAGCTCTGTGAGATGATTATTTTCTCTCAAACTGAAGTTATACAGCAGTTGAAAATGCTGATGGCTTAACTGGTTTCCTTTTTTTTTTTTCCCCTCTCCACAGCAGCCCTGAGGGGGTTTAACTCTTTCTACAGCACTGAAATCCTGCTTTTGGAGTTCAATGTTTAACTCTCGCTGGGAGACTCATAAATATTCGGAGTCACTCTCTCCCTCTCTGTTTGATTAGGAAATGAGCCTTTAACTCAATGTAATCCCCAAGCCATTAACAAAAAAGCCCTCAACAGCTCTACTATTAGAATTTCACTCCTAACCCACAGAGGATTGAATTAGATTAACATAACTACCCGCAATCTGAGTTTATTTTCTGTGCCAGATAGAAATGTGTCTTCAGGAAAGGAAAAGAAGAGAGCTGGAGAGCAAGCATAGCATAATGAAATGTAAAAATAGAGAGATGAGAAATAGATGGACAGATGTACAGGTGAAGCGATAAAAAAAGGGTAAGAGAGAGAGAGCTACATAGTCTTTAATAACTGGCTGCTGGCTTTGGGGGGTTTATTCAGAAGGCCCCTCAAAACACAGAATTTTTTCAAGAAAAGTATTTTTATCCTGCTGGCGTTTACTTCATATTCTCAGGGATTTACAGTGAGACACCTGAGCATGCTGTACTCCAGACACCTGTGCAGAAGATTTGGCACAGGTTTTATTTATAATTCCCAAGAGATGTCATACTCAGCAAAGAAAGAAGAGGCGTGGAAAAGAGAACCTGCATGTCAATCGTTACTTTGCAGTCAAAGAAACAAATAAACTAGGATGAAACAAAAGATGTTTGTTTTTTTAAGGAATGAAAAAAAAATCATGCAATAGCATGTGTACAGTAAGTCAGTTTGGAGGCTGATAGGGTGTTTAGTCCACAAAATGTGAATCATTAGTGAAGCAGAAATTAAATAACAAACACTTTCTACCACCTAATGCATCAATCTTACTTCTAACCGCAGGTAACTCCCTCCCTCCAAATAAGTGGTCCTATAAACCATTGATTGGAATGCCACTGGACAGTAGGTGCTTGTTTGGTTTTTTTTTCCAATGTGGTAATAAAAAGATACATCAGGGCAAAAGACCCCCGCGCAGTTGAAAGTCCAACAATTATGTGGACGCAACTATTGAATCTTCCAAACAAATTCTTAAGACTGAATCCTTTATAGCCTTATACTTGGAGGACTTCTTTGGGATTGATCAGATTTCTGCAAAAATATATGATAAGTGAGAGAGTTTTTTTGCAGTAGTTCCCAAGCATAGTCATGCTGATATTTCTTTGTGTGTAGAGAAGAAACTGATTCAATTTGTATTTTTTCAGTGACGTCTCTTGGTTTTCAGTTTTTAGGGGGACCTCAGACTAGCTACATGATAGATTGTTTGTTAGTTACAAAATCAGCAATTTTATTCCTTTAATGCCTCTCAGAAAAATCTGCTCTCCCTTTATTACATAATAACATTTCATTATCAGAGAAAAATAAATTTAATATCATAGCAAAACAAACAAAAAGGGGACTTAGATAATTTAAATACATTCATTTTTAAGTAAAATAAAAAGCCTTAATAACCAAAATGAAGTTTCATATGATGAGAATGGTCAGTCTCACAGTTTTGTTTTATCTGGGGAGGGAAGCTTCACAGCAAGCAGTGTGCTGTAACGATCTTTTGGGGCATTATTTGGGTATGTTAATTGGGTATGTTAATTCACCTTGTTTGTCCACATTGCCTTCCTTATATAGGAATTCTAGCTGAATGATACAGTATTCATATCAGTGGCTAAAAACTTAGAAAGCATTAATTTTTGGTCAGTATTTTTTGTTCCTAGAACTTAACCTAAATGCTTTGAGTATTATAAAATGTACATCAAAGAAATGCAAAATAAAAGACTAAAGAACAAGCCTATTTGTCACCTTTCTATAGTCAGCCCAAGCAATTCACCTATTGTGTTCTATTCAGGACTTGATATTTTAACTGTGAAACAGCTCTGGTTTTCTTATCCTATTTTTATTAGATACTTGTTCCTCCAAATTATTTTAAGTTTAGCTTCATTTTATTTGTTGTTACTTTCAAAAATGGTAAATTGGCAGGGGAGGAACTTTTTAGAATATATATTTAATTAGAAATTTATACTAAAAAACGTAACACACCAAAATTAAAAATTGTAATATTTATGGTTTTTTGGGGTAGACGTAATACAGGAAATCAAGGTCATTTTTCTATACTTAAAAATAAATAAACCCCCTAAATTTTGTAAAAGATGTAACATAAACATCTGAGGCAAAAATATGAAACAAGAAAAACCTCTTTTATTCTGACAAAAATATAATACTAAAAGCTACTATAAAAACCCACAATTGCTGACTAATTGTTTCTCCCTCTTCATATTTGTGTTAACAAAAATACTCTAAAAATATATCATTGTTCAAACATTTTGCATCTTGGCTGCTTTAAAGCAAACACCTCGTTGACAATGAGAGAGTAAGTTCCTTCTTTGATTGTCACTGTGCCGACTTTGCAAAGACTTGCACCCCTCTTTTGTCATTGAAGAGACTTCAGTTGCTTTGGGACTTTTAAAATTAAAGAAACATCAACTGCTCAATGATAAATGCCTTCAGTAAAAGCAAAATATCATTTCATCTCCCTGATAAGAGAATATTTGATATGAAGCTGGGGGGGGGGCTGCTTTTTCCTAACAGAGGAAAAGGTGTAGCTTGATTCTTTTAAGACAGGACTGCTGAAGTTTCCAGGTTTGCCTTTACCAGCATGGGATAAATAGCACCTGTCCTTGGTAAGCCCTTAAGCACAGTTATGTTATACATTGACCTTTTTGGAATGCCAGCAAACCTGACTGTTTCTATTCCCAAAACAAAATTGTTCCACTCAAACTTTCATTTGCTTATTTTCAGAGGAAAAAGCCACACTCGAATAGTGAAACTGCCTGATTTCTACAAAGTTCTGAACCAACTCCTCTCCTTGTGGGTCGCACTGACCTTCCTTTGACAGTGTGAAAATAGAAAAAAATTATTCCCTTTAACTATATCAAGATGCTGTCATAATTTTTAGACCAGATAAAAGAGTTGGTGCAGAGCAACATTTGGATCAAAAAAACCCCACCACAAACCAAAAAACAAGCCCAAAAATGCAATAAAAGGTAGAAGTTCACTACTTACATGCTGCGGGCTGAGAGATGAGGCTCGAGGCTGGAGTAGAATTTCCCTTGCCCTCAGGTGTTTCTAATTGCTGATTAAATATCTTTTGGTTCTGCCTGCACCAGCCGACAGTCCCCTCTGCGTCTCTGCCTCTCTTTGTGACTAGGACACAGTACTCCGAGTCCCAACCTATAAATAGATCCCAGCTCTGTGATTGATATAACAGGCAGCTGACAAAAAAAAAAAAAAAAAAAAAAAAAAAAAAAGAGAGAGAGAGAAAGGAAAAAAAAAAAAAGAGAAAAGAAATAACCAGGTCTTAAGCAAGGCAGCAAAAGCTGGGCTTTTAACTCTGCACTGTGCCCAGGGAGGAGTCCCCCACAGTCACCCGTGGGCATCAGAAAGAGAAAGTGCAAGGCAATTACTTTCCCAGCAGCATTACAGCAACTTGAGGCATGTAAAGCGAATGAACAAAATTCAATTGCATAAAGGAGAGGGAAAGCACAACTAGCAGACTGCATCCAGCTCTTTAGCAATTTAACAAAAATAAATGCTATTTTAAAAACAAGTTGGGAATTCTGACAGAACGAGAGAGGAGTTCAGAGATGAGTTCTAGGGCTTGATCCAGGCATGCTTGTATTTCTGCTGCAGAATAAACTAGGGGGTAGGTTGGCAATTTAACAGCTCGTCAGTCTACTTAGGGTCTCTGCCTACAAACACTGTTTGATGCAAACAAAACTCAGGGCAGTGATGGTACCTCCCCTATTGACTCAGCAGAAGTTTACTTAGCACTCAAGGACCTGAACTTTCATTCCTGCTTCTCTCCTTGGCTGTCAGGAGAAAATGACGAGTTACAGACATCAGCAAAGCTCTTTTACAGACAGAAGCTGAGCTGGGAGCCCACCATCTGGGCAATGAGAACACATCACAAATGCTTCTGCTGTGGTCCCCATTAAGAGATGTAGGGGTAATGGTCCTGGATTTCCCCATATTTAATCCCTACAGGTTCTCCCGTTAGAGCCACAGTCAAGCAAGCCCAATAACATTTCAAGCCTGCAGCTGATTCTCCAAGCCTGCATCAGCTTCTAGATATTATGATCTCCAGTAGAACCTTAATGATTAGGCAGTTTCATAGCAAAAGGACTCAAAGGCAAGGCAGCTTCTGATGAATACCAGGGGAAGGGTGGGGAAGAAGAGGGAGAACAGGAGGCAGAGAGAGGCAAAACAGCTTTTACTACACTGCTACCTTTGGCCATATCTCCTACAACCAACCCTAGGACCATGCCCAGCTCTGCTAGCAGAAGTACTAGTGCAGACAGAGTACCATATTTACCAGCCTTCTTTTCAACATATTGCTAGGCTTGCTTGAGCTGAGATGATAAAGAAACGGTGAACTTATAAAGAGGAGGATAAAATCCTTAGGCACCAAGCCCGTGCTGAACTCCATGGTTCTTTGGCTCAGTGGCTAACAGTACTTGAATTATTTAAGCTAGTTTAGGCATGTCTACACCACATTGCAGCTGCTGCTGTTGCTGGAGTAAAGAAAGTTAGTTCAACAAAGCAGCTATCCCAAAGCAAGGCAAGGACCCATCACATCATAGCCAAGGTCTCAGTTCAGTTGTAGCTACTGATTATGTAGCAAGAAAAAGTAATCTCCTCTTTTTGGGTCAAATCCTGCTGCATGCTTAATTCACCTCTTGCCAACATATTTTGTGTCTAAGCTGTTAGGATTCAGTCAATGAGTTTTTTTTAAAAAAATGCCCTTTTTGCAGGATAGGGGCCTGATGAAGCACTGGGCAATGACTCATGATGTTTAGTTATTTTCCTCAGTCGAGCTACTGCCCCGTGTGAAATCTGGCTTGTCACTTTACTACCACTGCATATCCTCCAGCTTAAAAAAACATGAGATAACAATACTTAACACTGTGCTTTAAAGCACTTTGATATCTACAGATGAAGACCTACAAACAAAGAAGGGGAAAATAGAAAAGTATGTGACAGGTTGAGCTCCAGTGTGGAAACACACCCTCAGTTGTCTGCTAGATTCTGGTCCTTCACCTACTTGAATCAGATCTCAGATCAAAAATTACCTGACAAAGAAAAAATTTATTTCTTTCCTCTTATTTAGGCTGACTAGTACAAGATATTTTGGGCTTTGATATTGAGAGTTTTACATTTCCCATTGCCATCGTAAGGATTTTTAGACACTCAGTACACAGAATAATCAGGCTGAGACATAGTAGAACAAGGTCCCAAAACATGGGCACCTAAATCCAAATCTTCTGAAAAACTCAGCTTAACAAGGGGTAGACACATAGATTCCGAATGTGTTACCACTTTCAGGCTGTTCTTTGCTGTTTCATATTGCTAACATCTAAAGTTCTTCAAATACCACTCTGTCAAGCTTTGTGTTTTATAGAACAGGATCATCCCTGCCCCATCACATTGTTATAGGCCAAACTGATGCCACTGTGGGAAAGCCCACGATGTAGTCTAAATCGCAAGGACTCTCTGGGCATATCTCAAGCAGGTAGCTGGAAAGTTCTATTCAGTTCTTAGGTCCATGTCCAGTGCGTATCATTGGCATCCCATATCCATACAGCAGAGAAAGAGCTGGGCATACACTAGGCCCCATTCTCCACTTTCTTCATAGAGAATGAAGGAATGAGGACTTGAGAGCATGCCACAGTTAGCTAGTGTGAATGAACCTTGAATGGAGTCAGCATTCCCCCATCCTTCCTCGCTGCCTTTAGACAGCAGGATGTTTGACTGTAACTGCTCCCCAGTGGGGTACCCAGCGATCCAGAGAAGATCTGCTTTACATAAAACTTCAAACACAAGATCTCTACTCTCACTGGCAGCACCCTTGTGCACAAACAACACTTAATTCCAGACTCCAGAATCAGGGTGAGGCAGGGAAAGAATACAACAGCAGAGGCCATAAGACTGAATGCCCACTCAAAACACTGCAAAAAGAAAGCCAGAATATTTCAAAAGCACCTCAGATACATTAGAAATAAAAAAATAGGAAAAAAAATCAACATTAGTGACTTGTAGAGTCTATAAAGTCTCAACTCTTTCCTTGAGGCACAAAAGTACAAGACATTTTAAAATGCAAGTGCATCTTTACATTATTTTCTACTTGTTGTTTGGGAAGATATTTTTTAAATGCTTCTTGCTAGGGCCATTTTCATCATATGCCTGTATTTCAGTCTCAGATTCTCAAGTCTATGGCGGAGGTAAAATCTCAGAACTTAATTTTCTTCGAACACAGTTTGAGCTTTGCACATATAAATCTGGGCGGAATTCACCCAGGTGCATACAAGCTATTATAGAGGAATACAAAATATACTTTCCCTTTAATGACAAAGAAACCCAAATATTCACAGATACCTTTTTCAGATAGGGAAAAGCAAAAAAAGTCGAAGCTTGAAAATACTGATCCAATCAATGGAGTCTTCCAGTTCCCTGATCCCACACGTTAAACCACACAGATAATCTTTATCCCTTCTCCTGTGAGCCTGAAGGTGCTTTGGTGCACAACTGATTTATGTGCTATAGGTTTAGAGCTCAGAATCACTGTTGCTTTTAGATCAGGAAATACAGGTAGGAATATAAGTACTAAAAGATAAACTGAAAATCAGCTCTGCAGTTTCCAAGGCTAGCCACAAACTATGAAGAATAATTGTAACACACAACAAAATATTTCTTCATCAGAGTCACACTACTTTGAAAGAGCCTCACAAACCCAACATTTCTGAATGAAAGAGAGCATTAGTGCTCTCTTGCTTTAGTGAGGTGTGAATTGCACAGATTTCAAACAGGGACTACTTAAACACCAGAAAAGATACTATAAAATTAATTATTTTTTTTTTTACATAAAGGAAATTAACATCGAAAAACAGCTTCTCCAAGACTGTGAAAATAACAAAATAAGACCTAAAAGACAAAAGAATTAAAAAGTTTGAGTAGCAACTCTCTTCTGGATGCTTGGCACACATAGTACGACTCTCAGCTCTGATTTAATAGGGAGTTAAATACACTATGCATTTTGATACAAAGCAGATACTCTGAAAAATAGTATGTTCAAGAGGGAAATGCTGATATTATTGCTAGGTAGGAGTTTAGCTGTTCTATTTCCTGACTTCATTTTAATGCTGCAAACTTCATATTGTTTCAACATTCTTTTTCTGTGCTACCAATATCCACAGCTGAACTATTTTTCGCACACACTGAAGCCAAATTTCATATGTTTGCCTCTAGTTCTTTCATGCACCCTCCAGTATGGTGCATACCATGTTGCCATGTCACGTCTCTGCCATCAGCTGGGGAAGTTACACTGCTTGGTTAATACTTTTGTAAACTTTGCTTCTTCTTTAGTTCCTATATATTTTGCTATTTTTAAGGAATGTGAAAATGGCTAAGATTTTAACAGAAGTCCCCTAGCTATTCCAGCTAAAGATGTCACCACTCTCCAGCTGCCTGCCAGCTGAAGATTAGGACTCTAATAGCTCTTTGGCAGAGGGAAACCTGCAAACTTTCTAAACAGCTACAAGCAAAACACGTCAGACTAGGACTAAAGAACTTTCTTGGTTCAGGCAGCACCCAAATATATTATTTCATTTTCAGAGCTGCAGACAGAGGTCTTCACCAGGTCTTCACCTGGCATAGCTATTTGTAGAATTAGACTGTGAAGAGGCACCATCTGTGGCTGCTCAAGCAGAGGTTATGCCATTGGCTTTAAGAAGAACAAGAGCAAGCACATAGGAATGCTCCTCTCCCTTGTTTTGCTGAGTCCATCAGTAATAACAATGCACTAATGAAAAATAGCTTGGCTTGAGCAACAAAAAAAACATACCAAAGTGCATTCAGAGACTATCTAGAGCAAGCATTCATGTACATGTACACACAGAAATAAAATCTGATTTAACTAAAGGCTGCAAGGACTAGGACAATCATATGCTACATTACATTTAAACACACTACCTTTGTCAGTTTATCACGTACAGTATGATAACACACTCTCTTCTAACTTTGCCTCATTTAGATCCCTCCTAAATTTTCACTACTACTGCACAGCCTTTGTCTTAAAGGACTTGTGAGTTAACACCTAGCAAAAATCAAAAAAAAAAAACGAGAAAAAGTTTCCTTGGAAGTACTCCTGCCTAAGTTATGTAACCATGATATTCACTCACTGGAAAGCACCATCACCTCCTTCAAACTGCATGCTGCAATGAATTTCTCTGATGCTGGGCTGTCAATTCCATCATTTGGGCAAGCACATTCTAAACTTTCAATTTGCTGTGGATGCTTTGCAGAAACTCCTCACTGTTGTTATTGTTCAGGACCTTGTTTAGCACCAGCAAGTCCACACCTGTGCTGGCAGAGCATTAGCTGTGTACTCAGACAAATCTCAAAGCAGCCCGGCAGCCTACTAAGGTCGGCTTCAGGCAAGAGATACTGTTTCATGTTCTCAGTGACCTTGGCCGTGGCGGAGAAGGAAAGGAAGCATGTTAAACTGTCATAATAGAGCTGGTAGCAATTTTGACAGCAGGAGAAGGAGGAAAGAGTGAGATTTAAGCAAGTTCTGGTGCCAGATCTAGTAGAGACCAAGATTGCCAGAAACAGTTTCCCCTTGGGTTTTTGTTTTTAATTCAGATTCCTTCAGACAACTTCTACAGAACCCAAACAACTACATTATAACCACAGACAGGCCTAACCATGACGTCTGGCTCCAGATCTAAACTCCTTACAGCCACACTGCTAGCTCAGCTCCCCAGAAAAATCATCACTATTTTCCAAATGTGTGTGTCAGGGGGGCTATTAGTGCTCTTTCTTCTCTCCAGGGAAAGGTTCCATGCTCTTTTTGTGTCTTGTTCGATTAAAAGATATATTTTAAAAAAAAAAATTAAGGAAAATAACTGATTAAGGAAGGGGATGTTCTGTCTGCAGGCACCCAGATGAGGAATAAACTTTTCCAGAAGAAGCCCTCTGCATGCAAGCTATGCGATGTGCTGCATAAGTTCTGCAGCTTCTAAAGAGAGGAAAGACCAGTTCTACAGTGAGTCTCTTAGGAGCCCCTCCAAAGCAACACCATCGATCTCAGTCCTGCCTCATCTCCCAGCCACGTTAATTGTGTCTGAAAGAGCCCTCAGTCCTGCCCTGAGATTGGGATTCTCACTGGTCTGAAGAAGAAAGTATAGCTGTTACCTTTGGAAAATACCATCACCCAAGTATCACTCAGTACATCCACATCAGGTGTCTGTGTCCAGGTGCTGGCTGTGGGGTGGCTGCAGGGTGGCCTTTGTGAGGAGTGGTTGGGGCTGCCCCAAGCCACCACAGGGCATCTCAGCCAAGACAGTAGTTGGTGCCTGGGGAAAATGTGTTTAATACAGGGCAGAAAACACTGCAGAGGTGACGAGTGAGAAATGGCTCCACAGACACCCAGGTCAGAATAGAAGGAGGGGAGGAGGCACTCCAGGTGCTGGAACAGACAGTCCCCTATGCCCCTGCAGAGACCATGGTGCAGGAGGTGGATATTTCTTGTAGGAATGGCAGCTTGCAGCTGGCTAAGATCAGCCCACCACAGTGTCTCACAGCAGATGGAAAAAATCTGCTTCGTTTAGTAGCTCTCCCTTTGCACCTGAGATCTAGGCAAGCAAGTGCTCCTGGCTGATGTTGCCAGGGCTCCTGTGCCAGGCTGGATATGCCACAGGAACAGGTAGGAATAATACAGGCCACCTAAAATAACCTTGAACAGCACTAGTCCTGATACTATGGGAGAGACTATTCTCCCCCACAGATCACACCAAAACTCTACCTACTACTCCTGACTGATGAGGAAATTAAACCATTGTGTTTGGGAGGTACTTAAGGGCACACATGACTTTCACAGACACAGCAATGTGTATGCAGATGCCTGCCTCAATTCCCTCACTGGCAATGAAATTCTGCCACCATAATATTACTCCCTCACTGTGAGTAAGTCAAACACAAAATGGCAAGCTAAGCATTACCCTCACAGAAGTTTCTCTAGCACATAAAGCTACGACAAGGTTCACTTGCACCCCTAGGGGAACTGGAATCTGCATTTCCAGCTAAAGCCTCTCAGCTCTGTGCCATCCAAACCCCCTTCTGAATCCACTCTATCATTGCAGGCCCTTGGCAGAGAGCTGTAAGCCCTTGTAATGTGTTGAATGAGCACAGACCCAGGTAGTATCCCTCTCTGCATTGTCTCCCTTTCTTTAGGCTAACCATAGCAAGTTCTGCTGAACTTCAGCTCAGCTTCATCTTAGCAATAAGTGAGGTGGTTTCTCCCTCTTCAATGCAATTCTGTTGCAGTCTCCTTTGCCTCCTCACTCCATCAGCTCAAGTCCTTCTTCATCTCAGCATTGCCAGTCACCTGTGAAAGCTCTCCTGACCATGACAATTCCTACCATGCAGCCTGGAGTGCCTTAAAAGTCTTCAAGACAGTGGAGAGAGGGAAAAGACAGTGGAGACAGTGGAAAAAGGGCAAGAGCCTTTTCTTTCAAAGTAGTTACCCACATATGCAATAAAAAAGGGTTTCACACAACGGTTTAGTGATCCCTTCATCTGCTCTCCAGGCAGTCAGAAACTCAGTTCCTCAGCGCTGAGCTCATGCCAGATGGAGGAGCAAAGCTACAGCACACGGAGAGTGGACATGCTGCAGGGGAAGTCTGCGCAGCTGCCGAGCTTTACGGCTTGATTCAGTCACTCAGGATTTGGTCTAAGGATGCTTTGTGCTGAGAGAACATTAAGGGAGGGACACACACATGGTCCCAGCAGAGAGGCGGCAGTGTCAGGGAGTGCCAGGATAAGGTGCCAGGTGCTCAGGCAAGCATACCACAACTGTCCCCACAGCCAGACGGAGCCACGTGCTGCCAGCCAACAGCCTGCCAGTTTGAGAAAGAGCCAAAATTCCAAGTTTCTCTGCCAACAGTCTTGGCATGTGCCACAGAGAGCAGCTCCCCTTGCAATTCCTCTGTGGTCTGCTCAACCCCCCCCTCCTGTTCTGTGCTCCTGGAAGTGCTGTGGGTCACTTCTGGGCACAAAGATGTCCTGCAGTTCATCACAGGTATTCAAAGCTGCTGGAATCTGAGCTGGAGAACAGGTATAGCACAGTCTACAGCAAGCTATATTGTCCTTCATACTCCTTTCCTCCCCCCCACCACCCTCCTATTCCCTGTAAAAAGATTTCTCATTCACCAAGGTTTAACAGTGAGGAGGGGAAAAATATCTGCCAAATTCTTAATCTCAAGTGGATTTACCAAAAGGCCTTTGGAAACAGCTGCTTGAGGAAGATTTCTGTCGAGCCCGTGTTCCAGATGCAGACATTTGGTTGCTCAGTCCCTTGTTGCCGCTTTAGTCTCTGCTTTTGCCACACCTGGACCTGTCCTCACCTGGAATAACCAGTCCCTTCCATCGCTTCTGCCTAAGGCCGTGCTGCTGTTGGGAGGTGAGGCCCAGCTCCTCATCTGTTCCCTCCCTTGAGGAATGTGTCACGGCATGGCCTCACACACACTCACTCACTCAGGGCCTGGCTGTGTCTCCCCACTGAGCATAGAGAGAAAGATCTAAAGCAATCACAGTAGCTTCTTCTCTGACACATCATGTACCAGAAAACTGTCCTGTGCTTACAGGCTTGGGGAAAAAAACCTCTTTTATCACTTCTGTGCAACAATAAACTCTGTGCCAGAAGTGTTGGATTCATCCCATTGTGTGTTTGCAAGGCAGGGTGGCAGTATCAGAGCACTTTGCAGGCAAGTAACAGGAACTCCAGAAGAAGTCCCATTTTTATGTCACACAGCAAATAAGGGTACGTTAGCAAAACGAAACTATAAGTTGCTACTTGAGCATGCTCTGAACAAGCTGGTTTGGACTTCAGCAGAAAAGTAGCCTCATTCCTGTGGACTTTATATCCAGGTGAGGTCCAGGCTATATTAATTCAAATGCACAGCACCATGTATCTGAGTTATCATTGCATGATGCTCTCCCGTGCCCTGTAAATACACCTTTAGTATAGACAAGAACAGAACCTCTCTCTTTTGAATACATTATGTGCCTTGCCATGAGTTCCTAGGATACGTTTGCCTGGTGAAACGCCACGGAAACTTGCAGGACAGATTACCACCTTCTTTTTGGAAGCCTGTTCTCCAAAGCTGTTGTGTTACATATGCATCATTCTCCCAAAGAAATTTTTTTTTTGCCACAATATCAGATGACACAATTCACACTTTTAAATTTGTAGAAATGGGATGTTAGAAAATACATGGTCTGTAGAAATGTTTTCATGTCTCCTTCTTAAGTTTTCATAGAAAACAGATCATCTTTGAAAAAAAAAAAAAAAAAGTTAATTTATTTTTCACTTTCTCACTGATCACTACACAGAAAATAAGGCTCTAATTTGGAGGCAGGTGGATTGCTGGTTGCAGCCATGGCATATTTCATATTTCTCAACTTTAAATTAGCAAATTCCCCTAGAAAATACTTTCCTTAATCTCAGTGGTTCTCTCACAAAATTTAACACAACACTGAGTTTTTGAGGAATTATTTGGAAGTCTTCTACGTTAGCTGCTATTGTTCTGAATGATAGAAGCAATTTGGAGAAATTATTACTCACTCTGGAAAAATGTAACCAAAGTGCAAACAAGCACATAAGACTTGGCACCAAAAGCCACAAGGAAGCAGTCCCTTGCCCTGAACTGCTCACCAGGTTCTCCATAAATGCAAACTCTTGTTTCAGTTCCTTCAGAATGTGTGAGTCTGTGCAGGGAAACTGCTTTTGCATTGATACATCATGCTTGCAAAATGTTACCTATTACCTACCTTGCAAACATTGTAGTGTGAGTCATGGATAGCCTCAGTGGTCCACATAATGGCAACACTGTAAATAAAATCCATTCAGCCATTACCTTTATTTAGTGGTATAGAGCAAGCAAAAAGCAAGGAAGTTCATGGACGAAAATGTCATTAATGTTGTGCCATGACAGAGATGACTACTTAGGTACTGTTCATCTCTGAGACTTAGTGTTTCCAGATGCCTCATAAATGATAATTTTTAATTCAACTAATTACAGACACGCTGTGGTGACTCCCCAGACAGACTTGTAGTTCTTTTAGGTTATTGTTGTTGTTATTATTATAAGCAGCATTCAGAACCTGGGCCCTTTGACACTACACACGACGCATATGTAAGTATGCAAATATGGTCTTTACTACAAATATTTTGTAATTTGAGGCCCGGTCAGCATCATTTTTTTATAAATGTAACTATCCCACTTCACAGGAATGGTTTTCTGAGAATCCTGCACTGAACAAAGTTATGTAACTATAACCACATTTATGTTAGTCTAGCCTACATCTCCAAAGAAGCTATGCTGAATTAAGTACGCCATGCCAAAGTAATATTCATGCCAGAAATTTACCAGTTTGACTATACTGGGATCCAAAACCACAGTGAAACCAGTACTCAAAGAGTCTACTGAAAACTGGGGCACACATAAGTTAGAGGGCAGAAGATACAGTCAGTACAAATATCAGCAATTTTACATCTCCACTTCAACTTAACTCCTTTAAGAATCTTCTGTCTGAAACAAAGATACCTTGTTTCCAATAGCTTTCTCTGTTGTGTTTGACTGGCTTTTTAACTGCATTATACTGAGGCTGCACTGTTACTCACCTCTTATTAAATTCCAGGGAATCCACATGAATTAGCAGCATTATGAAAGTCGAGAAAGAAGGAAGCTTATGCCTTACTATTCACTAGAGAATTTGCAAGAGACACTGACCAACCAATGGATCCTCTGATGCACACACAGTAAGATGTGAGCTCTTCTGTAATTGGGGCGCTTGGACAGTCCCTATCCCATGCGGATTTCCTGGACTCTAATAAGCGTGAGCTCATTCTGTAGTCTTTCCCTAAGGTATAATAATAAGGTCTCTACCTGTCACCTATTTCATGTAACTTGTGTGAACTGAATACCTTGAAGACTTCTGATTGGGTACAAAATGCATTTGAAATTAGATAACAGATTCAAAAGTTACACAGACTTACCCAGTGCAATTACATACTCAGTATTCCATTTGAAAAGCAGGCCTAACAATAAATTCAAGTTAAACTGACAAGGCATTTTTCTAAGGAACACTATGATCCCTATTTAATTTTCTTTAAAAACAAAACAAAAACAAAGAAACAAACAAGACTACAATGAAACAAGGCCAAAAAGAGATGGATACGCAATCAGGAGCCCTCACCTGTGCAGTGCTCAGCTTCCTCCTGCTTCACTCTTGTGCTGCCATAAACCTCCTTGCTGATGAGCATATCCCACCTCAATCCTGCTCTGACTTGCATGGAGCATAGGAAGGGAGTAGGCAAGGGCTTCCTGAGTGCTCCAGGGTTCTGTAATTGATGGCAGATTTAGGGCCAACAGTTTCCTGGGCCCACAAGATATGCATGGGCTAGCAGCAATCTTTCACATGCTGATAAATTGTCACTATCGTGCACAAACCTCTAGAATTGAAAGCCAGATTATCCTTCTAGGTTTAGGACCTCTCTTTAGAAGTTTCTCTATTTCAAACCATCTCTGTTCACTCCAGATTTCTTACGGCTTGAGGATTTGACATGATAATGGTAGGCTGCAACCTGGATAGCTTTTTTCCTTCCATGCTGTATAATTCCAAGGAGGGTTGGCAGACCCTCTGCACGTTCTGAATTCAATTTCCTACTAGACAGGTTTCTTGGAAGAAAATGCAGCAGACGGTTACATTCTCTAGAGTCAGATCATGGGATAAATAGCTCTGGACTGTGCTGGTCTCATATGAAGTATCAGTGCTATGTTTTTGTCTTATCACTCCTCTCCTCCTCCTTCGCAAACCCAAAACACTTTCTCTGAATAATCACAACTGCACTGATTTCTTCCCTCTGCTGGGGAGTCTGGAGCCTGCATTGGTATTTTTAGGTAACCCACTTGCTTTGTTTTCTTTCCCCTCTGTGAATAGATCCTTCACTTATTCTAACCCATACTGCCACATACATTCCTTGTCTCTCTCTTGTTCTGGTACTCTTGGAACTGTAAATGCAGGACCTACCACTTAGATACTGTGCTACACTATCTCTGTATGCTGCATTTTTTTAGTCTGGACTCTCCCAGGGCTGAACACACTATGACCAGAAAGCTAGGAACCACAGAAAGACCTTGATAAAAGTGACTGAAGTATTACACAGAAAGCCAAGCAAATATTCCAATTAGTATTTTTATGATTATTCATCAAAGCTGATAAAGATCCCATTCCAAAGCAAGAGGGTAAGACACCCAGCCAGCCAAGGAAGGTAACCTACAACTGAGGAAGTTTCTCATCCAAATTCTTTCCTGTTTCATAGTGACAGCTGGCATAAAATATCACTGCTCTGACATGAGGAAGCTTTGGTGCCAAATTTGTGGAAGTATGAAAAACAAAACCAGTAAGAAGGCAGGATCAGTCAGTCCTTTTGTAGCTGTGTCCAACCCATGCTGCTGCTGTCTCAAAGGAGTTTCCCTTTGGTTCTAACCATATCCTGTTTTCTCATTCTTCTCATCTTCTGCTTTGGGAATCTTAGGAATGTCTTTTTACACATACCTCTGTCAGCCTGTGTGCTTTGTCCTACCCAAGTCCTTTTTTGCCTCATGCTTTTCATTCTCAATTCCAGTCTTTCAGTTTCTCTTTCCTTTTTATTTTGGCCCACAAACAACCCCCTTCCCCAGCATGTCAACAGCAGTGGGAAGTAACCTAATTAATAGTTCCTTGATAGGCTATCCCACACATGCACACACCCAGTGTCCCACTGGCAATTCAACAGCCCTCTCTCAAGAAAGGAAAATATTTCCATACTAATTAATAACAACATCGGGTATTTCTGGGCAGAAGGATCTGGGATTCCCATCTGGGCCTAGATCTCTCAAGCTGACAGAGCAATTGTACCTCAGAGTACATTTTCTTTTCCAAATCCTCATGTCATTAACTGTTTACACTGTTCTCTGTATCAAACATATTTTCAGCCTGGTTTGTATGTTAGCTGGTATCTCTGCAGTTGACTTCAGGCTGAATTCCTTCAGCACTCAGACTGTGTCTCTCATTTTTAGCACATGCCACTTATTCACTTATTCAGAAACCGGCATTGCTTCCCTTCTCTGTTCTCCATCAGGATTCACATGAGCCAAGGACCTTTCCACGCTGTGGTTCACAAAGGACATGGATGCTACAAGATCTATTTAAAATGTCTCTGCTACTTGACTTGCCCTGACATCCACTTCCCTGTCTCTGTTTCTGCCACAACCACTTGCAAAAAAAATCAAGTGTTGTTTTGAAGTATTTTACAGAGGACTAGTTCTCAGTGCTGAGTGATCTACAGCACAGATGTTTTTCCAGATGTAGTAGGATAGACCCACTCCTGTCTTCATCCACGAGAAATGTAGAAAATGCTTCATTAAGCACTGTGCTCAGAGATGGGATTCCAGAGAAGAGAGGGAGCAAATGTGAATTTTGCTGTCCTGTCTTGGAATCACCAAAAAAGGGAATTATGTCTCCTGCCTCTAGAGGCGACCTGAGACAACATGACTAGTTGCTTCTTCTGCATCACAGAGGACCAAAATAATGAAAATCTAATAAAGTGTGCTTTCAGTGCTTCTGAAAAAATGCAAAAGACAGAAATTTCCCAGTAAGAACAAACAAGTCCTATACAACCTACCAGCTCCTTAAAGATACGACAAATAAGCAAGAGTATTTCCCAGAAGCCCTATACAGACAGCATTGTGTTAGAGGACACCAGTATTGAAGCCAGACAGCTATACTCATCACAAACATTGGAGGACAGCAGGCCCTCTCCAGTAACTGTTGAAGAAGCACCAGCACCAGATACAAAAAGGTTCACAGCATGCAGGAAGATGCCCACAAGCACAGATCCTTCTCCTGCACAGAGTGAGCTGGAAAAATACTTTCAGATAAGCATTTAGACAAAATAAATGCACAAGCAGCACATCTACAAAGCGGTGGGTCAGTGAAAGGCATCTTCAAAACCGAGTAATAAGGAAGGACCAGTAAAATAGAAAAAAAAAAGGAGGTAAGTGAGGCACCTCCACTTGTTCTGTCATGGGAGTACTGCCTACACAGTCTCCACTGTGTCACAAACTCCACGTGTTCACTTCCCATGCCAGCCTTCTTCCGAAGAGGTTTTCATCCCTTAGCTGCTGCCTAAGCCTCAGAGCATCCTCACTGTCCTCAGTGCCTGCTTGGCCACAGTATGGCCCAGTCTGCCCCATCTCCAGAAACAACCATGGTTGTACAGCAAAGCACATGTTTCCATCCACAAGGCTGAAAGAAGGAAGGATGGGAGGAATGAAGGAAGAAAGGATCCCTCTTAAAGGAGGGGGAAGAAGGATGGAGGCAGAGGCAAATAGGAGGGAGAGTGAAAGGGGCCATAAATTCCCTTCTAATTCCAAATAATTCCGATTACACGGATGAGTAGTTTTCAATCAGAAAGATAATCTCAAAGATAGATGGCAGGATAATTGCTCGTCGGCGCGACGTAAATATTGTGTCGTTTCTATTAATCTCAGCGAATCGGGTGTCAGGGTTGTCACTCATTCATCAAAACAAATTAAAAAAAAACATATTAAAAAAAGAGAGAGATGCTGGAGGGAGGGGGATGTGTATCCAATAAGCAGCTGAAGGCGTGTAAGGTAATGAATGCTGCTTACATGCTGTTTGCATTTTTTGGTTTATAAAAGCTAAAGGTAACTCAGGCAGTAGGTCTTTATTAACCTCTCAGTAGGGACTGCAAGGGGCACTGCTGCATGCAGAATAGAGCAATAGGGTGGCAGAATGGGACAGTGGTTTCACAATGGGGGAAGGAAGTGGACAATACACCCTAGATATGGAGGTGAATAGTCTGGGATTAACAACAGACAGGAGTTACTGCAGAATCACAGTACCTGGGAAAAAGGACACAGATCACAGAATAAAACAAAGCAAATGCCTCCATCTGCCATGTATAGGAGTGGACGGGGAATGGAGAGTGATGTGGGGAAGCCAGCAAGCAGGGCAAACAGTGTCTTGGTGCAATTTTGCCACACTGGCTGCAGAATGACACTATGTCACTGCCACACTCCTATACCAACGTGTCTCCCTAGCACTGCAACCCCAGGCATTGTGCACCTCCTCTCCCTGTTCTTTCAAACTGCCTGGCCTCAGGCACCCTCCCACAGCCCTTTGGTCCCCTAACCCTAATGAATCAGCTTAGTTCATTTCTACTGACCCAGAAGGACCAATTCCCACACACACATCAGCACTCTCCCCCTCTCCTGGAACCACCTCACTCTGCCTGGGACAGTGCCCTGGTCTGGGACCTAAAGATAACCGCTTGGGTCACACAGTGGTCAGTCACCAGTGTTTGTCCACTGACTGAACAGAGAAATTCCTCAGGAAGACCCTTATTCCACTCTGACATCCATTTCCTGAGGGTTGACACCTCTTTCCCCAGGTCAGGAGCCCTAGACTTGATTTCTGCATAAGGGATTTTCTCTAGTGGACGCTGGGCTGAAACTACCACTCACACCACACAGCCGGCGCAGTTTTACTGGTAGAGATCGGGTGGGAACAAGGAACCTCAAAGAAAAGGCTCCCCGTACAATTTTCACCTTATTCAAGGACACAGTCACATCTTTCCAAGAGTGAAAAACTTCTGCTTGGCAGTAGCCTCCAGCCATGCCATCCTGTGCTGCAATTCACAAGACCTGGTGAACAAGTCAAGTCTAGATAAGCATTTGAACAAATTACTTCCCCAGTAAATTCAGCCATGGGCAGGAGCAGTTCATAACCGCGCAGGGAGCTATGAACTCCAAGCCAGGACTGTTTGAGCCTGCTGCTCACTGCCGTGATGCAACAGGGAGCCTTTTCAGTGCATCATGTAGTCACTGAAATGGTGCTCTTCAAATAAGTCCCCTCAGTTTGCTCTTGCCTATGTAGCATTTCTGTGGGGCTTGAAGAATACTGTTTGCTTTCCCTGCCTGTATTCTGGAGAAGCCGAAACACTATCTGAAGCTTGTGCTTGACTGATGTGTCATAAGTACTTTGGGATGAAAGAAATGCAAAGGTATTATGTTTTTAAAACCAGACTTAGTTTGTCAACCAAGACAAGTTTTGCCCTCCTGAGCTTCAGGAAGAAGCTGACAGATTTTAGCTGTAAGTTTAGCTTAGTGCTTTGCAAACAGCCTGCTAACACAAGGACCTGAACCAATGCCCAGGGGCTGTCCTCACTAAACGGATTTGAAAAATGCTAATGTTTCATCCTTGGCTACGTCAGTGTTTCTGTTCATTTACTATTGCTGTTTGCTAAGTGAATTTATCTATTTAAAAAGCTGTTCTATTGGTAGCTCCTGTTGAAAGTTGGAAAAAAGTTCCCCATGAACATCTTCCTGCAGGGCTACAGCGGAACTGGTCCCAGTATAGGCCAAGATTCTTTAGAATTGACTGCTGTTCCCATTGCATAGTCCTCTGGGACAGAAGGAGCAGGGATACTCGTCCCAGCAATACAGTTAACCTGTCAATCCAGCCAGTAATGCAATATCCGCTGGGGATTTCAGTTGCTTCTGTGATCCTGCCTTATCTCCCAACATCCCTCGGCGTGCCCACTGCTCAGTGAAATGTCACTTCTCTCTCCCCTTCTTCCAAGATGGAAGTGAACTTGTGTGCCTGGCAGGGCGGCTGACAGACACGAGCTGAAAGGCTGTCAAGGACCCACTGAAAAGCAGGCAAGCCACACTGTGTCAGATTTCGGGGTCTAACACTGCAGCTTTCTGTTAGCTCTTGGGCTAACTCTAAATGGAGCCTTTGATAGGCAGCCAGGCAGCTGTCATCAAGGGTCAGCCTCAGAAGCAGGAGGGTATGAGCACCTGGGAAGCATACGCCAGTGAGCAGAGCATAGCAGTTGTATTGTAAGGCTGGGTACTTCAGGGAACCAGGAATACCAGAATCAAGCATTGGACAATGGGATTGACCAAGGGCATCCATCCAGAAGTCTTGAAGAAACCTCAGTTCCACAATGACTTCTCAGGGGTGAAGTGTACCACAAAACCAGCCTCCTACAAACTCCTTGATGCTCATTTCCCTAAGAAATTAGCCTAAAGGAGACTATTTAAGGGGAAAGACTGCAAAGGCAATTATCTTCAATAAACACCCAGCATCATCTTTCACTTCCCATGGGTAAGCATTGTATCAGCCTTTGACTTCCGCCTGGCTGGAGTCAGAGCCTCTAAACATTTCTTGATGCTCAAGAAGAATTTGCCTCCTCCCTACATGTCACACCTTTCCCAGTGAGCACCTGAATGGCTCCCCACTACAAATGACTGAGCTTACCCATAATGGATGTGAGGGAAGAATAAAACACCACACTGAAGGGAAGCTCCTCAATTCCCTCACTCAGTGGCCTGACCCCTATACCCATGCAAGTTGGAGTTAAAATTTACAGCTACCAATTAAGTCTCTGCTCCTACTCTGAAATAAGAGTTGGTCCTTCATTTAGTGGACCTCTTTCAAGGTAGCTCTGCAACAGCTTTGCAAGGTAACCAGCTGACACTCTAGACCTTCAGGTAACGATTTTTTCAGAGACGTTCTTGGAAAAACAGCATCTGTGGAGTGAAGGTTTTGCCACAAATGAGAAACTGGATGAAACTGAAAATGTTAGTAAAGAAAGAACAGGAGTCTTCAGCATGAGACCAGTTCAAAAACTTAGTCACACCAGGGTCTATTCTAGGACTACTGAGGTATATTATGAGTGACCTGGAAACTGAGAAGAACAGATGGTAGAAAAATGCAGACAACAGCCTGATTTAAATTAATCCAGATAAAAGTGGACTGAGAAGAACCTCAGAATGAGAAAGCTGGATAGAAAGGCAGAAAACTGTGGGTGAAATCCAGCATCAGCCAAAGGCAAGCAATGCACATTGCCCTCAGAGAGCACTTCCATAGGCCTGGAATTTTCAAATGAATACAGGAAACATAGACAGTTAAATGGATATGACCTTTCACTCTACAATGGTGGCAAGAGGAAAAAAAAACAAGGGAAAAGAAAATAAAATATCATTCAGAGACACACGGAAGGAAATACTGTGATAATGGATAGGAAATTTTGTCCCTTTGTTCTGTGCTCTACAGTAACACTATCTCCAGCAGTATGCCAGAGGAATCTCTCAGGAGAAGTGTTGCTGCCCTCCATCTTTTTCCTTCCTTACATACCATCATAAGGAGCAAAAGGGAACCATGCCCTCAGAGAGATCTATCATAGTTGGTCAGCACTGAATATCTTCTGGAATAGAGCAGAAACAGGAGTGCAAAGCTGGGAGAGAAAAGTGCCCAGAGAACAGAGAATATATGGAAGCCACATAAACTCATGAGACTTACCTCACCAGGTAGCACTGAATTAAGTAGCGCAGCTTAAAGCGGGATTTAAAATAGTATCAGATATGTATATGAATTATGGTGTGATCTATACAGGCTCTCTAGTCCTCTCTCACTGACAGCAGCAAAAACTTGCTGCAAGAATGCCATAGTAGTTTAGAACAATCTACCTCCTCACATAAAATGGTCAAAATGACAGTCAGAGATTCAGTTAAAACTCATAAGCTGGTAAAACTCTGGACATCAGAGGATAACAGTGCACCCATTCCCACATCAGGCAGCCTCATTTCTCTCTCCACAGAGCAGTCTTAGGATTCCTCCAATGAACAGCAACTTACCAACCTCCAGACACCAAATGAATACTCTGACATGGCTGCATCTCCTTCTGGCACCATGGTCTTTTAGGTTTCTTATCTCCACATATCATGTTCAATGTGGTTTTCTTTTACTTGCGCATGTTGTGGTAGAAATAAAGGGACCTTTATTTCTTACCTTTGTTTCTAATTTCACATCCCTTTGCATCTCCACACTGCAGGTACTGGTTACAGTGCTCCCAATTTAGTGTCCTTTGCACATTTAATTAATGATACATTTACCTCCTCTTCCATATATCTAATGAAAAGGATTAATCACACCAGCTTGAATGGTGATCCCTGTACCACCTCACTGGCCATTTCAAGCTATTCAACACCAGGTTTTCAATGGTGAAAACCAGATCTTTCTATATCAAGTTTATATGATTCTTTTACAACCATCATTGTACTTTGATCAGTTTTAATCCCCCATTCCCCCTGCTATCTGAAGAACAAACACATACTACTAATGGGCTTTAATACAGCAGAATCAAATGCTTCACCAGTGATCAGATGACTGTAAAATATTAGTCAAAGAAAACATGAGTGAGTAAGCAACAGCACTGGAAATAGCACTTGCCCAAACTGGTTTGTTCTCCGTACTGTCTTTACAGATGTCATTATCTACTCTCAAGTGCTCCACATTATTCATTTCTTTTCACCTCAGTTTCCAAGGAGATACCTCCACCACAAGAACCCAAATGCTTCCACCATTCCTATCAGTCATACCTATCCCTTACCTTTATCCTCTCTTGAGCACATGTCTCTTGCAGATTCTCTTACTGTGAGTGACAAGAGTCTTTCCAAATACATTAATAGCAAAAGGCAGGGCAAAAACAACCACTGCACCAGTACAGGATGAGGATGGTCACCTCACAAACATGAACAGAGACAAGGCAGAGGTGTTTAATGGTTTCTTTTCCTCTGTCTTCAACACTGATGATGGGCCAAGGGGGTCCCAGTGCCCTGAACTGGAGGACCATGGCTCTGAGAACGATAAATTCCCAGACAGTCCCAAACTTATGAGGAATCTGATGCTCAAGCTGTATCCCTATAAGTCTGTAGGGCCTGAGAGGATTCATCCAAAAATACTCAAAGAGCTAGATGATGTCATCACAAGACTTCTCTCAATGATCTTTGAATGGTCTTGGGAATCTTCCAATTGACTGGAAGCTAGCTAACAATATATCAATTTTCAAGTAGGGCAAGGAGGAAGATGCTGGAAACTAGAGGTTTGTCCGTCTCACCTCAGTGACTGGTAAAATTATGGAGCAGATTATTCTGGGAGGTGAAAAAACACCTGCAGTACAACGCACATATTGGTCACAGCCAACATGGCTTCAAAAGGGGAAAGTCCTGCTTAACAAATCTGATTTTGTTTTACGACAAGGTAACCCACCTAGAAGATCAAGGGAAGTCAACTGATGTAACCTTTCTGGATTTCATGAAAGCTTTTGATGCTGTCTCACAGTATCCTTCTGGACAAAATGTTCAATGTACAGCTGGATAAACAAGTGATGAGATGGCTGAGCAACTGGTTCATGGATCAGGCACAAAGGGTCATAGTAAATGGGGTAACATCAGGCTGGTGACTTGTCACTAGTGAGGTTCCGCAGGGCTCCAACTTAGGCACAGTTTCCTTCAACATCTTCAGGACACTGAAGACGCAAGACTCAAAGGACAAAACTAAGTAAGTTTGCCAATGATACTCAATTGGGAGGAGCTGTTGACTCCTTTGTAGGCAGAGAGATTTCGGCAAATTAGAGGGATGGGCACTCACCAACCAGATAAAGTTTAAGAAAGACAAGTGCCAGATTCTGCACCTGGGACAGAGCAACCCTGGCTATGTGTGCAGACTAGGGAATCATGGAAAGGTACCTGGGTGTCCTTGTCGATGGCAAGTTGAATATGAGTCAGCATATGGTCAACTAACCATATCCTGGCAGCCAGAAAGGACAACTCTGTCCTGGAAGGCATCAGGCAAAGCATTGCCAGCCAGTCAAGGGAGGTGATTGTCCTGCTCTGCTCTGCACTGGTGGGGCCTCACCTTGAATATTGTGTGCAGTTTTGGGCACCACAATATAAGAAGGATATTAAGCCCTTAGAGAGTGTCTAAGAAGGGCATGAGGATGCTGAAGTGTCTGGAGGGGAAGCCATACAAGGAGTGGTGAGGTCACTTGACTTGTTCAGTCTGGAGGAGACTGAGGGGAGTCCTCATCTCAGTCTACAACTTTCTCATGAGGGGAAGTGTAGGGACAGGCACCAGTCTCTCCTCTGTGATGACCAGTGACAGGACTCAAGGGAATGGCCTGAAGCTGTGTCAGGGGAGGTTTAGGTTAGATGTTAGGAAAAAGTTCTTAACCCAGAGGGTGGTTGGGCACTGGAACAGAGGAGTGGTCACAGCACTAAACCTGCCAGAGTTCAAGAAGTGTTTGGACAATGCTCTCAGGCACATGGTGATTCTTGGGGCTGTCCTGTGCAGAGCCAGGAGCTGGACTTCAATAATCCCTGTGGTTCCCTTCCAACTCAGGATATTCTATGATTCTATGAAAAGCTGAGGTAGGGGAAACAAAGGTACATGCTGAAGAATTCAAGAATTGTATAATAGTATCTGCAGTAGCTGAAGATACTTGCATTTCCATGTGTAGGCATTCTAGTGGAAGTAATGGTCACATTCTGCCCTGGAGAACCTCTCACTGCAAATACCTCCATTTAGAAGCACATGGAAATCTCCATTCCCCTATGGGAAAGCACTAGTAATAGGACAGCTTCTCAGCAGAACTACTCCTCTCACCTGAGGCCATTGCAGGTGAGCTGGCAAAAACAAAGCAACATCTGATACTGGGCTGAAACTTGCCCTCTTGCCCTGAGGCCAGCAGCAGATCAAAGAGGTGCTCCAAATAACCACTGCTTCTCCTCTCTCAGCCTTATCTCCCTTCTTTCTGGGCTGCCAACAGCGGAATTATCTCTCTAGATTTCTTCCAAGAAGGAAGTGGATACAAAAAGCTCTCAACATACAGTGGAACTTTGCAGTTTTGATTACAACTGCTGCATTTAAGCTGCCTGTCAAACAGTAATCACAATGCCAACAGGTACACCTTGAGGGGAACGACACCAATGCTCCAGCTGTCTCATTCTGAAGCTTGCAAAAAAATATGCATTTATTTTTACCTTAACTTCACTCAAGGAAAAGAGCAGGTAAAATGTGTTCTTCCAACGTGCATGTCATTTTCTGGGATTGGAGCAGAGGTGAGAGATACAGAGGGGAGAGATACAGAGTAGCCAGCACAAGGGCAGATGCTATAACATGAAAGCAGATCTCCCTCAGTGAGAGGTAGTGATGATGCATGGAGTTGCAGAGAAAGGGCTTTAAGGCCCCTAAATTGAATGCCTCAAAGATCTTAATTTCTGTGAAATAAATGTACTTGCCCAGAGCCTGTGATTAGGTTTGCTCAAGTAGCAAATGCTCAGCTTCATCATTAGTTGCTTCAAGGCCAACTCATGAGAAGACCCACCATATGCTCTACATGCCATGTTCTCCTAGGACCTGCCTGACTGGTGAGCTCCCTGCAATTCAGTATTTCATCTGAATTACTCTGCCCCTTTTTCCACTCCACCTCTCCACTAGCCACCACCATGTTAATTACAGCCCATCACTGAGATCCTACCTCCACTTCAACCTGCAACTTACTCCTTCCTTCCCGGCTTCTTATGTCTCTTGGTAACAAACCTGAGGCAGCCAGAAAGCTCTCTTATCCACTCCATGCACACTACCAGCTACTTTGTGCTGGCTGTGAGCTGCCAAAGAGAAAGCAGCTGAAAGCAGTTGACTTTACAGACTGTGGGTTTCTCTCTGACCTATATGGATCCTTCTGATCCATTTTCAAAAGAGATCCAAAATCCAATAAATTAAGGACAATCAGCCTCACCTATGTCCTTCGGAGAATAGGTAGTTAGTCTCCTTAGAATGTATTTTGGGCACACAAAGGAGAAGAAGGTGATTAGGAACAGTCAGTGTGGATATTCCAAGAATAAATCATGCCTGACCAACCTGATTCTCTTCTGTAATAAAATGATGGCACTTGTAGACAAGAGGAGAGGCATGGAAGCCATTTACCTTGACTTCAGCAAAACATTCAACACTTTCCTAGAATGCCTCAAGACTGATATAAAACTATTATGAGTGTACTACCAGAAAGGTTAAAAACAGATTGGATGATCAAGCTCAGAGGGCCATGTTTACACACTACCCCTAGACCAGTAAGATATGTCCTGTTTAACATCTGTATCAATGACCTAGAGGATGCAACAAAGCACACTCTTATCAAGTTTACACCTGACACCAAACTGGGGAGACCAGTTGATATGCTTAAGGCAGGGCTGCCATCCAAAATGCCCTGGAGAGGCTGCAGGGCTAAAATGAAACTTACAAAATTTAACAAAGACAAATGCAAAGTCCTATACCTTGGAAGAAATAATCCACTGTGACAGTACCTACTAGGGTCTGCCTGCCTGGGTAGCAGCTCTGCTGAAGAGGGCCTGGGGGCCTGATAATTCTTAAACTGAGTATGAGCCATCAGTATGCCCTGGCAGCAAAAACAGCCAACAGTGCCCTAAGTGGTATTCACGGGACCACAGCCACAAAGGGTGAAGGGATGTAGTTATTCTACTTTGCTTGGCACTTGTCAAACTCTATTTAGAATATGTTGTCTAGGTTTGAGGCCCCAGTACAAGAGAGAGATTGATAAACTGGTGTGAGTGAATGGAGAGTGAGCAAGGTGGTCAGTAGGTTGGAGCATTTGCACTGTGAGGAGAGACTGAGAGCTCCAGGCTTGTTTAGCCTAGAGAAGATTTTAGAGGGACCTAACAGCTGGCTTTCAATAAGGACCTTATCAAGAACACAAAGACAGGCTCTTCACAGTGGATCATGGATTAGCAGTACACAACAGATAGAAATGGAAACAAGAGAGGTTCAAACTGTATAGAAGAAAAAGCTTTTCCAGCATGAGGAAAATCAAGCACTGGAATGAACTGCAGAGACAGGCTGTGCAACCTTCATTTTTGGAGGCTTTCAGGATGTAACTGAATAAAGCTCTGAGCAACCAAGTCTGAATTCGGTACTGACATTGCTTTAAGCAAGCGACAGTACCAGAGACCTCCTGACATCTCTTCTAATCTTAATTGTTTTGTAATTCAATGATTCTGTCAACAGACTGCAGAAGACATTAATTTGTTGCAGAGGTATTTCTGGAGAAGAAGGAGTAGGTGAAGAAACTATGTGATTTGCCTGCCACTTCCCAGCAGCTCTGCAGATACTGCCTCTGTTCTCCTCATAGCACCCATGGAATAGAGGGGCCAGGGCCAGAGAGAAAAACAGCTACTTACATGTACTCTAACGTGATCCTGGTCACTGCCAGACCTAGCAAACCACAGCCATTTTTTCTAGTACCCAGTGAGGAAAAGGCTCATGCCTTCTCAGAGGCATCACTGATCAGTCTGCCAGCAACAGCAGTGTTCTGAATGAAACATGCTGTACCAACTTTTTCAGTATGTCTCTCCATAAGAATACCTTCAGAAGAAAACCCCTAAAAGACTATTTGTACCAACAAATACGCAAAGCTACTTCTATGGGAGCAAACCAAAGTGGGCCTTGAGCAGAGTTGCATCCCAAAGAACTTGGGTTGGTTTATTTCCTCATATCTTTAAAAAATGCTATTTCCCAATAATACACATAGAGCTGTCTCCTTATAAAACTAAATATTAGGGTACAAAGAATATCCTTGTCTAGACCTAGATAGGTGGAGAGATGGCAGAAATCTGGAGCTAGAAATTCTCTCTAAAACAGGAAGATATGGGATGGCTCATACCATATATATTATGATGGAGGAGATCCTTAGTTTTTACTCAAGGGAGACATGAGGAAATACCTTTTGAGACTGAAAACTTCCCACTGGAACAACACAAAGAACTCTAAAGAACTTGCCAGTGATGTCACTTAACACCTTTTTAAAACAAAAAAAACCCCAACCCAACATGAAACATGATGGAAGCAATGACAGTGAAATTCCTGTCTTTTGAAAAGGACAAAAAGATGCTGTCAGGGAATTCTAGATTAGTTAAATTTGATCTCAGCCTGAACAAACAACGAAACAGTTAACCCAGAATTATACTGGGAAAAATAAAATCAGAGGCTAAAAATATAGTGAAAAGTAGGTCTTGTTAGGCTGCTACCCTCTCTCTCCAATTCTTTATATTTTTGTTGTGTTTTTTTTCCTTTTTTTTTTGAACATGAATGCAGGCCTAGTAGGTAAAGGCAGCAGTGCTAGTGCAGCATACCTGGACATCCATAGCTAGGCTACAGCCATAGACAGTTTAGGTGTCGTTTCACATCTATTGTGCAGCTCCTAGTACATTCCTGGCCCAGAAATCACCCTGCTGCCCCCATTCAATGCAGACAACAAGCTCAGCCCCAAATGTACTCGGTATATAGGACAGCGGTAGTGGCAGCCAAATGACAGTGGCATGCTGGCTGCAGGGGCATGGAGAGCTGGACACACTGCTTTCACTCAGTCTGCCCAGTGCACTTCACTCTGCACATCCTGGAGCTGGGGCAAGCTCAGAGCTCGGCTGCAGGAGAGTGGAACGCAGCCCTCTGTCAAAGGACTGACACACAAGAATGGCAGGGCAATCTATATCCCTCTCCTTCCATGGAAACAGAGCTGGAGATTTCTGGTTATGGGCAGGGTGCAGCCCCTATCTCTGGAGAAACAAGTGTCATGTTGCACTTGGGGCAGTGTGAGCCAGAATAGGCAGCTGGGCAGGGTAGAGAAACATGACTTGGTCTGGGGCAAAGAAGACACCGAGCAGAGTTTTCAGGAACCTCATGAGGTGAGGAGCATGAAGTACAATATTTTTTTGCTCAAACTTCCTTCTGTGACATCTCAAGTAACAAATGTGTGCTGTGAGCAACCCATAGGGTATGTGATCTATGGATCAAAAACAAGCTCCCCATTTGCAACTCAAGAGCAATTGTCAATGGTAAGATGGCATTACACAGAGATGCCAGCAGAAGCCTGCACTGACTCATTGCAATTCCAACTCGCTGGTATAGGTACAATATACAGATGGGTGGGATGAGGAGAAATGAGAAAACAGGCTGCTCTCCACAGCATGGCTCCCATCATTCTCTATAACCCAGAAATGCACAGCCCAATGTGAAGTAAAAAGTGGGAGGGACAGATGCTGCAGGGGACTGTCACAGATGCCAAACTTGGGGGTCCCAAGCACAACACGATCTCTCATGTAACACTTGGATCTACCATATGGGAAAGATTAAGAGCACTATGTAATCATCTTCCATGCATCAACGAGGGAATTGCTAGAGCCCTTGTCCCCCACAGGTCCAAGCTTTTTGTTCCCTTGGTCATTCAAGACTGAGACAGAATGTGCTTACCATGCTAAGAGAGCAGGGTGCCAGTCTTGTAGGAAGATCTGTAAAGAGATTCAGACCAAAAACATTGAATTTGATGGATTCAGTTCAGGATGAATTACTGCCATACTGACTCCTCATGGCAAAGTGAATTGTATACCTGCCAAGGGAGAAAAGAACTCACTGTGGCTTATGCCTGTTTACATGACATTAGTTGCAGCATGGAATTGTCTTCAAACACCTGAGGAGAAAACACCATCGTGGACTGCTGAAGCAAAACAAATCGTGTGCATCAGAATATATTAAAAGTCAGTTATCTATGGAGGACCTGCAACAGGACTCTGTGGAGATATGGAACACACAAGGTCAGTGGAGACATGACTGGATCACAACTATCCCAGCTGTATCTGCTGTTTCCAAAACCTCACCTCCCCAAAAGACCCAAAATTGCTATCCTTCAGTAATCCGTCAAGGTTCAAAGGACATGCAGAAACTGTCCTAGAAAATGAAACAAAAGCCCCTTTCATAAACCTAATTTCCCTTTTACTCAAAGCCACCACAAATTGTCCTCAGTGCAGCCCCTCTTGGATAGGTAGGCAAAGAGACAAAGTAGCTTTGACTGCTTGAGTGTCACTCCATAAAAGCACTGACAGACTTAGCCTGCACTAACTGATCACTAGCTCTCTATTGCTACAGTTCCCATTCTATTTCCCATACAGGAGGTATTGTCTATTCTGTCCTTGTTGGAATGTTTTGCGGAGCACTGTGATTAGCACTGAACCAAAATTGCCCAACCCTTGTGGACCTTTTTTCCCTTCCTACTATCAGAATGAGATTTCATCTTGATGTTCAGAGCCTGGAGACCCAGAGGTCAGAGGCCACCACACGATCCACTGAGCCACCCAGTCCCTAGATCACAATGTTAACAAATCACCATTTATCTTTGTTACCGCAGCAAGTGTCCAAGGCAAAATGGTGCCAAAGATCATATCTGTTGGGATAACCTATTGATTTGTGTCATATTTTGCCCAATCCCTATTTTATTCTTGCTCAGGCAGAGGTCAAGGCAGGTTAAAAATAACTCCTTCAGTCTGAGGTGCAGGACTGAGGAATTTAAAGCCAAGCTGTTGTTCCCAAGGGTGGGGGTTCAAAAATCTCCGACACAAGCAACAGAAGGAGTAATGTACCGCAGTTATGAGCAAGACCTTGCAGCCAGGGAATTCAAGCCATGACAGAAAGTTTTGCAGCTTTAACTAAAAAATCTTTTTTCTCTCTCTCTCTCTTCTTTATTTCTTTTCTTTTTTTTTTTGAGAGGAAATAAATCAGTCATCTTAGTTCATTCAAGCAACTAAGCATTACAAAAGTTTACGTGATACACATACACAGTAAATGCTTTGAATGCAGTGCAGACTAATGCAGATGCTATTACAGCATTCACACCTCCTAGTCAAAGTACACTGACCAACATCAGCATAATTCATTGTCCTTATTCTACAGGAAGTTAAAATTTTGGACTATGTTACAGAGGTAAAAAAATTCAAGAAGATCAAAGTTGAAGTTGTTACTGCTGTTCCCAGCACCAATGTTCATGTGTCATTTTCATCAGAGAACTCTCTAGGTAGATGCAAATTTTTATTTAGATTATTTTATCCCATTTCAAAACCTTGGAATTAAATTGCCAACACTTTAGAGATATTTTGCCTTCCATTAATATTATGCCCTCCAGGAAATGAAATTTTAAACTAATACACATTTCCCCATCTTTTTCATTAAAGAAACATTATGTACATGCAAAGCAGAAAACTCTTCTTTATAGAATCTACATGATTTCCTGAAAATTTTTCCCAGTGATGCAAAAGAGGATCTTACCTATACTCTGGCTTCATATTCCCACTCTTATATACAGATTAGACAACTAAGAAAGGAACCCAGTTTTTTTACTGCATCTTCTAACAATAGAATTTCTTATACTTGGACTAAAGCTCAGCTGTTTTCAAAGGGCCTAAAAAGTGGACAAGTCATCCTTTTCTCTCCATGCAGAGATTTACACCTGAGTATCATTCAGCTAATGGCCACACTATTGCAGGCCTCTGAAATCTTCTGTAGAAGGAGGGAAATTAGACCAACCTATGCTACCGGGGGTATCATGAACTGTGCAACATATGTCAGAAAATTCACTCACTTTTCTAATCAAATGTCAAAAAAATTGCTTCCTTTTCCATTTCCTCCTCGGAACTGAAGGGACAATGTATTTTATGAGTATATATTAGTCATAATACTCTGGATGAGAAACAATAAAGAAATTTACTGCCCTTGTGCAAAAGTAGCATGGCAAGAATGGTGTGCAGCACCTCCTTAGGAAGTGAACAAACCCCCACTTCTGACAGCTCCCTAGATGGGATAAGAAAAATCTCTGTACAAAGTGGTTTACTGAAATACAGCAGGAAAACCACTCTAATGTTGTAACAAAAAGCAAAGTTAAAAACAGGAGGGGCTGAAATTTTCCTGGGCTTATACATAAGTACAGGGGAGGTAGGCTGGCTTACTGCACATAGCATCCTGCAATTTTGGCACAGAGGGGAATGGCATGTAAGAACAAGCAGGGGACTGGGGCAAAACCTCTCAGACACTACTGAGAAACATGAACATGTTCATCTCTGCCCTGTCACAAAATTGACCTGCTCCATGGTTAAGTAGGCTCAGAGATGACTAACCTTGCTGACCGTCACAGACAGGTTTCTGTCTGTAACAACCAACAGATGGAAGAGCCAAAGAGCAGTTTAAATCTCAGCAATACCATGCTTGCTTGTATGATATATGCTCCAAAGCCATCTCCCCCCTTACCAGATTCTTTCACCAGCCATTTCTGAAGCAGCAGGGCAGAGCCTTGCACTGGGCTGCAGGAGCTGGCCATGAGAATTAACCAACTGTGGCTGCTCATTTACAGGGTAAAGAGGAGATCATCAGCACAGGCAGGAGGAAGAGCAGCCAGGGGCAGGAGGCAGCAGAGACCTGGCAAAGCCCTCTCCTCTGCTCTCTCTCTAGTAGTTCTGCGGGCGATTACTCCAGAGCACCCAGCCATACCAAAATCAATAAACAATTTATACGCAGCCCAAGGAACTTTGACACACTTAATAAAAGTCTCCAGTCACAGTTATGGCTTCATTTCACCTTAACGTCTTCTTTAACTGTCCCTTCTTTTCAAGATCAATTAGAGGCACATGCAAACAGAAAAACAACCAACCAACCAAACCAAACAAACGAAAAAACCCCAACACCACCAACAAAAAAACCCCAGGGGAAAAACCTAAAAAGCAAGGTCAAACTAAGCAGTTCAGCTTCTCCTCACTACTCTCCTGAGGCAAACACAGAAATACAGGGACTGACAGGTAACACATTGGGACACCTTGTTTACACATGCATCTTGCAGCCTCTGATTCTGGGCACAGATCAGCAAGACAGCAGCCTTATTTAGGAGAACTGGGGTATTTGGTAAGCCTCAGCTGAGCCTGCAGAAGACATCTGTTTTCCTGCAATTTCAATGGAAATTCAGCACCTCTGAAAAACTCCAAATGTACAGGGTGAAATTCTACCTATCCTCAAAAGGGCTACAGATAAGGCACCTTTAAGTAGGTCTTCATCTTGTGCTGGGATCATCCAGTCTCACTGTCCCAGTCATGCCTTGGCTTCTGATAAGACATTCAGAACTCTGTCACTGAATCATCTTCTCTACTCCAGTGATTTACAAGAGGAAAGAGTTAATGAAGGAGAGTTACTTCCATTAATAGCAATAGGCAGCAAATAGCTTTTGATCTCTCCTCCCACTCTTTGAATTGAGGTGCTAATATTGTTTTGATGTTGTGTATTCATGTTGAAAGTATTAGAAAAGTTGTCTGTGTTTTCTTGGTAACTTGTTTGAAAACATCTGGGACATCTGCTCTTGAGCAAAACATAGGAAAGTAGAGGGCCTAGCCCATTTACCATACTCTCAGTCCTTAAGAGGCTGCCTCAGACAGAACCTTAAGTCTCTGCCCTAGCTGAGCTGAGCCCACCATAGATATTACAGACAAGAATAGCTGAGCCAGCTCTTTTCATTGTTTTACAACAGTTTAGACCCAGGCAAAGTAAGATTCAACAGCTCCATGCCCCTTATACCAGCACTGCCTTTAGGTCCTCAACCACAACTCTATAATAGAAACTGACTGACATCATTACAATTCCTCAGTTCTTCTCACTATTGCAGGAAGGGGAGATCTGCTTCGCATTCATGCCATCAGACAGAGGAAGGAGCACCTGAGAGTTACCCTGGGTAAGCAGCAACCGGGTCGACTGACCTGTCCAGGGAAGACACTGCAGAATGCTGCCACTCGGTGGCAATGGCTCAGAAAATTCTATTCCCATAGGTAATAGTTTGGTCTCTCGTATTGCTCTTACACAGAGGGACCTTCCCATTGAAAGCACAGCTTTGGAGCACAATGCGTGGAGACTGCGGAAGCAGGACACTTACCATCATGCCACTGTCACCAGCCAAGCATCTCCCCAACTTGGGCCTCAAAACAGAAGTGCATCTATAATGAGCCTGGGTCTCTTCTTCTGCCTCCATCACAAGAAATAAAGAACACAAGAGAGAAAGTCTGGGGACAGGCAGACACCATTCTCTAGCTGGCTCCCACTGCTTTGGCAGGCTGTACACAGAACTAAATGCATGCACACAGTCAGCAGGGCAATCTGGCTTTTAAAATTAAAGAATCCAAATAAGGTAGACAATAGGATAAGACATAAAGAATAAAAAATTGCTCAGCCTTCAATCCAAATCATATTTCTCTGATGATATTTCCAAAGTGTGGGCTCTATTCCTCAGCTAGATCTCTATTCAAAACACATTTACCTCTTATCTTGCTGCTTCTTCTTTCTACCTACGCATGCCTTCGTACAAGTATCTTCCCTGATGACTTTCAGGGTGCTTTAGCCAATATGCTGAGATGCCCTCAGGTCCTGAAAGTTAAGGACAATTAATTCAGCAATCAACACTTCAGCAATATCTCTTTTTTTGCCATTTTATTTCACACTGATGTCATCACAGATCATGTATCATCCTGCTCTTCCTCACCTTTACCACTTGCGGCCTACACCCACATCCTTCTCTGTTTGGACAGTATGTTCTCTGGACAGCAAATGCTCCTATTCAAACTCTGTAAAGCCTCAGGGTCTGATGGACTTCAGTATTGACCAGAACCTTCTAGGGACTATAAAAGTACAGAAAGTGAGGAAAGACTGAGTTTACAATGATCCCACAAACTACAACAGTTGCTCAAGGCACCTTGGCCCTCACATTCTTTGCTGAAAGAACAGTTCTTACATCTTTCAGATAGAAATACTACCTTTCCAGAAGGGCACCCAGTCACTGTTCTTCATGCAACCTTTGTTAGAGGAGTTTAGAGCTCTTCATCCACCACTCACTTGACACAGTGCAGATTTTTCAGCACACTCACACCACGGCAACTCCAAAATAACCTAAGTATGGTTCAGAGGGAGTGAAGCATTTCAAAGCAGGTTATGCAAACCTGCACCTGGTTATATCCTCATAATTTGAAGCCTCTCAGGGAACATTGAGATCACCAATATATTAAAGCCTACATCAGAAACTAATTGGGTGTTAAATGTTTCCAATTGAGAAGAGCCTACATGTCTAGCAGATATGTCCAGTAAAAAACTGTATGCTGCTGAATCACAAGCCTTCAGCAAGAGAAATTATTTTCTTACTTGCAATATTTTACAGATTGTTCGAGGCTAAAGAAAATCTACCTTCGTTATTTAAATGCAAAATATCTTAGTGACAGCCTATGATAGAGAATTGGTCAGCATCTTGTGCCATAGTTCTACTATCTGTATGAGTGGGTACACCGCAAGGTCTAGAAACTGTGGCCTTCAACAGAATGCAGTTGCAAACACAAGAGGGCTGGAGAGTCAGACTCTCTCTTTTCAGCTGTAAAGGAATGTAACCTCTATACGTGTGCACCCAGACATGCAGACCTCAAGCACTAGCACTGCTCCCCTGGACCTGGCAGATAGGAAAAGACAGAAACCTTTTTGGATTTGAGTGCATCCCCAACCAATAAGACATATTTTGGGCTGCTTCCCCCTCCACACACATCCTTTTTTAATAGCAGTTCTTTCTCTTCTGGCTTTACAGAGTCCTTCTGGATTCCAGAATCCTTCAGCATTCTCATCTGACAAATTTTCATCTACCTAACGTACTAAAAGGGAACAAGAAGAACAAAACATCCATGTTCAACAGGACAGATGGACTTGTAAAGCCAGATGGTTCAGGGCAAGCTGAGAGTTTCTTGTTGATATGACAGCAAACTCGAGGGTGGGCTCAAGAGACAAAAAAGTGGACAATGCATTTTCCAGTCTGTCCCTCATTCCACCTGAGACAAGTTTGTCACACCTATGAAATCCTCACTTGGACATTTTGTCCTTTCTTGGTGATTTGAATGCTTAGCAAGCATCCTCATTAGCAAACCCTAAGCCTCCCTTTCACAAGTGGCAGACTGATGTAGAAGGCCACTTTACCAGGCAATAACACCTGGTGGAGAGAAAATTCCTGTAAGCAGATTCCTTGTGACTGAAGCAGCAACCTTGACCAGTCACTTCAGAGTCCCGTTACATCCATAATGATACTGTCTCCACCTTTCCCTTCCCCCCAGCATGAAAGATGAGTGGTTGTATGGAACGAGTCCCCGAGCTGTGATGGGAATCCGTCTCGCTTGGCTGCAAAAAATATATATATCCTGGTATGGCTGTGATGAATCCTTTCATTATTCATCTGCAATTGCCCTGCTACTGCTGCAGTTCCATTCTCTCTCTCCTTCTTTTATAAATAAAAATGGAAAAAGATTGATGACAAATATTGACAGATATTGCTTTTAAAGAGCCACATCTGAAAGTGGGCTACTGGGGAGAAGGAGTGGCAGAGCAGCATCAGAGGGATGGAAGGACCAGGAAAGACTAAGTAAGAGATGGGAAAAGATAAAGATGCTCACTCCAGTTGGGCTAGATGAGCAGTGACTGGAGCAAGGTATCTTTCTGGTGATATGAACCTCAATTTGCTCCAAAAAATGAGCTCCAGATTAACAGAGCTATGCTTTCAAAATATTTTAAGTAACTAGCAGTAGTCAGCTCTGCTGTCAAAGATACTCTAGAGCAAAATTCACAGAGACTGAGTTTGGATTGACAGGAGGCTGAACATGAGCCAGCAGTGTGCCCAGGTGGCCAAGAAGGCCAATGACATCCTGGCCTCCATCAAGAACAGTGTGGCCAGCAGGAGCAGGGAAGTGATTCTGCCCCTCTACTCAGCACTGGTGAGGCCACACCTTGAGTATTGTATTCAGTTCTGGGCCCCTCAGTTCAGGAAAGATGTTGAGGTGCTGGAGCAGGTCCAGAGAAGAGCAACGAGGGTGGTGAAGGGACTTGAGCACAAGTCCTATGAGGAAAGGCTGAGGGAGCTGGGGTTGTTTAGCCTGGAGAAGAGAAAGCTCAGGGGAGTCCTCATCACTCTCTGCAACTACCTGAGAGGAGGTTGTAGCCAGGTGGGGGTTGGTCTCTTCTCCCAGGCAATCAGCAGTAGGACAAGAGGGCACGGGCTTAAGCTCTGCCAGGGGAGGTTTAGGTTGGATATTAGAAAGAAATTCTTTACAGAGAGGGTAATCAGGCATTGGAAGGGGCTGCCCAGGGAAGTGGTGGACTCTCTGTCCGTGGAGGTTTTTAAGATGAGACTGGATGTGGCACTTAGTGCCATGGTCTAGTAACCACAGTGATGTTGGATCAAGGGTTGGACTTGATGATCTCAGAGGTTCTTTCCAACCCATCTGATTCTACGATTCTGTGATTCTGTGAAAATATTCACAGGACAAGATGGCAACAATCAGAGGGTCAGTTACATGAATAAACAGTACGTGATAATGCTGTTCAACATGCTCTATTCTGGGTGACCAGTGAACATCAACACTCTAGCTTGTGCCACTGCCAAAGCCACTTGTGTTTTAGGAACGTGGCTCAGATGAACAAAAACAGTCTGTGACCAGTCAGACCTGTGTGCATCCAACACAGGCAAACCTGGCCTCATGACACCCTTCCCTGCCTTTTCTCTCTGCATGAAGAAACAAAAGCATTTTCCTCCAGTAGCGCTCTGAGAAGCTGAACTATTTATTCCTATTTAACATTTCATGCCCTTAATGAAGAAAGAACAGGAGCAGGAAAGGAGTGGCAGAGGTAGTACCTAGGTCTTAGAGGAGTGGCAGAGGTGCTACCTAGCTCTTAGAGAAAGAAAAATCAACTCACTTTGGGTTTACTTCTCATCTTAAAATAACTTGTTGTGGCCACTCTGAGCAGATGGGCTGCAGGAGACAGAGTTCAAAGTGCTGCCCTCTTATAACCAAACTATGCCCGTTTCTTGTAGATTCTAGCACATTTTCTCTCGTCAAGCAAACAGGTGAAAGACCTGACTTGCAAAATGGCCAACTCAGACTGCTTGTTGTGCCACATACTGCTGCAGCATTGCAGAGAGGGGCAGGGAGCGGTAGCCATTGCACCTGCACTAGCTTTAGCCCAGATATCACATGTTAGACCTTCTAGGTGCTGCGTAGATCCCACAGAGTGAAATAAGTCTCCTCTCCCCCATGAGAGGACTGATGCCACTCTCCTGTCCTACACGCCTACTGATGGCCTTCAAATCAGCCAGGGGTCCAGAGATAATTTTTTTTTTTTTTTTGCTCTGCTTTTAATCTCTTCCTTGTACTCCACAGACAGCTTGAGTTATGTTAACACTTCTCTATGTATTTCTACCCCTGCAGTGATCTCCAGTAACTGTAGTCTCCTCCTCCAGGTCCCATGCTTCCTAACTCAAGCACCATCTATCTACCTGAAGATACCATGTCTGCTAAAGTCACCCTCTACCAAACCATTTCCAAGGCTATCTCACCTTCCTGACATCGTTTACACCTCCTATCTAGCTCCTTATTCCCATCAATGTGTTTGGCATCACATTTGAGAACAGAGATGTACATGGATTCATTGCTGCTTGCTCCTTGCCAGCCTCCCACTTAACTAAACCCATTTTCATCCTTCCCTCAGAATTGCTCCTGCTCTTTTGGTGCCAAGCCACTCTCCCACCCTCCTGTCCTCCTCAGAGCACACTGCTTCTTGGACTCCTTTCAACAGCAGCTAATTCAAGACATTACAGCACAGAAGCCTGTGCCAACATCCAGTGCATAAACAAAGACCAGATACATGAGAGGAGAGAACACACTGTCAGCATTTAATAACAAACACTAATTGTGAATAGGGGGGTGGCCTTCGCTGAGCCTGTTCTCTCAGCAGCCAAAAGGCACCTGAGCCAGGGAACGTGGCCATTCACAAACTAGGATCATTAATCTCTGAATGGCTCAGTATCTGACTGATTGACACCAGCCTGCTCAGTGTCTGACTGATCCACTGAATGAACAGACAGCCTCTTGGAATTTTATTTGCACCTTATTAGTGTAGGGACACAGAAATATCAGGTATTTAGTGATGCAATTTCAAAAGCCTTTAAGGCCTGCTACAGCTTTACCCTATAATCCTCACAAAGTTTTAATTTCTTTCTATGCCTCTAGTTTTCCTGAGAAAATTGCCTTATATCTGATCCCAGAAACGTGCAGAGCGGGCTGTTTGTAGGCCTCAAGATTTCAGTACTTTTATTGAAAGATGTTGCAAAAGACGGATGGGGTTTTTAATAACATTCTCATTTACCAGAAGGGCTGGTTCTCATCACATGAAAACGATGTAGAGATACTAAGTAATTTCCATCATTTTGCCCCATCATTCATTGTGCCTCATAAGGAAATCAGACCCTTAAAGAGAAGAGATCCACTGAAAGACACTGGGTTCTCTAGAGCCGGCAAGTCCCTTCCAGCCATAATCCCTTCTTAGGAAGCATATATGGTTATGTCACAGGAAATGTCCCTTCTCACCTCAGCTAGAGATGATGTCAAAACCCCTAAAGAGCACCTGGGAGAAGAGGAGCACACAGTTCTTGGCAAGGCAGCTTGTCAAGCTTATGGTCCCCTCAAAGCATCTCTTGCAGCCTTAGACTGTGTGGAGTTCCTATGAGCTGCTGAATCCCTGGAGACCATGGGGTGGTGGGCACAGATCTGTAAGCAATTGGACCAAAGTTAAAACCTTGGTACTGCCAATTAGGTGAGTCTCCCTTATTCAAAGCATTATTCCCAGGACTTTCTTCCAGCCCACTCAACTTCCCAGCCCAAGTCCTGCCCTTGTGCCTTGGGCTGCCTCTAGGACTCCTCACGCACATCAGTGGAGCCAAATCAGTGGATTAAACCAGCAGGAATCAAGTACTTTTTTGCAGTTAAGGTGGTTGATGTGACTCAGAGGAGTCAAAGGAGTGAAAGGTAAGCAGCAGGAGCTTACTGCCAGGCATGAAGAGACTGAAATAGAGATGGAAGGACAAGGCTTCTCCTTTTAGTAGGCATGAACTGTTTACCTCACCTCTTGGCCTTGCACACCATATTTCCAACGAACACCCCTAAAACTTCAGTCAACTGCAAAGACTTTTTAGAGTTCTTTAGGATGTATTTGGATGAAAAAGTAGTGCAGAAATGGAAAGTCAACACCCTTCCAAATTTCTTCGTGCTATAGGGTTTCAGCTCCCACAGCACTCAAGGTGATGTTGGAAACCCTTTGAGTGCATTGCAACTGATCACTATCCTGATCTATCCAACTGCACATACAGCCCATTATACATGCTGCTCTAGTCCTTACTGTACTTCTCCATGGATTTTAAGCTACACTGCCCTTCAGGATTCAGAGTCTCAGTCTGCCCAGTACCCACCCCTTCACAGGCTCTGGGGCCAGTAGTTGCACAGTTACTTGTATATTTACTTAGGACAGCCTCATGAGAGTTTCAGATGTTGTCTTGCCTTGGAGACTTTATTAGCTTTGATGTTGCTCTTCAAACCCACGACTGCATTAACCCACACCATGTTTTAACCCTCACAACACCGAGCAGATTTGAACTCTATGGAAAGACAGAAGATCTGGAGTTTACTGACCTTCACACTCCATTGCAAAGTCCACCTTTCACTCAAATTCATGTTTAATGAGATGACATGAAGGGCCTAAGTAATAGGGTATAGTATTCATATGGATAAAAACTACCCAAGCAAAGGCCTAGTCCAGCCTGGCTCTTTTCCTCCTTTATCTTGCCCCTTGTGTCTCACAGCTTTGCCCCTTTGCCCTTGTTCTGACTCTTTCCTGATCCTCCCACCAGGTGACAATTTGAATTTTAAAGCCATTTACACTCCAAAAGGTGCATAATCAGATTTTTATCCTGTACTTCTCTGATGTGACTTTTTTATTATGACATCAAGTACTGACCCATAATAAGGATGTAAATGCCCACTTTAATGACTATTAGCAGTATCTGCGGATGCATATAAAATTATAGTATCATCACATAAGTACATATTAACCTCTTGAGCTCCATGACAAAGTCTCCAGGGAACACTGTATTCCAATTTTCAATTACCAGCAGTAATTCAGTGACAAGCAGTAGAAGTTGTACTAATCCATATCCTAAACACTTGAGGTACTTGCAGAATGACAGAGTGGTCACATTCTGAATACACCAGTTCTGGTGCTTCCAGTTGCTAGCTATCTGTGACAAGCATCTGGGTTCTTCCCAGGAACAAATACACAGTTACATTTAAGTATACATACAGGTGGGACATAGCTTACCTGAAAAAAATTTATGTTTTTCAGCAAAGTTGTTTCTGAGTCACAGGGTAGTGCACAATCATCACTTTAATCACCGTGATTAGCAGAGAGAAGATAAGGTGTACAGCAACATACCATGTGCCATCTTTCATGCTTCTGTTGAGCAAACGATGCACTTTGCTCAGAAAATACCCATTTAGCACAGGTGTGAGGTGCAATGTGTGAGCAAGCAAGACTAAGAAAACTACAATTACAGCTACCTGTCCAATCCCAAGATGGTATTAAAGGAAATCCAAACATTCTGATTTTCATCCTTCAGGATAATGGTATCTGTTTACATCAGAAAATGGGTATTTAGCTGAAAACAGAGCCTGCCAACCCACATCTAACAAATGAACACTATAAAAAACTTGTAGAGGGACGTTGTTTGTCTGTGCTTTTTTAAAGAAAATGCACTAGTTTCTCTAGAAGATCTAGACCTGACAGTCCATGGAGAACAGAACAAAACACACGGTATTAAAGACAAAAATTAGTATTTTTTCCTTTGTATGTTTCTCCTACTTTTCAATACAGCTCAGTCAGATGACTGATCTTGGTTCCAAAGAGGGTCCCTGTCCTGAGGGCATTTTTCCCAAAATATATACTAAGATTTCTGATATTTTAAAACTTTGCTGAATTGGGCATTAACAGGCAGCATATCATTTGTTAAACAACAGCCAGGTTTTCTTCACTGGACAATCATTACTTTGGAGTTTAGAGAAAAGAATCAAGAGGACAACACTTGAATATCACTGCAAGACATGAGTTAATATTCATGTCATCCTATGATATTCAGGTAAAAGTATATAAAGTGTGACTGCTCAGTAGCAAGTTTTCACCTACCTATTGCTCTCTCTCAAGTTGTAGTAGACAAGTTATTTCAAGTCAGATTCTCCATGATACTATGGATTTGAGCTGCTCTTTCAATTCCTTTGAAGTCTGTCCAGGAATCATAGTATTTCCAAAGACACAGCATTTTTGGGGAAGCTAAAATACCTTTATAAGAAAGCCCCAATACAAAGTGAATACATACCAAAAAATCCTAGCTCAAAAATAAATAATATATATACACAGGCATACATATATCTGGTTACAGATAAAAATACTCAAAAGGGAAGAAATGAACTGTCATCCTAAGTTGTCCCTCAGTACATACACTTTACAATAATGGCAAATAAAATGATCACAGAGTTTATTATCTTGAGAATCCAGCTTCATACAGAGCACAGAACACACATCTCCAGAGACGCCAAGAAGTGAAGGAGATGATTAACAGCAAATGAGTCAGACCCAAAGACAGAAAAGAGAAAGCTAGAAACAGTTGAGTTCTTCCAATGAAAGCAATTGACCACCAGCCCTGGAGAGATGCCTTCCTGCTGCCATCTCTCTCTTAGCTGAGAAGCCAGAGAGAGACTTCAGCAATGAGGGCAGCACTTCACACCTTGTCAATAATTGTGGCTGGATTTGCAAAAGCTCTGAGCACTCATAGCTGCTATGGAACTTAGTAGGAAATGTGATTTGAACCTACAAAAGGCTACAAAGTAAGCCACTCCAAACTGCCAGTGCCTGGCATCTTAGGGCCCACCAAATCCAGAGGTAACTCCTGGCTTTTGCTTCAGTCATTCTGACTTAAACTCCTTATTTATACAATAAGGATGACAATAACATCCAAATGCTCAGCACATAAATTTATTAACACTCTTAAGTTGCTATAGCAGGAGGTACGCTGAAGACACTAGCAAAGAAATTACTTCTTCCCTCTTCAGAGTGGAGTCTGGATGCTGTGCCAGCTTGAAGTCACTCTAAATGATGAGGGGAAAAAAAACAATCAAAGGCAATAGCTGTACACTCAAGAGATCTCAACTGTCCTACACCAAGGTGGGATCTTGGTGTGAAAGAGGGGGATGGAGGACAGACAGGACATGATGAGAAAGGAAAATCATCACTTTTAAAAATTGGACATTCCTCTCCCCCACTATAATGTTGAAAAATTGAAGCCATTTCCAAAGGATCTTGATCTTTTTGTTTAAAAACATTCAATCCACTTGGGATCTAATTTTTTACAATTTATTCATTGGAACAGTTAATGTAGAGGGATTCCTGTGTTATTGCTTCCACAACTGTGCATAGCTACCAATACTGGCTTACAAATATAGGCACAAGAAAACTCAAAGTCCACTGCTCATTTGATCTTTGAAGTCACTGTTATCATGATAAAAAGAATTATGCCAATCTATCTTAAAAGGATGTCAGTGCTGGCAAAATGAACAGATATCCATTAAACTATCAATTGAAACTGACCTTCTTATCTAAATGAAATCCCCTGTGGGACTGGGCAGATCTGAAGCAGTGACTTGGGCAGTGAAAGGCTACTTAAACTCTGGAATTGTTTCAGATTCTGAACAGGGAGCATCTCACTTGTCTAGAGAGAACGTTCTGACAAACTGTGAAACAAAATCATTACAAAACAACTCCAAAGAATGGACATGATAAATTACCTCAAATTCACTCACTTTTGCAATTCAAAGGAAGAAAAGCATAGTAACTCCCTACAGACCTTCAGGTTACAGGTTATACTTAAGGAAATGGCCAAGGAAGCATGCAGATTAATGGACATTCCAATACTGCAAATCTAGTTAGATGTCAGTGAAATCTCTCTTCCCCCACTCTCAACTCAACCGATAAAACAATTCTTTCATATATTGATTTCCAGTTTCTATAATCAGAAGAGAGATTCTGCAAGAACCTCATTCAGAGAATACACATAATGTTTTAAGACAGAAGAATCTTTCTTATTTACATGTTACCCCTAAAATAGAGTCCTAAGAACCCAGAGTCCAACCCTCATTAAACAGTTAAATGTTATGACCCCATAAAATACTTGGGACATGCACAAGGCTGCTCTTTACAGATTTTGTGTAGACCTGTTTGTGAATTTTCTGTAGGTGAGCCCTCTGTGACAGGAGGAGGAAGCTAAAATGCAACTGATGGTAGCTTTGCCTGTCTGGTGTTGCCAAAATGTGAGAGAAAATTCGATGGTTTCAGCAGTGCACCATGTATCTGGTCAGTCCAGACCAGTCTCAGTTCATGGCCCTCTTAGAAATGCTTTCAGCAATGACATCTCACATGCACCAATCTAGGCAATCTAGGCTTAACTTCAAGTTCATTTTTATGCCCATCTACACAAGAGAAGAAATGGTGTATTGCCTAGTATTTCCATTTCCATAGAAGGTTTTCTACCACACAGACAATAATAAATGATGCAATTTTGGAATTAAAAAAAAATTCTTACTTTCTAGGATCTTGTGCATTGAAAAGCAGTAGTGAGAACTTCAGGTTCAGAGTCAATTGACTGAACATCACCTTCCATGGTAATGTTAGAGAAGCGTTTGGGCAGCAAAGGCTATCATGACACTCATATGAATATATGAAGCTCGAATAGCAGCATAAGAACACTCTATAAAGAGTACTATAAGTGACTCTTACAGTTATACTCTGTAACTCTAAAGAATACTCTAAGTGTAGACACTAGAACTGAATGCATATGGATCTGCAATACTGGGGATTTTCATGCAGGAGAAAAATGAAATGTTAAATTACAAGTTTTTAGTGTGAAGCTTATGAAAAATTACCTATATGGGGTAGTGGATTACATAGGACTTGCTGGGTGGGTATAGGTCATGTCAAAAAAGCCTAATTGTAAAGAAAGAACAAGACTTTTCAACCTTGCTGGAAAAAAAAAAGCAGAGTAAGAAATAATGTAAGGATGTTCATATCACGAAAAATCTATTCCAAGAGAAGATGCAATTTACTTATAAAGAGGGTAATTAATAAGAAAACTGATTACAAACAAAGATGAGCTAATTCTTACTTGATGTTTTTAAAATTGGGACATGTTCTTGTAAAAATATAATTAAATCCAGTTGCAAGATAAATACCATAGCCAAAAGGTTCACAAAAGTTTTCTCCAGCTTTGTAAAAAGCTTGTACATCTTTTTGAGACTAGACACTGGGCTAAGAAAGCACCAAAAAACCCATCACTGTACAACTACTTCAGCCTTACAATAGCCCCTAGGTATCCAAATCCAGTCACTGTGAGAGACTGTCCTGGTTAGAACAGCTGGGACCAATTCATCACTGGATGGGTGTAACCCAAACCTGTGTATTCTATAGCCTTCCATGTCATT
>JAWWES010000168.1:40416434-40527957 GCA_035583135.1 Lophotriccus pileatus | reverse complement strand
TGGTCTCTTCTCCCAGGCAATCAGCAGTAGGACAAGAGGGCACAGGCTTAAGCTCTGCCAGGGGAGGTTTAGGTTGGGTATTAGAAAAAAGCTCTTTACAGAGAGAGTGATCAGGCATTGGAATGGCCTGCCCAGAGAGGTGGTGGATTCACAGTCCCTGGAGGTATTTAAGATGAGGCTGGATGTGGCACTGAGTGCCATGATCTAGTAATCACAGTGGGGTTGGTCAAGGGTTGGACTTGATGATCTCGGAGGTCTCTTCCAACCCAGTTAATTCTATGATTCTATGATATTGGTCTAATGTTTTCCTTAGACCTTCTCTTGCTGTTAATGTACTTCTAAAAGTCTTTCTTGTCTGACACAATGCTGGCCAGTTTCAATTCTAATTAAGTTTTGGTCTGTCATATCTTCTCCCTGCATATATGAACCACAGCTCCGTAAGCTTCCTGTGAAGCTTGACCTTGCTTCCACAGATCATACAATTTCTTTTTCTTCCTGAGTTCCAAGAGGAGTTCCCTGTTCTGCTAAATTGGTCTTCTGTGCCGTTGACTTTCAACAAAGGGATTGTCTGCTCTTGAGCTCTTAAAAAGGTGATTCTTAAAAACTGACCAGCACTCAAGGAACAGCACACTGCTCACTAGCTCACTGAGTAGCCTGAAATTCGCTCTCTTGAAATCCAGGGTAGCAACTTCACTGACCATTTTCCTCACTACATCAAAAATTTTAAAATTACCCACTTCATGATCCCTGTGGCCAAGGCAGCCACCTACCATCATCTCTCTCTCAAGTCCTTCTCTAGTCATAAATCACAAGTCTAGGTGGGCATCTTTCCTGGTTGGCTCTCTGAGTACTTGTGATGCAAAATTACCTTCAACATACTTCAAGAACTTCCCAGACTTGCTTGTCACAGCAGTATGGTATTCCCAGTTCATGCCTGGGAAGCTGAAGTCTCCCATGAGGAATAGGAGAGGAGACACCTGGAAAGAATACAAAACTGGAAAAAGACTGGGGAGTCCTGGTTGACAAGAGCTGTGTATCTTTGAGGCAATAATCACATACTGGGCCATCTTGCTAGAAGCACAACTACCAAATCAAGACATGTTATTATTCCTTTCTACTCAAGTAATCCACATCAGAAGCAGTATCTTTCACAGCAAGTACTGTGTGAGCAGAGTGTAAGTTCTAAGAAATCTGCCTTAGAGAATAAAAGAGACAAAGCCATGAACCTATTTTACTCATCTAAGAATGCTGCAGATATTAAAATCTGTATCAACTTACTGAAGTCTGAAGATAAATTTTGATAAATAGCCAGGAGTAACAAGATACATGATTCATTTAGCTTGCCTCTGGAGATTCAAATTTGGTTGAGAACCCAATTGATTTGTAAATGGATTCTAACATAGAAATAGGAAAGACAGGGCAGCTGCAATAATTTGAATCTCCTGACACTTCCAGAAATTTGCTACAGTAGGAAGTATGGTCTGCCAAGACAAAATCTGCCACAGCTACTCTTCAGTACTGCCACAGGTACATTCTGCCTTTAAGGACAAGAAATAACTTGTAGGAGCTTACAACCTAAGTAAGGGCTTAACCAGATAACAGTGCTACTGACCTCAATAGGAAAATCTGATAAATTATCTCTGCCCCCAGAGAAAAGTCACATGAAGCATAGCAACCCACCTCTCACCCACTGCACTGAGATGAAGGCTCCAAATTCCCTAATATTCTCTTACACAAGTTTTAAAACCATCACGACGCCACAGAAGAGAAAGAACTACTCTGGACAATACTTAGAATGTAGCAAGATATATCAGAATTGGTTTTACAAAGAGGAATACAAAGGGTAAATATAAAATTTTAGCTGAATGATCAGTAATCTGAGTAAGTCTGTTGAACAGACTCAAACCGAGAAAGGTTATAGAGGGTCCTTCATGAGATCAAACCCACTCAATTTCACAAAAGCTCTTCTAGGGGACCACTCCCTGTCACTTGAACAGCATGCAGTTTAGATTACAAGGCTTCCAATCCTAAAATTTATCTGCAGGTTGTCAGGAGTATGTGACCACCTCTATTGACTGTATTCATGAGTACTAGACAGTCAAGCTACTCATCTTCAGATTTACCTTTCCCTCACATGTTCTAGATTAAAGGCCCTCCAGTGCTGAGACTTCTTGTGCTACTCTTTAGGCACCATTGCTCAAACAAAATACAAATAAGACTAACCAATCACTACTTCAAAACAGGAGCTCTCCTTACTCCATGAAAGCCTTACAGCTTGTCCTGTAATCCAAACAGATCTCTGTGATCCTCCATTAGGTAAAAATGCACCAATAAAAAAAAAAAATTGAGATGGATTTACAGTGACAGATCTGACAGTTTGCTTGGGCTGCAAAATATAAATCCAATTTGGATATCTCCCCAGAAATAAGTAGGTATTAGGGGATCAGACACAGATAGTATGTCTGTAGTATAACCAACTATATTTGTCAATTGTGATTCAGCAAGTCATTCAATTTCTGTTTTGTGTATGTTATGACCATTTAACATTTTAATACAGAGTTAAATATAAATCACCGCTTCATATTCTCACAATCAAATCTGTCCCTCAGCTATTTTATTTATAATGGAGAGCAGAACACTGCAAAACCACTAAAAACATGCAAATTTTGTTGTCTTCTTAAGAGTGCTAGCTGCACTTCCACAATCAAAATTAATTTTACAAGTTTAAACGGTCCTGTCTGAAAGCTCCACACAATGAAGAAAGCAAAGAGTTCTATTCATACAAATATATCCTATTGTTAAAGGACTTAAGAAGCTGTGAGGCCACCTGTTCCTTGACACACGTTATGCAGGTATATATTCTGAAAACACAGCCCAAGACAAGCTCCAGAGTTATTTAAGGAAAGAGAGGGAAGAAATCACTGTCCTATATATATTCCGCAACACAGAAGGTAACAGCAGACCAAATGGAAGTTCTATGAAGAGAATCTCTTTAGTGTTCACTGCAGTGTAATGAGCAATCATCAGCAGGTGGAGACACCCCCAGAAGGTATAGAAGGTATAGCAGACAATACTTGTGAATCGAGGGAAAGCATGAGACAGAAGGAGTCTGATCAATACCCATAATGCTCTGAACTCAGGGGACACTTTAGGTGGTTTTTTTGTTCAATGGCATGTTAACTTCAACAGCAAGCATCCTTTAGAAACACTAACAGATTTCTTTTTAATTTATACACTGAGATACGGAAGTTTTGTATATCCTCTGCCATACTCCAATGATATTCAGGGATCACGGTTCTTTTCCAGGACACCAGCTTACACATTTATGCCAAAGTAGTTCTCCCAAATCCTTATCCAGTAGGAGGCTTAAGAATGAACATGCAATACACAAGACTAAAGACATTCAGAACAAGGGAGAAGAAAAAGGTCTAATGGACAATGATGCTGCCAGTGAGCCAATGGCAATTTCTGCGTGGACAAGCACCATATTTGTTTTGCCAAAAGCAACATGATTTGAGTCCATTAGCACATGGCCTGAAAAACCTTCTGCTAACACAGAATTCAGGTTCCATATTTCAACTTGTCTGCGTCCCCTCCTCATTCCCCAGCCAAGAAATCCTTCTGGCCTGGCAGAAAGCAGGAGACTTCTGCCTTCCTGAGTGAAAGTGGGACTTTCACCCCCAAAAATGCCAAATACACAAACAGCAACATGTCCAGGGGGTGAATAAAGATCTGAAAACCCAAAAGAATCTGTACATGGCCCATTACATACGAGCTGGCACCAGGGAAAGAGATGAATACATAATAAATACAGCAATAGCAAGAATATTTTTAAAAGCCACTGCGGTCCCAACAGTGATTACCTTTTCCTAAACATAGAGTCACAAACATGACTTAGGTGTGGGGCACGCAGATCAATCTGGATGATGGCACGCATCACACATCAATACTGAGGATACCGCTACTGCCAAACAACATGTTTGGTGCAGAGACACACTGGAACCAAACACTTCCAAAATCAAGTAAGCTTTTATAGTTGTAATGCTTCCTTTTAGCTGTATCCAAGGCTCTTCTCTGGTGGCATTTTAAAAAAGTTACTGGAGGCAGCAATAGTAGATTTCTCAGTTGCTGGTGTTTTCCCAGTCCACTCAGAGTTCTGGGATCTCAAGGATGGCGTTGCTGGTAGCCCTGATTCTGCTGCATCCACGTGAACAGATAAAGTTGCTGGAACATAAAATTGCAGGAAAGGGGTAACAGAGGAAGAGGATGGGAAAGGGCAATAAAAAAAAAGTTAGAACAAGTGACTTCATGGCAAATACCTCATATATATAATTTCTTTTACAAAACTGTTATTTATTGAATTCCTACTAGTTTTCCATCTAAATTCCTTTGAAATACAGGTTCTTGATAGCATTAACACCTTCACCTTAATGACTCACATATTCAAAACTCTGAGTTCCCGGTCCACTATTTCCCTTAGTCAGAGTTCCTGTTGAAAATCAAGAGCTTCAGCTGTCCTATACTTAAACTGAATAAATTCACAATCACTCATCTGAAGATAAGTTGAACTCTTCACAATGAATCAATTAACCCTGTATCTGAGACTTTGAAGGTCTCTGAAGGCATGGCAAATTTCAGGCTGCAAAGCTCCCTTAAAGAGGAAAACACACCTCTCCTTCTCACACAGTAAAGGCAGTACCACGAACCTCCACATATATCCAACACGGTAAATCAGCATATTATGACAAGAAGCTACTTGCCAAGCTAGGTTGAAATCCATTCTCATTTTCTCAGTACAACCATTGCTTCAAATGGGGCAGATTATAATAGCACAAGAGATTTGCAGATCCATGGCTCAGACTAACAGTCACACAAATTTCCAGGAGGTTTGCAGAAGCCTAGAGATATGAGAGTTTACTCCCATTCCCAGTATCCTGAAACACTCAATCCTGACAACCAGAACAGGGCAGGGTAAAGAAGAGTAATTGCCATAGAAGTCTTTGGGGCAAACAGATTTTTTTAACAAGTAACTGCTTCAATACAAAACACATCTCTTCTTCACTGTAGTCTCATAACAGATAATAGTTGTTTGTGTGTTTTAATTACAAGTTGCATCTGCTGCTCTGTAGTGGATGAAGGATAAACAAGCCTCAAGGATAACAAGCCTCAACTAGAGGACTGACTGTTTTGAAGTTTAAATAAAAAGCTGGTTCAATGTTTGAGGTTCCACACTCAGTAGGTCTGGAACCCCAACAATGTTGCTTCTGCACATCCAAACCAGTGAGTCATTCCCATACAGCCACAACAACATAGCTGATAAGAGTATATTGCATATTTTACGTCTAGCCCACCAATTTCTTCCATCTGAAAGTCATATGAAACATGAAAAAAAAACCCTCAAAGTCCTTATACTCTACTATGTGACCCTTGCTAGCAGCCTCCCCACTCAGGCTCTCGATCTTTGCTCATAAAAAGAAAAAAGCAAAGGACTGAAACAGGCTTCTTGCTGCTGGGTACGACAAACCACCCTGACAAAGAATGAATGATTAGCAACAAACAAAAAAAAAAAAAGAGGGAAAATTCACCAAATTGCTAGTACTCATCAGATTGGTCTCTGATAAGCAGTTTCACAGGCTGCTAACTGGCACCTTTTAGAAATTAGTTTTTTCACAAGCTAAGTGTGGAATACATGACAAGGCAGACAAAAATCTAAAATCTATTGATGCAGATTTTTACACCCAACTCATTGTAATAGCTGAACAGGATGCCAGTTACCACGTGCACTGCTACATACCTAGTGGATTGAACCATGTAAACACTAAAAACAGTGTAAAGATCAACAGTTGCTCACCATGTATGGCACAACAATCTTTACTTTGTGGCCTATTCTGGCAAAGGGAAGACAGACGTGACAGTCTTTCAGATCCCTTTCAAACCAGAGAATAACTACCATGAAAATAGTATTTTATGCAGTATTTCTCAGACAGGCCCTATTGTGCAACTGGGGACATTATTCCAAGTCTACTGTACTGCAATGGAAAGTAACTAAACACAAGGACATTATCTATGCTTTCGAAGTCTTAGATCACCGAAAGCTCAAAGGAACTTTCTCACCACAGACTTTGTTCCTCCCTAGGCACTGGCTTTTGGTCTTTAAGCTGGATGAACCTCTGGTCTAATCCAGTACAGTCAGTCTTAACTTCCTCCAGATTTCCTTATTCTACTGCAAATTACACCAGCCAGATTTTTGCTCTTACCCAGTAAAAGCCTTATGCTTTAGGGCTCACACTGTTTGATTGTGTAGTGTAGAAGACACTAATTTTCAATCTCTCTACATTTGCATGTTTGCCCAATTTAATTTTGATAAATCAATTCCTGAAGAGCAAATTAATCCTGAATTTTCTACCTACTTTTTGTTACTCTCAACAACAGTTATGGTATTTAGGCCCGTTAGCCTCAAAGAGCAGAATTAATACCAGAAGTTTAATGCTATAACAATACAACAGAGACCTAAAGCACTTCTGCTACAGTAATGCATACTTTTTGATGTTCATACAGGGGTCTCTGGCAAAAGATGCTTTACCAGAACTCATAAATACCCACATTCATGGAAGTATGTGAGAAGACATGGAATAAACTCAGTTTGCTTAGCTCCCAAATAAACATTATCTCTAGCTGCCTTCTCTCATTCCTACATTTAGAAAGGAAACATCTCATCTGCCTTTTATTAGCTTCTTCTGATTTCAGCCAAATTCAACTCAAAACTTTCTGTGGATGGTTGGGGGGTGAGGCGACAGGGGAAGATTTGTAGCTGCATGTTTAAGAAAGAAGCTAAATTCATCACAATGACAGGGGATAGTGTTGGCAGAGATTTGAGCTATTTATTCTTTTAGGAAAATCCTATAAAGAATGACATGAGGAAGCCTCTATCTGCAGTCTTGTTCATCACACTGGTGAGGAGTCCGATAACAGATGTATGCAGTAGCGTGATTTAGTGCCGGGAGCTGGCCCCTGATGTGTATTAATACAGCGGCAAAGCGGAACGAGCTCCTCTTCATCACTCATCTCTATAAAAGAGGTGGAATCCGAGATGGCCCGATGTTCGGCAGAGCAAGCCCATTTGTTCTGCTGACTGATGAAGCCAGCTCAGGCTGTGTCCTTCACCTCCATGGGGCACTCAGGTTGCAAAAAAGGAGATCACTGAAGCAGGACCTGGTCAACAAGTGAGACGAGAGCAGCTGGACTCAGCTAAGTAGATATTTAAAGGTGACGAAATCCAGCACTCCATGTGCCTGCACTGGCAGGCGTGGGCCTGCGTTCTCATTCACCTGTGCTTCACCTTTTGCAAAAGGGGTAAAACACCACAAACATAACCGTCTGTAGTGAGAAAAAGAGGCTGCCATGATTCCACAGGTACAGGGGAACCCCAGTATACGGCATTTATGTAGGGGTGAGTAGATGCATGGCTAGGGAGAAAAATCTTTAACTATCGCATCAATATCTAACAAGCATAAGTCTCCAGATAATTCTACATTGTTGCAGAGTGATATAATGTATTTTTTTAGGCCTTAGTAATCCATAGTAAGACCCCCTTTGACGGAAATAATATCAGATTTGAGTACTTTCCACGTTACATGTCCAGGTTGTGCTCCAGTTGTAATTGGGAGTCTGCTGTAGAAAGTCATCTAGGACACAGCTTCAGTTATCCAATCATAGAAGTTTCTTTTCAAAAGTCAGTATTGTAGCAAAGCCCCACAGCTGTTCACTTTGCTGGGGATACTTCTAAACAGGGTCTAAGGAAGAGATCTTTAGCATTTCTGACCATTGCAGCACTTGTCTCTTGATGTACAAGCAAGTCCATATTCTAGTAACTACACTCCTTCCTTATTTTGTAATACATAACTGTAATTTTCTCTCTCATCCATAAAAAAAAACTTTCCAAATCCCTGTTGCTATTTCCACTGGCAAGTTCTACTTCAGTTTCAACTTTTCAAAAAGTGTTCACTGTACAATTTGCCTAGGCAGGTAAGTACAATTTACACAGTATTTTGAAACATGTAGGCATAGAAACAGAAGCTGTCCTTACACAAGGTGACCAGCAATGCAGTACAGAACACAGTCTGAACAGTAAATGAACAGACAGGTAATGGGGGACAGTGCAATATAGCACTCAAACAAAAAAAAGCTAGTATTCCAGTGCTAAAATTCTGTGGTTAGATACATGATTTTACTAACCCTTTCACTACAGACATTTGAATATCCCAAAATGGAATATGCAAAAGCCAGGAAAGAATATCCTAAATAAAGAGTTGACACTTCTGCTGAGCAACAGATTAATAATGTCCTTTTCTCTTCTTTTTTAATACAGAACCTTTATACAGTTTGTAATTCAGATCCGTGACCTGGAGAGAAAGCATAACTTTCTTCCCTACTTCATTATTTCACTGTCTAACCACCAGCCCAAGGAAGAACCACAAACTTCATTCCTTCTATTTATCATCAGTCCCTTTGGCCTTCCCTCTGTTTTCACATCTCCATTTTTCCAATCAGCTTACCCTGTCATGTGACTATCAAGCAACATGTGTTCTTCCAACTAATTTATTAAAAAATTATTCTTGTAATCCAGTAACAAGGCAGTGGGTAAGGTGACAGGCCAGAAAGTTGCATCCTAAACTCCTCTGTGTTCTGCAGATTAAAACTTTCAGATTCTGATGAGTAATCAATCACTTTCCAGAAATATGCCACATGAAAACAGACCAGCATTTTAATGACTACATCCCCAGAGCACAAAAAAGAAAAAAGTAACTATTTTCATCCAGAAGAGTAAGACAACCTCCAGGGAATAGGTGGTCTCATCCAGTGATGACAGAAAAACCGCCAGATTTTGTGAAAGCGTCTACAAATACCCCAACAAAGAGCCACCAGCTAATGCCAGCCCAACACTGAAGGAACACACTGTGCATGCTGATCAACTCCCTATTACCATGGACTGCATAATTTAGGACAGCAGAAATAACATCTTATGAAGAAACAGATTACTATCCACTATACAGTGAAGCACTGTAAATTATATTAACTTAGCATAGCTACATCATCAAAAAATTGTTCAGTAGACAGCTTTTGATGCTATGCAAAAACCCACGATATGCTCTCTCACACCTTTCCTTAGTTTCAAACCAAAGTAACACAACTTTTGCCTATGCCACTTTGCTCAAGAGACATGACTTTAAAAATGCTGGCAAGTTACCTGATGTTGGGCTAGACATGGAGGCTGCAGCTGGCTTTCGTTTCCTCTTGATGTCCCTTGAATATGGTGGTCCCAGGTGGACACTTGTTTGCCTATGAAGAAATTAAAACAAATTAAACTCTGTTCCAATATCACATTTCTGTTAGACTGACCAGTCCCCTACAAATCCCATCTTCCCCCTCAGTTTATCTAGGAAGCAGGACAGGGAAAAACTTCTCAGGGAAGTTTTGATCACATGCTTTATTAATATACCATTATGCTCCCACTTCTTTTAAGAGCTCACACACATAAACTGCTCAGAAGAATAATTTCTTAGCCTTTAAAGGATCTAGTTTTGCATTAACTTTAAAATAACTCCTTGCATACATAAAGATGTAGATCAAGCAGTGGTATGACACGTGTCCTACCATTACTTCTACATAAGCGTAACAAATGTCTGCAAGATTGCTCTTTAAAGAAACTGTGTGATATTTGCTCCCTTAGTCAGAAATTATTTTGGAATCTACTTAGTAATGTAGTCATCTTAGAATGCACCTATAATCCCAACAGTCCATGTATATTGTTTCCACCACAGCAGTAAGTTCATAAAGTTAGGAATGCAAAGCTGTCTCATGCATTTTCCAAATCATTATTTCCTTATCAAAGTGCTGTGAAAACAGCTGAATCTGGCTTATGGTAATATAGCCTTGTTGCACCTCTAAACTGGCTGAAAGGCATAATTTGTCCCATTAATATCAACTGTTAAATTTGAAGCCTACTGATGGCCCTCGCAGTTTAATCACTTGACAATTAATAAGAAACCTGCATTGTTGGGACTGACTTTAATTGAGAACTCCTCCAAGTTCTAGATGTAGGAAGCAGAGAACTCTAATTCAGAAACAATAGTCTTTACAGCAGACCAGAGAACTTTATCAAATACCATCCATAATGAATACAAATGTGTTGGATTCAAATCCCTGCTTTGTCCAATGTAACAGTTGTTTTGGCAAGTGCCTTGGTCCCTCTCAGCCTCAGATATGATGTGCAAAATGCAGAATCACAGTGCAAATAGAATGCATTAAACACTGGGAGGTGCTTACATGGTACAAAGGTTGGAACCATATAAATTTTGATAATTAAGTGATAAAAAGCTTGTTATTTTGATTTTTTTTAACAACCCTGAAAGTTTAACAAACACTTTTATCAAGTACTGAAATCTTTTACAGATAACAAAGGGAAAAGTTCATGAGTTTTTATTTCTGAGCCAAAACTGATTAAAAACAAACCCCAAACCCCATACAGCATATTTAGAATATCTATATTTTAGATGCTGACTTTACACAAAACCAAAGTGTGCTGTTATATCTATACAGGGTAGAGAGCACAAAAAAATTCCTATGTCAGTCCAGTCTATAACTTGCTCAAATGCTGCTGCATCTACCTACTTACCTGTAACAAATGCACAACCACAAAATAAAAGAAATATCTACCCTTCTGTCTTCTCAACTAAAATTCAAAAGTTCTACAAGAAGTCTACAAGATCTGTCCTCTAAATCTAACATTAAGGAACAAAAATTTTTAAACTGCGCTGAACTTCACTGACAGCCAATTTTTCAAATTTAGGAACACACATTAATACAAACAGACAAAGAAGTCTCCTGAGGGGACTGAGTGCACCCTCAGTAAACTCGCAGACAGCACTAAGTTTGGTGAAAGTGCTGGAAGGTAGAAAGGCTTTGCAGAGGGACCTGGATAGGCTGGATTGATGGGGCGAGGCCAATGGCTGAGATTCAACAAGGCCAAGTGGCAGGTCCTTCACTCTGGCCACAATAATCCCCCGCAGCACCACGGGCTGGGGCAGAGTGGCTGGAAAGCTGCACAGCAGAAAAGGACCTGGGGTGCTGGTTGACAGTCACTGAACATGAGCCAACAGTGTGCCCAGGTGGCCAAGAAGGCCAATGACATCCTGGCTTGGATCAAGAATAGTGTGGCCAGCAAGACTGGGGAAGGGATCTCCCTGTACTTGGTGAGGCTGTATCTCTAGTCTTATGTTCAGTTTTGGGCCCCTCACTACAAGAAAGACACTGAGGTGCTGGAGTGTGTCCAGAGAAGGGCAAAAGAGCTGGTGAAGGGACTGGAGGGTAAGTCATATGAGGAGTAGCTGAGGGAGCTGGGGTTGTTTAGCCTGGAGAAAAGGAGGTTCAGGGCAGACCTTATTGCTGTCTACAACTACCTGAAAGGATGTTGTATACAGGTGGGGGTCAGCCTCTTCTCCCAGGCAACTAGTGACAGGACAAGAGTGTGCAGCTTCAAGGTGTGCATGGGGAAGCTCAGGCTGGATATAGGGAGGAATTTCTTCAAGGAAAGGGTTGTTAAACATTGGAATAGACTGCCTAGGGAGGTGGTGGAATCACCATCCCTGGAGATGTTCAAGAAACAACTGGACGTGACACTTAGTGCCACAGTCTAGATGACAAGATGGTGATCAGTCAAAGGTTGGACTCAAGTGATCTCAGAAAGTCTCTTCCAATGTAAATGATTCTGTTATTCTGTGAAATGCCTTCAGAAACACCGGCACAACTATAAACTGCATATTCAAATCCTGTATTTGTACACTGAATCAAATAACCTTTAAGTGACTTTGCATATCCTAAAAACTGCTTTCGCACATGACTATAATATAAGCTATATAGTATTTCAGCATAGCTATACCATGAAACATCTAAGCACACATAGCCCGAGGAACAGATTCAGCTTTTTTATTTTGCATCAATGACACAGCATTAGATTACAAACTAGATGACTACATCATTACATATAATAATCCAACTAAGTTTAAGTAATAATAATAACAATAATAAAAATGTTCCCTTTTTAATTTTATTAATTTACACAAACATTAGCCAAGAGATCCTTGGTAGAGGATCACTATGGACTAGGAAAGAATCATGCGCTATCATTTCCAAGAGACTTTATGCAGTTTTTCCCAGTTCACAAATATTACAGCTAGGTTTTGAATAAGAGCTCCTGGCTCTCAGCTACATGCTCAAACCACATCTATCCTTACCTGATGATTACACAGTAGGTAAAAAAAAAAGGAAAAATGAAAACAGAAGAATCTAAAAATCACTTCTTGTAGTGAAAGTAAAGGCAAATCATGCTCCAGCTGGAGACTACTAGCAAGGATGTTGTATCCAGTACTAGCCCAGCCTCCAACACACAAAGGCTCAGAGGTCATAAATTGTCTCTGTAACATGTATTTCATTCAGGTTTATCCCTTATTGATCACCCACACTTCAGTTAGTAAATCAGGAACCTATTGATTACTCAGTGGCTCTGACTGACCCGGTGGTAAAAGTGTCAGTTTCAAGTGGTTGGTGCACTTTACAGGCACCATAAATCTGCATACAGGGAATCTCCAGGTGGTAAGAACCTTGGGAGAGAAAAGAGCAGAAGAGTGCATGCAGGGATGATAGTCCTCATTAAGATATGGACAGAAAAGATGACTGAGGTATAATTTATGAAATATACACATTTTTGGTAGATAACACACTTTTCAATCTAAATTTCTAATCACTAGTTTGCACAGAGGTGCTATATCAATAAGATAATAGAACTAGTGAGTCCCATTTTAACAGCAGACTCCTACAAAAAAGCACCGCCAGGCAAGTCAAGTCATGGGTATGCAGAGCACCCAACACAGCAGTGGACAGGCTGAACTATAAAATGTGAAAATATCACTGACAAGTTCCAATGATGAATTAGTTCTCTTCCAAAGATGAATTTTAACAACTCTTCTGAACAGTTAAAAATTACTCTGAAGTACAATAGAACAGGAAAGGCAGAAAGAAAATGCATATTTGTGCACTGTCACAACACCCTCTGTGAAAAAGTTTGAGGCCAGAGCTTTGTGGAATGAAAGATATGGGTCTAAACTGACAAACTAGAATAGCAGGATTTACTCCATTCTTACTAGCTCTCAATCGCCTCTGCTAGGCTGCCATACTTTCTTTTATGTTGCACAAACAGTAACAAGAAAATAATTCCCTGGTTTCTTTTGGACTATGGCAGGTTGACAATAAGAAAAAAAAACAAAGTTGCGGTGCTTAATCCCAGATGGAACTGCTGGGTGATCAGAGACTAATATGAAAACCTAGCTTACAGTGTAGAGAAGACTGAAATTCTAACCTGGGAAGAGAAAAAGGAGAACACACTTGGAGAGACAAAGCAGGATGCAAAGTGCAGCTGTGTAGATGGCTGTAATATATTCAACTCACACCACAGTCCCTCACTGCCAGGAGTTAGTAAGTGAAAAATTACATATGTATAGGAAAAATGGCTTTATATGAAAAGTCTATATTGTCTTTTTGACAGTGATAATATTTTCTGTAATCACAAGCTAAAAGAATTATTCAGGAAATATGGATTTATCTCTTGTTTTTAACATAATACTTACAGTACCCAATTCTGCATGCAGGTCACACTGGAGAAAAACCAGGCTTTGCTATGCAGAAAGCTGAAATTCATGGTAGTCTCTAATGTGTCTGAAGTAATGCTTCCTTTCTTTTCTTTTCCACATATTTATTCTATGTCTTTATTTATATTTTTTTAAATTAAAGGTAGCTGCATACATAGAACTCCTATCTCACTTCTACAGTTCACCATGTGCTGGAACTTGCCACTATTTTACACCTACCTTAGAATTTACACAGAATATTAGGATTGGCAATACAGTCTGTGGAAACAATACAGAGCACAAGGAGACACCAAACCACAAAGAACTTGACTGAACAGCATCAGGCCCCTGAAACCTTCACTGTCTGTGAAGTCTAAATTGTAGCATGATGTCCACTCAAAGTCCAGAGTAAAAACCACCTTGATCTCCCAAAGGAAGGCCTCTGAAAAGGCCCTACCAAACTAAATGTGGCAGTCTGTGGCCTGCTTGGAGGCCCGAGGCACATTGCACACTTGTGGGTGTATGCCTCTTGCTGCAATCTCATATCACTCAGTTTGTCTGCTTATACTCTTTGTTCTAGCCCAATCCTTAGATGAAGCAAAGCGTGTGGACTTTGTAGTAAAGGTGAGAGGCAGACATTAGTCTACTGTTACACAAACAAGGAATGTTATCCTCATGTTAAAGTGAATATTAATAGAAACTACCTTCTAACAAGGATACTGCTACTAAAACTCCCAACAACTCAGCTGTTGCTGTTGTGATGCTATATTCCCAGCAAACACAAGCCAAATGAAAGGCTCTTTCTCTAAGCCCTCAGGTGTTACCTGAGGCTGTTGATGGTGACTTCACAAAATTAATAGTAAAAGCAGAATTTCTCCTCCTCTTTAACTACAGAGCCAGCTGGGCACCAAAGTCTGATCTGCACATAACATGTGTAAATCCATACAAGTTGCTCACACACGGGAGCTTTGTGTGCAAGTGGTTCTTGCCATCACATCTCACTGTAGATATTCCCTGTGCACAGCAGTCTCCTATGCCCTGGAGTGCCTCATGAGAAAGCTTCTAGTGCACATTTTCATATTCCAAAATCACTAAAAGATCAGCTCACTTCTTAAATCGCACAAACCTTACAGGTCTTCAACAGCAGCAGTCTGTTCCCCAAGTAAGCACTGTTATGATGTGGCAATTGCATCCCTAAAAGCCTCTGTGTGGCAAATGCAAGTGAACACATTTTCTTCTTGTTTTTCATATAAGCATTCTAAGCAGAGATTATTTGATCCCATATATTATATTCTCTATTTTCACACTGAATCACACAATATCTGTGCCAGAAAGACTCCTAATATTTGCCAGACCTGCTGAGTACACAGATTTGAAACAGCAAGTAAAAAAATTTCTGAAGCAAAGGGGAATTTATTTTTCACTCCAGAGAATTAGGATTCACCAAAATGGGAGCATTAGGCCTCAGACAACCGCATGTGACACTAAGTTGATAGCTGCTGTTCACTGCATGCCTGTCAGAAGAATTCAGTTATATTCCCAACTGGAATATTAGGCAGCCTTTAGCAAAGCAAGACATGAAAGTGCTCCAGCTAAATGGAAAAGGAGTTAAAGAAAAATAGAAAGATGCCTAAAGCAGTTGACGCAGACATTTTTACATAAAGCATATTCCTTTATGAAAAGGATGACAAAGATGTGTGGATAGGTTGCATGGAATGAACTGGATACTTCCTGGTCAAGTGGGAAAGTATGAAACTGTGAACACTTGTTCACTCCTTCAGCTGTCTCAGAAAGGCCTTGACATTGCAGGCAACCCCTGTATTTCCACACGCTTGGGTAAGAGGCAGAAACAGCAGGATCTCTGCACAGATACAGAAGTGACAGATCAAGAGTTACTTTTATGAGCATATTTCTAGAGTTGGAACAAGCTCTAGACAGAGCTGAGACATTCAAGTCTGTTCAATTTAACAGCAACACCAAACCCACGGTATGGGGCAACAGCCAGTTTATGAGAAGATCACTTCATCCCTCTACATCTTTATCCCTTGTTCCAGGCAATATAATAGATTTACTTCTAAATCAAATTAAACTCTGGATTTACAGTTAATATTAATTGAGAGTACATGCAAAACAATTTTCACTGTCTGTACTGTTAAAATGTCTAATACAGTTCTTCAAATCTCTAACACCTACTTGCCATTCGAGGTCCTATGATCTTCAGTGGGAACATTTAATTGCATTTTTTCACCAATAATCCTATTTTCAAGGCTAGGCAAATAATAAATGACGTTAGGAACAATTTATCTTCTACCTTCCTTTCTTATTCTGCCTGCCATTCAGGCTCAAATTGCAGGGACTATTGGTTCTAGGCTCTTCTGGAACTCTTACCCTGCCTCAAGGCAATAACATTCCATCAACGAACAACCTATAACATCTTCCCACCAACAGAACCACTGAATGACCAAAATCTAATTAGATACTCAACTTCAGCCTATACAAAACCTTCTTAAGCAGGAGTTTGAGAAGAAAATCCTTTTCAGACCACTCTTTCTCCCAGAGAGGCAAATGGGCAGAGGGGAAAGAGGGAAAGGATCATTTGCGCATGCAAGTCTCTACTTGCTTGCTTTTAACAGCCTGCATCATGAAGTGGAAACCTTAACAGACAAGACATGATTAGTAAACGCTTTGTGCTCTTAAAGGAGAGTAATTATAGGCATGTGAAAAAAAGAAGAGATCCCTGAGGTACTCTTCCTTGCATGCCTCCCGAGAGGCAGCAGGGCCATTAAAAATTCCATGATGAAGAGGAAAAACAGTCTGGGAACAGCCAGGAGGCAATACAGCAAATTAATACACCAGCCATCCCTTGGGAGGACTGCAAGAAAGCAGGAAACTCTCCTTGCTTCACAAAATAAAATTATACCACTAATGATAACAGTCACCACACACACAAAACGGCTTCTAACGATGGGTGTGAAATTCCCAGTGCTGTGCATACACTTTGAATGAAATCTCATCACAGACATAAATCAAGAAAGGTAATCTTGGTAGTGTACAATTTATACAGCTTTTCAAATAAGACTTCCCAAGGAACCCTCCACATAGAACCTCCTCCTTGACACCTGGCAAGCCTTTCTTGAACACCCCCAACTGCGCTCAGTATTCTGGCCTTCAGCTCTACTTAAACAAAGCACTGGGTTACCAGTCCTCCAGACAAACTGCACCAAAATCCACCACTGAAACAAAGAAAACATTTCCATAGCAGAGAAAGACCCCACCTGGGAAGTATACTCCTTTGGACATACTTGGTGATAGCAGAAGCTAAGCAGAGAGAGGCAATTTTGCACGCCACAGTGGGCATCAGGTTGAAGATACTGGATATCCACAACAGTAAGACAATTTCTTCTCTAATACATTTCATATTATTTCAGGGGATTGGCTTCCCACGCACATACATCCCATTCTGACAAATTTCTGACTACAGTTTCTCCAGGGTGAGGTGCAAGCTGTTTGAGTTTCCTAAAGCACAAACTACTGAAATGGACTCTGTCCATGGCAAAAGAGTACAATGTTAACTGGGGCAACAGCTAAACAGAGCTTAGAGATCACCTGAACCTCCTATAAGGAACTGGATTACTAAGTAGTAGGCTTACCATGTAAAGCACCTAAAGAAAAACTACTGTCAAGAAAATGTTTCTGTGAAGGAACAATCTCCTTTTGTGCCCTTAGCAGCATCTTTACATAAAGAAAGCACCTTGGACCAAAGAGTTCAATCCTTGCCATATACGTGGGGCCACAAAACACATTCATTCTTTTCATATTTCTTTCTCCTATAAAGGTTCTTGAGCACATTTCACACTAAAATAGTAGATACTTTTTCAAACTACAAGCTTTTAGAAACACAACTGCCTCTGGGATGGTACAATTTCTCCATCAACTCAGTAACAAATTATCAGTGCTTATGTTTGTCAGGACACCAGTCACGTGTTCATTAGAGGAGGAAACCAAACATTACTTAGTTAACTAGACTATACAGTCAGCAAAGACTAGCAAACCTAACCCCTACAGGTTTAGAAATCCCTTTGGAAACAGCCTGGATTTGGAGAGGACCTTCACTTATCATCATAAAGGTAGAGATTTTCCCAGTTTGAATTTGCAAGCAGGATTGTCCAGCTCTCCTTTCTGGAAGACAAACTCCTATAGAGCCCCAGGTAAAACACTGGAGGCACAAGAAAGGTAATGCTAGCTAAAAATGAAGAGACCAATCAATTTTCTTGTTTCACAGGCAGAAAACATCCCCAGAGTGGGGCAAAAGCACAGAAAGGAACCAATTTGCTGATGCACAATCTTCTGAATTCTTTTTATTCTCATCCAGTGGAACATTTAAGAGCTGATTTCTTCCTCCCCCTTTCCAGCTTTAACATGCTGGCTACAGCAGCATGAGGTCATAGTGCGACACCACAAAATTCCCTGCAGAAGCCAGTGGGAGGAGAGGCTTTGTTGGGTGGGTGCCAAGCTTCCGTTCAGACACATACAACCTTAGTACATTTTTCATGCTCTATTTGCTAATTAACAAGGAAAAGAAAGCCATGAAGCTTGAAGTCCAGACGTTTCTTTCAGTTTTGGTCCCTCGTACAAGCACATACGCAGAATTGTACCCAAAGCAAGGTTTTGTCTATGTGCATGAGGAAAGAGCTCAAGGGCAACTTACCTTTAGATAGTCACCTGCAGCACAAGAACAGGAGTCACCTCTAAGACCAACACATGAATTTAATTTAGGATTAGTCAGCAGAAGATGCCTGAATAGTATATTAGCCCCAACTATCCAGACTCAAATATACTTAACTTTGGCCAGACTAGATCTAAATTTCAGCTATAGCAAGAGAGATATCAAGCCCTTAGTGGTCACCTCAGGTGAGTTCTGAATCTGCTCAGAGAGTCTATTTTAGATGGTCAGGATACCAAAACGCCTCAGCATGTCACCCACACGAGCTTGTCAGCACTTTCCCTTTCATCTTCTTCCGAATCTAATAGTGGGCAATGATACTGTGCCCATTTGTACCTATACAGGAGACTTGCAGCAACTCACTGCACATTCCAGAACAGATTACAGTTGTTTCTAAATAATCTGCCTGTCTGACATACACTGTTTCATATACTGTAAGCACTTAGTGTATTGAGATTCTCAAATAAACTGCATCAGTAGGTTTTATGCTAAGTTTGAACACAGGAAAGCATGTTAACTTACAGTAATGTCCATGAGTATTGTTCAGACCTGTATTGGGTCTGGCTGAGCTGGAGTTCATTTCCCCACAGTAGCCCTCACAGTGCTGTGCTTTGCATTGGTGGCTAGAAGGGTGTTGATAACACACTGGTGTTTTGGTTACTGCTGAGCACAGCATCAGCATCAGCGCTGTAACATTCCTTCCTCAGTTGTGGGCAAGATCCCGGGAGGGGACACAAGTAGGCCAGCTGACCCAAACTGACCAAAGAGATATTCCAGACCATATGATGTCAGACATAAAAGCTAAGGCAAGGAGCAGGAAGGCAGGCATTCATTGGCTCCAATGGCTGCCTGCTGAGGAACCATCACACATGCTGAAGCTCTTGCTTCTCAGGAATGGCCGACCATTGGTGCTCGTGGGAAGTAGAGAATTAACCCTGCTATCTTTCGTTTCACTTCGCTTTTGCGAGCGCAAGCTTCCACTTTGCTTTTGCTTTATATAAACTACATTATCCCAACCCACAAGTTGTTTTCCAGCCTTAGTCTCTCCCCTGTCTGGCTGGGAAGGGGAGTGATAGAGTGGCTGCGTGGGCACCTGGCATCCAGCCCAGGTTAACCCACCCCAAGACCACACAGCACTACAGAGAAACACCTACGAGAGGGAAGTGAGACAACGCCAACAGAGCAGAGCAAGGGAGTTACCTGGCAGTGCAGTGTGCTGGTGAGCATCTTCGGTGGGAAGCATCAGCAAGCAAATCCAGAGAGTACAGAGGAGATAACGGATTGAACTGGAAAGTCAAGAGATTTTATTTAAGCAAAGTGTTAAAAGAAATAGTCTCCAGATACAGCTGCTCAGATCTATTCCCTATAGTTGTTCATACAAAGGAGACCTTTCCAACACCTCAAGGGGTGAAACTAGATGAGAATAGACTCTCACTTCAGACAAAAGGCTAACACAAAGGGGGCAACAGCAAATCTCACAACAGACAGCCTTAGCACACTCCTCTTTCAACTCACTTTATTAAAAATGCTGGCTGACTAAGAGCATAAGTGCTCTACTGCAGCATGCCTTGAGCAAAATGTTTGCTTCTCTTTCAGAAAGCCTCTTGTCTACTTTCACATTGTAGAAAGAAAAGTCACTGTTATGAATGGTGCAAGCACAGAACTTCCCGCAGAGCAGTTCCCATACTCCCTGTGGTTGTATGTATCACTGAAACAGACCTCTAGAAGACTCAGGTCCACCGGGTTCAGTTCACAAATACCTCCCAATTCATTCCACAGCAAGTGAGCTGCCCCTTCCACTCCCAACCGACCATACAAGCTGCTACGCAAACTGTTTAAAACAAACTTCTGAAATGCTGCTAATCAGGCTAATCTAAGATCCTTTGTTAGACACACCCTGGACAAATCCTGAAGGCATCAAATCTGCACAAGACAGTTTGTTGTAAAAGATACAATAGTCAGGACAGAAACGGAATAATCTGGTCAATCAGTGCATGGAGCAAACTTTGCTCAGTATGTAAATAGAAGGTTTAGACTGGTAGTTTCTCTGGGGTATCTGCATCACACTTCCACTCAGCATCTCCTCTTTATAATTCACACCTCAAGCACGAAATTCATTTCCATCTGGTTTTCAAAATGCTACACCAATCTCCAGAACGCTTTTCTTATATTACTAGGATAAATTATGTATTCTTAAATAAGAACAAATGAACAATCTACAGCTGTAGCAGGACTCATCATACGAGCTATCTGCAACTCCAGAACTCAGTACCAGGCCTTTACCCTAAACCTTTCTAAGAAACAAGATGTATCACAAAGCTGCTGCCATCAGGAAGCTCCTCCTTAAGTGGGACTGTTAGTTTACTGTCAGTGAAGTAACACCGTCACTGCACAGCAGGAAGAATTCTCAGGAACCCTCTGTAACTGATTTAGGTTCATTTAAGAAAAACAAAAGTAATTTATTTTGGTCATTTTAAAGCTCTACGTAGTTATCATTCTTATCTTTAGCAATATAAAAGCACGTGAAATGTTCTTTTTAATGGAAAATACACAACTGCACAAAGGCCTAAAAATTATTTCTTGCCATATATGTAGTTGTAGTCACCTGAAAGAGAAAACAGATTTCAGTCCTACTGCTCACCAACCATAAAACAACTCGCAGAAGAATAGAAAGGAGTGTGCATGGCCAGGAACACTGTTGCAAAACGACTGCTCAAAGTGAAGATCCTTTTTGCTTTCTGCTATTAAGAACCTGAGCTCTTATATTTTAAGTAAAAAAGCCTCCTAGCGCTGAAGCTAAGAAAGACTTACTGTAGAATATAAAAATGCATACACAAGAGTTTTAGTTACAAGAATGCCTATTTTTCTTGCTTATCACCTCTTACATTTTCCTGATACAGCTGCTATTTAACTGCACCATTTAAGCTCACCATTTTTTCCCTTTTCTGTTGATGAGACTATCAAGTAGAAGCCTGAGCCAAAAAAGGCAAAACAAAGCATTTAAAAAAATAAAAATGTTCCAATTCTTATGGAATTTTGAGAGGCCAAAGCTCCTCCTGTCAAGAAGCACTTTTCCTCCCACTTGCTGTCAGAGAGGAAGGCCTACACTGACCTAAAACAGGGAGATGAACAAAAGGAGTTCAGTTTAAATAGACAGTATAATGCCTGAGAAACGGTTTTTTTCAAAGCCCAGAAGACACATCAGTTAACAAAATGAGAAGGGACAGGGCTGCCTTACCTCATGTGCACAGGCCACAATGTGTGGGAAATCAGAAGCCAGCACTATGTTCTTTCTAGAGAGAAGGAAACCAAGAAAACAAAAAAGGAAGAGCAGAGTCAGCTTACCTGGTTGCGCTCTCTCTTCCCCATGGATGGTAACCAAAAACTGGAAGGAGGGCAGAGTCGAAAGGACAGGTGGGAGCAATGCCAAGGAACGAACATGGGGTGGGGGGGAAAGGAGGGTTGGGGGTAAGAAGAGAAGGGGAAGGGAAGGACAAAGATGGAGGGAGAAGGAAAAAGATTAAACATCATCAGGACTCATATTGAAAACAAGAAATTGCAAATCCGAGGAAGAAATCTAGATATCAACAGCTGGTGAAGGCTGAACCCATTGCCCTGCAGTCTGGAGGTGCCATCGTTACCTACCCATTCCCCAGCAAGAATAGTGTTACAGGGATATAAAAGGATAGGCACCATGACTATTTCCAGTGCTGACTCCAATTTAAATACACTAACTGGGAAAGGAGGCAGAACAACAAAGAAAGAGAAAGCAATTTCATGGCTGCCTTGTCAGCATGATTTCTGTAATCTGGGTATGCACCCATAGTGTGACTCCACACCAAAGCATTAAAAAAACTTAACATATAGGGCTTAGTCTCCTCTTACCATGCAAAAGATCTGCAGTTATTACAAGGGCACATTATAAGGGAGGAGGAAAGAAAAAGCTGGCTGTAAGCAAAAGGGTATTTGAGCAGTGTCCACACACTGGGGCAGCAATTTGAAGTAAGAAAACAGAGAAGCCATCAGTAGAGTACTGTCTCCCATTCCATAGGTTATGCTTAACTTATTACCCAGCTCTTCAGCCCCAGGAGGGAAAGGGACCCTATAGTTCTTCATCCCCTCCCAAAGGTTCCCTCTATAACAGCTGTTAAGGGCCTTACTCTTTCTGGCGCGGATCACTAACAATATGACCTAGCCTCTCGGTGCCCAGATTGCTCATGGAGGTCTCCTGAAACACAAAGACAGGTAAAGATTGCAAACTCTCACACAGTGAGCAGACACAATAGCTTGCTGCTGCCACTAAGAACAAATCTTCCCCCCTCTGGGTCACATCTTTTCCTTACCTGCCCACTCTCAGCTCAACACATTCACTCGTTCCTTTTAGAACCTCAGCTGAACCAATTTAACTAATTAGAATCACAGAAAATGATTTAGTTTTATTTGTGAGGCTTGGTTTTCGTTATTTTAGTGATGATATTTGCTTGCACAGGGGCACAGCAAGGACTGGACTAGTACAAAGTATGCAGCACAACTACAGTCAAGAGCAGGAAAACTGGCTGAGAAGTGCTTCTTTCCAGGCAGCCAGGATCAGCTGGGCCAGAAACAGGCTGAGACAGGACACTACACTCTTCCACTAACAGTAGGGATTCACAAAGCACAGATGAATAAAATAAGGAGCAAAAGCACGAAGCTTTCGCCCTTTCTGAAAGCAGTGATTCAGCAGCAGGACCTCTAGCAGCTAAAAAAAGGTAGATTCTAGAAGAAAGGACCTGCTCTGGGAGCATGTTGCTTCCTGTGAGCGCTGCCCTGTGTATGTGCTTGATGCTGGCATGCATGTACACACACAGCCCGAAGCACCAGCTGTTCATATCTTGCATAGCAACTCCCTTCAAGAAGGAAGTATGCTTTGCAGCAAGGGGCTGAAGAGGAGGGTAAAAGTCTTTCACAGGTATGATTCATTTGTGCCAGGTATATAGGCAAAACACACTCAAAGTTTGGAGGCAGTTGTAGCAGCAGGGGTGAAAGATGGGCTATTTGTTACAGCAGGAAAATTATTAACTTAAAGTGCCATAATGTTTAAATTTACGGTTTATTACTGTGTAAATTACAAGCCGTACTTTTGGTAATTAGCAGCTCGCTGGCGGGGAGCTCTGAATGAAACTCATTATTTATGATTACAATTTCGAGAGAGATGGGGAAGGGGGAGCAGTGACCTCTGCTGCAAATGACAAAGATCCCTTTAAGGTGATGAAGATGAATTAAACAAGTAAATATTATCCTTCTCATTTGGATCATTAGAGGTGTGCCGCCAGGCCCAGCCACTTGCAGGTGGCCTGAGGAACCCTACCCAAAACCAGCCTCTTGCCAGCTGAGGATTCACATTTTAAATGCTAGTTACAACTAAGCAAGGTGAGTGGAAGAAAGAAGGGGCAAACAAGGATCTTTCAAGTATGACTGAACTGAAGGCAACTGTCACACTCCTCTAGACCCTGGGCCCCTCTAACACACCTTGCTAGCAGATTCTATGGCCACTCAGCTCAGAACTCATGCCAATGTCTTCAAAAGCACAGAGCATATCACAATAAAAGACAAGCCAAACACAGCCAACACCTTCCTTCTCAGAAACCTCTTTGCAACAAAACACAGTAGTCAATGCCCCATGATGCAGACCCAAACAAATGTATCCCTCCTTTTAAACAGACATCTTTAAAGTACTGCTTATTCCTTTAGAAAAATATCTTGTATATTGGTTGCCCTACATATAATAACACTACTCAGTGGCTTTGAGTAGCTTTGTCTGCATTACTGCATATACCCTTTTATTCCTCTGTCACCCCACTAAAAATGCAACCACTAAAACCACCTTCCTTTGCTGCCATTAATATTAGTCAGCTTCCCTATCTAAAATTTGGCCTTTCTTCACCTTTGAGCCACCTCTCTGCCCTTGTAGTCTCAGATGAGCATGGACAAGTCTCATGCTATCACCATTTTCCCCTACATTCTGTCTAAATGTTCTTGTTATTTACTCTGTCATTCATCTTTAGGCCTCCTTTCATACTGCTTTCAGCGCTGATCAACTGTCTTTGCCACCCCAAACATGCCTTAAAATCCACTTAGTCACTCAATCAATTTCCGACAGTTAAAGCAGGTAAACAAATCAAAAAATACACGAAACAAAAAATGTACAGGGCCACTTTCTGCAGAAGACAATTTACATGATACCTCAGAATAGTACTTCAAGACTGATCAGTATTGGAAATACAAAATTATCATCTTTCAAAAGGGCATACCTTGCCAACAAGCCTCCTCCGACCTTTTCGGAGACATCGGGCAGCAGCTCCTGGAAGGCGATTCAGGCGAGCATGAAATCCTGAAAAACAAACCCAGAAAAACTGAGCAATGAACACAGAAGATTCTTCCTGACAAAACCACTAGGAAAAATCATTAGTTCAGTAATCAAATAGATCCTCTGTTTATTGTTTTTTCAGTCTCCAAGGTGTAGATATGCCAATTTATCCACAAATCAAACAAAATCCATATTTTTTAAAAAAAGAAGACTCAAGAATGTGGGCAGCTGGTAGGAGTATTACAGTAAACTCTCCAGTAGTGCAGCTTTTTTTAACTGGATCATGAAAAAAACCCAAAACAGATCAATACCAGTTTAAAAGTAACACCTACAAATGGAATCTACTCCTCCCATCACAGAAGAAGTTCTCAAACACGTGGCATTCCTGATGGATCTCACCTCTTTGAGCTGGCCGTGAGGGCAAAAGGAACGTGGAAACTGAGAGCTTGTCCAGGCCTGAGTCAATCCTCTCCACTTCAGATCGGTGATCAGCACCCCACTTAGGGAGAAGGTTGGGGACAGTGAATCCTGGAACACATTCTCCTTCATAAAACCAATCACTTTGCTCATCATCTCCTAAAGAAACAGGATGCAATTAGCCACAGAAAAACATCAATGTGCCCTATGACAATCCCTCAAAGTATTATGAGTCGGAATATTTGGATGTGAAACAGCTGAAGTCTCATTAGGAATTCCTTCCTGAAGAGCCTCATATTTGTATTCTGTTTCAATGATCCTCAGTAACTATGGGGCCTCACTAAATGCTTTAAACTATCCAACTCATCAGTCTACAGCATTTCCCTATAGAACAAAGTCCTCTTTATAGACCTGCCTAGGGCAGCTTTAGCACTCTGTTGCTACTGCATCTCATCAACCTTAGTTCAGTGTTGTGTGATGTCTTATGCAGAGCTCTTTCTCTGAAGTAATTACTGTGACAGCGGTAGAGGCCAATCATTTGGCACACGCTATAGGCAGTCACAGGAGAGATTTCACAAGAGGAAAAGACCAGGCTCACAGAGTAAGCAAAAGGAGCATGCTCACTGATGAGGAAGATCCCTGCTCTCCTAAGACAGAAGCTAAGAGAAAAACACATAACTATCAGAAATGGTCACTCTGAGTGTAAGCACTAACCATGCTACGAGTTCCTCTCAATCAACATTTCTTAGAATCTGTCAGAACTACAAACGCTCTGCAAAACTGAAGCAGCAGCAACAGAAGTCATGATCAAAGTCTCCATAAAGCTGTGTCACTAATTAACGCAGCTGCAGTCTAAAACTGAACATCATCAGACACCATTCATAGTAAATCTGTCAGGCCAGAAACTCCCCGAGAGTGGTTGCCCATGAGCAGCGTATGAAAAAAGCAGGACGAAGGCAAAGAACCTCACACATACAGCTTTTGAGTAGCCCGCTAACAAACAGTCCCGTGTAATTGAAAGGCTCTTCATCTTGCCTTACAAAACTAACACACCTGACCTAGGGAAAACTCTCATTTGCCTACCATGAAGTCTCAACTCAAGCATCCCCACTTACTCTCCTTTCCTCACCAAGTTACATTACTCCTGACCAAAGTCTATTATGCCTACCCACACATCTTGCCAGAAAAAAAAAAAAGAAAAATGAGAAAACAAACAAACCAACCACACAAACCCCCTAAAAATACAAACAAACCAACCAACCCAAACAGTACAAGAAAGTAAGAAAATCTCATCCTAATATGAACACTGCAATCTTGCAGCAACACACAAAACCAACTCCAATCAGCAACAGGTAGGACAGACAGAACATTTCAGCCCAAAGCTCTGACATTGCTTTTTATTTTTGTGATATATCAGTTGACCTACCACTTATATCTTAAAATATACACGTCCTTCTGCACCTCTTAGTAAATTAAAATTAAGTAATGTTGCATAGTTCTTCCAAGTGATCATAATTTGTGCAAAACTATCCCTCACAGTTGTGGGTCTATGAGCATAGTGCAGTGTCATATCTCAAATCACTACTTTTGTATTTCATAAGACTGACTTTAACAATCAGGATCATATGCAGTAATTTTCACTGTGAGAGGTCCCAATGCATGTAACAAATACAAAACCAAAAAAAACACCCTACAATCAAATTATAAACTAGGATCACTCCCTGTTCACAGAATTGTGCTGGTATGTGTAATTGCAAAGATAACTCATTTAATTAGCAATGGCAAAAATATTACATGATGTAACTTCAAAAGAAGGAAGGGAAAAAAGTACATTAAGTATGCTGCTAACTTAAATTTCCCATTATTCAGTTTGGAATTATACTAGAAAACTATTTCTAAGAAGATAATCTGTGACAAAAATAATTTTGTGCTCTCCTCATCTCAATGACCATAGAGAGCTGTTGTTTTTTTATTTACTTTATGATTAGAAATTGTCCAAATTTAAAAAAAAAAAAAAAAAGCGAAAGAGATATTTCTTATTTAGCCTGAAAGTGCAACAATATTTTTTAACCCTTTTAACATAACAGTTAATGTAACATCTTGGCCAGAAAGGTATCACAGTATAAACTGTTTGAACAGACAAAGACCTGATGACTAGGATGTCAAATCTTTCCTAGTACCTAGACAGGTAAGGCTGTAATTGGATTTTATTAATTTATCTAAGTCACATTTCTACATGTTCTTATATATTGAGTACTACTTCTAGTAGCAGCCAAAAGTTAATGTCTAAAACAGGGTATAAAACCAGGGCAAGTATATAGAGCAAGCATATAGACAAGAATATATATAGAATATCCCATCTACATCAATCTTGCCTTGGGTGATGAAGTAAAACACTTCAGTCACCACTCTGCTTTATCAACTGATATACAAGTGCTCACTGATTTCAGCTCCCCCCCGAACAGTCATCAGTAAAAACAGAAGACAAAAAATTTTACTTTTATATTGCCTTTGAAGAACCAGAGGCCGGAAACAGTTGTTTTTCAGCAAAGGTCAAAGCTGATATTTGAAATCCCTAATTATACCCATGGAGATCACAGCAGATTGACCCTACAGCCTAAAATATCATCAGAAAACACGTAAGCACATTTGCTATCATTGTGGTGCCTCAGTCACAGATACCCGGGACAGTAACAAGCTGGTGGAAGCAGCATTTCTATTGAGCTACTGATGCTACTTCCCTTAGCACATGTATATTCCCAGAAGAGATTTCATCCAAATCTTAGCTTGGTAAATGTGACAGAATCTGAGTGCACAGAATTGCAGGTCTCCAGGGTCACAGTCCACATGCTCCAAATATAGTCCTGAGTGCCTATGTGCCTACTACAGCGTATTTCATACTTCTGCCACATCTCCCATAAACTGGACGTTGTGCTGTCACTGATAAATAAAACCAGATTACACTTCACACTCAAAGGTCCTAAGAAATAATTTCTACAATAGACATTGAAAATACTAGGTTCAACTAATGCACACAAGGGCAAGGGAAGTACATGTATTTAAAGAAATAAAACCAATCATGTATTACTGTCATCTTCTTAGCACAATTAGGTAACTGATCAGTATTAAGTATTTTTTTCAGTATTTTTTTTTACATCTTCTCTTCCTACCCAGAGAGAAAACAACTAACAGATTCAAGCAATAATGGTGTGTAGACAATAACTAAGATACCTATAGAAACAAATTATAAGCTGTGTTTTTTCATTATGGAGAGCTCTCAAATTCCCCTTGTATTTCTGTGCCTTTCCATAATAATAGTTTCTTATATTGCAAATATTGCAATATAAATATTGTGATATTGTACAACATATTGTACAATAAATATTGCAATATTGCAACACTATACTCTTCCTGTGCACTGGAAGAGTGTTATCAAAATCACATTTTTGCAGCCCTCATCTCTTAACTTCTAGCCCCTCCCTGACATGGGCTTTTCTCCCACACATCCCTCTTTGTCCCTCTTGAAATATACACCTTTCTTTGTACTTGTAAAGAAAGGAAGAAAAATTCCCCAGCAGCACAGAAGGAAAACCACATGATAGTTGTTACCTTGGCGGCCCTCATCATTGGTAAACAGGCCAGTATCACTGCTGCTGCATACACTGCTGGTTTCACTGGAAGAAAATAACAAAATAAAAAACCACATGGTTACAACTGCAGCAGGCACAAAACAAAAACCGTTTTTTACTACATTCTACTAGCTTCTCCAAGACCAAAACATTTTACACGTCTCAAAAAACTGCATTTCAGATACATGATTGGCTCTACATTAACTGCTTTCTGTTATAACCTAGCAATGCTGCATCACTTGAAAAAGAGTAGAATCCTGTATCTAGTTTAGTTTTAAGTTATCAAAAAGTAATTAATACAATAGCATTTGCCTTGGGTACTAGAATTAATAACCAAACTATGACATTGTCTGGAATACTCACCAGGAAATTAAGTGCAGTTAAAAACTCTGTCCTTGGGTCACTTAACAGCTACTGAAAACCCTCTGAAATTCTCTATTTCAGATTCCTTTTTCTCAAAAATGTTACACTGATACACAAACCCTTCCTTCAACAGCAACTTTTGTTATATTTGGAGTGAAGAGCAGCTGGTACATTTACAACTCTTCAGCTAAATACCTTAGCACTTGCTGCTGCTGAATGCAACCTTATTATAGCGCTCTTTGCGTTTACTGAAGATGCAAACGTGGTGTACCTTAGCACTAGAATCAATATCCCTCCTAGGCATGCTGTTCGAAAGTGTCTCTGGATCCCTCTTCTCCAGGGAAACTCAATCATACTAGATACCGGGATGAACTGGAAACCCCTTGGTTCAAAAGGCTGAATGATGAGGGACTTCAAAGAACTGCAGGCACGCAATAAAACCCTCATTCTGTGAGCTTATTATTGCTCTTAGAAAAGGCATCCTAAAGCACAGCCAAGTCAACTCATCGTGCTGGATATATACAAACTCTGCATCTTCATCATTCTATAAGGGCCATGTATACTTAAAAGATGAACAAATTGTACATCATTCTAACAATTCAGTATTTAAGTATTTAAGTTAATATCAAGTTCCAAATTAACCTATTACAAAGCTTGGCCATTCTTTCACCCTCCCACATATACACCATAGCAATTAAGGCCAAGGACTGAAAACCATGAATTAATTGTTTCATTCCTAGCTCTCCTACCAACTCACTGTATGACCCTGGGCCAATCTCTTAGCGTGTCTGCTTTCCCTTTTGATAGCTTGGATTAACAGTCCTCATAAGCCGCAGACGTGAGGACCAAGTGACTGCTTCATAAGGGTTTTAGCATTCTCAGAGGACAGGTGCCTGAGAAAGGAAAAAGCATTGTCAAGATTCCAGATCACATTAACAGTATTTAAAGCATCCTGTTGCATGGAGAGCTCTTTAGTTCCTTATACATAAGCATCACTGCCAGTGCTTTACTAGAACAAACTTTCAGGGATCTCATCCTCTTCACCACCTCTTTTACACTGTAGGGCTGAACACAAACTAGACTCCTATGCAAGCCTTTCTGCAGGTCCAGTAAGCACTGATTAATGACTTCCACTTGCAAAGGAGGCTACTTACCTTAACCATGAAATAATGAATGCTATTGATCCGACAAGCTCCCGCTATAGAGTGTTATTGATCACCCAATCTTTGGTTAAAATGGTCCTCATTTAGCAATTTCACTGTCAGAAACACCTGGAGCAAGGCATGCTTATAATTAAATAGTTTGGGGGAGTTAAAGTGAGAGGTGATGGACAGAGATCTCAGGTTTCCCCCATTTATTCTTTTGCCTGAGCTATTGTTTGTGTCAGGAGGGATATTGATTTTCTATAAAAATAAGAAAACAAGAGGCACCGAGGGGCTGCAGAAGGTCAGGCTGGGCTGGAGAAGGAGGGGAAGCTGAACACTCTGTCTTTGTCACTTGCCTTCCAAGAGAGAGGAATTTTTTCTTTATGGAGAAACTGGCCTCCAATTCATCAGCTTAGCCAGACTCTTGAATGCCACTGCAGGCTGTCACCGAAAGAGCTCCCTTTCAAAGGGTAAAGCAACTTAACTGCACTCCCAGGATGAGTGATGGTTACACTCTCAGGCCAGAATAGTGTAGTGGGTTTGGCTGGCATAGAGTTAAATATTTCTCATAGTAGCTCTATGGTTGCATGTTTTGGATTTGTGACCGAACTAGTGCTGGTAACACTGATGTTTTAATTATTGCTAAGCAGTGCTTACACAGTGCCAGTGCTGGCTCTGTTTCTCACACTGCCCCACCAGTGAGCAGACTGGAGGTGCACAAGAAAGAGGAGGGGACACAGATGTGACAGCTGACCCCAGCTGAATACAGGAATATTCCATACCATATGGTGTCATGCTCGGCAATAAAAACTGGGAAAAAGAAGGAGGAATCTGGGGACATTTGAAATTATGGCATTTGTGCTGCCAAATAACTGTTACAAATGATGGAGTTCTGCATTCCTGGAAATGGCTGAACATCTGCCTGCTGATAGTACAAAATTTCTTATCTTGCCTTGCTTGTGCACAGAGCTTTTGCTTTACCTACTAAACTGACTTTACCTCAACCCGTGAGTTTTCTCACTTTTCCATTTCTCTCCCGCATCCCACTGCATGGGAGTGAGCTGGCAGCTATGTGGGGCTGAGCTGCCTATCCAGTTTAATCCACAACACATCAGCATTAAACGAGCAAAATCTCACAGCATTGCTGGGCCAGTAGAATCCCCAGTTTGAAAAAGTCACACTAAAAGTTCTGGCAGTTGAAAACAGAGGAGAGCAATTGCACATCATTCGCCAGAAAGCACACCACTGAAAGCGATTTTTCAGACAGCTCTTGTACTATGGTTTATTCTGCCCTCAAACCAAAACAAACCAAACCCAGACCTCGAAGTACCAACAAGAGAAAGAACTTCAGCACTCAATATATAATTTGCCTTTGCTTTATTATGGCTGCAGGGGAATCTGAAAGCATTAAGGGACAGAAGGGCATGCTACTTCTAACAGCAGTTAACTGTCACCTTTGTACAAATATACAAATGACTACTTAAACCACTTGTTAAACAAGTGTTTAAACCTTATTGTGTCTTAAACCTCTGTTGTTTCCACAATTATTTATAGATCAGGTATTGAGTCATGTCATTACCCAATTCAAAACCATCATCATTTCCTCATCATGTTCTTGCACATCCTTCCTTCTCTCAATTTGTGTTCACCTCTTGCCACATTTGGCAAACAATTTTTAAGATTTCATTTCATGCACGTGTTGAATCATAACACTGCAGCTCATCTTCCTCCAGGAAAAGACTGGGAGCAGTCCCATGAGTAAACTATAAAAAACTACCTCCTCGTTAAGCATTCATATCCAAGACTTTCCCAGTGAATGGGAGTTTATCGACTGAATACAATAAGGTTTTGATCTAACTTAGGATAAAAAGCCTTCTAGAAAGCAGAGAAAAATACTGGATATTTCAGCATTTACAGATTCATTCCTGCATAACAAAGAAAAGCAAGTGTCAGTGGAGAGGAGGAAAAAGAAGGTGAAAAAACAAACGTTCTCAATATACAGCTTAGTTTGCTGGAAAACCCATTGTGTTTGTGACACTCCCTACTGCTACAGGAGTAAACAGTGGTCGAACTAGTTCAGTATGAAAGTTTTGTAAATCACCAGATCACTACAGATTGCTTCCAAGTCCCATAAGCAGCATCAGTCACCTTTCCTTGTGATGACAACCACACCATTCACTCCCCTAGGCGTTCAATTTTCTTCTCCCTTCCTCAGGATATGCCCTTGTCATACATCTGTGCAAAGCACTTCTCTTACTGTACCAGAAAAAAACATCTAGAGGACAGTGGGAGTGAGGTAAGTGCAGCCAGTTTCACTCTGCTGCTAGCAACAAAGTGCTATATTTAGAGCAGCAGAGACCAAAGCATGATCCTTCACTGCCATGAGGGATACCCCTCAGTGAAGAGGATTCTATGTATTTCTCCCTCCCACTTTGACCCTCCCTAATGAGTCATAGCAGAGATCACACACGTGGTGTTGCAGAGGTCAAATATTCCAAGCCCTAGCTTTCTGAAGAGGATTTGGCAGCGGATCGTGTCACTTGGTGCATACACATGCACAATAATTAGTTTGAGAGCAAGGGACAACAGAGAGAACAAAGCAGCATGGTCCTCAAGTAACAGTACATAGCTCTTTATTTACTCTTTCAAGGGCTGGAACAAATAAAGGCTGGATGAAAGCCTGCTGGTTTAAGTTCAAGTTTGACCTGATGGAACAGGCTCTGACTGATGAAAAAAAAAACAAACACCAAACAAATAAACTCAAGGAACACTGTCCATCACTGCCACATCAAGGAAGGGCATCTGTCAGTCCATCACCACTGATATGCAACATTCAGGAGCTACTCAGCACATTCCTTTTCCTGGAATACCAACAAATAGCTCTGAAAAGATAAAACTACTTTTAACAACTAGTAAGAAAAAGGCATCCACAAGTCTCTTGTAAAGACACACTTTGCACCCACTTTTTAGCAACAATAGCCACTCTTAAAGGAAAAAAGTGACCACTTTTTTGCTACTTCCAGCCTGTAACAGTTACATAGAACTATGCTAATCCAATAAAAATGCAATAGCAGTCCCCTGGACCAGGACAGTGAGGACTTATTACAACCTAAGCTCTTCACAACATCCCAGTAAATACCACTGAGAAGTCTGCGCTTCCAGCTGTTATCCACGAAGCTGTAATAACAAAGTGCCACCTGTCCATTCTGACAAACTGCAGTAGCTAGACTGTCAGAACACTTAAATGAACCTTAACATATGAACGATTATACTGGATCAAGCAGTTATACTTTCCAAATGCACTTCCCTCTGTCTGATAGGGCCTATTACAGTGGATGGTTTAAGAAAAGAACATGAGAACATGACAAATGCAGACTCCTCTGTATACTCCTCCAGCTTCCAGCTGTCAGCAGTTTAAGGACTTCCTGAGCCAGATCTTTCATCTGGGCTGTAACGTTTAACAGACCCTGATAAATCTATGCTCCACGTCCCACTTTTTAACATACTTAATATTTGACCTTCAAAATGTCCTGCAGCAGAGTGCCAAATCTCATGTTTCATGAAACGTTTTCTTTTGTTTTACGTGTTTCCTCAATGTCTGCTGCTTCTTACACAACGATAATTAGAAAATAAACAATCACATTCATTTTCTGTATCCCAATAATTAAGAAATGTCCTCCATTTGGTTCTCAGCAGTTACTTCTTTTCTAACCTGAAAAATCTCTTCAGACAGAAACAGTTTTATAACGTCAAACCTTCCATGGAAAGAATAAAAGTCACACTTAAGGGAAAAATTTCCTGAGTTTTTTAAACTCCCAAGTTTTTTTTTTCAAATTCAGACCATGACATTTAAATGTCTTGTTTTAATCCCTTCTGAAATTCTGACACAAATTCATCAAAGTTCTCCAAAACTGGACATGAAGACACGCCAGACACAGGCTTATCCTGTAAGTAACGCCGAGTTCCCCTCAACTTCTTCATCATCTCACTGCATTCTCCCCATAGCTAGCCTTTCAGGACCAGATCAGAGCAGAGATGTAGGACTGCAAACAAGATGTTTAGACTGAAGTTCACACAGCACCTGCACAGAGGGCTAGCAGTAATGATGGGAGGTCTGATCTGTTTTCTATTACTACCTATGGTAAATTTTGAAAACAAGAAACTGAGATCAGGTCATATCACTCACACAAGTGCCAGTGGTGGATTTACCCTCCAAACCACAGGCCACAAGCATGCCACTTTGCAGCTATAAGGCCACATACATTTCACAGGACTCCTTGTGTAACAGGAGCCAGAAACATATCAGCTTCTCAACTTATCAAGGAAGCATTTCAGGCCATTATACATCATTGACAGGAAGGACTTGGAAAGAATCTACAGTTTGGAAGTAGCTAAGATACTTCTCTTCAAAAAGAGAGCAGCACTGAATAATTTTGATAAGAACTTCAAGACGCAAGGCACAGGATTTACAAGCAGCTGCAAGCAAGGCAGCTATCTGACTATTGCAGGGAAGAAACTGAGATCTCACCATTCTGACATGTTTTCATCTGAGCCCTGTTTCTGATCATCAGCTTCACACTCCATCCGCTCCTTCCTTCCCCCTTTGCTGAGGAAGGGCCTGTTCTCTCCTGATTCACAAAGGCCATGACTGGATGATGTCCAAGGGGAATTTTCTTTCCAGCGTGAAAGGCGCTGTTTCTTGGCTGACTTGAACCTGCAGCCCCTCTCACAGTTCCACTCTGACACCCTGAGCTTTTGCTGGAGACTGGCAGCCACCTCTGATGTCACACGCTTGACTTTCCGTCGGCGCCTGAGAGGTCGACATGGTGCATTCTCTGTAAAGGAGTCTGACTCATGCCACAGGTGCTGCTTGTTCCTCAGGGTGGCACTAAGAGCTGGGTGTCGTTTGACCACTGCCATGTCATCAGAGTCACTGAAATTAGCTGTCAGCACCTCACGGCAATCCTTGACAGCTTCGTCCAAGCTGGACTCCGAGGCCTCGCTGTAGCAGCAGGCGTGCTCTGCCTGATGTGTGAAGTCTGAGCGTCGCTTACGACCCCGTCTCTTGCGGAGCTGACGCCGCTGCTGCCGTGGGCTTAGCGCCATCTCTTCCCATAGCTCATCCAGTTTGTTTTGTTCTGAAGTCTGCTCTAAGGCTGAGGCCAAGTCATGCACCAGTTCATCCATTGGCAACGCCTGCGAAAAATGACAACAAACAACTAGCACCAGACAAATACTGCTACCAACATATCACCAGACTGTAGTATGCTATAGCCTTTGTAACATCAACTAAGTTACACACTTAATGTAGAGTTGCCTGGGAGGACCCAAAGCAGAACAACTGCCACTTCTTGAGCTAACACTCACTTCTTCCTTTTGCAAGGAAGTGGAAGGGTTAAATCCCTCTTCTAGACATGGTGGCAGAGATCTCGCTACTGCAGCAGTTGGGTCAAGTGCTCTGTGACTGAAAAGGCCTTAAGGTTGCATCTTTTGTGCTGAAGCAGCATGCTCTGTTACACATCCTAAGGGTATGGAAGCCTGCAACTAGTTTTCTACCTTGAGTAGTTAAGCCACAGAGAAGGATCTGCCTGCTCGACAAACAGATTGCATCTTCCAAAAAGCAGACAAACAGCAAAGCTGGGAGTAAAACAGATGGTAAAACAGGTAGTTTGCAGGGCAGTATCACTTCAACAGCAAAACAAGGCACGTGCGACCCTGTGCTCCTTAGAACAGGGTGTATGAGACCGAGCTCAAACTCCTACTGCGGAAAAATCCCACCCCTTCCACTTCAGGCCCAATGTGCCAACCCCAAAGTGCCGGGCAAACCCCTCACCTCACAACATCCCTTTCCCTCTCCGTGCCTTGCAGACGTGGGATTTCTCTCCCCACCGGGCTCAGAAACACCCGCACACCCATCCCGGCGAACCACCCGCTGCCACAGGCCGCCTCCCTTAGTCCTCAGGGATCCGGCCACACCGACCCCCCTCTCTGGGGAGAAGCTGCTGCTTTTGCCCGACAGCCTCCCGCCCCGCGGGGAACACCTGTCCTCAGCGCCCCGGCCCCACTGGCTCCCGCCAGGCCCCCCGACCCCGCTCACCGGCCAGCGCCCCGCTCCGCCAGCCCCTCCTCCGCGCCGCTTCCGGCCTGCCCGGGCCACTTCCTGCGCCCGCCCCGCCCGCGGGGCGGGTCCGCCGGCGGGCCGAGGGGCGGCAGCGCCGACACCGCGCCCGCAGAGCCCGGGCGGCCGCGCCGGGTCAGCCCAGCCCCTGCCCCGCTTCCCAGCCCGGGTGGCAAGTGTCCATTGCGTCTCTGTTGGTTTGCGCTGTGGCTGGTGCTGCTGGTGGAGACGTTCCAGATCCCTTACCCGCCAGCCGCGCAGCCCTTCGCATATACTTACTCACTAGTTGCTTGGTTATTGTATTTTATTTTTAATAGACAACCAATACACTCTGTACCCAAACTCCTCCATTTCGCTGCTGGCTAATTGTGTATATCCTGAATTAAACCTCTCCTTAAGCTTTGCATCTCTTGTCATTCCATTCCTGTGATTTACGTATTACCAGCAGCCATCAGAATAAAGCTCGGTACGACCCTTCCACCATCCAGTTTTGCTTAGCAGTCCTTTTTATTTCTCAGTTTTCATGATATTTCTTCGGATTTGTCTGCGGGTTGGTTTGGGGGTTTTTTTTGGGGGGGGTCGGGGTTTCGCTCTTCGTGGTTTTTTGCTTTGTTTTGGTTTCGGTTTGTTTTTATTTCGGGGGGATTCTTTGGAGGGTTTTTTTTGTAGGTTGTAGGGGGTGTTTGTTTTTGCAACTCAGCTGCACTCACATTCAAGCCGATACTAATTCGTTTTTTAAGTAACGTTTTACGAGGCAGCATACCAAAAGTTTTGCAAAAGTCCATAGCTTGCAGTATTCTCTTCACTAATTTGTAAATCCAATCAAGAGAAAGTAATCAGATTTGTCTCAATGTGATTTGTTCTCTATGAATGTATGCTGCTGCTTATTGCTCATATATCTCCTATCCTTTGCATTTTTACTTTTTTTGCCCCCACTTCCGTTTATTCTATCGTGTTGCCAGGATCAGAAGTAATTCTAAGAGGGTTATAATTGCCAAGATCACTGCTTCGTCCCTGCTCCCCGACCCTGCCCCGCAAAAGACTGGCAAGGCGCTTGCTTTTCCTCAGTCCTCTGGCACCCTCCCTAGTTTGTGAAGATACTTCAAAAATAACCGAATCCTTGAGTTTGCCATTGATTCCTACACCCCAATAGGACAAGCTTCGTTTAGCTTTGCTGAGGTTTCTATCTAACCAGTCCTTTATGTTGGCCTGAGCTGTCATGTTAACATTTTCATTACCTTTTATTTGTCTGAGAAATTTCCTTGGAAAAGAAATATTAAAAGAAGAAAAAGAGTCATTAGGTAGATAATTTGTATCCCATTTCCAATAGCTGACTTGATTAAAGTTACTTTCTGTGCACCAATATGCCTGTAAAATCCTGTCCTTTTGTCTTTTTAACCCTTTCTGTGGCAGTAACTCACCTTAGTTGCTGGTAGTATTTTATTTTACTTGCCAGTTTCCTATTGCCAAAACAGGGGGTTTCTTTTTACTCTCAGATCTGAGAGCAAATCCCTCCTAAAATCTAATCCTATTTCACCGCTGCAATCCTTTTTCATGCTTCAGGATATAAAACAGCTACAAAATGTATGGGTTAGAGAGAAACTCCCCTGATGGGAAGGTTATTCTGTAAACATCCACTTCAGAGCTTCTTACCCCTTCATTTCAAGCAATCGGTACTGGCTGCCGTTCCAGGCAGGATAACAAACCAGACAAACAATTGTGTACAAGAAATCCTGTGTTCAGATGTCCTGGGGACATGGCAGCAGATGCCCACTCTAATTTCTCTTATTTTCCCCTCATTTTCCCAACTAGTTCTCTGCTGTTTCTGTAGGTCAGCAAACTGTTCTGCAACTGGTATGAATTGTACTTTACCTGTCCATTTTTTTTCCTCATTTTCAACACTCCAACCCAAATTTCAGCAGATGTCAGCATTTGGCCTGAGTAAAGACAACAGACTGGTGCACAGGGCTGATTTTCTGGGAGAGAAGATAGGGCAAAAGCAAGAGACAGGATGAAAGTGCTCTTAAAATTACAAAAGTTCCAAAAACTAAGAAGGTGCAGCAGAGAAGCACTGATGTATACAGGGAAACATCAGAAAATTGTGAATAGGAGTTAAAGAAACATAATGAGACAGTTGGGGTAATCTGGTTTTGAGAAGTTAATGATATTTCTGTCCAAGGTTCTCCCTGACGTGGCCCAGCAACAGTAAATTTTGAATCCTTGCCTGCATTCAACTTCATCCCACGTTCCTGGCAAATTGTTTACTCCCTGTGTACTTTTAGGTTGCCTGTGTGGACAATGGGAACTGGCCCATCTCCTCAGCACTAGTTTGGCTCATGAAATGCTCCAGGGATACAAAATGTTCAGAACCCTTTTCCCAGATGGATTGTTAGCTGTCACTAGGCTTTGTAAAGACAGGGATTTTTTTCCTGCCCATAGGCTGTGGTCACCTGTGCTGAACTGTTGCTGGGCCTGGAGGCAGGAGAGGAGGTGTTAGTGGTGAGGGATGTTTCAGAGGCGAGCAGGAGAGAAAGGTTGGCTGGATGCTGGCCGCTCCTCAGGCAGTGCCTTGGCCCAGCTCCCTCTCTGGTGAGCAGCAGGAGCCGTATGGCCCAGTAGGACAGGGAGAGTGGCAGGGTCATTGCTCTACCCCAGCCTGGTCCCATGGCACTTTTCAGCAAAACCTTCCAGGGGTTAAAAGGAAAAAGAGAGACAGAAAGGGGACAAGAGACAAAGGGAGGAATAAAGTCAAAAAATGTGCCGTGAAGCTTCTTGCAGCAAAATGCGGAGAAAGTCATTTCCAACTTCTTTCATCTCAGAGATGAAGCCACTAAATAAAAGGGCAGCACAGAACACAAGGGCTTTTAATCTGTCTCATCTCCTTCATAATAACTGCAAATTTTCCCTGGGCTCCTGGGAGTGAGCCTCTTTCCTCTGTCTTTGCCTTATCTCCCCCCTCCATATTTCACAGCCGGCTCGGCTCCCCTCACTCAGCTGCCCCCGGCCTAGTCTCCGAAAGGCCTGTGGGAGCCGCCAGCTCCCAGGGCCTCATTGTTCCCGGCTTGGGAGGAAGCTCAGGGAGGGAATTGAAGGCAAGTCAAAGGGAAACAGCATCATCGCTGCTTCATTAATGGGAACCTTTCAGCAGAAAACATATCAGAGCGAGGTCTTTTCAGAGGCAGTAATTAGCAATTTGGAGCCTTCCCCCCTCAGGAGATGCAGCTGCGATCTAACAAGTGGGAGCAGCGCTCGCCTCCTTTTACGCTTCATATTTATTGTTTTTCATTTTCTCCATCTTCCTCCCATTGTCCAGCCTCCTCCTCATGGCCAGATAAGGGCCCTTTATTAATCACTCCCTTTTAATTCTTCATTAATGATAATAACTTTCTCTGGTGTGCGAAGAGGAGTTAATCTTTCCTGGGTATTGAGAAAGGACAGGGCTGAAAGGGAGGGAGGGAGAAGTGCATGGTGGACAAGGCTGTACTGCCATGCTTCCCTCCTGCTCCACCACCCGGAAGGAGTTTCTGAAGACTTTGGCTGTCAAGTTGCGAGTTGCCCATTGGAAAGTTTTGGCCGCTCAGTTTAGTCAAGCTGTGTGGGTGTGGTGGGATGTACCCTGTCTGACATCCAGCCCTTACCAGAAACAACTACATGTGGACCAGAGGGAGAGACCTTCTCTGCATGTCTTTGCCAAACACTCATCAGGGTCTTGGTGTGACTAACTGGCTGTGTCTACTTGTCTTGTAAGAACGCTCCCTCAGACACCTTCAAAGCCCAGTTTCCCAACACCCAACACCGTCCACCCTTGAACAGCACCTCAGTGTCGACAGAAATGGTATCTGGGAGGCTCTGCAGATGACAAGGCCCTCCCTGGTGCCTCTCCCTGGCAGCTGGCACAGTCTGCCTTGGATTGTTCCCTGCCTTGGATTGCTCCCTGCCTTGGATTGCTCCCATCTGGAGCTGCCAGTCCACACCTGCAGACATCTGTGTGAGGTGACTGACAGCAGGAAGGCTCAGAATGGACAGCCCAATGACAAAAGCTGGGTGAAACTGGCAGAGAGGGGAGGAGAATCTCATGGAGGCTCTGGCTGTGTGTGAGGCAACAATCAGTGAATACAAGCCCCAAGAACACAGGGAGGACAGTGCCACAATCTAAACATGCTTACAGAACTCAGGCTTCTTCTCCTGGTGTTTTGTACCACTGGCTTCATGGGAACCCCTGTTAGTAAAGGCCATACAACTGATCTAGTGGTAGCTTTAGTGGTGGATATCGTGGTTGTCCTTTCTGAGTAACTGGGCATACCAGCATCAATTACGAATATTTTACCATTAACAAATATGAGGAAAAAAGGGAGGAATGCCACTGTCACCAGGATAAGTGGCTCCACAACCTCACCAAGGATTGTCAGGTGGGCAGCAGTGGGACATGCTGAGGGAAGGGAACAAATGACATGCGGAGAACCCAGGAACTTTAGTACAGGAGCTCAAGATAATCAGTCAGTTGCTGAGACAGCTCTGTGTCCTTCTGTTACACAGTGGGTCCCATCCTAGTTTACATTCCGGTGTCATTCCATGGGTGTTGCCAAAGAAGCCAGTAACAGTTCAAATCAGTGACTCCCATGGCCCTGGAAGAAGAGTCACCACATGCCCCTGTGACAGACATTACCCTAACATCACCAGTATTGACATGTGCTGATCTGAGGCAGTTGTCTGGCAGTGCTGGGAATGGGTGGAGAAACCAAGCTGCCAAGGGAGTCAGGGCAGGAGTGGAGAGAGACAGAAAAAAAAATGAAATTTGTTGTTTTCACTTCTTTGGTGTCATTTGCAGGGCAGATATCCTGTCTGCATTCTTTTACAGACCATGGCAGTAAATAGTTTTTTCTCTACAGTCAAAGCTCTTTTCTTGGCCCAACATCAGGACTCTTGCCAAAGGCTGTGGGACCGAGCAGGTCTGTTTATTTCTGGTTATTGTTTTGCAAGCATCAGGTGGTGTTTGCCTAATATGCTCTGGTTCTCAGCTGTATTTGAGAGTGCAGTGAAACTCAGGCCTACATTCATGTTCCTCTGAGTAATCTGCTGCTATTGTTTGCATCTTTGGTATTCATTTAATATGAACTTTGAGGATTCCTTATAGTCCCAATAATTAGGGATAACCTGTATTTCAGCATTCTCTGACAGACCTGTGCTTAATTTACAGTGTCCCTAATACACTGCAGGGAGATGTCTGAAAAAACTTTCAGGCTGTGAACTTGAAGTAATACCAAAAGTGGGGCTGGCCTATTTGTAAATGTTGTATTTTAATCTCACAGTGCGCTACTCCCATTAAATGTGGGCTGGGTTTTAGGTTTCATTGTTTTCCCACAGCACTTCTACAAGGGGCCAAAAGACCTCACTTGTACACAGCAAATGGAAGAGGTTTTCAGGCTTAATTTAAAACATGAATATTTTCTTTACACTCACTGAATCAGAAATTCTCTGGTCTAACACTGCTCCCCTGTACTGTCAGGCCAGCAGAGTCTACCAAATCACCTCCTCCACTCATACTGCCCCACTAGATGCTCCGCACCTTCTGGAACTGGTGCCTGCCTTCACACATCTGGCAGTGGATGGACAAAGTCTGCATTGTAGAGACTCAGTGAGTTGAAGTGAGGGGAGCCAGAAGGTTTGTGAAACCTGGTAGGTATGAACCCTCCTGCCAGTATTGTGTGCTGAGTACTGAGTAGCAATGCAGATCCTACCTCAGTGAGGATTCACAGGGACTCCAACACTGCTAGCAGTCAGCTGAGCAATGACCATGTGTGGGATACATGGCTGGGACTTGTGACAGGGTGCCACTCCTGCTGATATGGCCAAGTCAAACTTTTGATTGCTGTGAAGAATACACTACATATAGGTGTAAGGCAACATAATACAAACATAATTATTACTGTGACAGGCGAGAGATAAGGTGTCACATATGCAGAGTTCCTCCAGAAAGACATTTTAAAAATTAAATTGGCTTTACTTGGATTCTTCCATGGAAAAGACATTTAAATATAGCAAGAAGGATGTTAATGCTGTAACTTGGAAGCAGGAACTAAATAAAAAGATAAACAGAGGGCAAGTGAAGCAGGAACTAAAGAACCACTAAATGAATTACAGGATTCCCCTTAGTCTTGCAATTGAAAGCCTGGTCATGAAGGTACTTTTATCTAGCATGTTTTATTTTATAATTTTGCTATATTTGCCAATTGATCAAGGACTTCTGTAGGACTGGAAAGGTCTGGGTTCTTACTCTGGTCCCTGTCTACCTGCCAGTGCTGGTGTAAAAACAGTGGCCTCTCAGACACCCAGAGGGGCGCTCAGCAGTCTACCAGCCAGCCTCAGGGACCCAACTAAATCCCCTGAGGATGTTTCGCTGTTCAGAAAAGAAGTACATTCACCACGGCAGCAGAGAGCTGGTAGTGGTACCAGTGATGCTCGTTAGGGCTGGAACATTGTGGATGTTAATGACGTTGGGCAGGAACTGAGTGGTAGCTTGCCCTCAGCAAGAACAAGTGGTGTTTCAAAATCTATAGCCCTCAAAGCAAGCCAGCACAGCCAAGTATAGGGATCATCCACAAGGACAGGTGAAGCCTCGAGGAGACTGGAATTATGTCTTTTGCAGTTATAATGATTGCAGGTTTTGCCTCCTGAGAGTCCTTTACAGAAGCTCTTTTTCCTCTTCCACTGTCCTTACATCTTGGGATTATCTGCCTGTTTGTTGCAGTGAGATCAACTAGTGCAAAGAAGAAAAGCAGCAGGTCTTATATAGAGCTGCAGGGCATGCCACAAGTCTATATAAAGTGGGCAGGCAGGAGTTGCCAGAAGGCCTTTCCTTATTTGAAGGGGAGGTGAAGGTGCTCTGTTCTCTGGGTACGTAAACTGGGCTGAGTGTTTCAGCCAGGAGAACACTTGTTGACTGGCATCTGTGGGTTGGGGTGGCCCAGGTGGCTTATTTTTAAACATGGAGCTATTGTGCATATGGGATCCATAAATGTGTAGCTCTAGAAAGCAACCAAAACGACAGCATTTTCTGAGTCACATGCAACAGCAACCTGTCCTAGGCCGCACTTAAGCTCTCCCTGCCCCCCAGACTAACCTACAGCTATGGCTCTCCTCTCTTATCTCCATGTACTTGCTCGTTCCTCCTACCACTGCTTTCTTTCAGCACTGTGTATTTGCCAGCTCCTTGCATCTTGCTGCTCAAGATCCAAGTAGAATTGCTACAAGCCCTTGCCCCTTGAGCAGATCCTGCTCGCTGCCTTTCCTGGCTTTTGCTGTTGGGTGCTGTGGCTTTCCACAGCCATTCCCAGCACTGCACCCAGGCACCCCCTCCTCCTACCTCATGCTGTGGCCAGGGGACCCTTCGGTGCTGACATTGCCTCCCTTTTGAAGGGTTGAGAGCACTTCATGGTAAGGAAGAAGGCAGCAGCACTGATCTGTGGGGAGGGGGAGGGGAGCAGTTCTGACAATCCCCTTCGAATTATAAACATATCCTCTTTAAATACATTTCTAAGGATAACATTTGTATTACTGCGTCCTGTGGCTGCTGATAGGGCCCTGCTTATCGCCTTGGTCTCTCCTCCTTTCTCTGGGCTCTGCTGGGAAAGGTCCCTATCTGGAGCTGAGCTGGCAATCCTCCGCCAAGCAATTGTTTCAGTCCAGGGGAAAAATTAATTTCTGCCTATCGTTAATTGAGAGAATTGTGTAGAGAGCTGGAAGGGGGGCTGGCGGGGGTAGTGGGGGATGGAGTGGGGAAGAGAGAGATCGTGTTATTAACAGTGTCCCTTTCATAACCAAATACTCTGATTTCCATCAGTGAGATGAGAGGCTCATTACAGCAAGAAGGTGATTAGAGAACTTGGAGGAGCTATCAGGCTAAGCAGGAGAGTGGCAGGGAATTCGGGAGGGACTCCCAGCAGAAGGGCAGCCACACCAGCCAACCATCCCCTCTCACCCTCATTGCCATCTCCTCCACCCCTCTTTTCCATGTCAGTCCCAGTGACCCCCTTCCCACATCTGAGGAAAAAGCAATTAAGAAGGTCCAATGATGAGCAGTTTTCATGGCTGGAGAGATGCTTTCTGTGGTGGCAGAGCCTGCACACTCATAAACAAGAGCCTACTGGAGCTGGCCCTTCCCTGATGGCCGAAGAAGTGTTGGCCTCCCTCACAGCTACATGAGGAGGTCGTGCATGGCTATTCAGAGTGTCTCTCATTAGCTGATCCCTCAACAAGTGGCCTAGGGCCCCCGACTGACTCACTTACAGAAACGATGTACAAGTGCAGTCTGCGATCCAGCTTTTGCACTGTTCTTTCCATATGTCTCCTGAGATATTTCACCTTGTTTTAGAGGTATCACTGCTGTGACACAGCCCACCAGCCCCCAAGCCATCTCATGTACCATGTTTACTTCTTCATGAATTTGCTGTCCTTCAGCTCACAATCACTCCCCTGACAAATAGCTACAGAATCCCCTTGATTCCTGACATTGCTAGAAATAACTTTCTCCCTTTTTGTGAAGGTAAGCAGCCTTGAAAATTCAACCTGCCCACATAAACTCTAGGAGATAGGACTAGGATAAAATGTTGAACTCCCACCTTGCATGTGAATGATTCTATGAAAAAAAATGCATCACTTTAATTTTCATTCTTTTTTTAATATAAACATTTGGCATCCCAGACAAATTTAAAGTGGACAGGAAGATAATATTCTACTAAATTAGAGTAGCATAAACTATTACTCCCATACTTAATGTTAGTTAATGCTTTAATTATTATGATTCTTTTGTTGTTAGTCTATTGCCAATGATGTGCTTAAGACTGTCAAAAATTCTGGTTTGAGGTGACAAAGGGGTCTTTGGCAAGGTCCCTACTGAAGAGAAAAGCTGCAGTAGAGAAGTCAAAGTGTTGATTGAGCACCAGCAGATTGAAAAAAATTATGGGGTCTGAACTTTCCTCTCAAGATGAGGGGCAGATTGTCCCACTCTACAGGCTCAGGAAACTCAATCCAGCAAGGTACTCGCAATAAATTGATGTGAAAACAGAAATATTTCTCATCTAGATCATGCAGGAGACCGTGAAGGCAGACAGAAGTGTTCACTTTCACAGTTATGGAGTTCTGCATACAGTAGCACAGACAATCTCTCCCAGCTCCCAAACCAGGCAGATCTCCTACCCCTTCTTAGCCTAATCCCATCTACCCGTGACCATGTGTTGAGCTCCAGTAATCTCCAGCTCTTCAGGGAGATCCAGACAGAAGCAGAGAGAAGCAGACCCTCCACACAAGGCAAGGCCTCCCATTTAGCACCAAGTTTCATTGCTGACAAATAGAGGACATGTCCAGGAATATATGGTCTCTTGCAAAGCTAGCTGGAGGGCACAGTGGTCACCAAGATCCATTCAATCCTTAGGAAATTCCCTTCATTCACTTATTCCCATGAGAAAATTATTGGCAAAGAGCAAGGCCTCGATAGATAGTTAAAAGTAGGTCCAGAATCAGAGTTAGAAATCTTTGAAGCCAGAATGATTTGTGAAAGTCTGTATATTTAGCCTTTTCTCTAGCAAAGTATCCATTTCTTGCTGTTTTCTTGCGCAAATTAGCCTTGAATTTCTAGCATCACCAGTCAAGTAGTTAATACAGAATCTTCCTCTTGATTTAATGGTTTAATAAGGCTAACATAAGGCTAACATAAGGCTCTGGTTTAATAAGGCTAACATAGGCTTCATAACAGGCCCTCAGCTAATCTGACCTCTGGCCAGAGAGGTTCTGGAGACAAACTACAATAGCACAATAGCCAGTCTGACCCAGGGATTAAGCACTCAATCCTGGGCAGTTGAACACAAATGCCCTCTCACCGAGTCTTAAACAGATGAGACTCCACCGAGACTGCTGAAAACTAGTAGCCTTCAGCTTTGGATATCCGGTCTAAGCTATCATTCTGCACTTACATAGCCCAGATTGCCTTCAAGTGGGCAAGTCTAGGCCTTGCATCTCAAACAAAAATGATCAGGCATTTGCAAACGCCTCTGCTATTAGCTATTTTCTTCCTTAGACAGTATTCTGTCACCATCTTTGTGAGGTTTCAGCAATTAGGTCTGGAGAAGAACTTGTACAGCTGCTTCCCATCCTCTCTCACTCACTCTCTCTCTGCAGCCCATCAGTAACCAGAAAAGGGGAGAGATGGAAGGATCAACCTCCAGCTCAACCCATCCCAGCTGAAGGCTGTGCAGTGTCAACTTCATGACTAGAGTCAGCTTTAAAGAATAGAGTTAACTGAACCCCACCAAAGCATTTGGAAATATTTCAGCAAGTAAGAAGAAAGCTCCCTCACACACAGAGCCAGTCTTCTGAAATCCTTCCTGGTGCTCACACTGCTCGGGCACTGCTGGGTGATGCAGAGGCCACAACAGTGCTTAGGTGCAGCCCTTGAAGAGAATGGGATGAGTGTGATAGTGATGAAAACAGGTTCATAGGGCAACTCTGTGCTCTGATGATCTCTGGTATCCCAGGAAATCGCAGAGCAGGGCAAGGTGTGATAAACTCTATTCTGGCATAGTGAACATGCACTTTCCAGCATATTTCCTCCAGTTTGACCCAGACAAAGAAGTGAGATTAGCCAAGCTCATGGAGTGAAAGAGAGTGTGACACCTATACAAAGAGGGACAGGCAAACAAGCAGAGAATATGAGACAATTTCAGGAGGAAGAGTTTGAAAAACAGAAATGTGACTACAAAGAGAGGAGAGTAAGGGTGAATTAGACAGAGAGAGATGGAGACATGGACTGTGTTTGGAGGAAAGAGCATAGGGGGAGAAAGGAGGGGGCAAAGTCCAAGGCACTCAGTGAGTTCAGAACAATCTCTATTCTCCACAGCACTTTCTGTTTAAAAAAATAAAAAAGGAATGATGGAGAAGGGGAGAGAGTCAGACAAGTTTAATGATGTGTGTTCAAAGCTCAGATTGGAAAAATGACAGAGAAAAGCAGCCTGTTTCGGCTCTAATAAATTGTTCTTTGCTGTAAGAGACGCCTGTCGCAGCATTAATACAGGGCCCTAATACACGGGTCAGGGTTAAGTAATTTTCTCCGGCAACTTAAGCGAATAATGAAGCTGGCAGCGGCTAGTGGCGCAGTGGGAGAGATGGCCCGGGCCGCCGGCACTTTGTCTTCATTTATTATGCCAGCTCTCATGATTTGGGTACTGGCTGCAGCGACGGGAAGCCTCCACCGAGGAGATATCGCTTCATTTCGGCAAGGTAATGAAAGCTGGGATGGGGGGAGGATAAACCAATTTGCTGGCTGACATAGGAAGGAGTGATTTGCAGACCTGGGTAAGGGAGGGGGGCTACCAAGCAAAAGGAAGCACAAGGCTAAACCAAGGGGGTGCTCAAGGCCCTTAGATAATGGCACCATGTGTTTGTGGGGAGGGCAATGGAGCAGGATCAAGCAGGAGGGGATGGTGTGGCTGTAGTGTGGCAAATGTCAGGACTTGACAGTGTGGGGAGTAGGGAAAAGCCACCAAGAAGAACAGTAGGGGTAGCAGAGGCTGATGGAGGAGGAAGGAGCAGGAGCAGGTCCAAGGGCTGGTGGAAGTGGTTGGTGAAGTAGAGAAGTACATGAACGGTGGGATGATGGAGGACAAGCAGAGAGCAGCCATGTGGTGGGGAGGCAGGAGCAAGAAGCAGGGTGAAAGGGAGAACAAGGGATGTTGTCCTGGCACTGTGGAGAAGGGAGACTGCCACAAGCAACTTGTCTAAGGCATAGATACTCAGGAACTGCAGTACTGGAGCGCACTGAAGTTTCTCCCTGCTGAGCCCATCAGTCTTCTACTTGAGGAAAAACTCCAAATGAAATAAAAGGCAGCCCTGCAGGCACATTCTTTCCAAGAAAAGGAAACTTCTGTCTCCTGCTCTTCAACCCCACCACATGGGCACAGGAAATCCATCTCCAAGTGTACTTCCTCAAAGCAGATTAGCAGTGATCAATTTTGTGGCTTAATTCCCAAAACATGTTTTAGTCTAGCCTGGGCATACTATTTGCATGCTCACAGCCCCCTTTGATTACCCCCGCACTGCTGTCCTCTCTTTTCAACCTGAGAGGATATATGCCTAGCAGGTAGGATGGCACCTAAGTCTGCTTTAAAATACCTGCATCACTCAGAGCACATCCCTACCTCCTTCAACATCCATGCTTCCCACTCTCAAAACATTGAAGGGAAGGGAGGCAACAGAGCCCCGGCAGAGTCAAGTCTGGAACTCTTACATTTTCCTTTCCTTCCCTCCCCCTCTTCTCAATGTGGGTTAAGGATTTCCAATAAGGACCAAGTGTTGGAGGCTTAACACTGCAGTCTCTGGAGAAGCAGGCCAATTTCACACTAATCTTCCCCATGAAGGGAGAGAGCATCGGAAGCAAGAATTACATCAAAGAGAAGTTAATGCTGAGAAGCAGACGACAAAAAGGAGCTGCTTTCAGTTTCAAATGAATACACACAGCTGGATTAAGAGATCAGGCAGCTCAAAGCCTGTATCACAAGCTTTAGTACCCAGGATTTAGCCAGCAGGGAAGAGTTCTGATCTGGGCGCTCTTTTGAAAGGAGAAGAGAGTCTTTATGGAACACTGCAGGTATTGGAGAAGAGCTAGGTAGAAGACACAGAGGCTGATCTCTTGTTCTGGCCTCCACTGACCTCTTCTAATAAATATCATGACAGACTCAGATAATGAGATAGGTTTGCACAGCCTACATAGCTCCTGAAGCCTTTTGATTAGCAAAGAGTTACCCCATCATCTCCGTCTGCCCTGCATAGCCCTCCCTCCCACTTTGTCTGGGGCATTGCAGTTGCATGGGGAATAACACTCCAGGTGCTGAAATGCAGGCAGTCCTTTCCCCCATAGCAGGAGGCGTGTTCAGCTTCAAATTCAACTCTCAAAGTCAGCTGAGCTGCTGTAATATAAAACACACCCTCCAAAGTACAGGAGAGCAGAGGGTGATTGCAGTAATGTGTCTGTTGTCCCATTTTAAGTGGTGCCAAAGTAAGTCCCAGCACGCTCCCCCCGCGAGGAGTCTGACAGGTGTAAATCCCGCGATGAATGAAGGCACCGAGCCCTACAAAGCTGGTGTCTCTCCACGCATCTCCGCTCTGATTGACTTGTCGGCTCTCTAAGGCTGACTCTATCAGCTACTTGCTGCCTCCAATTCCAGGCGTGATTTAGTTTGGAGATGAGAGGTGACAGTTAACATTGGTACTCGTCAGTGTAGATCAGACACAGTCACGCTGTCTTCTCCTGGCTCACTCCCTCACCTCCTCCCCCATGCTCCCCACCCCTCCTATCTGTTGCTCTCATGCTCCCTGCCTATCCTCATCCAGTCCCTCTGTTTACCACTATATCCTTTTGCCTCCCATCACCATTGCCAGAGCTCAACATCAGTAAATTTTCTATTTCGCTTCTTTTCTGTTCAGAATAAGAGAATGCCTTCTTCAAGGAAACATCTTTTGTGCAAAGAGTAGAAACAGCTGTTTTGGCTTGTCCTTTCCAGTCCCCTGTAAAGCTAAGTGAGGAATATTTATCAAATACTCTATCTGACAAATTTAACCTATTTCTCTATTGATGGGTTGTTTGTTCGAGTAGAATTCTCTCAAGTGTATTTGCTGTTTGAAATTCACCAAATGGTTTTGACGAATGAATCTAGGCTTGAAGACAAAAGAAAAGAAGGATTTTACACTTGGTGTGTGAGATTACACCTTACTTGTTTGGCGTGGAAGAGCTCTTTGTAGTCCATATGCTGTAATATCCTAGATCAGCCCTACAGCCCAGGTTTCCAACACAAATACTCAGATTTTCCAACTGGAACTCCTCTTCAATTTAAAATTTCCAGTTCATCAAACATTTCCTGCCAATGTCACTACCTATAATCCTTTTAGAAAAGGGACACAAGGGAAAGGAATCTTACTTTTTATTACAGTTAATAGTTGCAAAAGGTCTTGGATGTATTTACACAGCTCTTTTTAACCCAAGTAGCTTTCCATTTTGTGTCACTCATGGTCTCTCATTTCCCAATCCCATTCAGTTTCAGTCCCTAGTGCTTTTAAGTTACAAGATTTCTTCAAGCCACACTAAAAAAGGCAACTGTTCCAGCATCACCAAATGGGAGGTGACTCAGTGGACAATACACTGGTTAGGTTCATCCTTTTCAGTTCCCAATTCCCACCCTTCTAATTTTCAATAACTTCTGAGATAATTTCCAGTAAGGTATATTTTCCTCTTTTCCAGGGGATGGTCACCCATCCACAGAGGCTTTACTCTAGCAGAAACTTTGCTCATAAATTTACAGGTTACTTAAGCTGGAAGTGATGGAACGGACATTTTAGGATGGGCAGAGGATACAAAATGGCCTTGACAAATTGAAGACAATGTCTGGAAGAAAGGAAGCAGGGCCACCCCAGCATCACACTTAGCCATCAGGTAGGAATAACACAAACGCACGCAACTCTACGACTAAATGGAAGCTGAGAGACTTGCAGAGCCACATCACCTCAGCTCAGAACATACCGCAAGCATGGTGCACTTGGAAGTGATAAAGGAGATGGGATAAAGCTCCCTTAGCATAATCCCTCCAGTACATCCGAGCCTGAGCATTCAGCTTCACAATCATGGGTCTGGAGAAGAACCAGGTAGGTAGCAGCACTACTGAAATGGATACATGGTGAAACAGGGTCACAAGTTGAAGACCAATCCACATGCCAAGCTGTTGTGAAAAGGCAAACAATGTACTGGGCTGTACAAACAAGAGAACAGCCTCTAAGGCACAAGAACTAATCCTTGTCCTCTCCTTGGACTTTTTGGCTCTTGTTCCTCACTTGACACTGAGGTTCAAGAAGAAAAGCAGACAAGCCAGAAGGCCACGGGAAGTTAAGCAAGAATGATTAGAGATCTAGAAAACCTGGCCTACATGGAAAAGGCTAGGTTTGTAACCAGGTTTGCTTAGTCTAGAGAAAAAGAAGACTGGAAGAGACATGATGGCAATCTTCAAATTCATAGCGGGCTGCTTTGACGAGGCAGGGTCTTTGGAAAGTAGGAGAAACTGTAGCCTTAAACTGTATCAATGGAGATTTAGAAAGTTCAAAGAACTTTTTAGCTGTATATGTAGTAGTCTAGAAATAATTTGTTTAGAAAGACCAAGTTAGGTAAGCATTTGGAAGGAATCATATAAGTGTATTTTGGCTGAATTAGGCGAACTTTCAGCATTCCTTCCTTCTGTATTTTCTCTGAATCTTCAAATACTTTTACAACACTCTGCTAACATGACAGAAACTACTCATAACCATAGTCCCTTCCAGAAATAAACTTCTAGCTGCAATCCTACAGTGCAGCCACACTAGCTTATGAATGATAATAATACAATAATTCTGTCATCCTAAGTCCTGTCTATGCCTCCCAGCATAGCTATGATGAAATGAAGCAGAGAGAAGAGTATCATGTACCATGATACTGCTGAGAATCTGAAGGAATGTATCCTTTTCTCTGCATGAAAGGCAAAGATGCATAATTTGGAGACTGAAGATTACCTGCTGCAGATATTGCTGAGTTTTGTGATTCTTTCTAAGTTTAGATAATTTAATGATACATTAACTTCTGAGGTTCAATGAGGTCTGACAGTGGTTCTGTCCAGAGTTGGTGAGAAAGACAGTGTTTAGAATTCACTTATCCTTTAATTCAGACTGCATGAATAATATTTACTCCAGATTATTCAATGATATTTTTTGTTTAAACATAAATTATTCCTGGCTTATGAAACTTCACCAAGAAGTCCTATCTCTGCCTCTGAGAGACAAATGGAGCAACTCTGATGTACATATTCACCCCCAAGCATGAATTGCTGTGAAATCCTGTACTGTCAAAAACCACTAGTCAAAAGCTCAAAGTGGCACTAGGTACACCTGTCCACATCACCATCCCCCAACTACAAAAATTTAGGGGAAGACCTTAGTGATGGGGCACATCTGCCTGTTTCATGAATCTCCCTGTGACACACTGATGGCAGCCACTGTTAGAGGATGGATATTGACCACTTGCCTACTCTACAGGGGCATTCCTGCATCTCTCAACTCTGAGGGCATGACAGCATAGTACTGTATGTTCTTTACCACCTTCCCATGCATAGTCCAAGATCCTAATACTAACCTTCAGGCTTGTCTATAGTGAGAGCCCATGCCATTCTGTGGCTCACCAAGTATATTCATTCAAACATTCAGACATTCAAGGGTATAGCCTGCATCTGGGAGACTTTTTACCCAGGCAGCCTCATCTTGTCCACAAGACTCCAGACAGGGGAGTTGCAGAAGGAAATGGGCAGTGTCAGCACAGGGCACTGATTACTGAGCCTGCCAGTTTCTCCATCAAATCACTCCCAGCAGAGCACACATGCACATGATTTTTGAATGTCTGAAGGCACTCTGGTCTGTGTTGTGCTGTCAGTGTTGGGATGCAGCAGCAGAGGGAATTTAAAACACTTTTAAATGGTCAGAAGTCTCTCCAGACAGAAAGAGGGCTGCTTCCTGATCCCAGCAGCTTTCCAAATGCCCTTTCTGTCTCCAGTGCAGGCTCCAAGTCCAGTTTGGGGAACAGTCTGAGCTTTACACTTCCTACTTTCTCTCAAAAACAGAAAGCCCCTGCCTCCCATAACCCACTGCCCACTCTTGCCTTGTGTCCATCCACTCCCCCTCCCTGCTCCAGCATCTCCCTCCCCACCTCCAGCCCGGGTGACGATCCATGAAAGCCCCCAGCAGTATGTCACGGGAGTGATAATTACATCCCCCCGCTCACATCATGCTGCCTGCTGCTGACCTCTCACCCCTCCTCTCTTTTAATCACCCCCTGGCATCAGTCACTCTGACAGGGCAGCGGCACGAGACACGTGACCTGTCAGCCCAGGGACATGACTTATAGGGCCCGGCTGGTGGACAAAGGGAAGGGAGATAGGCAGCATAAATCTCCAGTAGGAATAAAAGAGAGTGATGGGGCACTCTGCCGGGGCCTGCGTTAGCAGATTCTCAGCCTCTTGTTATTCAGCCCAGAGTTATGGTGATGAGGCAGTGGCCGAGAGTGACACGCGCTGGTCCCAATCAACCTTGCGAAACCTGCCAAGACCTAGAGGAGCCTTAATGTCACACATGGCTGGAGAGCCTCAATGAGGTGGGCTAGGGCCAAGGGAGCAGCCAGAGCTGTCCCCAGCCACCAGAGGCATCTGACCAGCAAAAGCTTCCACAGTCAGCAAGGCACTAAGTCACACAGAACAAGGTCCCCTCTCCATCTCTACCGAACATGGCTGCAGCAGGATTTGAACGTCAGAGTGCCCACTGCTGGCTCAGGACACAGGCTTCTCCCTAAATGGCACATTCTCCCAGACTTGCCACCATGCCTCTGCTCACCAGCAGACTCCCCTGACATATATCTCTTTTCACCTACTCCCTCACACTCACCTGTTGCTTGGTAGGATGAAATCACTGGTACATCAGCCACCTTCTGGCATTACAGGACATCTGGAATTTCCACCAAGGAACAGTCCTCCATCGCATCCCTGCGGTGAAAGAATTGCTCCTCATTGGACTGTAGAAACCTTTTACTTTTATACAGGGCAAAAGAGGGAGTGTGTTGCACTAACACCTGCCATGATGGGTACGATAGTGGACAAAGGGCACCAGAAAGATCCATCTGGATCATCAAGTCCATTCTATGATAGTCATTACACAGGGTGTCTACAGGTCATCTTGTTCACCTTATCCATATATTTCTTGGGAGGGAAAGTGGCAAGGAAGAGCTGATGTCCCCAGTAGTGCTGTAACTCCCCTAGGACTTCATCTTCAGAGAAGTCAGGAACTTTAACCCAGAAGCAGTGGAAAGGAGAAGAAAGTCCAGAGAGAAGAACTGTGGGCTTTTGAATATACCGGAGGAGAAATTAGGGAGAGGGCAACACCTGGGAGGAAGACAGGAAAATTTTAAGAACGTTTTCTTTCATTTGTTTGAAAACTGAAAGTAGTATCTGAAACTGTAGCTCTTCAGCTGAAAGCCAACAACTTTGATGGCTTTCCCTTGAGCATCAGGGAACAAAGTAATGAAGCTCCTTTCCAGGTTTGAGGGTAGCTGTTCCCGACTGAACACAAGAAAGGTGAATCCTAGTAACCAGGAGGGATTCAGCTCCATAAACATCTATATCTGGGAACCACCATGTCTCAGGAGCTCCAAAATGTGAAAGTACTGGGGGCAGAGACGGAAGGCACTGTGTAGACCTTTTACACTGGTGCCTGTCCTGCACTGGCAGTGGCTCCTCTAGACTTCAGGTCTCATTTGCACAGTGAAACATCAGCAAAGCCAGCTACTAATGCTGGCTGTTCACGCTGTGAGTAAGCATCACCTCTTGACCACGTCCTGCTACACTGCCCTGAGACCTACAAACTCACAGCATTGTGGCAGGGTATCTTCTCATTTATAAGACATGCCACTTGCTAAAATGAGAGGTGTGCCTAGACAGTGATGGGTGAAGATCTGTTTATGCCATTCCTTTAGCAAGGCCTGCTCTTGTACACCACGATGTCCCTTGTACATGTCCAAGAAGAGGGGCTCCAGACAGGACTGTACAAATCATACAGCTCAGTGCTGCTGCCACCACTAAATGACAGGGAGAAGTGCTGAGACCTGCTCTTGGACCAAGCAGCCACACCAGGATCCTATACATATCCTGTACCCTCCTCCCCCAGCAAGTGCCCACTGTTGCTACCCTCCTCAGTTTGCCCACCTCTCCCTGAGACTCCCAGCCCCTGCACAACAGGAGGCAGAGATGGCTGCCTCTCACACAGAACAGACTTTATCTAGGCTGGGATCTGGAGATGAGAGTGACCAGGGCCAGACTCTTCATCCTTCCTGAGTGCTTTTCCTCCACTGGCAACTTCCCTCTAGGCTGAGGGGGAAGCCCTGAAGCCCCCAGTCTCCTCACCAGCTGGGTCTTACACTCTGAGAGAGGAGCACACCACTCCCTACCCTCCTCCCCCACATCTGCCTTTTAACGATGATGGAAGCTGCTGTCAGCGTGCAGCGACAGTAATAAACACTCTTCTTAATAACACAGGGTGTCCCTCTTATTAAAATGAATAGACTTCAGTGGTGAAGCCAGGCTGCCTGCCTTGCAGTCTGGTGTGGACAGCAACCCTCAAGCAGAGCAGTTTATCTGCTGTAATTACTAGAGCAGCTTTGGCTCCAGGACATTCCTGGTTACAGCACTGTACTGTACCCACAGGCAGAGACACGGGTGCATGGACAGACTGAGGTACCTACCAACCCATGAGCACACAGAGAAATGAAGGCAGATAATTGCCTGTGTGCCTGCAAACATGTACAGTAATCTCTAAGATGGAAGGACACAGCAGTGTAGGGTTAAATGTATCCACAGCCAGGCTTTTAGACACACTAAACCCCACTGAAACCAGCAGCAGCAGCTGGTGTCACTCTTTTTGCTTCTTTCGTGCATAACAGGTGTATTAACACATCTGCACATAAACCACACTGCACTGAAAGCAGCTAAAGGAAGGCAAATGCTTGGTCTGTGGGTGAGAATCCTCTCCTCCACCAGCTCCCAGTGTATCTGCTCAATTTTTCCAGTTCCCTGATGGATGAGAGGTCACAGGATAAATGTATTTCAGGTTTTACATACCAGTGCAACATATTGAAAAGAACTAAGATGGCACATCCCTCATGTCCACCCCTCCTGGGTTTTGGATCTCAGTTAATGTACGGGTTTCTCCCCCTTGGGGAGGACGTCCATTTTCCAAGCACCAAATTCAGAGGATCTCTGTATCCCAAACACTGACTCCCTTTCACCATGCATACTGTAGCCAAACACCAAGTTCAGAATTCACGGGACAGTGAAGGATACCATCTGACATGACTGACATGCCAGTGGTTCTTTTATGTTTGAACTGGCTATTACACAGTGGCCTCTCTGCACACTTCCTGGCCTGGGAAAACAAAGCACCCCCCTCCTCTGCTGATCTAGTTTACGTTCTTAGCCTTTACTAAGCTGGCTGGTTCTGGAAATGCACCCAATGCTGACCTAACTGAGGCTATATGTATGTGAAAGAAAAGCTGCCCGGGAAGCATTTTCCTCCTTTTTTGCTCCCTCAAACTGTGATTATCCAAGGGAAAAATCTATCAGAAGGACAAATGAGAGCAGCACATCCCAACATCTGTTCTGCTGCCAACTCAGAGCAGTTCTCTGGGCTGCAGAGACCCAGTAAGACCAAATCTCATTCACTGTATCTCACCTTTCCAGGAGCAAGCACAGAAGAGCAGTGCTCAGTTACTGCATCGTTTCTCTACCTCTTCAGTGCATTAAGGCAGGTTTCTGTCTCACTGTCATAATCAGGCCACACACTCACAGGATTCCAGCATTCAGAAACACCTAACTCTATCTCACCTTTCAGTGCTCCTCACAGAAAAGCCCAGAGCAAGATACAAAGCTAGCAGTAGACAATTTAGCAAATTTGCCAAAGGAGTAGAATAAAAATAATTCATGCACACCCAGGAGAAACAGCTGGCAGGATCTCACCATGAAAAACTAGATTGAGGTATGTCTGCTTTTATTATCTGTGAGAGATAGTAATTACTGGCATCTGTAAGCTCTTAGAAAATATTACTGGTATGGGATATTACAATCTCACTGTTTTTGCTGATGTTTAGTACAGCACAAGAGACTAGAGCAGTGGAGCAGATAGTAAAAAAATGAAACAACAGACGACTAAACTGGTCTTCTTCAGCCAGTGACTTCCTGGCTCAGAAGTCAAATGCATCACAACAAAGCTGCAGGCATGCTCTTTCTTCATGTTTCCCAATTCACTCATACGCCATGTCCTGAATGGTCCATCTTTTGCTCAGTGAAAGGTTAGCAAGGATCTATCAGGGGTAGCAGTTATGAATGCAAAACAAGACAAAGATCTAATCTAAAAGGCTTCCAAAAGGCCAGTAGCATACCAGAATCAGTGTCTTAGCTACACAGAAACAGACTGCACCACCTCTGTGTACAGTACTTCCACCTTTCCAGGCCATTGCAGTGATTCTCCAAAGTTCACTTACCACCAGAACTAGATTTCCAGATCCCCATGGCTTGCCTTGCTGAATCACTGCCACCAAGGAGCTACAGGTCAGGTTGGGGGTTGCCAGCAAGGCTGCTAGTCTGGACTTTCAGAGCTGCAAGCCTGTGTCAGTGAGGAGGGCTGAGCCAGCAGACAACAGGTCAGAGGAGATGGTGGGAGCACTGACAGAGCTCTGAGGGACAGCCTGGCTTTGCAGTCTACCTCATCCTGCCAGTGTCTTATTTAAGCACAAACGTTACATCTGTTTCTCACCTTAAAAAAAAAAAAAAAACAGAAGAGAAGAAAATAAAGAAGAATCTTCACAGTAAGCTCAGCACATGAGCTGGGCAGAGCTAGGAAAAGTTGCAGCACACCCTTCACCCCTGCTACTAGTGATTTTACTCAGGAGATGTGGAAGCTCAACACACAGCAGGGTTAAGATGGAAGCTACATGAAGTCCATTTGTCTACTCCCAAGGCACTTCTGTCACATCCCTGGTAGCAGCCTGGTTACAGGCTGGGTAACTCCTTCCCTGTACAAAACCACCCTTCAGAATGGCTGGAGGGGTCCTACTGCTGATGTACTGGCTGCACCGTGGTGATGGCTGCTGCTCACCGCTACATATGGAAACGAAAACACAGTAAGAAGCAAACTTTCCTTCCTGTGTTGAGAAAGCAACTGAAGCTTCATTCACCACAGTGCTGGGCCCAGGCCCTCACATCAAAGGGGAGTGCTGGTGTCTGGAGTCACCAGGCTGTGGCTCATTGCCTGTCACCAAATAGCACATGGAAAACAAGCCACAGTGTTGAGAACAAAGTGTTTGTCGTAAATGTGGATACCCCAGCCCCTTGAGCAGGTCTTGTGCTCCAGGTAGCTTGCAAAGGAAAAATTTTCTTGGGGATGTGGTTTACTAGTGCTACAATGAAGAGAGATGTGGGAAAGTGGACAATCATCCAAAAATCTTAGCACCAGTCCTCCTTCCACTGCTCTCAGCTCCAAAGCAGCATCAATATTTTGCTGGTGGTGCTTTTTGCCAGAGGATTTTGCAGGATCCATCAAGCACACAGGAACTGGGGAGGCATAGGCACAGAGGGGCAAGCTGAGACCCATTGCATGAGACCCATTTGGACAGCCTGTCCACAGTATGAGGAGTCAGGAGAGGACCAGCTCTTCTCCAGATCCTAGAAAGCTCAGACTATGGTCCTGGCAAATCACTTCTTGAGCGTGCGTAGGCTGACCGAGGGCAAAGGGCTTTCAATGCCACCCAGCTGCACAGCCCTGAAGGGCTGACAAGGGTGCTGGGAGGAGGTGGGAGCTTGGAAGAGCTGAGCAGCAGAAGGCTGATCCCAGATAGAGACACTCTCAATCAGTTAACAGTTAGAGAAACTGAGCCAGGGAGAATTCAGCCCTATGACTTCCCTGGGCTTGCATGCTCTACAGGGCTGTGACATGTCAAGCAGCAGATGAAGAAATTATTCTGAGCAAGTGTATTTTTCTCCTATTACCCTGCAGACAAGCACATACAGATAAAGAGAGACCTCTAGTGATGCTGGAGGGACTCTGCCCAGCCTCCCCCTCTGAGCATCCCTCACAGCCAGAAACAATTGCTCTCACTAGTGTAGTAATGGCCTTTCTCCTGAGTGGAAGAAAAACACATGTCGATCACAAGAATATCTGCTCGTCCGTGGAGAAGGTGGAGGGATGGTATTCAGAAGAGGGGAATGATTATGCCAGACTGGAGGGGTTCAGGAAAACTGACAAACGAAATTGAAACAGGCTCAAGTCTTGCCCACAACCTGCCTCTCTAGTTACAGCTGTCTGAGCTCCAGGGTGGTCCTGGGATCAGGCTTGTGATTCAGCATGTAGAGCATGGGTAATTGCCAGCACTAGGAAATGATGTGCGTTGGGCTGCAATTTGGAACATGTGCCTGAAATTTACATTCAGGCAGAGAGTTCAGCAGCTGCCAGCTCAGTGTGGCGACAGGGAGGCGCAAGGAACAGCAGCCCCCTGGCTGAGCCCAGCCGTACCAGGAGATGCCTCTTGTATCCCCCTTGCACAACCCTGACAGTTGCAGCATCTTGCACTCAGCTGCAGGAAGGAGTAGTTTTGGTTCTTGTTGAATTTAGCCTCAAACCCCCCCAGGGGTGAACAGAAAAGATGATGGACTGGGCATAAGGGCGTGCTCATGACAAGCATCCAACACCCAGCACAGAGAGAAGGAAGGCTGTTCACGTTCCCAACTCTTTGTATCAAGGGCTGGACACAGAGCCAAGAAAACTTTGTCTACTCAGACACAACAGTAGTACATTAAACTTTCCAGGTATGAAAAGGATTTGAAGAGAAACATGAGGAGAAGAGACAAACACAGGGGCAGACTAGCCTATGACAGATGTCAAAAACTAGACACATATACCTGTCCTGTTGTTCTCAAACCCATGACCAGAAATCAAAACTCCTGCCAGCCAGAAAAGAAGGCCTCCCTTGCCTGCTCCTGCCACCTTCTCTGCAGCTCTGAGCTGTGATTACTCAATTAGCAGCTCTTGTAGTACCTTCCTTCCACTCAGCAGTCTCTCCTTTTGCCCAGCCAGCACATAAATCAAAAAGCGGCAGCTCTTTCCCTGGGCTTTCTTTTTCTTGTGCTAGCCCAAACCTTGGTGACCTCCTGTTGGGAGAGGGGCAGTCATATTTTGCTGGAATGTTTTATTTTCTGTGCTGCATGAAGAGTAATTGTGGAGTGGAGGGAGAGCACGAGCACGAGAAAGCATGTACACTGGCAGCCAGGCCGATGTCCTTGTCCCACAAGGTTATGGATCCATTTTAGCTCAAATAATAATAATAATAAAGCCTCATAGAAGCAAGGGATTCATAAAACAAAACACGAGCTGGGCATTTGGCAGCAGCTGCCCACAGAGTGGGAAGCACACATTCAAGTTTGGAGGTACACAAACACTCAGGGATTTCAAGGAGGTGTCAGGGTTAGTGTGTGCATGCATGTGTGCACACATGTATGCAGAGATACCTGCCACAAGCCCGCTTTCTCTTCCCCTGCATAATTCATTGATGGTATTTCAGATACTCAGTGCATCAGAATGCAGAGGTGCGCTCAGGCTGAAGAGCACATTTGATCCAAACAGGAGCAAGTGGCAGGTGAGAACAGCCTGCATGGTGACCTCCCCCTCTGCCCTGCTGTGTCCCACCATGCTTCCCAGCACAGTCCAAACGCAGCTCTCTGAAAGCTGCATGGGATGTTTGCACTGAACACTTATCTTCCCTGCTTAGAGGACAAACATGAGCACAGAATAACAGAACAGCTTACAAATGAAACAGAAGAGCCTCCCCTGCAAGAATTCAGGAAACTTTGGGGATTTGCAAGTGTTCTGATGAAATCCCAAAAGGCATGTGAATATTTCTAAGTGATAAATAAGGCCCTGAGGACCAAATTCAAAACTCTTCAAGAAAAACAACAGTGTACCCTTCTGCTTCACATATAGTGAGCTCTAATAACAATTACTACTTCTTTCTCGTGACAGACATGCATGACAGTTTCCTGACTGCAGAGGACATCTCGCTTGCTGATTTCTAATATATCAGAACAGAGACATTTAGATCAAATGCAAAGAGAACTGGGCAGAGTTAAGACTACCTGGTACTTTGGAGGAGTCAATTATTTAATAAACCACGGATTAGTCAAAAAAAGTACTGAATAGGTTAGAAATTCAACCAGCGTTATTGAAAGATATGATCTGTTTCTTCCTGATAGGTGTTCTTGCATTAAAAAGCCCTACAGTCAACTGGGGAAGCTGAAGGCAGGATCTGAGCAGTCAGAGGGGATTTCTGTGTTTACTGGTCAGAGTGCAAAGCATTACACTACTGAGCAATGTCCACAACAGCCTAGACTGTGACTTCTGCCTATCAGCAACTCCAGGCTAAAGGTAACAAACTGGAAGAGCAAAAAGGAATGGAAACCAAGGACAAGTCCAAGATCCTTTTCTAAAAGAAAGCCAGTCATCCTTAGCTGACTAGAAACCTCTGAATAAAATTGTGAGTCCATTACCTGGACTTCCAAAAAAAAAAAAATCATCACCTTGTACAGGCTGCTGCTGAAGCTAAGCCATGACAAGGTAAAAGTGACAATGAAGTTCTGGCACCAGCTCACAGCCAAGAGTGATCCCAGCTGAGGGAGTGTCTTCACTGGCCAAGGCACAGTCCTAAGCACGCACCTAAGCAGAGGTGGGTACTGGTAATAGGGCCCAGACATGGCAAAGTAATGAACCAGGCCCAGGGTACATCCAGGGAGTCCTGTCAGGAGTGAGAGGAGACGGGGCTGAAGACACTGCTGCAGTACAGGTCTGAGGTCAGGAGATGAGGCCAGAGTCAGGGTTAGAGAGAGACAGACCCACTGCTCAAAAAGGCAATGAGTAGCCCAGGCTGAGCTTAAATGGAGCCCCTGAGCAGAGGGTGTGGGTGGGGTTCCTAGATGAGATCCAGGCAGTCAAGGCCTATTGGTGCCAGCAGAACCCTGACAGTTTTGATTAATGTACAGATCCCCTCCACATGGGGCAGGATCATCCACACAAGGAGTTTATGTGCAATTGCCCTGCTGCTCTAGCTGGCTCTGAGTGACAGCCTTTCTTACATGTTCCTGTAACATCTGTCTGCCTGCACACATGATGTGGAACATGTGTTCAACATCCCTCAGGAGAAGATTTAGCATCTAGGCAACAGCATTAGGAGGAAAAAAAGGAAAAAAAAAAGAAAAAAGTAAACCCCTCCAATTCCCTCAAAATGAATTAAAAATAATGCAAATACATTTCTATTTCTCCTGAAGAATGAAAACCAAAGGGGGTTGTAATGGGAATACCTCTTACTGTAGTGCATAACTTGCCTGTAGGAGCTGCCGATGGTACGTGGAGGATGTAAGCCCAGAAGAGGCTCCGACACTCAGGAGGCTTGGGGAAACACCCACAGTTACAGCAGGCAGGATTTTAAAGACAACATGGAATTTGTGAACCTTCCTGGTCAAGGACATGTGGCAAATGCTGAACACCTTGGAAAGAGGAAAACAGTAATCTGGGAGTGGCTTAGACCCTAATTGTCCATTATAGCATTTCTTGGCATTTTTTTTCCTAAGTCTTCAATTGTGGCCACCCTGAGCACTTGGGACAAAAGTCTGTTCTCTCTGCCTGGGCAATTCCCATGCTAAGGGAGTGCTTTTTTCCCCAGCACTCCAAAAGGTGCTGCAGGATCAAGAAATAAAGTGTATTTTCTGTCCTGAGGAATGAGCTGTGCAGACAGAAGAGAGCAAGAAAGCAGGCAGGCAGCTGGGTACAGTGATCAGCAGAGAGGGCAAAGGCAGCACAGGGGCTTGTAAATATGTTCTGCTGTTACTTTGGAATGGCAAAGACACATCCTTGTAGGAGCAAAACCCTACAAATTGCTTTATTATTTTCAGTCCAATGAAATTAGCTGGAGTGGAGGGAAAAGTGGGGCAAAGCAGCAGGCAGGAAGAGCAGGGATGGAGGGTGCATATCATGAGGGTGCCCTGTGCTTGGGACTGCAAAGACCCCTGTCCCAAACTTGCCAAGCTGGGTGATGCCTTGGCAGCTCAGTGTGGCCAGACAAACTGCGGGTCTGTCCTCCCAGCCGTGACAGCCCCGCTGGTGCCTGGATGGAGGCCTGGCAGCAGGGCCTCTTTGGCTCAATGCAGGAAGCTGCATGGAGGCTCCAGCTCTTGCTACTGCTTCACAGCATTGAGACCCCACAGAGCCCCATGCCTCTCCCTGCCTCTTCCCTGGTCCATCCTGCTCCCTTCCACAGCACCGAGAGCAATGAGAGCCTGCGCTTGCCCGATCCATATGCCCCACGGGATTGGAAGGAAGCAGCATGGTGACTGCCATGCCCATGGGCACACTGGTCACTTATTCTCATACTGCATTTAGTGATTTATATATTTGAAGTAGGAGCCTTTGCGTGCTGCCCCCACCCCTTGTCTCCTTTCACCATCTGTCTGTTCGTTGAGAAATCTGTTCCAGCTGACCTCGAGCTGACCAGCGCTTCCCTCTTCCCTGTATCCTGCCATGGGCTCCTCCAGACATTCCCAGCTCAGCTCATGGGCTTTTAGCTGACTATGCAAATGTCACCAAGCCAGCTGGTGTCTGCCTCCCAGAAACACATGTTCAAAGGCCCCCTGGACGGCCATGGGGGAGAGGGGGCAGGTCCCTGTGCCCCAGCCCAGGGGCTGTGCAGAGAAAGTTACTTAGGCAGGAATTATTCAACAAACAGATGGGAGAAAGGAAGGAAGGTCGGGGAACACAGAAAATAAGAGCATGGTGCATCTGTGTCAGCGTGTGTAGGTGTGAGTGTATGGGAGTCCCAGGCAAGTGTGTGGGAAGTGCAAATCCCTGTGTGAGGATGGGTGGTGGTGGAAGGGTGTGTAGGAGAGAGGTACAGTCAGGGGAGGATGTTGCTGATAGTTTTATGGCCTCCTCCTCCTAATGATATCTACTGCAGCATGCAAAAGGAGCTCTAATAGAACAGCATAAAGGAGACGCAGCTGTCAGAGGGCCAAACAGCAGATCCATGAAAACAGCCCCCCACAAGAGCATTACTAAAGCAAGGCAAGGCCTGGAGGGCTCATTTCTTCTTCAAGATCTCTGACTTCCCTCTTCACCTAACACATGACTATCCACCTAAGCTCTCTAAGTGTCCGTTGAGGAAGAGTGTGAAGATGCCAAAACTGGAGCTGAGGATTTGGGGAGGGATTTGGGACTGAACCAAGGAGAGGAGAGAGTAGAAGAGTATTGCTACAGCACGCTACCATGGCTGATAACACTTTAGGACATACATTTACAGCCAGAAGGCCATGCATATGCGGCAGTGCAGCTCACCTGGGTGTCTTTGCAGGGCACAGGCTGTGGCACAGTCATTTTCTGAAGTGCTGGCAAGGAACAGGATTAACATGGTGATGCCTGCTAGGTTTTTGCCATGCATGAGGTGAGATGAAAGCTTGGAGAGAAAAGGCCAAAGCATCTACAGTTCCCTTTATGGACCACCTCAGCCAATTATCAACATCTTCAGCAGCTCTGCTGCTGCACCCAGAGGCTAGTACAGCCTTAGTTTTCAGATAGAAAGGAAAAGTTGGGTGGCTCCATGTAGTTACATGGGGCTTGGATACTCTTTCCACCAGGCTGAGAATCTCCTTTCCTTTACCTCTTTCAGATGCTCTCCCTCATCTGACCTCAGGTGTCTGGGTAGTTACTCCTGTGTATTACTGATAACTTTTGAACAGCAGGACACCAAGTCACATTTAACCTTCTGTAGGCTAAATAAAAATCAGGATATTTGCACTTAAAATTTAACAAGATTCTTACTTGTAATAGCAATTAAAACTAGAAGAAGCAAGGTACTTCTCCCCAGCCTAAATTTCTCCTGTCACAACTACTGCTCTAGCCTCTGATAAGGACCCCTTGGGCTCCTTGTGAGAAGGCAGGATGGCAGCTCCAGATGTAGCTGACAGATGATGCTCTTCCTGGCCATAGGCAAAACTGTAAAATGGTGAGCTGTCAGGAACAGCTTAAGGAAAAAATGCAGAGTGCATGTGCAAGAGAAACCATGAGGTTACAGCAGCAATACAGAGCATAGAGAAGCTGCTGGACACTGGAGACATCTCCTTTGTATCCTGACCACAGGTGACAATGAAGCCTGTCCCTGAGTCAAGCCTAATGGTAGAGAAAATGTACATGGTACGAAAAAACTCAGGCAGTAGAATGTGCTCCTTTGCACTGAGATTAACAGGACACCAATAGAGATAAACAGAGCTGAGTTTGTTCCCCAAAATGGACTTGAAATCTAAGGTAAAGAGACTAGCTATTCAAGGATGGAATGGACTATTTTTACTTGTATATGTGTTCATCTCATGTGGATTTAGAGTAGCTCCCAGGTTGTCAGTGGATTTTCAAAAGACCAAAGTGGAATATGTAAATGGAAATTGACATTCCTTAGGTGTGTGTTTGATGTGGTTGGGTTCCGCACAAGAAATAAAAGTGGTGCTGAGTTTTTGTCCTGAAGAAGAAATCTGGGTTATACTTGCCCTATGGCAAGGCTCAACAGAAGCAAAGCTAGGGGAAATCACAGGGCAGATCAGCAGCCTATATGATCACAGAAACAGATCTTCTTGTTTCACATATGCTAGATGCTGTGTCATAAGTCACATAGGTCGCTATAATCCTAGAGATTTATAGTGGAGATACCTCATAGGCTTAGTTCCTTCAGGATCAGAGGTTTGGGCTAAAGGGAACAAGGCAGCCTCGTATTGCCTGATGCAGTCTTCAGAGCAGAGACTTGTGAGTGCACGCTTTGGGCACTGTAAGCTGAATATCCCTGGACTGTTTGAGGGCGAGAGAGATGATTTTCTTCACCAACCTGCTGTGGCTTCTCTGAGGCCTTTAACCCAACCTCCATGGCAAGCACAACGGGAGCATATCATGACAAGATGCCAGGAGCATGAGATAAATAGGCGTACCAGCTTGGTCCGAAGGGCCATGCAACCCACTAGCCTTCTCTAACAGGGAGACTGGGAGCAGCACTGACTGCAGGGAGAACATGGTTGTATGCTTTAATGTGAATAAAGAAAAGACTGCATCCCACTTCTTCCAGGGCCAAACAAGCAACAGCTAAGTGCAGCATGAAGCCAAAAAGAGCAAAAGTCACCTGCGTTCAGTGTGCACCCACATTTTCCTCAAAGTCTTTGATAGCATCTTTGTGCCTTGTACTGCAGTCCTCTCCCGAGCATCTCTGCAACATTGTTGTTGATACATAGCTTTTTCCCAGTAACTGCAATATCCTGAGTTCAGAAGTCACCCACCAAACAGGTAAAGGAGGAGACCACAAGGCTGCATCTACACCAATGAATTTACTAGGGCACAGGCATTGGCACTCTTTGAACATGGGCACACTCCTGGCAGGGTGCTGGTCCCCACCAGCTTGTGCTCTCTCAGGCACAGCCTGGCTTCAGTTTTTGTGGGGGGAGGACAGGCAATACTCCATTCTGCAGAGGAGAACACAGAAGGCCTTGTTGTGCTGCGGTAGGAGAGGTTTGGGACATTTCAGCATGAGCCATGCCCTGCAACTTGCATTTGCTTGAATATGCTTACATAAGCATAACTGCAGAAGCCCACTGAAGGATACCAAAGGGAGCCCATTTCAATGAGAAACTCAGAAATTGCAAACCAGTGGAATGCCGTCTGATGCCCAGGGCTGAGCGAGACCCACTAGGCAGGAGCCAGCACCTGGTGCCACAAATCCTCAGCCTAACCATAAGACCAGGACTTGAGCATCCAGTTTAACACGAACCCAGAGAGTCATTCTCTCCTTCTGGCTGCCGGCAAGCAGTACTGGATTGGCCTCACGAGCAGCCCTGAGCCGTGGTGGGAGGGAGCCGGCAGCCCTCCCACCACCCAGCCCAGGTGAACGGAGTGCGGGGTTCCCACCAGGCTCCCCCATCTCTGTGGGAAGGCTGCGAGGCAGAGCGGGTGAGGAGGGGGAGTGGGCTGCATCTCATCTCTCCTCTTCCTTTGTATGTACCTCCTGGTACGATTATTAAACGCAAATTACAAAAGATGTGACCCAAACGATCTTTATTTCTTCTTTCACCGAGCGGTGCCTGCAGGGTCCTGATTCTGAATTCCGTTTCAATTACCGATGCCATTTTAACACAAAGCGGCTTCTGTCTGCAATTACCGGCACTGACGGCGGCGCAGAGACAGCTCCGGTGGCAGAACACAAAGCGTGGCACCTTTCGCTGTTTAGAAACTTTCATTTGCCGTGATTAAAGGCAGCAGACGCGGGAGTTGTCTGTCTGCAGACGCGCACGGTGCGGCACGCTCCTTCCCGGCACAGTCCCCAAGAAACCAGCCCTCAGCACTCACCTCCTCGAATCACTCAGGAGGACTTTAACTGATGTTCCAGCCGATACTATGTAGACAAACTGACAATGTTAACCCATCACGCTTTAGCTTAGCAAGGAAACTATGTTTTTACTGCTGGTAAAACCGAGCAACCTAAACTGCAAAACAGAGACACCAGTACAGGCTGGGGCATAGGACGATGCAAAGACGAATGTTTTCTTCTACACTGGCAAGCTATAGCACTAGTAAAAAATTTACAAAATACACTCTCTTCGCTCATAGCTGAAATCCAGACTTCTGTAAATATGAGGCTAGGAAGTCCTACATATATTACTACCACAAATTAACACAGGGATAGAGATGAATCCCAGAGCTAAACGAAACTGGTAACAGGATACACGCACGTCTGCTGGAGTTGGTAATGACCTAAGACAAGAGAGGTTGACATCTGCAATCCTTGGGGCTTGGACAACACCTTGCACCTTGTTGCAAAACTGTTGGATCCACCCGCACAGTAGCCTCTGGTTCTCTAACAAAATCCACAGCAACTGCAGTTTGACCCCTGAAGTCGGGCACAATGGAATCCAAAGAGCACATTTCTGTGCAGCAGCTGCACGTCGCTCCCTGCAGCTGCATCTGAAAGCCCCTGCTCTGCCTCAAGCTGGGCAGCACCTGCATACTGACCTATTGACAGCCACACAGATCACCCAGGCCCACGGTCAGGCAGGCAGACACCACCTCTCCTTTCCCCCATCATCTAGATTAGTTTTTGCTGCTGCTTCTTCAGTATACACAGCTGTGCCTCTTTGTCCTTCAGCCTCCTCCACAAGCTCATCTTGCTTGTGCACGAGCCTCAAGCTTATTCTTATCTTTTAGACCTTTTCTTTCCTTTCTGTCCAGCCTCCATCAATGACGTCTGCTTTGTGTCCCTTTACTCCCATTCCCCACACCATCCATAACGTACCAAGTGTTTTCCATGTGCTCTTTAATGCCACTGCTTTGATGGAGCTTCCAAAAACAGACCCAAGAAGAAACTGATAGCAGCTACCTGTTGTAACTGATAGCTGGTGAGACCTGTTGTTCACAGTTATTTTGTTACCCAGTTTGCCCTTGCCTATTCCTTGAGGAGTGGTTTGTTTTTTTCAGGGGTACATTGTCTGCACACCAGTGTACAGCACCAAGCCCATGAGAGCATGGCAGCAACATGTGCAGCTTGAGTGGGCAGCAGGGGCAATGCTGCTTCCCAGGGAAGGCCGTGCTGTGGCTCAGCAGTAAGGGGTCTGAGGTGCCTCACCTGGGTTGGTGCAGACATGGGGGAACACCAGCCATGGAGACCCCAGCTCTCAGAGGCGGCACAGTACTCGGCCAGAGCTGCCGGCCCAGGAACAGGGGGACCCTCAGGAAGACACTGTCATCCTTCCCCTTTAAAGCCCTCCCCGAGCTCGAATGAATGTAACAAGTTTTGAGACTCCTGGCCACAAAAGACGACTTAAGTAGGTTGTGTGTCAGTCAGGGAGGTGGTCCGCACCCCTTTGTTGCACAACCCCCATTTTCCAACAAGTCCCTGGGGCCCCTCGGGCTGCACGGCCCCATGGGGAGTAAAACAAGGACGATAAATCTCACAGCCCTAAATGACAGCACTGGAAAGGTCTTTGCCCCAGCAGTGGCTGGTGTCCAACTCGGGCTGGATTTCCCAATCCCACCCACGGGCAGGACAGCCTGTTTTGCATGGACTTGGACAAGCCACTGTCCCCGGAAGGCGGCAGAGAGTGAGGAGAGGGCAATTTACAGCCATGGTTATTGAGTGGTGTGTGAGTCGTTTGTCACACTGAGCCCTGGCACCTTGTTCTACCTGTGTTGTGCGTGTTTTATTGGTGTTGAGCAGAGGGAGGCCAGAGCAGAGGGGAGTCTGGGAGGAAAGGCACTCAAGTGAAAAATGAACTGAGCCAAACAGGATTGAGAGAGAGAGAGAGAGACATGTAGGGGAAGGGGGTGAAGGGGCCAGATTATAAAACACAAGACAAATGTCCCCACTGGTAGCAGGGTTAGGGAGAGAGGGAGAGGGAAGAAATGGGGGGAAGCAGGGGAGGAAAAAGAAAGAGAGAATAAAGGCACTGTCTTGTGACCAGTACTGTCCTAGTGGGATCAGGGATGCACATGTAGTCAGAAAAATAATTCTCAGTTTAACAAAGCAAGAAGAGGGAGTGGGAATGGAGGAAAGCTACAGATCCAAATAGAAAGTGCCCCAGGGTCTCCAATCTGCTGGGTTTAAAGAAAAAAATCATTTTGCTCCATCCCCCTCCTTCCTCCACTGGGGAGCTGGCTCCTTCCCTGTCCCCCCAGCCAGCACTACCAAACAGAATGGGACCAGGGAGAGAGCAGAAGGTCTGTTTAGAATTTCACATCCCTTCCATCCTGCTCCCTCAGTTCTAAACTTTCAAGACAAAAATCATAAAACGAGGTGCTTTGTTGGTGCGGCACATTTAGAGATCTTCCTGTTAGGAACAAGAAAGGGAAGAGAGAGACAGAGACTGAGACAGAGAGATAGCTAGATGGAGGGCTGGCTTTGTGCTTGCAACAAGCCACTAAAGGTGCATTTTTAATTAAATTTATACAAAATGTGTCAGTTTTATCTCTATGTTTCAAACCTGACTCTTTTCTATCAAAGTAAAGTATTGATCTTCACTGCCCCGAAGCTACCTGACTGAATTAAACAGAATAAATAGAAGGAGGACTGAAAGGGCTTAGAAACAACTGCAGAGAGGCGAATGTTTAATGGCTCCACAGTCATTTGCTGCAATTAAAAAACAAAACCGTTTAGAGGGGCTGTTAACACCTTGAAGTCTGAAAATCCTCACTTCAAAAAAGCCTCAAAACAGCTCCCAGGCAAAACATTTTAATTGCCATAAATACTTCCAACCTTAGCCATCGCTGGTGCGTTTGCACGTTGTAAAGATAGACAAACAGATCCCTGGGCCCAACAAGACAGAATCTGCTCTGCTGGTGAGATACAGGTACGCTCTATATGGCACAGAGACACCTCCAGCCAAGGAAAGGCATGTATCCACTATGACCCATATATATATATCCACTTTATGTAAGGAAAAACCCATTTATGAGAAGTTAAGGACAAATGTTTTAGAACCACACAAGTATTCCAGGACCATTTGCCTAATGTGATGTTGCATGTACTGAACAATATTCTCCAAACTGGTCATACTCAACTGCATGTCACACAAGTCGGCATCTTACAGAGCTCTCTCTCTGCCTGTCTCATGTCACAAGAAGCTGTTACAGACAGTGTGACACAATGTCATAACCAATCCCACTCAATCAAGAACTGTGCTGGGGCTGGGGTACCCTGTGACAAGAGCCTACAGCCCCTGGAATGGGCAAGACCCACAATTTAAAGGCTGTGGACCATCATGTGACTTCAAAAACAAACCAACCAACCAACCTCCCCACGCCATATTTGCTTGGTTAATCTTAAGGCAACACGGTACTGTATGACTTACCAAAGCCCTTCTGAATGGCCCGTGCATGTCTCAGCATGGAGATTTCCCATCCTTATTTTGTGGTTGTCTTTTGCTGAACTCAGCAGAACTTGATTCTGGGGACTCCATAGAGAGAGACATCAGTAGGTTGAAGAGCCCTATTGGCTTCAGACTTCCAGAGTTTGCACTGGAAAACAGTCGGGCACATTCACAAGTCATCCTGTTCGCTGGCTATTTCTGGGACAAGGAGAGCAGCCCTATAGTAGGAAGTTGTTTTTGCAGGAGATGATTACAGTTTCCTATCTCAGCAGGGGTACTAGCAGGTGGGCAGTGCCCTGTGCTGTTCCTGCGGAAGATGTTTTGTTCAGAGACTGTGAAGTTTTACTTTGTATTTATGAAAATCTGGAAGGAGATCTATAGCCTGAAACCAACTTTTGGTTGAAAAACAAAATAAACAAATATATTGACCTTGTGCATCATTTCAGTTAGTGAAATAATGTTGCTGCGACACTGGATGGGCGCTTGGAGGGGGTGGATTCAGCTCCTAACTATGTCACAGTCCCACTGTGGGACCCTGGAGAACTTGCATTATTAGCCTACAGTTCTGGTCCCTGTGTATGAAATGAAGAGCATCCAATCCCCTTCACACACGGACAGACAGGGTCTTAAGTCTTGGGCACTGCGTGTTTGAAAGCCGTGAAAGTGAGTAAGAGTGTCTCCATGGGGCACAGAGCAATATAGAGGGGCAATACTAGAGATGGCTTTAAAAGAGCCAGCTCAGATCCCTAAGGAGGATTTACAGCACTCAGTGGGGCAAGTCCAGGCTGCTTCTTGCCCCTCTAGGTTACATGGGGTTTGCTATCTGGATTAGCTCTGAGTAAGCTCAGGTATAGCTACAATAGCCTGAACTATCATCACCCATTTATCAGGCTGATTCACTAAGCCTTACAGCCAGCCATCTGTACATGCAACTCCGCTGGCCACAGGGAGCCACAAGCTTAGCTCCAGTTTGGCTTTGGAGCTCAAAGAACTGAGAAGGTTACTTGACTTGGATCAAATTCTTTGGCAATTTCTCAAGGCACTTTTCTGGCTTTGTGAGTAGTTCTGCTGATCAGGGTAGCGAGCAGAGAAAGACTTCAGCCTGTCACATGGACTGCAAGTCCAACTCTTTTGGCTGATTCAAAATGTCCCACGACACCAAAAACGGTGCCCCTCATCATTTCAGGGCCAAAAAACATCCTGAGAATTTTCCTTACTTGAGTCTAAAGGAGGAATGATTTTTGTTGAAGGAGCAGGGTCAGATAATAAAAGCTCTGATCAGTTATTAGTGTGTCAGGCAAGTGAACCCTGCATTTTCTCATCTTTCAAACATTTTGTTCAACATTAAATAATGATGAAGATATTTTCTGTAAGCAACAGGACATTTCACACAAAAGCAACAACACAAATGTCACCATACACAATTCTTGCCTGTGATTGTTACAGAATCACATTTTTAAAGGATCTGTGAAGCCATATGCACACATTTGTATTGTGGCAGCTCCCTCACCAACATCTGAACTGCAGGTTAATGCTCATCCCAGTTAGCTGCAATACTCACAAGCAACAGAAGCAGAGGTACAGAAGCCAGCATGGCTCTGCTTGACAGGATTTCAGAGCTACGCTCTCACTTGAGCATCAGGAAGTTCTACCCTATACCCTTCCCGGGCCTGCAGCCTCTCAGGGGTGAAACAGCCCTATAAATCTGAGCCAGTTGCCATATTCTGTAGCAGAGGGTACATACGCATTCAGTCAACCTGCAACTTGTGCATCTGAAATGAACCATTTGGGAAGCAAAGAAGATGCCATTTTAGCGCTAAGGTTGAATACTCCTGCTGCTTATGGCCAAGCTCCTGCTGCTGCACTTCAGAGCATTTTGCTTTGTTACGGACCCCTGATTAACACTTTCTAAGCATTTCAGCCCACACTCCAGTCACTTTGCAGATTGCAATGAATGCAGATTTGAGTTTATGGGTTCATAAAAGTGTGAATTAGCACAACAATTTTCTCCCAGCCTATTTGCACAGCCCCTCCTTGAGTGACCTGTCCCTTCAGACAACACAAATATTTCAGCTCAAGCAAACTGCCCAGTGAGGCATTTTTAATAGACTAGAAGGAGATCTGTGTCCCCAGGAAGCAATGCCTGTGGGAGCACAGAGCAGGAGCATCACTGTGAAGACCAGCACTTGCATTTTTTGACATGACTATAAAGCATTGAAAAAAAAACTCCTCTAGGCCCTCTAGGAACTGCAGCCCTGGCAGTGCCACTCGTACAGGCTCTGAGCCTGGCATTGCTATTGCCACCCCTGCTAAGCAAACAGAGGTGAGCAGACCTCCCTTGACTGTCTTGCACTGGTGCAGTGTAGTCACACAACCCTGCATCAATACACTGGGCCACATACAGAGACCCCAAAATGAGCACCCTCACAGTGCCCCAGGGCTGTGTTTCTCCTCACAACACATGTGCCTTAATCTCTTCCAGCCTCTACTCTGGCATCCCATATCTTTGGGCTGTGGAAAACACTGTCACCCAGTAATCTGCCTCTTTTCCTGCTCTTTCCATATCACTGGTGTGATCAGTCCTATCTCTGCATGGAGGAGGGGCTGGCTGACCAAATTTCTTTAATTAAAAGAAAAAGGATCAGGTTTATTTCAGATAAGCAGGCAGGATTAAAATAGACAGAAAGAATAGACAAGGGGCAGCTGTCAGCACTCCAGCTGATCCAGTGTGATTATTAATAACGATAAGCAGGAGAAGAGGGCTAATAAAAGGATAATGAAGTGGTCCTGAAAGTGACAGGAGATTGAGCCCGATAAGAGGGCCCAGGGCCCGTAGCTGTTCAGGCCCCAGTGAGGTCTGCGCAGAACAACCTGCTGGGGCAGACTCAGGTAGTAGGGCACTAGGTGGAAAGGTTTCATCTCCCCAGGGACCGTGGCAGAGAGAGTAATCGGCTCAGGAGCTCTGGATGTCTATGTCACGCAGCATTCATGACTGAATCAGTCAATCAGGATGCTTCCCAGGCTGTGACTGCAAGGAGTGCAGGTCATCCCCCTGGATAAAGTATGGTCCTGGGAGGACTGGTCTCACCAGGACAGCCAACTGTGTATCCCCCATGTGCCCTACCTTGGTCCTCAGTCAGCATTGCACCATCCCAGCACAGCCTGGGACTGGGGTGCCACATTTCAAAAGGAAGTGCAAGTGGGAGAAGCTGCTGAGGTGTGGGAGCAGTTGCTGGGAGAGCACAGAAGCAGCATGGGGCATCTCTGCCCTGTCTAGGGATCACTCACCACTCTGGTTTCTCCTGGCTCTATCAGGTCTCCATTCCAGGAAAGTGTCCTGTATCTCAGGCAGTCATCCAAAAAGGATGTGGCTGCAGAAAGAGCAGCCTGTGGAGGGTTGGCTCTGGGTGCACTTTCTCAAGGGAAAGCTCACATGCAGATCATGAAGCAAAGACAAAAGACTGCTGCAACCTAGAAACAATACAGTGCACCCACCTGTACTAGCTGGATACAGCTCTTGGCAGTGGTCAGGGTCAGTCAAGGGGAAATAAGGTGTGGAAAATTATTTCCCGAGAGCCATTAAACAGAGAATGACATCCCACCTAACAGCAAATACAACCTCTGTCCTCTCTGTCGAAGGGAATCAAATCATCTGCAGAGATGCAGTGGGAAACCAAGGACTCAGAACCTCACAGCAAGCCACAGAACAAGTCAGATGGCTAGTGAAGGGAGGACTTGGTCAGGGAATGCTGTGGGAGGAATTAGGCATGTTTGGGACAAACTGGATTAGTTTCCATTCAAATTGGTCTCTTTTCTAACCAAACAACCAGTTCTCCCTCCCAAGTCTAGAGCATGTCTCCTTCTTCAGAGGGAGAAATACCGTGACCTGGGCTGTGCCACCCCACCCAGGGGAGCAGGCAGGCGGGGCTGAGCGTGTGTTCTGCCGGAGCAGCCCCGCTGCCCCCGCCATCAGCCACAGGCAGCAGCGCACCAGGCCCGAGAGAGGAGCTGGGAATACAGGCTCTGGCTCACACTGCCTGGCGCTGCGCTCCCGCCACTCCAGGTCACCGCGGCAGATGCTGGGAGCATATGCCATGAATTAATTCCACTTTCCATGAGATGCTTTGAAGAGAGGAACGGCAGTGCCGTTCCAACTTATTAACATAGGAGCTTCCCCCCACCTCCCATCACTTTGTCGCACTTAATAAAACAGCCAGACAGAGCCCCTTTAAGAGGTTCTTTAATGGAAAGTTGCTGGCTCTGGCTTCCTTTCAGCTTTTATTTCCTGCATTTTTTCCAGTGCTGCCTAGGCTGTCTCAGCCCAGTATTCCCCAGTCACCAACAAACTGCGCTCTAGTAAGGCATCTCCACCAAGAAAGTCTACAAATATCATATGTATTATTACAAGCAAAACCAGAGATTCCTAAAACTGATAGAACCTAGACTTAATTTTTCCTTTATGCCTTTCCTTTACTTTATCTGTGATGAGGTTTGCCATATGCCCAGTATTGCTCTATTGAGCACTGAGTCTGCCAGAGGCTATCTGCAGGTAGATATTTACACCCATCCAGAATCCCAGCAAGTCCCTGGGCAGACACCCCAGATCAGCTCACTGAGCTAAATATGCTGTTGACACACACACACACTTGACAGGTTTGCAGCTCTTCCTCAGCAATGTATGAACAGAGCAGAACAAAGAATAAGCAGGACACAAGACTATCTACACTGAACTGTCATCTTTGAAATGAAGACAGAAAACACTCACGAGGTATATGAAAGCTTTGTTTGAATTGGGAACCTGAGGTTCCTCGTTTCTAACCCTGATTTTGTCAAAGATTCATTGTGTGGCCCTGAGCACACCACTGCACCTTGCTTTACCCCTCTGTGATACAGGGTCTGTGGAGACCAACAAAGGATTACTGCCTATGCCCCAATTAGGCACAGCCCAGAGGGCTGATCCAAGATCCTGGGAACTGGGTGCACTGTTTTGAAAACTGCTCTTGCTTCTCACCTCACCTGAGGCTCAACCAGAGCTACACCTTTACAGGCTACACCTGCCATTTTCCTCCTTTGCATGCTCTTTCCATGGGACTTGTCAGAAATGCAGGTTCCTGAGGCAGCTTTGTCACACGCACTGGTGCATCAGTGAGCCAAGAGCTGGTCTGGGCATGCAAAAGCAGCTCATCATTTCTTTTTAACAAGGACAGCGAGAGGCGTGTGTTCTCCTCCAACAGCACCAGGACTTGAGAAAGTCTCAGGTCTCGGTCATCCTCTCAGCACTTCAACCAAAACACAGCTGTGGAAGGAAGGGGGTGGGAACAGCTTACTGGAGAAAGGCCAGAAGCCAGACACCCACCTCCCCTTCTCCAGCTGGGGAAGCAATTGAAGAGACATGGAAACAAGTCTCAGTCTATTAAGTTTATTGAAGGAAATTAAAGAGACAACTTGATCACTGTGCACATAAATACTGAAACAAGGAGAAAATACCTGACAGCATGGCTTGATCAGAAAGGTGAAAGCAAGCAGTCTCAGGGAACAGAAGATGAAACTCAAAAACTGAGTCTAGAAATAAAGCAGATTTTAAACCATAAGGGCAATCATCAATTAAAAACTAACTAGGAGTGAGTTTCAAATATACTGTCTGCCTTTCTAAAAGACAGGCAAAGCTCAGCCACTGGACTCTGCCATGGCCTATATTATAGCAGGTCAGACTAAATGATCAAAGCTACCTCTTCCTGCCTTAAAATAGATAAGGCTGTCACTTTTTCCAGGTCCTTCTCTCAAACTCAGCTGGCTTATTTGCTGGGCTTCCAAAGTCCCAGACTGGGCACATACCTGGCCCACACACACTTGCCTCCCTCCACAGAGTATCCCTGCCCAGGGCCCCCAGCCCAAGGGGGGTAAACAACAGCACCCATTTTTTTTTCCTCTCAGAGTGCCTTGTTGGGTTTCTCTGATTTACTAAAGTATTTTAGTTTGCTGAATTTAATTTTTTTTCCTGGAATGTAGGAAGCATTCTAAATTCTCTTTGGCTAAGAAACATAGGTGTCACAGAAAAATCAATGCTAGTGCAGCTGGGAAGTTTCTGCTCATACCAAAACAGGTTTCTCTGCTCAGAGAAAGACATTTGGATAATCCTCCATACACTGGCCTCCCTTCTGTCTCACCTAGTTTTTTAGTTACCGGAGAGATTTCTTGCTTGTAAAAACCTTAGTGTGTCGTTAAGACAGATGAACCTCCACTTACTTTTGTCGCCCCAGACTGGGACCCAGCTGCTTCTCTCTTGTTGGTAGAGTTGTTTGGTTTATCAACTCTGATCTGAAATTCTGCAGAGTACTGAATTCACAGTGAGTTATTTGACCTGTCCTGTTGTCACAAAAATGGAAATGCAGTACTCTATTAGACTGACCAAACAAGCCAAGAAGAACAGCACAGCAAGCCTCCTCCCAAGCGCCTGCACTGCCCCCGCCGAAGTATACAGCAAGATTCTCCAATGGGACAAGGCTTTGAAGGACATTGGCTTAGGAAGTAATGTTACTGTTTCCTGCAAATAATGACCACAGTTCTATGGGGACAAGGTATTAACAGCTAAATGGGTTTTTCTTTAGATGACAATAAGAGTGGGTCACTTAGTTCCAAGGAGACACACACCAGGGAGTTACCTTGTTTGAGAGCATCAGGCTCCATTCTTTCACACCCATGGAATAAACAGTATTTTCTTTGCAAACTACCTATTGCCTGAAGCGATCTCCATTCAGGCTGTGGTTTCATGTGATTGCAAAAGCTAAGTGGGGTTATGCCTGGTCAGAATTTAGCTGGGAAACCTCAGGGTAAAAAGAGGAGCTGTAAGAAGTGGTGTTGGCAGTTTAATAGGTGATGCTTCCTGAGTCAATACAGAGGTAATGTTTCAGCAAAGGGGTTAAATTAGCAGGGAAAGGCTGGAGGCTGCTGGATGAAATGTAAACCAGATATCCTGACAACTTGTGGTGTCTGTTGTGAAGAAGATGGTAACCTTGATGTCCTAGTGTATTGGGTCTGGCTGAGATACAGTTCATTTCCCCCATAAGCTTCTCTGATAGCCACCACTGCAAACCACACTCCATTGGAAGATGGTCCACTCCAGAAAGCTTGTGTTTCCATAGAGGCAAGATCAACCACTGCAGTTATCCGTAAAGCAGCTATTGAGGTGGAGTGACTGTACATAAGTTAATATTTTATTGTGTTTAGAATTCTTCATCTCTTTTGACAACAAAGATTCTTATTACAAAGTACCCAAAACTTCTCCCGAGACATTTTTTCTGTGAAGACAAGATTCTATTTATTTTCATGTCTGAAGTAAGGCCTCAGATACAAACAAGTAAATAGAAAATTGAAGGCTAAACTATTTACAGGGGATGCATTTATGAGATGGCTGTTGTGCCAGGACTCTATGGCATACTGAGGTGGTCCTCTCTCTCAGACTGTCCCAGGTCCCACTCAGTCACTAGTTCTGAGGACACCTCTGTGAAGAGATGGTCCCAATCCCAGCCGTCATCATCCTACCAAGAGGAAAAAGACAAACATGCTGAAATGTTACTGGTGACACCCAAAGCTCTCTGAACAATGCCAGACGTTCCGTGAAGAGAGAAAGTAAATGGTAACTGCCCTGACCAGGGAAGTCATAGATTCAGTTGGCTAGAACAGGAATACTAGCCAAAATGAAATGTGAATCCCTGCTACAATTTTGAAATGTTGACAGAATTATCCATGTTCCAAAATTCCATAAAGGACAGATTTTTGGATACTTGCTAATATTAGATATACCCTGGCAGGTCATAAAGAGGAGCCGCAAAAATCTTCCACCCTTCTGCTGAAGCATGTGCAGTTCAAAGCTGTAGAAATCCTTTGTTGCAAGTCCTGAGCTCCTGCCCACCCAATTGTGTTGAGGTTGTTTTGTCCTGCCTTAAAACCCCTCTGCCTAAAGCCCAAATGCTTTCTGCCTTTGTTCCTCTGTACTGTTCTGTAGAACCACCTGTAGCTCATGGTGGCTACCAAAGACCAATACACAACAGAGCACTGTTTCTGAGGGATCTGTGACAGCACTAGGCCCTTCACATTTTCCTTACTAGCTCCTTCATGTTGAAGGTAGCCAATCATAGTGATGCCATAAATTCACACTGAGAAAGCACTACATATCTTTAAAATCATCTGCTGGGGAAATGAAACATTTTACAGCGTGGACAAGCTCTTTCTTCTCCACCCACCAACAAAGGGTTACTACTACAGTCTGAGATGCACAAGAAGCTTTTATGTTGTTGGTGTTTCCACAAAAGAAAGACTCACCTCTCGTAGCTCATGCTCTGGAGCCAAAACTTTGGTGAGGAGCTTCAGGTCTACCTCCCCATCCTATGAAGACGCACAGAGTCAGTCTTACACACACTGAGAAAGTGGACACCCTCATTTAAGGTCGGCACATTTGCCTCATAAGGGTCACATACTTGGCCCAGAACAACAGCAGGAGCCTCATCTGAGCAGCAGGTACCATAACACATTTTTTACAGATACAAGCAAGCACAGAAGTCACACTGCAGAGAGGAACAAACTTACAGGCACACTGCAAGAAGTTTGGATTGTAAAATGATGTGTATTTTGTGCAGCTGAGTATCACAGTGGAGGATTATGGGCTCCTGGAAGGAGAGGGAGCGCTCACTGGTCAACCCATAGCAACATTCACTTACCAGAGTCTGAAAGGCAGCATACTTCATTAAATCTTTGTCCAGGTCTTGGTAGGTCAGCACTCGGTTCACCTGCACACTGCAACCAGAAAGGGTCAAAGAACAAGCATTGGTCAGTGTGAAAGCATATGTGAGGAAAAGGGTGGGACCCACCTTGAGTGTCCACATCACCCCCTGTAGACTCCTGAAATAGATGTACCCAGACAGAAGCACATCTCAGTCAGCAAATGAACAGTCATTGACAAATCTGTGTATCGGGTTGTACACATGCATAAAAATAGAATGTGGAACAACCACAAACTCCCTCAGAGAAACCAGATGCCAAAAAGAGGATCTACAGACTAGCTGTAATGGCTAGAAAGAGGACTGTACTGAGCCTTCAAACAGCCACAGCACCACAGCAAAGGAGGCTCTGAGAGAAACACTATATAAACTACAGAATAGAAGGGACTCGGTGATTTTCATGTCTGAGCTGAGTCAGAGCTATCAAATACAGTATCTTGAAATGTAGCATTCCAAGAGAAACATGGTATAGGGAAATGGTATACTGTCATATCACACTTGGCTTCACAGGTGATAAAATACTGTAGAAAAGACCTATACTAATTGAATTTACTTGTGTTTGTCCATGAAAATCACCTGTCTTCTCTATTGCAGGAAAACTATGAATACAAAAGGATAAGACAGCATCATTAAAAAAAAAGAAAAAGGAAGAGAAAAAGAAATGAGTTCTAGTGAGAAACACAGTAATTATAAACTTACTACTATAAAGTGTCAATTATTTTTGTTAATAGCTGTATAACTAAAATGATTACTCCACACTTGTGAAAGAGGCATCTGTGGTCAGGAGTAAGATATCCCATCCCTCCAAACAAGGGTCAACAGAAATCCCAGTCTATGATCTTGGCAATAGGACCCAACAAAGAAGATTTTCCTCATATGTTTAAGACAAAACCCCAAAAACTTTCATTTTTAAAAGCTTTCTGGTCTTCCTTGAGCTAACCCCAAGGCTACTCTGATAGCACCTTCAAACAACAGGATTGTACTTTGCAAATGAACTATGTACTTGAGTAAGAAGGATATCCTGTAGAGGGCAAAGCAGCCTACAACCACACGTAATCAAAATGTGTGTAGTAACACACGTGTAGGAGGCATTTGAGGTTATACAGGCAACCTCAAATCAAACAATTCCTCACTTTTGAGAGTTTGATTTTGCAATATCAAATATGTTATTCTAATGTAGTTTTTTTTATAAAGAGAGAGAATATGCAGTAATTGCTTTTCTGCATAATAGGGAACAAGAAGTTTGCACTGTTCAGCTTGGAGCCCTGTTGCCACAAAACGCAGCACCAAATCCTGCTGAATGGCACTGCTGCCAACATCCAGAGGCATAAAATGGGTTTAATTTCACTAGCCAGTTCGCACAGCTCATGAGAGCCTCAAGAGCACCTGCGAGTGCTCTTACCTGGGGGGAGCTGCCACTTGCATGGCCAGGTCTTCCTCCTGGACTTCCTCCAAATCAGGGATCACGGGAATGTCTGCAACAAGAGCAAGCAGCATCAGTAAGTGGGGAGTGTTGTGCTCTCCTCTCCTCTCCTCTCACTGAAGACAAAGGTTCACTTGCTTCACAGATATGAAGCAGCCTGTTCCTTATCAAAGGAAATGTAAAGGAGTTATTTAGCAATAATTAAAAATATATTGCTTAATATTAAATCAAGGTAATAAAACTTTGAAGCTTGGGGTCACAAAAAATCTTCCAAGAGGAGCAGATCAGTCCAGGTAGGACTCTGTAGGCCATGGACCATGCATTTGTACACAACTGTGAAGCCCAATAAAGCCACTTGCACTAAACCCTACCACCTACTTGCCATCATCAGCTGGCAGGAATTTGCTTGTTATGTGTTATCATTTGCTCAGTCATCAGTCACCTAGACTCACTTAGAAATAAAATGTGGGGCAGAAACTGAGAGAAGTTATGTAAATCTGCATGTTGAAGGAACTGCTAGTGGGGTCTCAGGCTGTGTTGACCTGTGACCTTCCCAACAGCGGAGGAAAAAAGTGCTAGTGGTCTAGCAGACACAAACATCAAGGAAGATGCATCTAGTTGCATTGTCACAAACCTCTTTGTGGTTCCCAGTGTGACCCTGGAATGGGTGAAGCTCACTGGGTATTCCCAGCACAAACACTGTGGCTACTCCAGCTAAAAAGGATGCTACAAACAAAAGAATTGAGAAGGAAGAACTGAGGGTACACTGAGTCCTGATAAAGGAGTAAGGCTCTGAGAGCATTGTATGATTTGTGATTTTACAAAGTATTATAAAAAGTTAGTAAAAAAGGAGAGGAAGAGAAGGGAAAGTAACTGGAGGCATAAAACAAGAACAGAGTATACCAACACAGAGCATCTTTAAAGACTCAAGGCCACAAAGGCTCTCCTGAGACCCTGAGCCCTCAGACCACGCAGAGGCTGGTGGTTTGGCTCAGGGAAGAGGTTTCACTTGCCCAGTGTACAGGCAGAGCTGGCTCCCTCAGTGCCGGCGTGAGCAGGCTGCTCCTGGCTCTGCCAGCAGCACAGCCACGCTACTGCTGGATGGCAGCAGGCAGCTGGGCCTGGCTTTGCCATGTTTTTCAGCCCAGGCTGAGATGAATATTCAGGAGCTGGAGAGACATTCCCACCTATGGTGCTGAGTGCTCTGGGCAGGATCTTCCTGAGAAGCCCCTTGTCCAGCTGCCTGTCAGAGCCGCGCAGGCTCTCAGCTGCCCTCCCTTGCTGAACGTCCATCGTGTCCCCCCACTCGCTGGCCAGGAGGCAGCCCTGGCCCAGCTGCAGCAGGGCACGGGTCAGCCCGGGCCTTGGCGCCATGGCCATCCAGAGCTGGCCACACAGTGGGATTTCTCACTAATTGGCTGCCTGGTGGAAGGCCGAGCGGGACAGGGGCTGTCGCAAGAGCCTGGCCACGGCAAAAGGAGTGACAGCTTGGCCGGCCTCAGCAGAGCTGGGCCTTCTATCTCCCCTGCCGCCAAGGAGCAGGTGCCTGCGAAGCAGCTCTCCAACTGCAGCAAACTTCCCAAAGACATTTAAAGGGAAACTGCAGCAACAGCTCCCAGGCTGTCCCTGAGATGGAAGAGGCGTGTGCAAGAAAGGCCTCACACGTGCATCACTGGTCCAAGGCAGGGAATGAAGCTCTGTGCAGATGTGCCCTGTTAAGACCAGGCAAATGAGCAAGGGAATGAGAAACCACCTAACCTCTCCTGAGCTAATTTATCCTTTTCATCAAGAGACTATGAATCGTTCTCAGCAAATACAACTAAATTAAGAACTACCTGGGAACAGAGCTGTCTTCACCCATCAAGCACGTTCCCTGTAGCAGGAGAAGGTCAGATCCTTATCCTCCTTTGACAGCAGAAATGTGGAAGGTGTTTGCAGCAAACTGAATTTCTTCACTCATTTCTCATTTTGGCAGATATTTCTGCCAAGTCTCCTCTTCCCAGTTCCCTTTTGGCTTTGTTTATCTCTTTTTGCACTAGAAGAAGCTGTAATCTTAGGGCCTGGTCAGTGATGTCCCCTCCATTTTGCAGGTTACCAAATACTCCTGGGTTCTCCAGTGCTGATTTTATCTCAATGCCACTGAATTCCATGGAGAGATTGCTAAACCCCTTGCACAGCATGGCCTCCACTCTGTATTAGCAAAATCCAGGTGATCACGTAGGAATTCTCTCCAGAAGAAATTCAAGGTTCTGACACTTTATAGACACTTTGAAAATATTCCACACAGAACAGCTGCAAATACTCTGGGGGCTCCTGCCAGCCTCTCCAGCAAAGGCCACCACACACTTGTTCTTACAGCAAAGTGTAGATGCCTTGCCCATTTCTAGGCAGAAGTAATGCCCTTTAGGATTGTCAAGCTGACAGGAAACAGAACAGAAATGTCACAAATTTTAAGAAAATATTAGCTCCCTGGGATAACTGCTATCAGTGGCAAATCAGCCCTGAAATATTTGGGTCTTTATTTCACTTGTTACTCATAATTTCCTCTTCCCTCTGCCAATTCCTATGGCGCCACTTCTCCACAATCCCTCTTCCTTCTCTCTCTGTACAGTTTGCAAAGTGTCTCCATTCTCATTTTATCACTAAGGACCCAACCTTTCCCCTCACTCAGTCTCCAGCCACCTAATTGTTTTTGTTGCTCTTCTTGGACTCGGATCTTTTTTCCCTGTAAGCTGTGGTAACACAGCCAAGTCATGGCCTATGTCAGCTGCAAGGCAAAGAAGCACACGGGCTGTCAAGCTGCAAGAGAGTAGGCATAGGCTGTACTTTTAATATTCCCATTAGCTGCAGTGAGGCTTTACATATAACATTAGTACATGCAGAAATGTTCATGGGACCTCCTCATCTTGTGCATTTTTCCAAAAGCAAGGTTGTATTACAAACCCCTACTCTGTGTGCTTTGCTCTGTGACCCACATTTTAACTCTCGTGTTCAGCATGGGGGATTCAGATAGTTTTCCATAAACGTGTGTTTTTGGTGCTGAACCTTGACACATACTTTACTGGCCAGGCTCTCATACCTATACAGGCAAACCTTAGAAATAACTGCACAAAGGGACACACCAGGTCACTGCAATGAACAAATGGCCTGTGCAATGATGAGTGAGGACCATGATGCCACAATGATGAGTGCTAGATGACAAATGCAAACTCCCCTGCACCTGCCAGATGCTGCTGAATAAGGGTGAACAAAGAATGAAACCAAAAGGGCTGTATTCATACAGAAGTTATGCTGGGGCAGGAGACACCAGTACCAAATGTTGTCTAACCGGGGAGTTAAGTCACTGCACCAAACTGATTGTCTTAGAACATCTAAGTTCCAGCATGTAAGTAAGAACAATGTTTTTACTGCAATAGTTAAACTGGGTTGGTCTTACACAAAAAGAGCTTCATGACTAAATTATGGCAAAGCACCAATTACCCAAGACAGAAGTGTGTGAATGGTAGGAGGAAAAGATGGAGGGGAAAGACTTTGGATGACCCATGCTACATGCAGATAGTCAATAGGCAAAGAACAGCAACTTTTTAAGTCATAAAGAAAGGAAGGCTTTATGTGTTCATATTAAAGTATATGCAGTAATCATCATCTTTTTTACCTCTTAGCAAATAACTTACTGACAGGCAAAGATTAGAACCACAGAATGCAACAAGCAGCAGGTGGGAGAACCTGCACCAACATAATACCCAGCTGCTCCTGCAAGTTGGTGAATTGCACTTCCCCTCCCAAGTAGGGCTGATTTTTGATTTAGTAGCAACACCTGTAGGCTGGGTCTCCTAAAATCGTGCAAACTCACAGCAAGATATGGTCCTTGTCTCAAAGAACTAAGTTCTCTGTTAGATACAAGACATCATAAATGGGGACAGACAGAATCTGTTCCAAGTCAGGCAAAAAATCAGTAGCTAAGATGGATCTAGAAGCCATATCCCAGGTCAGGCCTGCACTTAGTCAGCAGTGTGGTTGTTGCTTCCTTCCCGAACTGCTTTAAGTCTCCTGAGCCAACATCCTGACACCAAAAAAAAAACCAAAAACCAACTTCATCTCACATTGTCTGATTCACTTTCCCCAACTGGGTGAGTTTTTCAAAGACCAATGCAGAATGGACACTCTTGTGGTGGGGGACTGTGCTGCCCTCCCTGTCCACACAATACCATTTCCAGAAAACAGAAAGAGGGTAGTGGCTTCTGGATCTGGCAGTCCCCTGTAACCAAGCAGGTATAAGAATGAAACTAACTTTAGTTTAAGCTGCTTGCTCATAAAATGTAAAACTGAAATAATTACAGTATCTCTGCTGCTGCAAAACTTTGTTTTACTGAATGCTGTTACCTTCAGCATCACGTTTGGGGAATTTTAAACAGGCAAATGGAAGGTCTGATTGAAGATGAAGTTAAGTGAAAGAAATTGGTCTCATTTAGCACATGACAGGATTCATCTGTGTTCCCAAGTCCACTGAGGTAGCATCATGGGCGTTTCATATTCATGAGCTGCTGCGACACTGTGTCCCCTCATTTACAAAGCACCGTGTTCAGCAAATTCTGTCCCTGTGGACACTCTGTGCATTTCATGGTCTTGTCAGAGAGACATCAAACACTTCAGTAACCAAACACCAGAAAATGGCTTTAATTAGTGCATCTCAATGCAATAAATATTTTTTCTCTCTAAATGGAAAAATGGAGAATTAAAAAAAAAATAAAAGAAGAAAGTGGAAAGCAACAGGCAAAAAATCTTCAAAAAAACATAAAGAACAAGGGACACAGGCAGCTTCTGCTGAACACACAAACAAGCTTGAAGCCTCTTGGAAGGTTTCTCAGGAGAGCAGCAGGCAACTGGAGAGGATAAAGAACACTTCTTTGGATGCTTGGACATTAATTTCATAGGGATGCCTTTCCCTGACTGAAATTGCCCTACTAGTAGGCCAACACAGAACAGTGTACCTGCCTGATCAGCCAGCAGGGAGATGAAAACAGTAGACTGAAAAGAAGGCAGTACCACAGCTACCAGGGTACTGCCTAAAAAGCTGAGACAAGCAGAAGATAACCTGAGTGTCCCATGTCCCAAAGCATCCTTCTCAGAAGAGAATGGTAACAGCACAATCTGGCCAAGCTGATGGGAAAAGTCACCCTGTGAGCAGGTGCCAGAGGATTCACAGGATCTAGGGAAGGTCATGCAGCAGATTCAGTACTGACCCTGCAGCCTTCCCTTAAAAGATTATGTGTTTGCTTTGCATAATATTGCATCTCAGCCAGATGGATGACTGGCTGGGGGGTCAGGTGGGCCATGAGACACTCTACTTGCTTCAATAGTGTAGTGCTTTCATGGACTACCTGGTGTAGCATTGCTTCTTCCACACCTGATAGCTTGCTGGGAACAGGCACCAGGCATATCTGCTAGCTCCCAAGGCTGCTACTGACACAAAGGCTCTGCCCTTTGTGTCTGTGAATCTCTGTGAAGCGTGAGGAGAGATGGGGCATGGAACAGCCCTGTCAGATCAGTCGCTGGGCTCAGTGCAGGGCTTCACAAGCAGTAATACATGGCCTCTATAGTGCAAGAAATAGGAGCAGACACTGATGGCTTTAAAGGTGAGGCATCTCTTAATGCATGGGTTTGTTCACCAGCAGCAGAAGACAGGAGAAATGGGAGGCCAGGCCCAAGACCTGGAGTCCACCACATTCCCGAGGTTATCAGCATTTACAATGATAACTCAGCTCTTAGCCCTACCAACAGCCACTTGACTGAGCACTATGCCTGCCTGCCTTCCCAATAACATCTGTTTTCCTCTTTTCCTCTGTTCCTTTGCAGTATTCCCCTGCTGAAACATACTCAGCAGGTAGTGGGGCAGCAGATGACAAGGCATGAGGTGCCCTGAGAGGGTCTGAACTCAGAAACACAAAACCCTCTTCAGCAACGCTGGAGATGAGAGATTTTGCATGAGAACATTACTGGGGCAGGGAAAGCAGCTTCTCAGGATGCTTCTGTGGAAGTATGTTCAGGAGCAGGCGTGTCTGATTCTATTTCATCCTCTTCATGTTACACTGCAAAAACAAGACAAACTACATTTCTTTTGTGTTAAGTCCTTAGGTTTTTTTATTTTTTCTTATATATATTTATTAAAAAATGCCTCTTTGATCGGCAGCACCCATGACACTTCCACATCCAGAGACTCCTCAGAAGCCTCCCTCCCTCCACACAAGGCCACCGCTGCTGACAGCCAGCCAGGTTTGATCAGAGCCACTAAGAATCGGATTTTCATAAGACAGATGAGGAATCTTACTGCTGCTCTCTCTCATATCAGATGAGAAACTGAGGAGGAGGGGGGACTGGTCCTGAGGGAATGACACTACAATCAAGGGCTATGCGGTTCTCTCTCTGTCCCTCCACTGCTGCAATTTTCAAAGGAGTTTGCCTCAGGCAGTTTTAAATGATGGTGTCTCAATTCTGTAATCATCTTTCAAGAGCTTTTTCTTAAAGGGTATTTTAGGTAAACCTAGTCCGTCAATTACACTTACGGACTCAGCAATCACAGACCCAATATGACTGTGTATCTGCCATATCGCAGAATTTAGCAGTGGAAGATGCTTACCCAGACTGTGATTTTCAGCCCCCTACAAGCTGTGTGTGCTCCCTTGTAACTAAGGTGCCCACTGCCACTTGGCCAGTGATCTGCTGCTTCAAATAGAACTTCAGACAATCTCTTGGGACATATTCTCTGCTGACCACTGTAGCTGTCAGGAGGGAGCTTTCTTTGAACACCAGAGGCTCCATATCACAACACCAGCAGTTGCTGGAGGAGTTCAAACTGGCCTGGACCAAACAGTTCAGTGGAAACCATCAGGTTGGGCAGAGTCTGCCCTTCAGTGACCTTGTACAGAGACTCAGGGTAGTGCATTGGAAGAGCAGCCAAGGAGAGGACTGTGGTGTGCTGACAGAGCCACACAAAAAGTCACAATGCAAAATCCCAGAAACTCAACAATCACTGACCCTCTCTGCCCCAGAACCCTCTATTCAGTCCATTCAGACCACTTCCAAAACACCATGTTTTTCATTCTGTCTCCATTTCACTGATGCTCAGAACTTTTCATCCATTTAGCTCTCCCCAAATCACTCCATCACTGCCTTCTGAGCCTATGAAGTACCCACTGGCCATATCCTTGACTGCTCCTGCAAGCTCTGCCTTCTCCTACCCTCATGCTCAGCCAGTGCAGCTGTCCTTGCTGCTCACAGCCCCTGGGATCCACCAGCACTCAGTATGCTCTGTAAAAACAGCAGATTACCAGGTAACTGGCAAAACTGATCAGGAATGACAAAGCCAACAATAACCCTCACTGTGCTCTAGTCTCAGCTTTGTTTGGAGCAATATCATGATTGGTGCATATTCTCATGCAGCTCAAGAGATGTTGGATATTATATGGCTGTGAATATCTCCCACCTGATGGACAGACATCATTCCCCAGAAGGATGTGGGGACCACTGGCATATGCGCACTTCCCCCTCTGTGGTTCACAGAGTCTGGACTCCCATCCTGTTCAAATGCAAAGCTGCTGGCACATGCCAGGAGGGTAAGTCGTCTTAGAGGTTTAACATTGCATAGAGAGGTTTAATGGTCAGCTCTGCTTCCTTGAGGAGCTTCCCAGCAGGCAGCAGGGGTTTTGCCTTGAGGGCACAGAACTAGTGACTGTCTCCCAGCAGCTTTCCTCACCTGCAGGTCAGGTTTGGGTTGTCCGTGTAACACAGTCAGGCTTTCATTTCAGCCAGCTGTCTCATTCACACACACTACCTGCTTTAAAATATCAAGCCACTGTTCCTACAGACAGAGAATCACACATCTCATACCAGTCTTCCAAGCCCTATTCTAGGAACTATGCATCCAAGGATAACAGAGAGAAGGTGGAAAGGGACTTCTAAAGATGGGGTAATAGTCTATGTGGGAAGAATAGCTGAGAGAGAGATTACAACCTCAGCTAACAAGCCCCTGTAGACTGCTGATGAGTAAAATCCAAGGGGAATGTAGTGAGGAGAAAGACACCTGGGGGAGTGCAACTCAGCAGTGCAGAACTGGTGGACAAGAAAGGAACAACAAAGAAAGTTCTCAACAGAAGGATAAAGCTCATTGCTGAGTGGGGAAGGAATGCCAGCATTTCTTGCCCCAACAAGAAACAGCCCTTTGTAGCTGCAGGCCGGAAAGAGACACACAAGCAGAGTAAAGCCCTCTATACCCTGATGGAGAAAGGAGCAAAGGTAAGCCCTTCAGTGTGAGCTTGGTTGTCCTGTCTTCCCTTCCACCTCATGAAAAACAATAGCCTGCACCTGGCAGAAGCTCTTTGCTACTACAGAAAAGGAAGCAGTGCTCTGCAGATAGCACGTATTGAATTCCACCAATAGTCTCACATTTCCCATCTCATACAGCTTCCCTGCCGTACAGAACTCAGTCACTGCTGCTCATTTCCCCAGTTGACATGGACAGAAAATTGAGCAATTACCCTTAAACTCCTCTCTCTCAGATTGCCCAGATTGCTACACACAAAGCATTAAGCCCCCAATTGCCCCTGGCCAAAAGTGACTCAACTAGGTCTGTCCTTTAGGAATTAAACACTTCTATGTCACTTGTGCAGGTTTATTATTCCTTAAGTTGTGACGCATTAAATCCTGCTAAAGCAGCTTTCCCGCCATGCAGAGGACCTGGTCCCCCATGACAAAGTCTGGTGGGACACATACCCACCTAACAGAGGTGTGTTATCCATTTGCTGTGCCTGTGTAGTAGCATGTACCAGCATGTGTTCAGCAGGATGGGCACTAAGTTCATAAGGGTGCTGTAGGAAATCAACCTAGCTAGCAAGTAGATGCTCCAGAGATACTCTTGGAGTGACACTGCTCTTTTTCAAAATAATCTTTCCAACTTGGGAGTTTTACAGGAGCAAATGGTGCTTTTAGTCACACACGAGTCTTTGCTTTCCTACAACTCAATACTGGCACCTCTTTAAAGGGGCTCTCTTGTCCTGGACTAGCCTTCAGTGAAAGAGAAATATAAAATAGAGAAAATTAATTCTGAGCATGTCCTGAGCCAAGGTAGTTCACTGCTAGTATCTCAGTGTTTTCCTTCTGGGTTTCCCTGTGCAACTGTAATGGCTGAAACTCCACATTGTTTCATGCATGTCCCTGTCTGGCCCACCCACTTACAATCTCCCATATTATTTCGGTCTTTACACACAGCCTGAGAAGTGTCTGTCCTCTCCCAAACTCCCACAGAGATGAGGAATCAGATGCTATTTCATACACAGGCCAGGAGCAGTAAAGGAATTCTACTTTTATTTCTGAAACTACAAGGCATATCAAGCCCAAAAGCCTCCACTTGCCTGTACAACCTTCCCTCTATTTTCCACATGCCAAACTGTGCTCTCCCTAGGCCCTATGCTTTTTTAACACTTTCTCAAATGGACTCCAAATTCTGAGCCTCTGGGGGTTAGTGATGCATAAGCGATCACAACTGAGCACATTTCAAATTCACAAGAACACCTTTTTTAAGGGCATATAGTTTTGTCCTTCATTCTTCTAATGAAAAGGTTGGATGGGGGACGAACAATGTTAATGGAATGGTACAGCTCAGCTTTCTAATAGGTTAAAGGAAGGCGATCCAAATGTATTGGTTGACAGCAGCAATCATTACACAACTGCGCCTGTTCATATTAAGGTGTACAAGCTAACGCATTATGCAGCACAAAATAACCGTGACCCATCCTTGGGGATCCATACACCAATGTCTTGATTTTTGTATGTTTAGAATCTAAGCTTTACTGTTACAGTTAAGGACACAAACTCAAGTGCAGTTCTATGCAAAGCAGAGGCTGATACAGCTCAATTTACTGCACAGACACAACCAGTGCATGCTATTCTCTGCCTTCTTCACTAGGTAGTTAGTTTTATCTCTCTTCCTATTAAAAAAAAAGTAATTTCATTCAGGTTCTGCAGTTTGTTTATTTGTCACTTCTCTTCACTGCTCTCTTCACTGCAATTGCTGAGTCCACATGGAAAACTCCTCTCCAGGAACAGCTTGTTTAATCTCCCTGTAGAAATAGGACCACAAGCCTGCAATGCACAGATCCATTTAGGGATTTTCCATATGCAAATCAGACCCACAACCCAGCGTATATTACTGTATCAGAAACTGCCTGGTTAAGAATCATATCAGATTAGTAGGCTCTTTCTTCTAACACACAGATTTAATCCAAAGCTGAACTCTAGTTTGCAAACAATCCAAATTCAACTGTTAACCACAGGTTAGGCACAGATAAATAACTGAAGCATATTAGGATTCAACACGTCTTCAGACCACACCGTGCGTCAATTCTGTTCTATCTTTATTACCCAAGGTCTTGGAGTGCTGAAAGTCACATGCTGCAAACAAACATTTGGCAAGCATTTTTATGCCTGGTTAGCAAAGACAGTTTTTATACTACGAGCACATGACCACGGTTCAACAAAAAGGACAGCACATATGCAAACAAAGAGCTGTTCTGAACAGACTATCAGCCTCAGTGACATACGCTGAAATTTAAGAAGCCCAAGAAACTTCCCAGGGGGAAAATTTAGTCTGTTCTGAAGATGCCAATGCTATAAAGGTGCCACTCCTGGCAATCATCTGTTGCAATGCTTAATCTGTCTGGAAGACCCAAATAAGTCTTTATTTAATCTCATTAACCATACTGATGTCTGATCCTTTGTGACTCCAGGTAATTCTTCTGATGCTTGATGGTATTTTATAGATGCAACTTTTTATACAATGTATAAGATTCCTAGTCCTTGAAAACTGAGGTAGCTCCCTGAGACTTTAATGAATTTCTATGCTCGCAACAGTTATAGAGTGCTAGTCTTGAAATTCATACTGTGGATTTTTCTTGAGATTTTTCTTGACTCATCCAGTCCTAGAAGAGCAGGTGATATACACTATAAAGAAAACTAGTGCTAAGTCAGGAGTCCAATAGATTTCACAGCAGCCTGTACAGGGATGGGTTGGGATTACCCACCGGTTCTTATGTTTAGTTTATGATCTATGATCTTGGGTTAGAGTAAACAGATTTTTTTAAATTAAAAATTCCATTATGACAGAGATCCCAGGAGAGTGGTGCAGGCACTTCTCTTATTGAGAACAAGACAAGGATGTTGTCACAAAGCAGCAGAGAGGCTTTATGCAGAGGATACTATCACCTAACAGCAGTGAATTCTTTGCCTGCTCTTAACCTTTTTTTTGCGCTTTTAACTCTCTTTTAGCCCCAGTCCACTATTTTCCATGTGGAGGTAATCACAGAGAGAAGTGTCCTCGACACTTTCCTTCTTTCCAAGGGTCTTTTGTAATTGGAGGGGGAAATGGGGAGACCTAAGCAACTCCCACATTTGTTTACCCTCAGAGTGGTTCTTTTCTTCACAATTTCTTACAAGATGCCTGTTACTTTAGTGGAGAGCCCCCAGACATGCATGAAGGCACTTTTTGTAGTCAAGTTTGTGATACCTTACCTCCTCCATCATCTGATGCCTCCAGGCTCTGCTGTCTGAGACGATGGCTGCAGCAAAACACATGGAAGAATTTCAATTGCAAACCCAGAAAAGCATCTTTTTGTGTCCCCTTCCTTCCCACCAAGCCTCATGGCCTGTCAAGGGGAGAGTTCCCAGATATGCTTAAACAGCAGACTGACCTTCCATATTCCTCATTGCTGGGCTCAGAAGACATCTCCGCTTAAGCAACATGCCTTGCACCTAAGACAAACCTCTAGGCTGCAGTCAGTAGGGCCTTCACTGGGTTTGCGCGGAAAGCAGTTGCTTTCTAATTTTTTTTCTTTCTGTTATATGGGAGTGACAGAGCCATCACCTACTCCACATCCAGGGAACTAGAGAATGACTAGCCCTGCCCCATCCCAGGACACATGGCATGAATTCATGACAGGCTCTGCACACTTCCAGAGTTTCAGATCTTGGTGTTCTGGTGCTTAGTGGCATGTGCCCTTCTCTGTGAGATCAAACACGAAAGTTGTGGAAGAAGTGTCAGCAACAATGGAAACTTACTCTTCTACTTCTTCTGCATGCTTTCTTCCTGACCTGCAAGACAAGAAAAGCCTATGCTTAGAAAAGGCTAGAGAAAATTAAAAAACTGCACCTTTCCCTATACAACTGTTATCGTGCAAAGCAGTTTCCTGCACCAGGTCTGATATAACACACTGAGTGACCACTAAACCAGAGTATCAAAAAGTCCCCGAGTGCAACAGATTGATGAAGAACCATTTGGATCCCAAAAGACAGCCATGGCCAAATGCAGAAAGAACCACACTCCCTGGTTTTCTAGCTTCTCAGCTACTTTTTCACCACCCCTGCCATCAGTTGCAGGTAAAGCTTGCCTTACCTGAGCAGAGAAGCCAATGCTGTAAGGAGTGAAGAAGGTGCTATACTTTGTCTACCTACAAGGTAGGTTCTTCCTCCCTCTGGTTATACATAAAGATTTTCTGGCTGCCTTTTAGGTTAGGAGTCCCACACGAGTTGGCCAACTTCAGGTCAGACATGCAGCTGCTGAAAAAGATCAGGGCTGATCTGGCTGAGTTAACAGCAGTTCATAATAATAACATGTAGGGGAGGCACTGGCAAATGGCAGCTCCCTTGCTCTCCACCCCAGCAAGCCCAGAAGTAATTCAGTCCCGATTAGGAACGCTTGTTCAATATTCAAAATGTAAAACATGGAGGTTGCTGAACCAGCACTTTGAAAAGTTAATTAAATGCCAGGTTTCTTTTTAGCAGATACTCCATCACTCACTGATTGCTTTGGCCATTTTGGAGAGTGAAGTTTCATCTCTATGTGTTGAGAATAAATATTCTCCCCTCTGCTGAAGTCAGGGTGCTATTACAAAGAATAAATGGGGCTCTCCCCTACCACATGCAGGGCACACCAAGATGCAAGAGAAGTTGCTTCACTGCCTTGCACTGTTCCTTTCAAAGCAATTCTGTGACATGGGACAGGTCTCTCCTCATCTGCTCTCCGCTCTAGCAAGTCACGATCTTTATCAGCTCTCCTATGTATAATCTATTCTTCTAAGAGCAAGGAGCAGGACACAGAGGATGTCTAGCTATAAGAAGAAGAGGTATGAGGAGAAGAAAGTCCTTTGTCTCCACTGCTCTCCCTGGAGCTTGCAGTCTGTAAGAAGTTAAAAATGACACTGAATCCGTGATCTGAGTCCAGTAATATCCACTGCTATAATCAGAACTGCAGGACTGTTGGTGACATCTGTATCTGGGCTTTCAGCTGTATCTGCACTCTCTGTTCAGAGGCAGAAATGCAATAGAACTGGGGAGTTTAGGAAAGAGCTCTTCCAGCTCCATCCTTCTCAGCGGTAGTACAGAGCACTTTTTGTGAACCCCCGAAACTATGGAGAAAGAAGGAGATGGCTTCAGAGAGCTCACCACCAGCTCTCACTGGAGTTTAGACTCTGAAAAGACAAGAGGTGGAAAGATGATGCAAGATTTCTCCTATTTCATCCCTTCCTTATGCCTTCACAGGACTGATTCCCACACACTGCCTTGCCCTCAGTGAGCTGAAACATCCCAGTGTTTCATAGGATTGCACAGTGGCATTCATTTTATTGCATTGCACAGCCTTGCACAGTGTGATGATTTCCTGGGGGTTAAATCTAACCTTCTCTTAGCATGATTCCATCGTTCTTGATAATTGTCCAACCCCAAATAACACTCTCTTCCTCAGTACTCACACTTCTTACATCTTTACTCATCTCCTGTCTCCAGGCAGGAGTGAAACACACCACATGTTTATACTTCCCAGGAGAAGGTCATTCCTGCTATCCCTGTAAGCAATTTCTGTTTCTTTTTCCTAAGCTCCCTGTCATAACAGATATCCAGGTGGCCCACAGGGAAGGCAGTCATGTTACTCCTAGAGGCAGAGACTACTTCACTCATGTTTTGAGATTTAAGCTTTCTCAACTTTTCCTTGTGTTAGGAAAGGACTTACTCAGGACAATAAACAAATACCTAATTACGAAATAGCTTCACTGTATTTGAAAAAATAGTAATTTGGGGAACAAATTAATCAGCTGGAAGGGGGGAACAGTAGTGACTCCTTTAATCCCAGAGCCCAGATGTCAGAACACTCTCCTGTCAAACAAGACCATTCCTTCCCTCTTTCTAGGGCAAGTAAAAGCCCCATGGTCAGCCTGCCCAGGAGAACACCTTGGTCCGTTTGCCACAGGGCCTGACAGTGGCAGTGGGTGATGCAAGTCTCTCATGTTGACCGTGCTGTGGTTTATACAGAGCATTTAAATACCAATTACATTAGAGCAGGAACGAGAAATTACTTGTTCTGTTTAGGGGAGACATCTGCTTCCAATCACCTGTACTACACGTCTGTTAATATATGAACTGGAATAGCATTATTTGATGAAACTGGAGTTTCAAACCAGCTGATAAGTTCATGGGTAGAAAACTATCCCAGAAATATAGTATGAAGCTTCTGGAGCACAAGAAGGAATTGCATGTTTTATACTCCCTGTGGCCTTAATGATTGAGCAGTTGAGCAAAAAAGATACCAGGCAGCCTACTATTTCCTTAATTTTTGATAAGGCTTCTTTTCATTTTGCTTGATGCCAAATTACTTTTTAATTCCTTGTTTTGGATTGGGGGGGGGGGGAATCACAAAACATTTTTGGTTTGTTCCTGACTAGTCTTTTGCTTTTTTGGCCAAATTGCAATACCTAAATTTACCTAAGTGACTCTGAGAGAAAAGACAAGCTTTGTCTTGTGTCCTAAGGTTAAAAACCCTGAAGGCAATAAGAGAAATCATTCGGTCTTCAAAAGGTGCCCCTACTCCAACTGTGTCTGTTCCATAAACTTTGCTGAGGGCTAAGCTATACTTGGAGATAGTATTCCTGCAGGACCAGTCACCTTTGTCTCTTTGATCTCCAGGTACTAATGTAAAGCCACACAGGATTTCTTCATTCAAAGCAATCACATTGCTTTAAGCATTGTGAGCACCTCTTCCTGAGAACACTTTCAGTTTACCAATGCCAATTGCAACACATTGAGACCAAGATTTCATCCTTCAGGAATATCAGGCCTGGGTACATAGCACCCTCTTCATTCACCTCGTGGTCACAGCTTTATAGTGATGAGTGAAAGCAGACATGGAATGAACCCAACTGTAAACTCAAGACAGCACATACACATTTCCTACTCTTTTTTCATATTCTTAGCAACATGAAGTGCACTGCCCTGCTTAGTCTACTGCAGCAGCAGACACAGCCCAGGGAGAGCAGTGACAAAGAACGCGGACCAACTTTATCAGCTGGACAGATCTGTTTAAACTCCCTTTCCCTGTGAGACTGTCAGTGCTCCCAAACATAACCATAATCCCAAAATATTCCCTACTGTTTCAGCCAGCTGCTTACCCCCTCGCTGTTTCAGGGTGCTGAATAGTTTGGAAACTGGGCGGAAGACCCTGAGAGACCCCCTGTAACTCCATGATATGTAACTCCTAGTACAGAATACCTATCTCTCTCTTAACTCTGTCTGGGGGCAAAAGGTATAGATCTGCTCTCACTCTTGAGTGTGGTATTTGTTCAGTTCTGGCCAGGAGGAATCCTTCCTCCACACTAATGAGAAGGGGTTAAACCTCAAAGCCAAGGCTTTAACCCCCCACACAGCCCCCTAATGTACAGCTCAGCTGCCTCGGAGCTGCCTGCAACTTCAGTGCTGAAAGGTGAAAGGCAGTTCTACTGTAGACATAATCTCTGTTAAACTGTTTCTTTCTCATTTAATGGAATACCACGGAGATCTAAATGGATATAAAGTAGCAGGGTTCAGAGAACAGCCAGGATGCTATCTTTATGCAGCATGACAATGTGCAGTGGTTAATTAGACACCGTTAACCTATTTTAGCAGAGGACATAACTGGGATGAATGGGGGAAAATGTCCTTGAAATCTTTTAATGTCCACAGCTCATGAGAGCCTCAGACACACTTGAGTCCTGCACCGAGACACCGCCAGGTTCCAAGGAGGTCACTGCGCTGGATCCGAGGTTCTCTGCCGCGGCCCAGGGAGGTGCGAGGGCGGGCAGCGCAAAGGAAGAGGGACGCGCTTATGACAGCTTGTTAAAACGAACGCGCGGGCGGCCGGCCTGGCACGCCCGGTCCGGCGCGGCGGAGGAGCAGAGAGCGGCAGGTCGGGCAGCCCCGGCCGGCCCTGCGCTCCCCGGACCCGCTGCCGGCCCGCGACCGCCCTCTGCCGGGCACCGACCGCCAGCCCGCACCGCCGCCGCCTGCGCGCTGTGCCGCGGCGGGACGGACCCCGCAGGGCCCGCGAGTCCAGACCCACGGGTATTTTCGTCATTTTACAGGGCAGCGGGGGGAGAAATTCATCTGCCCGTGTGTGTGTTAGTGTATTTCCTGGCATGTCTCAAACAACTTCTCTTACGAAGCACGTGGAATCAGAAGGCCTCTCCAAGCGACACTCTTGCTAGAAGAATGAAACGGGGGTTAAAAAAAGAGAATGTCGTGATGTTCATACATTTTGTTTGGAGAGAGCACGGCGATCAAAGCGCGGGCAGATGGGCTGGGTGCGCGGAAAGCGAAGTCACCAGACAGCATTCTGCCTCATGCTTCCATCCAAAACCATACCCAGTTCAACGCCAGAATGCTTGACTCAGCCTGCAGGGACCCACGAAGCCTTTTGCCTCTAGCGCTAAGACTGTAATTCAGGTCTAGGCCTGAGGGAGGAGGGGGAAAAAAAGATTACAAAGGACATTGTATTCTCTTGCTTAAGTATTTCTTTAGTGCCCATCACTACAGTGAGTGGGTGGTGAGCTAGGAGTTGCAGCTTGTTCAGTAGCCTAAGGCACAACTAAGTTACACATCCAATATGATGCACAAGTGCAAACTGATCAGTTCTGCAGGCTCTCCAAGTGTGGGTCACTGCTTGTTTGCTGAGGCACAGGAAAAGAAACACCAACACTGTAAGTAACCTAGAACTGCTGCTTGTGCTGGAAAATAGGACCACAAGACGTCTTCTCAGCTATGCCACTGTACCTTTCTTGCATCTCTGATCAGTTGTTTAAGTTTCCATCTCCTCTCACTAGACTCTGCCATCCTGGAAAAGCCAGGTCTTCCTTGATTAAATTAGGGAGTCTAATCTTCACATCTACAATCAAGGCAAGTTTTGCCATTTATTTCAGCAGAGCAAAGACTACTATAAGCCTTTATTTTTATCATAGGATGTCACATCACAGTCCTCCACTTCCAAGCCCTGGAGTGCATGGCTATCTCTATCTCCACAACGGGGTTTTGAGCAGACATATTTTTTGATCTGTAATAGTCCCACTTTCTGGCCCCTCACACGGTCCCTGGGCTGCCCGGACCACATGCTGAGCACACTGCCCCAGAACACGGCCCTGAGTAGGAAGGATGCAGCAGTGAACTGGCATACTCTGTGGGACGGGATCTGACAGACATGGCAGCTAGCAGGCTCCAGCTGAAATGGGCTTGGGAGGCACTTAATCAATCTCTAGCTGAAGTGTTTTTGTTTCTCCTCAGGTCCTAATACGTGGGCTTACTTAACAGAAACAACAAAGGATGAAAGCTCTGGTAAACAGGACTTTTAGGAACTGGCACAAAGTACAAGCTGACAGAGTGTTCACGGGGGTCACTGAACCTCAGCCTACTCACTGCATCACTCTCATAACAGATGTTCCCAGGGTTCCCCCACTCACTCACTGTTAGGCTCACTGACCGGCAGAGCTGTTCAGAGCTCCCACTGAGCAACAGAAAAAAACAACAACACTCAATACAAATTCCTGCTGTGTGGGAAAACAGCGCTGCAATTTCTAGAAGTATCCACCACACATCTTGGTTCCTGAGAACAGGGGCTCCTATCCAAGTGATCATGTCCTCAGTCTCCAGTAAGCACAAGGGCCAACCCTCACACCAAAAGACTCTTGAGGTTACAGTTTCCATGTGAAGGGAAAAGCACACTTTTGATCCTCAGGTTTGCAAGGAAGGACTGCTAAAGAAGATCGAACTAGAACGCAAGAAAAAGTATCTAAGGTTGTTAGGTTTTTTTTCAAATCTCACAATAGAGAACAAACTCATGATTCTGAAGTTCAATGACCTTTCACTAGCCTCACTGAAAACATTTACATGAAAAACACGAAAAACAACTAGGTGTTTATTACTGAATGGCACTTTGTGCTGTCATCCCACAACAACAGCTTCTGAAAGAAGATATTTTAAAAACCTGGAATAAGAACTTGAGAATAGTGGAGGGGTTATATGGGGAGGGGAGCTGAAGGAGGGGGGAAATAGAGCCAAGCAAGTAGATCAGGTCATCTTAGGTCTCTTTCTGCAGGTAAACTGCATTAAGCTAGACTTCACAGCTGATTTAGAGGTGACCTACAATGGCCAGACAAGGTTTTAGCCTTGGCTTTGACAGATACAAAAGGGCTGCAAGCTGCATATGTTCTTCAAGCAGATCTTGCTTTTCTTAAACTAGAAATATTTGGGACAGCAATGATAGCATCCTCTGAATTTGCTGGTAAATTTCTTGGAGCTGCAGAGAACTAAGGAAGGAAGATATTTTGTCCTCAATCAGAAAAAAAATCAAAGAGACTTCACCCTGAGCATATTCTGCCACCTCAGCAGCTTACATGGACTGTTACCAAAAACGTCACACTCCTGTTCTGTTTTTGTCATGCTGGCTTCATTTTCTAGGGGAGCCAGAAGCTGCAATCCTACTAGTCCTTCCATTGCCCAGTATCTTTCTGGAAAAAGAAGTCAAAGAAAACTTTACTAACTGGTGGAAAAAAAACCAAACAAATCTAGGTTAAAAATAAGAAGAAAAGGAAAAAGAAAAAAAAAATAAAAGAAAAAAAGGTAAAAGAAAAAGCAAAACTGTTCTTCCAGGCTCCTCTGGCACTGCAAAGACAGAAATGGGCACAAGTCTAACGTTTTCCCTTTGCAGGAAACCCTTGCAGGTCACACTAGGCTGGTTTAAAAAGAAAAAAAATCCCCCATCCCAGCCAGGGCACTGAGGAATTCTCAGGTGACTCTTCTGCCTTTTAGGGACTTTTCTTTTTCTGCCAGTTATCTTTACTGAGTCTAAATAGAAACACCAAGGAGAGCTCACCCCAGCAATGACATGAAGGGACAAGAGGACAGGAGCTTGTTAGCATTCCTGGAACATCCAACCTATTAAAATAAAAAAAAAAAAAAGAAAAAGAAAAGGGCGGGGGGCAGGGACAGAGAGGAAAAACCCACCCTGGGCCTGCACATTGCCGTTTACCACCATCTTGATGTCCTTGATGCGTGCCGATGGCATGGAGGTGGCTGGCACCGGATCAGCCCAAGAGAAGGAATGAGAGGCCAATGGAGATTTATGTGAGGAGAGTGAGATGGACAAGGTAAAATTGTCAGGAGGAGTTGTTAGAAAGTAAAATATATTGTGACAATTCCACTCCTGCCGTTCATCAATAAACTGACAGATCATTTAGTGTCAATTAGGAGTGATAGATGGACAAGTCCCCATGATCCTGGGCCAAAATTAATGGCTGGGAGGGAGAGGGTGATTGAAAATGACGGCTGACATTGAGAGGAAAGTCCTGAAGGTCCCCAAGGGGCCATTACTTGCCTCATTCCCTTGCAGATCAATGCAGGGACAAACCCAAAAACAGACACTTCAAGACAAAACTTAATCAGACTTCCTTTTCTTTCTTCTCCTTCTAAGTTGTGCCCCCTCACTTGGCAGCCTTGTTCCTCTGTGCCCATACTCTTCACATCACTGAGAACACCCACAGAAGGCTGCAAGATGCAGAGTGAGGCTGACGTCTCCTGTGCAGCCAGACTGGCTCCCCACCTTACATGGCAGTGTCACAGGGAAATCCAGCCTGAGATTCACCTCAACACTGCTGGACTGGGAGTAGAGGGCAGAAGCAATGACAAGCTTTTGCCAGATGGAGAAACTCATGAGCACTTTACTACTCCCAGCTGCAACACAGGAATGACTGGAGGTTCTAAAACCAGGCACTCTCAGGGGTCATTTCTTACAGATAGAACACAAGACAGTTTAAGCCCATATTTTTGAAACAGGAGGTTTTTAACTTTACTTACCTCTAGAGACCTTGAATCATAAAACCCCTTAATCTCTTAAATAACTTTCCTCCAGCCCCAGGGTGCAATCTCACCATTCTCCACCCTCCAGAGCCCTAAATGGTATCTGCACAGGGGCTCAGTTACCCTGCTCTAAAGGTCACCCCAACTGCATCCTCTTCCTTCCCACAGGCCCTTAATATTCATCTATTTTGTAAATGTATTCCTGGACACTGTACCACCACTTATGCCCCAAAATACTTCAGCATGGTCATTTTCCTAAACAAGTCTTGATTATTCCAACTCTGTGTGACCTATCAGTCAGAAAGGGGAAAATTCAGTTGTAGCTGAAGCACCTGTTGCTAAACTGCCATGATCCATACAGAAGAAAGGAGGTACATGTGCAGGCACTGGAAGGGACTTCCTACTGAAAGCAGCACTTGTGTTTGCTTGCAGGGCCACCTGAAATGAGCTGTGTTTATTCCAGAACAACCCTAATCTGCAAAGCTGTAGAAATTTTAGGGGGCTCATTGCAAGACCAAAGGAATCAAGCACCCAGGTAAACAGAAAGAGTCCCAAGAAGCAAAGAAATAAAGATACTGCTAGAGAGGAAAGTGAAGAATCGTATCAGTCAAGTCAGAGATATGAGATCAGAAGTTGGAACTAAATGGATCCTGGAAGCACCCCTCTTTTATCAAATCCCCACCAGTATGCAAAACCCTTTTCCTTTTCCCACTGGCAGGCACTTTGTGTTTCTTTCTTTTGATGTGTGAAATAACCTGATAATAAACCTCTGCTTTGCTTGTCACAAGTGTCAACACTGATGTCATTGGGGACATCAGCACAGTATTCAGAATGGCACTTGGGCTCCATCCAGTGGTTAGAGAGCTGCTTCTGTAGCAAAACCCAGCTGTAATTACTATTATCTCAGCAGGATACAAGGCCCCAAGTGGCTGCCTAAGTTCTTGGTTGGTCCCCTTTCCGCTAATACTGGGGCTAGAATGTTGCTCGGGCAGCAATGGGACTGCCTCTTCTCATAGAGAATTATTCTGCTGAGTACAAATTTAACTAGATAAGGCAGATTCAGGTACAGATGGCCCTGACAGTATGGAAAATGAATTTTCTGTCACTACTTTGCACCATTTATTTGCTGATTGCAAAGGACCAGTCTGGGGGTTTGCTCAAACACTTACCTGAAGTCTTCATCACTATCCAGTTTTACCAAATGATACTCCTAGCAATGACAGCAGTTCTACAGATGTACTAAGAGTCCAAAGTAATCTTTCCATGCATGGCTTTTAAAAACTTGAGTAAAAGAGCATTTTGATAGTTATCAGCAATTTAAATATCTGACACTTGTGAATGCTACAAGCACCCACGATAAAACACTTTATCTCACTTGTACACCATCTGTGATAATTAATTTAAAAAATAATTATAGGTTGGAAAACTTTAAGGGCCCTCCTCATCTTCCTATCTTGCAAAAGGCTGAGAGAGCAGCAGTCTGATGGAAATAATCGGCAAGATGGTGAGAAGATTTGCAAGTTTACCTAAGCATGACAAGACCTGAGCAGGTGAGGGATGAAGAGGGAGCAGCAAAGGTAGAAAAACAGGTTGCAACCTACATTCTCTAACATGTGCCAAATGGAAACAAAACAAAACCAAAAAAAAAATTTTTAGCGTTCATTTCACATTGATAAGACTCTGAACTAGAAATACAGCAGAAAAGTATCCCTGCAGGAAAAGCAATATGTGCAGTGACAACTGGCTGAGTCTGTCAGAACTAAAAGCTAAGACTTCAAATGAAGAGAGAATAACACATAAACGGCTACAAAATCATTGCACGAGTGGCTGCAGTATTGCATCTGACTCACAATGTATTTTACACAACACAGAAAATCTAACTGTAGCCACTCTGCTCATCCTTCCTTTCTAAGTAAACACACAAAAAAATCAGATTTTAACATTATCAGTTCTGAAAATCAAATTACTTCTAACAGAAAAATTCCCAAGTGTAGGCTCAGTTACACTGGCATAAAAGTGCTTAAACCTACATCAGATGTATCAACAGAAGCATGTTATTCTACCTAGATACACTAGTGAAATTGGAGCAAGCTAACTTGATGGACTTCCAAACTGAGTCAAATTGGTTGAAAAGCTGTGGGGAGGCAGAGCCTGAGAAAACAGAAACAACAAAGCTACAGCAACATTGGTATGACATCAGCCGATGACTCAGACTTTTCACATGAAGGCTTTACCCTGGGATATGTCACAAAGACAGCCCTACAGACCAGCATCTCAGACTTTTTTAACGGAGAGAAGAAGAGAGATCAGCTTCGGGAGAATACACAACTGAAGGAAAGATTGGGGAACTAGTTGTACAAAATCCTTGTACCTCATATGACTGAAGAAAGTCGGAACAAACTTCTCCTTCATAAAATTTATCCAATAAAAACTCTTGATACAAACGAAAAGAACACTGTCAAATAGGACACGGTATCATATGCATGACTGATCAAGGGGCACATCTTGATCTTATGTCCCATTGTGCAGAGTCTCAGAGGCAGAAAGGTCTGCAACCCTACAGAATCTCCTGTTCTGCTTCTTCAGCTGAATTGCATCCAACATCATAGAAGCATTTACTCCAGACACCTACAATGTCTGTAAGCCACGCAATTGAGATCTGGGGAAGCACCACTGATAGCTACTGCTGCAAATCTACTGGATAAGGCTAATGTCAAACAATGGAAAACATGGTAAAGTAGCACATGGCACAGTGCTGTTACATTAGGAACCTGTACACTGTCCTTCGGGGCACATTAGACACAGCCCTGAATATGTCTTACCTCCAGTCCAGTCCCTCGCCCAGCCAACAGTTATGTAACTTATTTTTCCTAAACAATGAAATTCGCCCTTGTTCTCTGCTGTCACATTTCCATAAAACTTCTGCTTCGTCCTACAAAGATCCAGGATCATTGGTGGCACTTTTTTAATACCCTGAGGTGGATGCAACTTTGCAATGGCAACTTCTAGCTGCAACCAGCCTATGAAAAATAACCATTATCAGGGTTAAACTGGAGAGGAACAGGAGTTCAAGCTGAGATCTTTATTCCTTTGCTTTATTTCAGTCTCCAGATTATTTATTTTTCAGAGACAAACAGAGTGACAATTTTCCTAGAAAAGTACTGTTTTCCAGAAAGGCTACCCGAGAATCCAGACCACCTTTCTCACCTTCCAAGAAATAGTGACTGCATAACAGGTTTCATCTATTCTCAGAGTTGCAAAATAGAAAATACATAGATTTCCATAAATCAGAGTGCCTCCAAAGTATATATTAAGGCATATACACTCTTATTAAAGGTCTTTAAGTACACAAGCAATCTCACACCACTCCATGGCTGAGCCCTTCAGCTCTGTGAATATAAAATACAACATCAGCATAATTTCATAGCTTGGAAAACAACAAATAGTTTGAAAGCAAGTCATCTCCTCCCAGTCTGAACTGTCCTTTAGTTTTCATACCTATTCTATTACCATGTGCAGATAGTTCCTTTACCTTAGGTGTCCTTCATAAGCATTAGGCTTCTCAACATATACTCTACAATTTGTATACTTTTTTCCTCCCATCTCTTCTTGATGACCATTTCTATCCGTCTCCATTATACCATAACCTCATACACACATACACATTGACAAATTTCACCTTTACTGTCAAGGCTGATCACTAAATCCTGATGTGTTCATTGCACTCTTGTCAGTGGGGCCCTGTCATGTGTCACTCTCTTTGAAAGGATGGAACCAGTCAAAACCCCCACCTCAGCTCCTGCATTTAACATGCTTATTATGTTCTTCCAGGTACTGTACCAGGTAAGGAATACATTGCCTATGGCAAACAGTGATATGCACACAGTTCTGAGCCTCACCAAGTCAGTTAACCAATGGAACCAAGCAAGAGCAATAATTCAAACAGCTTGAAGGAGCTACATTGATATTGGAGACAGAAGCCATGTAAAAGACCCACAAAAACTGTTCCAATATCTCTGACAGCAAAGTCCAGCCAGCGATGTTCATTTAATCCATACCTAAGCCCCTCTTAATAAGGAAAGAGGTGAGGACTCACTTGATAGGTGCCAGTACAGGATCATCTGCCCAGCCTCCTTGCCGGCGAGGAGGTTTAGGTGGTGGACCCTTCAATAAAGAGAAGAGACACATTACAGACAGCTCCAGTCAAGGCAAAGTCAAGCCAATTGAGACACCAGGTCCACACATACTAATGTAATACTTTACCAAATAATAGATAGATGGAGAGATAGTGTTTAAAATGCTGTTTATTCATAAAATAAAAGGAGGACATATATTACAGGACAGGTTTTTAAGCATCTCTATAAGCAAAAGTTGCATCACCCTAATCAGGATCTTGACAAATTTCATGTCTATGTGCCTTTGTCCAGGACACACAGTACAGTAGCAGACTAATCCACAGAGGATGTACTCTCCTGGCAAAATAGGGTTCACTGGCAACTTGTTCATTACTGTTGCCCACATAGCAGTGGGAGGTATTATATTACACCTTTCTAAGGGTACAAGACAGCATGCTTTAGACATCTTGTTTTAGATGAGGAATTGTTCCAAAAAAGTATGCTTTTGCCCACTGCCTAGAATAGGAGAACAGATGCCAAGTTCAGATACAGTGAGCCATACCAAACGCTTCCAAAGTTAGTTAGGATGAATCCCACCCCTGCCACCACTGAAATCTAAAGGGGAAGTTCATCTGGAGCTTAAAGACACTCCCTGCTATTTTCTTGCATTGTCTTGTGTGGCACTCTGCCATATGGCAAGAGAAAACGGGAATTCAGATTGGGGCTTATGATGGGAATTTTCAAACTGGGACATGAATTCCCACCATGTGGGAGCTGCCTGTTGCCTTTACAGTTTCAGATTCAGTTCTCTCAGCCTGAGGCACCTTGTGCAGCAGTGACTTATGTTCTGCATGACAGGTAGTGGTCAAAGCAGAGAGGCAAGGTGAGGCCAGTTTATATAGCTCCCAATTGATGGTGCCCAGTGATGGAAGATAGATTACAGGGGGCTGGTGAAGGGATCATCATGAGAAACGGTGATTGGGTAAAAGATGTCGAAAACAGGGAAAAAACGGTAACTGCAAAGGAATGGGGAGGGGACAGGTGGCTCCCACAGCTTTTATTAAGAAAGTGAATGAGTGGGATGACTCCTGAGGATTTTAGACTTCAGAGACAACCCCGCATATGCGGTGGGGTCAACCTGGAGTCAAAGCAAATCACCTCTCGCCACACATGAGGAAGGGGTTGAGCTAGCCCCAAATGGTAGGGGTCTCCTATGTTTATTTCTTGAAGTAAAAGCATTGTTTGTGAGTGTGGGAAATTAAGAGACCCTGCCAGGGGCAGCCACTGCCTGCTGCAGGGAGGGAGCATGACCCTGCATAGCTCCCTGATAGGAGCAAAAATAGTCATCCTCCAAAAATAAACAGGGAGCAGGAATGAGGCAGGAGCTGCAGTCCCAAAATACCAACTTTCTTCAGCAAAGGGAGCACAGGAGGGCAGGGGGACAGGCAGGGAGCGTGAAATGCAGGAAACAGCCTCCTTATATGGGCTCATCCGTAGGGGACAGAGCTCAGTCGACTGGAATGACCATGTCACAGAATGTGAAGCCTTCAGGGGCCCAAGTGAATGGAGTTTTCTGATCTTTAAATGATTCCCCCAGATTCTTAAGATGCCAAACCAGAGAAGAGGCTACAGTGCCAAAAAAGGAGCATTTTGAATTCAGTTGATCTGGACACACCCAGAGCCCAGGAAAAAGTGGGAAAGCACACCACATATGGGTGTGCATGCCCACATAAACATCCCTATTGCCATTACACACACCCCTACCTCAAAAACACACTCCCTCCCACGCAGACCCTTCCTGTGCAAACAACCCCTCTCCCCTCACGCTATCTCTCCGATAGCCAGCAAGCTGTGTTTCCAACACACAGCCTCACAACTCCTCGCAAAGGTGCACAGAGATACACAAACTGCACCAAAGAACCTGGGCCATAAGGCTGAGAAAAAATGCAGCATTTCCAGGGCATTCAAATGCACCTGCAATTTCATTTCCTCATCATCAAAACTAGCCTTAAGATCAGAGATATCTCCAGTGGGGCACACCAGATCAGAGGGTGATGAGAATGACTGCTCCAGCCTTTGCACAGGGCATGACTCCATGGCATCTAGGAGTTTGATTCCAATGTCTTGCCAACGTTTTAACGTGTTCCCATTGATCATACACACCAGGCAACCCTGAATGTCTGTCAGGCCCTGACAAACACCTCACATATACCTACAGGTCTTTTATTCCTCTTGCAATAAATCAGGTAATTCTTTCTGAATTGCCTACAGGACTACTAGCAACAAGAAAGGCAATGTTAACTGTCAGCTGAGGATAAATAGCTTTTCTTTGTTAGTTGCCTGGAAAGTGCTGTAATAAGGTCACATGCCACATGCACTTTTGTCAAGTAAATAAACTTACCTTCATATACTTTCACATTTCCAAAACCTCAGTATAATTTACAATTGAGAATGCAATGTTGTGCATTGCCATAATACGGTGACAGGTAGGGACTTTGCAGCTGCAACCAAGAGCTTGAGGCAGAAAGTGGGACAAATATCAACCCCAGAGGGATCAGAGCAGAAAGAGAGGACCCTGTTCTTCTGTAATGCAGCAAATGTGCTCCTGAACACACCTTTTTGGTGAAGAAGACTGGGGAATTTAAATAATCAGAACTTGTTGGTACCTACTATAATACCTTAGGCAAGATTTTCATGTATGTTCCCAAATGCAAAACTGAGCTATACACCCAAACAGTTTGGTGTTAGAAATATTGAGATTCCACTGGCTCCTGACAACAGTGTATTTTCTCAGCTCTTGCCGCTCAGTCTCTTTCACAGCATTAATTAATCACTTACTTGCTGTGGTTTGCCTTTATACTTCAGTTTTATCAGTTGTTTATCTCCAAGAGATTTCCTGTACTTTAGTTTCTGCAGACTGTCCCCCTTTTCAAGGAAAATTGAGGTTTTGGTTTTATTTTTTTCTCAGAAACTCAGTTCACCGTTTTTGTGATGGCACTTTTCCAGTATTTCTCAGGCCACCCTCTTACCAACACTTTCATGCTACCTCCATAATCAGTGTTTTATCTCTCCCTTTGAAAAATGACTGGCCTGAATTCCATCTCTCCTGCATTAAAGTAGAAACTCTACCTTCTTCTTTATCTGTAGTCAGGACCTTTCTTATCAGACAGATGCAGAATTCTAATTGGCTTCTTCATTAAGGCAGAAATTTCCAGGCTACTTGTCAGATCACGTCTGAAGTTTTGAAGGTGCCAATTGGATGCTGCTTCCCTCATGAAAGCAGCTATCCTGTGTGTCTCTGGATCCCGAAGGTCCAACAAAGTTTCTTTTAGGACCTACCATAACAGAGACAGATTATGGACACGCTGGGTCCCTTGAATTCTCAGGTGGGTCTGGAAATATGGATTAATTTACCTTCATCAACATGACAACTCCTTTGAAACACTGAGCATTCTGTGCAGGGATGCAGGGACTCAAATGACATTGACAGAGTGTAACAGAGGACACACAATTTTTCTATCATGTAATACATCTCTTAAAATCCATAGGATCTATGTTTTCCCCATATACAAACACTGAGAGATTATATACAGATGTAAGTGTCTTGTTTTTATCCAGTATTGACCATGGAGTGGAAAGAAAGAAGTATGGCCAGTCTCAAGGTTCCTCTTCTCCAGCAAAATGCCTGAGGCTCCTCTGACTGAGGAAAGGCAAACCTCAACAAACAGATCTGATGAATTAGTTTTGACTGCTGCCAAATAAGGAACTGTAAGTCAAATAGCCCCACTGCTTCCAAGCAGCCACCTAACACAATCCATACTGATCTCAGAGCATATATGATATCAAAAAGGGATCAATTCCCAGACCTATGCGAGCCTGGGTTTTTTGCAGAGAACAGCCCATCTCTGCTAGCTCTCTTTATCATGTCCACAGATGGTTCAAATAGTGCATCTGATATTAATGAATACCCTCCAAGGACTTCTGCATGTCTTACAAACCCAGTAGAAAATACTGGATTTCCATTTCATCCACAAACTGTCCTTCTTCATGGTCAATGGCTTTCCCTTGTTAGAGAAAGTGCTGTTGAGCCAGGAAAAGTGCTTGGGGGGGACTTCAAATATTCTCTGTCATCTATCAGAGCAGGTAAAGGAGCAACTCATATTGTTAAAAAGCTATCAAGAATTTCTCCCCTAAAACAGTGGTCAGCTATCTAGTCAGCTCACATGTGCACTGCTAGGAAATCTGTCGCCTCTGTTGCATTTGGCACCTTGAACTGTCTCAGGAGTTACTGCTCTCCCCTGCATGAAAACAGTGGATTAGCAAATAACAATGGGATTCTCTGAGCAAGGGATCAGCAGGCAGAATCCTCTCACAACCCACAGTTACAGGGAAGTGCCCCTCCAGCCTTTCTAGGCACGAACATCACTCAAACTCAAAAGTTTGCTAATACCGTGTCCTATACACTGTCAGACATATTCCCATTCACCTTCACCCTTCCTACTGTTCTTCTGTTGCCTCCAGGTGGGTCCAGGAGCACTCAAAGCATGAAATATATGTATGAAAAAGGAAAAGCTTTTATTAAATTATTTTTTATGAGAGTGTCCCTAATCCACATCAAGGTCACCAAGCAGGGAGGATACTACTAGAAAGGCTGGGAAACATGGCTGACTAGAAAAGCTATTTCAGAAGATGTCATCAAAAAGCTACAAGATAAGCTCAGAAAGCTGAAAATAACTGCCCTGCTGGCCAGCCACTCGGGGTGCACAGGGCACAGGCAGTGCAAGGCCTTGGGGAGCTCCAGGCCATGCACTGCTGGGGCTCACACTGGGGAAGTTGGCCTAATTAGGGAACAAAAGTTCAGCTGCATTTTTGAGATTCCTCCTGGAGAATCTGGCCAACTTCCAGATGAGAGATCCCCAGGAACAGGCTGGGAGTCCAGCATTTCTACAAGTAACCAGAAGACCTCTGGAAAAAAACCCCATGCAATCCCTGTATAATGGAAACAGGTAAAAAACCCAGTGCTCCCTTGGATGCTGGTTCCCTTTAGTGGAGGGTGTTTATTAGCACAGTGCAAGAATCCAAATATATGACAGAAACTCTGGGACCTGGAAGGACAAATGTAGCTCAGGACTAACAAGTAAATGCGAGGGCATTCACAATGTGCGACAGCTACAGGAAATTTTGCCTAAGAGAACACTCCCAGGTTCTCAGAAATGCCAGTTGCTTCAAGAGCTATCTACTGTCAGTCCACCCTACTCCCAGTTGCATGCCTAAGGCAGCAAACTCCTGGCAATGTTCCGTACATAAAATGCAGCTAGCCCCTGGTGAAGGCTCCTCTACAAGCTGAAGATCACAGGGGAAAACAGGACACTAGAGAAAAACAATGCAGTCAGACTGTAAGGTCTTTGGGAATGGGGAACTTTTGTTCCAGCCACACACCAACACTCTCTAGATCTTGCTGCAATGCAAACTGTAGATACAGAAGTGACTCTAAGTGACTGCATTACAATTATAACTTCTCAGGTCATGAACTCGCTGAACTAGAGTGGCGGTTCAGTGCCTAAACCACTGATTATTTCTATACAATAAGGTCCCTCAATAAGTGCCCATCTGAGTGCAGCCAGAGCTGGGCTCCTTGGGCACACGTTTCTAAGTTTCAGGGAACATGGGGAAGAGCACTTGGGGGGTGGGGAAGAGCACTTGGGGGGTGGCTGCTGTGCAGATTCAGACCAGACCAGACCAGATGTGGGAAGTGGACCCAGAGAGGCATACAGATTCTGGAGAAGGATTGAAGAGGATAACAGAAAAGACAGCGACTATCTGGAAATGAGTTAAGAAGAGAAAGACAGCGACGCAAAAAAGAGAGCTATGGGACTAAAATGCATGTGTTGGGAATGTTAACTTAGAAATATGAGAGTTATGACAAATGTTAATTCGCCTGTTAACCTTCACCTAATTGGTCAATTGTTATCCCCTTTCCTATTGGTTCCTTCCATTATTACCACATCCCTTCTC
>JAWWES010000168.1:40400683-40416334 GCA_035583135.1 Lophotriccus pileatus | reverse complement strand
TCTGGTGCCCAGGTAGCTCCTGTGGCTTCCCTTACAGAGTGGCTCGCAAGGGTCTTGGCGTTAGCGCCGAGCGAGTTCAGAGTGCTTCTAAGAAGCCGGCTCGCTATAACCAGACAGTGGAATGATTTTGGAGCTGGATGCCAACCACTGTGCAAGGCTAAGAACTGGGTCAGGAAAATACCGCTCTGATTAAAGGCCCTGATCATATCAAGCCCCAGGCCATGTCTACACCACAGGTGCAGACATACCTGCAAGCAGGATTCATGTGAGTCAGCTCAAGTCTGGAAATGGTCTTGTTTTGGGTACTTCTGGTAACCAAGTTGGTATCTCCCCAGGTAGAGGGCAGGTTGCTTCTCACCAGGGCATCTCTGCATCACTCTGCACTAGACATTTGGATGCAAATACACTCACTTGATCAACCCCACGGAACTGGGTAACCTAGCGCCGTAAGAACAAAAATAGCTTTATATTTCAGATACTTAAATTTTTTTGATAGTTATTCTTCCAAAAAAACATTCACTGAAATCAATTGTTCCTGATATGTTGCCTTAAACTAAAAAGCAACAGCCCATTTTTATTACCTAAATGTTTTAAAAGCACTAGCAACTACAACTACAGGACTTCGTTGCCCCACTGGAAATGTCACATCGTTGTTGCCTTAAAGCATGTCATCATTCAAAACACCGAGTGAAACAGAGCCACAGAGGTCAGCATCCACCTATATGAGTCAGAAATCAAGTACTGTCCCTGTTTTAGTCCATGAAGGACCTTAAGACTACCTATGGCATGTCTGTCAAAGCACACAGAGAATGTGGTCCCAGCTGGACTCACTGGGACTGGAACATATGTCTTCCCACCCAAATGTTTTTGCTTTCAGTTAGAAAGTCCTTCCCTGTAGCACCAAAATCCTTTTGGTTCTATCTGCAAAGCAGAGCAGCTTCAGGAGAAAGGACTGAGAGCCTTCTCTGATCCAGAACAGCTCACAGCTTTGTCATTATATATAATATTCTCTATGGTGGTGGGAAACATTACTTGATACATCTTTCTCAGAGGAGGAAGAGGACAATAAAATCAGTGTTTTCCAGCTTAGAAAGGAAATGGCAGGTTTAATCTTTATGTATAAAGCATACTGTTTCAACATCTGAGTGAACACCTCAATCCCTGGAGGTCCCCAAAGTCAAGGAAAAGCCCTACTCCACTTCTGAAGGCTACAAAACACAGGATGGGGATCAGGATCACTCACTGGTATTGCAGGAATGTGGTCCCAGAGCTCTCAGAATGGGGCCAGAACTCGACAGAGGAACAGTTTCAGACACACTGCAGTTTCCAGTTAGTCTTTAACACTCTAACAGATCCACCAGCTCATCCTGAGATTACCTACATATTATGCAGGCACCCAATAAAAGCTATGGATTTTGCTATGAGGATAAGGCATCTAAACCTGTGGATATGTGTTTAGGGAATACCAATACAGTTCTTCTGCATATAGCTCTAACCCTCCTTTCAGACAGGGACTAAAGGAAACAAGTAGAGAGACTTCTACAAGGCTCCAGAGCAAATCCATGGCAAAGCCAGGAAAAGAACCCAGCAAAATCTTGGCTCAGAGCCATGTTCATACTCTTCATGCCTATTCTGCCTCTGCAAATTAACTGAAATATTAGGATACACCCTGTATTATACCATTGATCAGCCTCACAGCCTTTGGCTAAATGTCCCAGGCAGCCTTGGAAGGTGCAGCCAAATGAGTGATTCAATTGCAAAAATTCAGATCCAAGATGAGTGGTTTGCCAGGGGATGCAAAACAAGTTTCAGAGGCAGGCAGATGGCTGGAGGGTAGGACTTCAGCAGGTATGTTCACATCAACAGCCCAGATGTGGCTGTTGGTATTCACACAGCCACAAAGTTATCTTCAGCACAGCAAGAGGAAAGGGACCAAATCCAGGAAGAGTTCAGATTGTAACACTCAGCATAGCCCAAAGGGAGTTCAGAGAAGGGTTATATGAGCCATCGGGGGGACGAAGGAGCCAACTTCGGACAAATGATGCAAGAAGCCAAGTATTTCAGCTTGGCCAGGCAATGACTAAGGGAGGGATATATTGCAACAAGATCTGGATCATACTTTATAATATAAAGTTCCACTAACAGTTGGTTTGGAACAGACCTATAATACAATTAACAGAAGTTTGTGAACATACAGTATCGTAAATTACATGCAGCTTCCTGATCAGTCAGATTTCTCAACACTCAGTTAACTATTTTATACCTTTTACAGGCTTTTACAAATGGAAAAATACTATAAAGTATGACTGTGATGCTTAAGAGCATAAGCCTGAATAAAGGACACAGGAATTATCCAAACAAGAGGGGTTTCAAAGCAGGGATCCCTTCATACTAAGGAAAATCTCCTTGCCAGGCACCGTTGCATAACACCCCTGAAGCAACAACAATTGCTCATGTGGAAGAGTCACATCAGTTTAGTTATTTTAATGAAATTTAGCAGCCAGGAGCAAGAAGGCGCCTGTGGCATGTGACCAGTCAGCATTCAACAGCAGACTTTGGGAATCAATGACTTAGGGCACCGTATGGAGGTGGAATTAGCTCCAGTGAAATGACAGTAAGGACTAGTTCCAGCGAGGGGGGGAGGAGATTGTATCAATTATCAGGAAAAATTTCTATTAGGCAACCAGTCCCCAAAACTATACCCATCAGTGGGAGGTCTCTTTGCCTGATAAATGGAAAAGTGCTCTGGGCATAGTCCTGAACCATCCATTACTGCCAAATAAACCCAGTGGATCTTTCCTACAATATCATCTCTTACACTACCATGAGAAAACTGAGCTAATTTGAATAGTCTTGACTCCTTGTGATGAGGATACCCTTCTGAGGCCAGAATTAATGAGATGGGTGATACGGGTTTCTTTTCTGGGCTTTAAATTTCACAAATGAATCTGCTACACTATCCATACTGGGCTGCTGCTTAAGCAGGAGGAATTAAAGAGTACAGAAGAGGGTGCTTTAATTGTCTAACACATACAGAGAGCAACTCAAGGCAGGAAAAATTAGGCAACACCCATTCCACAGTTATGAAGAGTGCAAGGCCCAAACATTTTAACAGAAACAGGAAGTTCTCACGTTGTTCTGAACAGCATCATCCTGGCTTCTAATGCTAAATAAATGCCGAGTGTATTTTAGCTTTGCTGCAGGCTGAGAAAGGATATGTGTATTCCTTCTCCCTGTATAACAGGAGCCTGGTAAGAAGCATTATGACATCCTATGAACAACACACACCAGCATTTCAACTACACACACCTGGCACAATAAAAAGAAAAGACTCATAGAAAATACAAAGGCACACATCCTTGTTACTACTGGCTGGCCTTCTCCCCTAGGATACCAGCAAGACTTCATCACCCCTGAAGATGAGTTTTCATGTTATGAGAGCAAGCTAACCATACTGGACAGCAATCTAGGCTCAGTCAGGTTTTGTATTCTATTAACTAATTGCTGCCCTGACTTTTAAATGAAAACAGAGCATCTTTCCAGTGGCCACATATACATATGTGACCTCAAAACAAGATGCAGCAGCTGATAAAAGTAGCTGTTACAAAGATAATTAAAAAGCTGTCAGATAGAGGAAAAGAGGATGCAGGAAAGGCACTGCATCTGAGGCAAACTTTGTCTCATTCTGCAGTACCAGAGTACCTTTTTAAGGCAGACTCCAGATACATATTAGTTTAGTCCTACTAGTCCCCTTCAGAGAAGCCAGCATCTACCTAGAAAGCCTCTTATCTTACATGGTCAACCTTTTCCTCAGAGTCTTCACCCTAGAAGGATCAGGAGGGAAAAAGAGAGAAAGAAGTTAAAAGGAAGCACTATGGAAGCCTGCACAAAACAGCTTGAAGAACGACATTTCTGGCTGTCCTGCACCACATGCTTTGCCACTTTATTCACTTGAACAAAGCACAAAATTGATCCCACCATTGTACCATTTTATATCCAGTCATTTATGCATAAACTGATGATACTTAAAGCAGGAATGTTTGACTGCAATGGCAGGAAAGTATGACAGTAGCAGACCTTGAAAAGAAACATGAGCTAAAAGACTATAGAACGAAAAACCCGAATTATTCAAGTGTGTAGGATGCCTGGAAGATTTGTATGGATAGTCACTGCAGCCATGCCAGAGACCAGAAATTATGCTGGACCAGTCATACTAGGGGTTATATACTGTAGAAGGCTGCAGCCTTTTTTAGGAGCTACCGTTTCTCGAGGCAACGTCAGATCCTCGCCTTGGAGCAGGAGCTGTAGCTATTAGCATAAGACAGGCATAGCTGACAACAGTGTTCATTTTAGCAGATGATCTTTAGCTAACACTGTAGTACAGGGGAGTAGCTTAGTTGTGGTGTAGGTGAGTAACTCAAGGAAAGCAGCCTGTTAATGACCGTGAAAGCTGCAAACTGGTTCAGATCCTTTTAGATGAGCAGACTGTCAGCACCACCAGTGGCAAAAACCGCTGCTGTCAGACACCAAATGCGAGAAGGCTATTAAGAACCGGGTAAGCTCTATGCTATTCTAGAAATCACAGTGTTCAGAATCACCCAGGGAGAGAATCTAGGGTATCCTAAATTGACCTACGACCCTGCACCAGGCGTACGCATAGGACAGCTGGAAAAACTCCACTAACCCACCTGACTCTTCTGGACTGCATCATCTCTCCTGCGGAACACAGAAGCCATGTGATTCAAAACTTGCATACATGTCTGATTAAAGTGGTTTGGTATCTGAGTTCACTTACTGTCTGTCTTGTCATCTGTTCTTATGGTCTTACTAGGACAAGAGCAGAGGGAAGCTACATGCAGGTTAGGACAGCTGGAGTACAAAAGTATCCATATCAATGAACAGCACAAATGAGATCAGATTTGCCCAACTGGTAAAAATCTGTTGGAAGTGTGTATCTGTCAGCCAGGGACTCACTTGATTGCACATCCAAAAGCAGAAAGGCTTCTGTGGAGCCCAACATGACCTAGGCTTCTGTGGAAGTACAGAGCCTGAGTGGTCTAAGACTTACACAAGCACAGGAGAAAATCCAGCTGGACAACACACGTTGGAAAAGCATTTAAATAACTACTTCTTTGAGCAATCTTCCATGGGGATTTCACCCTCAGCAATTCATTTTTTTAATTGTCTATTCATTTGGGTTAGATAACGGAATCCTATTTAAAAGATGCCCGGATGCCAGCCTAAAGAATCACTGCCAGGACTGTTTGTAAACTGGGTGGTGGAAGTCCAGATAGCTGCTTTGCAAAATTCACCTGTGGGAACATCTTTGCAATGTACAGTGGAGATGGCTCAAGCTTTCGTCTGTCCACGTGAATGTACCCTGATTAAGGTATTTTTTACAGCACAGAAATGCTCACTTTTTAACTATCACCCAAGGACCACAACTACATAGGGAAGCTCACAAATGCCAGGTAGGATACCAAGAGAAAAACATACTTTCAGAATTGAAAGTACAGAGCCTTTTCCCAGCTGTGGTGAAACATGGAGAAGAGAACCAGCAGGGAACTTGATTTTTGGGAAAACCCTGATATAAAGTGATCTTGTCCTACACATGTGTAGATACTATCAACATAGTCTGGAAAACCCTCATCCTGGAGGTTGATATATTGCATACTAAAGTAGTCTCTACTCAAAGGATCTACAAAGTGCCATCAGACACAGACTGAAAAAATCATATTGGGGTTGTAAGAGGTAGAAATCAGGGAACCCTTGAACAAGGTCCTAAGGGAATCCCATCACCATAGGATGAAGAGAAAACAGACTGTGGAAGCAAGATAACATTACAATATTTCTGCATATAGACTTCTTATGGAATAACAAATAGGTCACTCTTGATAAGACACAGAAAAGGAAAAGTTTGCTGATACATTTTTAAAAAAGGCTTTTCCACTCAGCTTTCCAAATCAATTTCATTGAGAGCTCCAAACCTGGCCACTGTCTTCTGGTGGATGTCATAGAGCATTCAGCCTTTTGGGTGCAGAGATGTTAGAGCCAGGAAATAGGTTTGACTTTCGTTCTACAGAAGCATCCAGAAGTCCTGTTAGGATGGGCTAGCAAAGATCTTCAACAGATTTCATTATATGATCTGTCCTTTCTATGATAAAAATAACTCAATCAGCTTGAGTTTCTCCCATTTTGTCAGAAACTTGATAGCATCACAATGAGTCAATGTAACACATCAAGCCAGGGGATGGGTAAGGCCTCTATCCCTCTGAAAACAAATGTTCGAAATGTGGAGTTCTGGCATGCAGCTAGCAGATTTATCTCTAGGAATTCCCACTTAAAGTATTTTCCCCTGGGTGTGCAAGAAGTGCCTGCCAATTTGCCAAGGAGCTCTGAGGGCACATGCACAGCCTTTGCTGCAGGAGGATGCATCAATTACAGCAAATAATCATGTTCCTTCTTGCCTCGCAAAGTAATACGTAGCGGCAGTGCTGTTAGTACTTGTACTTCTGAAAAGGCAGGAATGCTCTGCAGGTCAGATGGCAGAACGTGAGCCTTGTGACCTTTTGTGAGCCCCTTGAGGAGACAGAGGTCTACATTTGAAGATAATGCAGGTACTTCCACACAGGAATGGGAATTAACAAATAGAGACCCGGGCAGAGGAATTACAGGTTTGCTGCCGTAATTACGAATATTATTGTGGGAGATACATACATATAACAGGCACTGAAAAGATACTGAGATATCAGACTGTTCTCATAGAACTTGAGGGAAGTATATTAGACTACAAGGCACAAGACATCACAGTTATGCCCTAGGCAAGGGAGTTTTAACAACACATTTGTGAGAAAAGACACTCAGTTTGGAGTCTTTTTTGGAAGGGGGAGCCCAGGTCAAGGAGAGATCAGCAGTAACCTGATAAGATCTATGCTCCAAGTCAGATGATTTGCCTATTGACTTCAAAACAAAGATCCTTTAATTACATTAATTGTTCCCCCTCGAAGTGAATTTCCTTGTAATAAGCCCAAATGTTGAAACATGGATAGACAGGTACTTTTTGCTTCCTTCAAGCAAACTGCTCTGCCGGGAAAAGGCTTTCTGGATGTTTCTCAGTGTCATGAAAAGACCAGAACAATAGCACAAATGGTACGTTCATACCAGAAATTTGAGCTGGGTGGAAACTGAGTGGACTGGCATGGAATTAAAACAGAAAGAGTCAAAGTGAATTAAGCCAATTTTAAAACTCTGAGGAACCTCTGAAGGTAGAATCACCATCCTGAATGTGAAACTGCATATAAAATTGTGAATATGGTAAAGTTTAAGACAAACCCCTTTGTCTTCAAAATCAGTAATAAGAATAAAACCTCTTATGCTGAAATTAATTACATGAGGCCTACTCCACTACTGCCAGTTCCAGAAAAAAAAAGAAAGGATTGTTTTTTATTTGCATTTCTTTTGGGAAGATTCCTTGAAAAGGTTTCAAGATGACCAGATGGCTGAGTGAGACATCCATTGTAACAGCTGACCCCACCACTTAACAGCAAGCCAAGGCCAAGCTTCCAGAAAAGTAAAAGGTGATTTCCAATCTAGGGTGAAGGAAAAAAAAAATTAGTTCTATTAAATGCTCACTTTGGTATCAAATATGGTCATGTTTGAAAAGCCTCCAATTCCTGAGCAAAGGAAAAGCTGTGGATTATTTATAGTGGATTTTGCCTCTCCTCCAGTAGCTCTAAGGTTTTCAATTAACAGAAACATTTAGCAACAAAGACCTGTCTGAAGAGAAACTATTGACACAAACGATTCTTCCTGGTGGTTCAGATCCAGTAATAACATCTGGAAGTTGGAAGGCACGGAAGGCCTCACCCTTCTGCTGCTGAAAAGCTCACTGCTTTCAAACAGAACACTAACTATCTCTTAGTCCTTTCCAGGGGTGCCCAAGGACTGCAGTACCTATGATCTCTTCCCAGCTAAATGGCTGAGATGCAACACACCAAGCACAACTGCAGTAACTTACAGTCAACCAGCTGTATCCTTACATAACACCCCAGTCTCTTTCGAACGAGGGAATCAGCCCATGAACTAGGACGGCCAGTTCCAGTAAGAGAACAATCCGACAGTGAGCCACCCTAATCTGGAGGCCAACCAATGATTACACCCCCTTAAATGACCATCTGGTGTCTTCAAGACTGTTTTTACCTGTGAGGCCCATGGTTATTTCTATTTCTTAAATTATGTCTTCTCCATATTCCCCCACAGAATCCATCCTAAATGCCTACAGCACACCTGAGGAGGAGAGAACACATAGGTGGGAGATGATTCTCCATTATGCCTACTAAAAGAAAAAAGCATACCTTCTCCAGAAAAAAAAGCCTGCTCTATGAGGCATTACTGTACGCTAAGCCATTACTGTGTATTTTCAACAGCATCCCAGGGTCTCCAAGGAATTATTCCCCCCCCCAGCAAACCGTTTCAGCACAGATGGCTGGGACACAACTACTCAGTGTAATAGGGAAGTTCTGTCACAGCACAGAGGATCAGGGAGCAGCCAATCCCAAGACAGAAGGCCCCAGGGCTCTGAGCAGAGCAGCTTGAAGCACACTTGGAGCCAAGGTGGCCAGCAGGACAAAATGGGTTTGAAATTTAAAGATGCCAAGAGTATGTTATGCTGGAGACTATGACTGGCACTGCAAAAAGTTAAGCATCACCTCATTTAAACAATTATCACTGTCATCACTAAGGTGGAACTCTGATGACACTTTAGTCCATCTGAAGATATCAGGAAGCAAAATCTCTTTGTCATTTCTTGAGAAATGCTCTTTCCAGTTGGAGAGGGCTGTGGAGAAGCCATGCTAACATCTGAGAGCAAACTTCCAGCAGAATTTGAGCATTCTGCAGCACTAAGCAAGAAGGTGAATCGAAACAGTTCAGATCTCATATTTCTGCATACAAGAGGATGTTGTCTCACTCTCCTGAGAAAGAGGGGTTCCAGACCCCCTTCTACCACTTGAAGATATACTGATAGAGCAGATTCTGAACAAAAGTTGTCATCCGAAGAGAAGTGGGAACTGAGTTTGCACATTATTACCCACAAGACAAAGCCTCAGATGCTGCAAAGCTGGCTCCTAGAATGACCTTTGTAGCCTGTGCACCGAGGAAAGGAAAACGAGCATCACTACACAAACTTCATAGTGTTCACATCAGATTCTGTACTCTGGCTCTAGCAAAAGCAAAGCACAAAAGCATCTGTTTACCTGTACTCTGTCTTGCTTCCATAGATGGTGGCAAAACTGGTGACAAAATGATATGCCTGCTCATATTTTAATTCTGCGAATCAAAATATTGGGAAGATATGCATGCACAGGAGGGAGAGACCCCAAGTCCTGTACGATACTACTCTCCATACTTCACACATGAGACCGTGGCCCTAAATATGGTCCTGTGTGAAAACTACACATCATGCAAAGGGCAACACCAGGAAAGGGACAGGGCAGTCACATGGGTCCCACCATTAAGGACAAAAAACTTGAAAGGACAGAGCACACCATGCAGGAAAGAATCTCAGAAGAAATGACGATTCCTCCACTGGAAACACCAGCAGGATAAATGACAGGTTCTCCTGACAGTACACCCACCTCTCCAAGAGAAGCAGACAGGGAGTTCTTCCTGATGAGCTTTTCATCTGCCGAGAGGTCCTGGCGGGCTCGACGGCCCATCTTTAGTATCTGGAGCGCAGGGGGAGATACGAAGGAGCGAAGGGCACACGGTTATTGATAAAAGCTGTTTCAGGGCAGGGGGAGAAAGCACGACCCGGCTGTGCCGTCGCGCCGTGCCCCGCAGCGAGGCGCGGTGCCCTCGCACGTGGTGCGGAGGCATCACAGCCGGTGTTCGCCCCGCGGCCGCCGCCCGGCCCAGCGCCACTCGCTGCTCGGACCCACCGGCCGGCCCACGGCGGCCAGACCGGGCGGGCGGACTCCGGGGGCGGCCCACGCGGTGCCCTCCCGGCCCCGCGCCCGTCCCGGACCGCGCCTAAAGGCCCCGAGCCCCCGCTCGGCGAGGCCGGGCCTCCCCGGCCCGCTCACCGCGGCGACGCCCCCCCGCCGCGGCGCCTCCGCTCGCCCCGGCTCAGCCTCAGCCTCAGCCTCCATCCGCCGCCGCCGCCGGTGCTTCCGGCGCACAGCCCGCCCCGCCGCCCCGGCAACCGGCACTGAGCTGCCCCGGCAGCTCCGGGCAGCCACGGCAACATCCAGCGCCAAAACCTCGGCCGGACCGCCGGCGGCAGCAGGGCTGCAGTACGTCATGCAGGTACTCTGCTACCCGGTTTTCATCCCACGTGCAGTGGGGCAGGTCAGCAACAGCCTGCCACTCTGCCTTCTACAGCTTTTTGCCGTAGACATTTTTTAAGTTCTCACTAAGGCAAATAATCCCAGCCTTCTCTGTCTCCTCACAGAGGCTTCTGCCAAATCTCCTGATCGCTTCTGATGCTGTTTCCAGTTCTCTCTGGCTCTCTAACACTGCTTTCCAGATGGGGCAGCCGGTCTCCAGAGCGCAACTGGAGGCAGTCTCAAGGATCAAATATAAGCACAGCGATCCTTACACACGTGCCCCGTAAGCGTGAGTTGTGCAGAGATTTCCACTGAGCTGCATAAAACGTCCCCAGTCCGTTTCTTGACTGGACAGATGTATAGATTAATTGTAAATAGAACTGTTTTTAGCTCCACTTGTTAAATAAACATTCAGTTTTCCAGTGCTTTGTCCATTTGCTTATATTTTTTCTGGTATCTCACATTACTCAGAATCTTCAACCATCCTCATTAACCTAAATAATTGTTATTCATTTATTCTGCTGCTACAATAAAGGACTGTGCCACACCACAAACTACACTGTTAACACTTAGCCATGATGAAAATTGACTGTGTAACCCTAAACTTTTAAGCCTTCCAAGAATACCTATTACTAAAGGCACCAGGTCTCATTCCATACCTGCTTAGCTTTAATAGCAGCTCATGGTTTGGCTGAGAAACTTTAAGAAGTCTAAATAAATTGTATCAAATAATTCTCCTTTTCTCCATTTCTTACCGACATGTTCAAGTAGTTGTGCTATGATGATCTAAGGATTAAGTGAAATAAGATTTGTGGGCAGAGGTAATAACTTTTTATTAGACCAACTGAAAATAGCTGGAAAAAAACATACAAGAAGTGTTTCTGTGCCTGAAAGCTTGTGTGTTTTTTCCAGCTATATCAATTGGTCTAATAAAAGATATTATCTCTCTTTACAAACCTTGACATGTTTAAGGAATTCAGTAAGTGAGACATGATTTTCCTTTTTTGAAGCCAGGCTCGTTGGGCTTTATGAAATTATGATCTTCCAGATACTTTGTGCTTCCGTTTTAATTACAGATTCAAGTATTCATGAAGTATAGAGGGCAGTTTTCACCTAGCCCATGCTTCACCACCAGGGCCATGGGAATATGGCCCTGCATTTCCCAGTTCCCATCCACTCCTACAAATTGCTGCTGCAACAATGCAGGTACACAGGATGCCAGGAGACAGAGGGGACTGTGGCTCTGGGGTTACAGTAGGCACTGCAAGATGTGCAAGTACAGGCACACACTTACAGCTGACCTTGATCAGAAAAACAGCATCCCAAGAGGAGCATGATAGCACCCAGACCAATGTCTGCTAAAGCTGGAGGGCATCCCTGGGGCAGGAATCCTTGGGTAGGAGTGCATTGCCAGCATTGTGGCCCTAAACAGGTAGCTGGCAGGGTGTTCCTACTGGAGGCAGGGTAGAGACAGTACCAGGTGTTATCCTGGACTAACAGATCATGAAGCAGCAGGACCAGCAGGTTCACCTGTTCAGAACTGCCCCCCTTCTCCAAGCTCCACCTCACAATTCCTCCTGGTCCCCATCGCAAACACCACCCCACCTCCACTTCTCAGCTACCCTCAAGACACTCTCTGTGCTGCTTGCTGCCCACCCCAGGGACAGAAGTCTCAGGCCAACAGAAGAAGGGCAGAGTTCATGTGCAGGGAAGAAAACATTTAAGCACCTGGGGAATTGAGCCTTGCCTCAGAACTTTGACTTCTGACTTAAGAGATTCTCACTGGGAGAGGAGAGCAGATGGGTAGATGGAAAGAATGAAACCCAAAATCTGTCCTGCCTCGAGTCCCCCCCAGACCCAATTTACTGAAATGGGGTTTGTCACCCACCCTGACACAGTTCTGCCTGCTTGGTGAGGGCAACAGGGAAAAAGGAGTTTTCATTAATTGTTTCATGTTGTGGCTCAAATGGATCTTGCTTACTTTAAGCATTGGGGTCACCTTTTCTGAATAGTTTAATTCTCCTCTGCCCTACTGGTAAAACCACAGGCAGCATTTGACCCTGGGCCTAGAGCAAGGCCCTCAACCGAGGAGGAGCCAGGTAACAGGACAAACGTCTGGTGCTGCTATGATTGCCCAAAGGCATTTTTTGTGCTTGCTTCCTGTCCAGTTCAGGTCTGTGTTGCCAGGGTTTCTCTTTCCCAGTGTACAGTCCCAGGTGTATTCTCAGGTCTCAGTCTGCCTTACTTGTTTGGTTTTGCCCTCACTATAAATCACACTGCTGCCACCCCCTCTCATCTGAACAGCAAGTAAGAACTATGCAAGCATTCCTTTCACGGACAAGTTCTCACATCTAAGCATGGACTCTCTCCATCTGGTTTCAACCCAAACCTGATCACGCAGAATAGGACTAACAGAGTCCCCCCAGCACTGTTTACTGTTGATTACCCCTTGACTGGACAGATGTATGAATAGAGCTTGTGTCTGGTCCTCCTACCCATGAGAAAGCCATGGGAGTCTGGGAAAGCAATCACACTTGAGCACTCCCATATGCTTCTGATCCTAGACCACCTTTAGAGAGAGGGCACACACGTGTTGTTAAAGCTGCAGCTATGATGGAAAGCTGACATGGTAGCACAATGACCACCTTATTCAGAGTGGCCAAAGGTTTTGTTAAGTAGCTCCCTGGCAGCAGTAAGATTTATGGGATGCAGGGCAATTCCAGTAGCAACAAGTGACACAGTGCTGCGCCTTTCTTCCTCACCCAATCCTCACACCAGGCGGCCAGCCAGATTCCCGATTTTCACATGGGCCAATTCATTAAAAACAGTAAGCTTCCACTGGGAAGCAAAGTGCTCAGCAAAGACTGCTGCTGTAGTCTGCTCCACATTAGCAGCACACTGGCAGCTCCAAGCATCTCAGTTTGATTTTTCTGCAGTTTTTTCTCCATGCACCTCAAAGTATTTACCTCATCTCTATGGGGTTTTGCAGGAGGGAAACAGCTGCAAATATTCTATTATTTCTGTGGGTTCCAGAACAAAATCTCCTAACAATTGCAAAGCTTCAAACAAGACGTTCCTCTCTCTGGAAGGCAGAAGGGGCTTTGACAGGCAGCAAAGGCCCACGCATTTGCCTGTCTCGATCTCCACAAGAACAGATACTGTTCGGGTTACATCAACCCCAGCTCAGACTGTCAAAGCCCAGCCAGAGTTGTCAAGTGTGAAATATTTCCTACGACACTCACACGTTCAGTAGCCCTGTCAGGCTCTCCCTCAGCCTAGCTGGATTCCAGCATGTCCAAGATGTTAGTGACTGCTCCTTGCAGCCGCCAGTGTTGGTTCCAGTGAATGTCAGACCACGGAGATTCCACACCTCTCTCATCCCACAGAGCAACATCTGGAGCAGAAAGTGAGTGGCCCAATACTGGAACCAGCATCACACCTACATCTGCTATTATTTCCAAGCAGTAAGTCCCCATTGTCAACTTGTAACAGAAAAATCTGATCGCAGCCATTAACACCATAACCTTACATTTTGTACTATTGCATTTCATCCATTTTCTACCGTGTCAGCCTTCAAATTTGCTTACATCCAGTCCTCCCCTGTACTGACAATGCCTCCCAGTTTTGGATAAGCAGCCAATTTCATTAACACATCCATTTCAGCATGCCAAGATCATTAATAAAAACTGGGCTCAGGACCAGCCTCTGGGGAACTCTCTTAATTTCTTATAATTTCTGTACTTATCTCCATCTTCACTAATAGTTCACCGTGCGGCATCATAGTAAATGGATTACTGAAGTCCAAAGCAATCAGTTCTACTGCATTTAGTGTGACCTCCAACTTAACACAATGTAGAGAAGGTCCCAGTGTGCAAAAGCATCCAAAATTCATTTTGGAAGTGCCTGGGGAGCTCTAGAAAGATCCATCCCAATTTACATTAAAATATTCCATAGATTGTTAACATCAGCACTCAGGATTTGCACCTTACTCCAAGTTGTGATTTGCCTGACATCATCTTAGAGCCACTAGATCTTGTTACATCTTTGTCTGCTCCATCAAGGAGCTCAAATTCCTCTTCCCCAAGCAAAGCACAAGCAAACAGCGAGCAGCCCACCCTTTTGTCTCCTCAGAGCTTCAGGGAATGGGCTCAGCAGGCATCCAGCACCCCCAGCTGCCCCATGGATTTCCTGTCAACCTCTTCCACACTATGAGTGAGCCACTGCTCTCTGAGCTGGCAGTACTCTCCCAGCCCCAGGCCCCTGAACATGTAGGCGAAGGAAGGCTCTCTGCAGCTGTGCCTGGTGTTTCCAGCTGTGTGTTGCTGGACACCACCACTCCAGGCACAGGGGCTACGTGACCCTGGGGCCCACCTCTCCCAGAGCACGAAAATCCAGGACTTGCTTCTGCAGAGAGTTCTGCCCAGCTCCCACATCACCCACAGTGCTGCAGCAGCTGTCCCTGCCCCACTTTCCCAACACATCACCAGACCACTGGCAGTGCTTCAAGCGGCTCCCATGGTTGGGAAGGCACAAAGCTGCCACCTGGCCCCAGGAGTCTCGCTGGCTCAGGGGCTGCCCCTCTGCTGGCCCCAGGAGAAGCACTGGGTAATGGGGTTCCTGCTCACCTGGGGCAGTGTCTAAGTGAGAGTAAAAGGGCTCTCTCTCGTTCCAGGGGCCAGGAACACCTCCCTGGTGTTCAGTGCAGCGGGCGCGGGCAGGGCACGGACGGGGTAGGCCGGTGTGCCGGGTGGCCGTGGTGAGAACATGCCCCGGGAGAGGGGCCCGAACAGGCCCGGGTTATGGATGGTGACCCCGGCTGGGGCCCGTGCTGTGTCTCCCGCGTGTGGTCCTGGCCCCCTCCGAGGGCAGCGGGTGCCCGCAGCAGCCCCTTCTTCCCTTCAGCGAGGGCTGCCGTGGAAGGGACCCCCCAGAGCTCTCTGGCCACCTGCCTTCCAGGCCGCGGGTCATCGCCCTGGCCGTGCCTGCCACCGTCACCGTGCCCGCGGGGCCACGCACGGCCGCCACTCCCGCCGCAGCGCCCCATCCGCAGCGCGGCGCCCGGGCCCCGCCGCCCGGCGCCTCCCTCCCTCCCTCCCCCGGAAAGAAACCACATCAGGAAAGTATTCGGGGTATTTTTAGCGGCTTTTAATGCGATTTCGCAGCTGGAAGCGGGAGGGGCCTCCCCGCGCCACCCGGACCACCGCGAAGGGCCTGCCCGCCACCGCCCGCGCTCCCCAGTAGGGGGCGCTCGCGCCCCGCCGCCGGGGCGGTGAGGCGGCCACGTCGGAGGGCGCGCGGGGCCGCCCCGCGCGGAGGGGCCCGGGGC
>JAWWES010000168.1:40154032-40400583 GCA_035583135.1 Lophotriccus pileatus | reverse complement strand
GGGCCCGGGGCGCGCGGGGCCAGGCGGCCCCGGTGGCGCGAGGGGCGGCGGCGGGGCCGGGGGGGTGGCGGGGGCGTCGCGGCTGCCGGAGCCATTAGCGAGGGGCCGGCGCGGGCGAAGGCCGGGCTTGGAGCTCCCTTCCCCGCCCCGAGCCCCGTCCCGGGGACGTCATGGGAGGGAGGTATAAAATTTCAGCGGCGGGGCCGGGAGAGCGGCAGTGTGCGCGGGCTGGCGGGTGCGGTGCGCGGTCGGGGCACGGTGGCCGGCGTAACTCGCGGGCGCAGCGGACGGCCCCGCGGCTGCGCTGCCGGCTCGGCGAGGGGCGCCGCGGTGCCGCGCTCCCGGGCGGCGAGGGCCGGGCAGCGGCCGATGTAGGGCGCGGGGCCCGGCGGGGGCATGAATGGTGCAGCGAGAGGGGCGGGAGCGGCGCTCCCCCCGCGGCGGCGGGGCGGTGCGGGCCGCTGACACGTGCGGCGGCGCGGCGCGGCGGGGCGCCCCCGGCTCCGCGGGGCGCGGGGCGGCGCATGGGGAAGGAGCGCGGCGCGGCGAGGCACGGCGCCTGCCGCTTCTCCTTGCGGAGCGCTGCCAGCTCTTCCTGGAAGTCCTGAGTCGCGCGCGGCGCAGTGAGTTCATGCACCTCCTCGCCAAGCCTCAGCCTGCGGGATTTGGGGAGGCTGCCGCCAGCACACCGCCCGGTCACCCGCGCTCGCTCGCCGCTGCCCAGGGGTCTCTACTGGGGGCCCCGGCCGCCGCCCCCTCGCACATGAAGATGTACGTGCAAAGGGCTCTGGTGCTGCTCTCCCTACTGAGCTTCGCCACCGTGAGCCTCTCGCTGTCCTCCTGCACCACCTTGGACCTGGATCACATCAAGAAGAAAAGGGTGGAGGCCATCCGGGGGCAAATCCTGAGCAAACTGCGGCTCACCAGCCCCCCAGAGACTGTGGGGCCGGCCCATGTGCCCTACCAGATCCTGGCCCTCTATAACAGCACTCGGGAGCTGCTGGAGGAGATGGAGGAGGAGAAGGAGGAGAGCTGCTCTCAGGACAACACCGAGTCCGAATACTATGCCAAAGAGATTCATAAATTTGACATGATCCAGGGTCTCCCCGAGCACAGTAAGTGCGGGGCTCCCCCTGTGCCGGCCGGGGTGCCGCGCCCGCGGGGCAGGCTGCCCGGGATACCGGGCGCGGAGGAGGGGCGGCCGGCCGGGCCCGAGGGGCGGCGGGCCCCCGTGGAAGGGGCCGCTTTCCCGGCAGGGCGGAGGCGGGCGGGGGGCGCGTCTTTGCCTGCCCGTGCGCTCGGGTGCGGGGGCCGCGGCGGGGGGAAGCCGCGGTGACGGCGGCTCTCGGACCACCGGCGGGACGGCGCGGGGCTTGGGCGGCGGTGGGTGGCCGGGGCCGGGAGCAGCATCGGCCCATACCCCGGCAGGCAGCGGCGAGCGGAACCCGTGCCTAGAGCCCTGAAATCTGGACAAGGCGGGAGGGGAAGCCGTGAGGTGGGAAGGCAGGTGGGGAGGAGGCAGCGCGGGTGTCGGGGTGAACGCTGCGCACCGGGCTGGGAGGAGGCGCGGGTCTGCTGTTTGGGTGACGAGCAGGTAGAGGAACTCCTCCTCGCTGAAGCTCCAGAGACTGTCGCAGAGAGACAGGCAACCTGTCCGGTCCGTACAGCACCCGCGCCGGCACTAGAAAAGGTGGAGAGGCACTCTGAAGAGGCTGTGCTTGGAGGACACTGACGAGAATATTACTCCGCTACTGTGAGGGTTCAGAGAGCGAGTAGAGGAGTGAGAACACGGGTGCTGAGCAGGTGTAAAGCAGACAGTGATGTGAAAGGGACCCCCGGGAGAACACAGGCATTGGGGAAACACGGCAGATGTTGAGCAGGTGCGGAGCAGATGATGAGCAGGCCCAGATGTGGACACTAAACAGATTCAGGTGCAGAAGCTGAGCAGATGCAAAGACAGAGACTGAGCAGACATGAACCCAAAGCAGATTGCAGATGCTGAGCACATGTAGGCACAAGCAGTCATTTTGGTCTGTGCTTGGGATTCTTTGGGATTGGCAGATGCAGTCATATCACCATCCAGGGTGTTCTGTGACTTAGTGCAGTCCTGGGGACACGATTTGAACATCAGCAGTTTTGGGGAGGAGCTGTGACTTGGTGTAGGCAGTCTCAGAATGCAGTTACTCTGCCAGGTTTATGTTAATCTTGACATATGATGAGCTGGAATAAGAGCTACCATGTGGTAATGCAACAAATTTTACTTAATCTCTAGCAGACTTCATGTGGTTATATGATTACCTCGTAGCTCAGGAGACACCATGACTCAAGGAACAGAAAGTGCACAGGGTATAGCAGCTTACCTGTATTTCAACATTTTTGACCTACTGAAGTGTCATTTGTGAAATTCTAAACATATAGGAAAACTAAGTGTCTGCAAAATAGTACAGTCATGCTACACACCCATGTGTTTTGGGGAGGAAACTGAAAGCAGATGAAGTCAAAAGAGTGAATTTAGATAAGATTGAGGGGAAAGAGAAGTGAAAAAGTGATGCAGAAGAAGGAACGGTGAGCAGAGACTGTGGGTTGGGGAAAATTCCTATGTAAATGAATGATTCTGTCCCATGCTCCCATAGGACACTGGAGCAGCGAGTTCAAATGACTAAGTAGATTAAATTTCTGGGAGTGGGTAGTGTAGGTGCCACCACTCAGAACATATCGTGGTGTCAAGCGCTCCTTTTGAAACCTGGGGAGTTTCATTGCTTACACCATGGCTGAATTTGGCCCTGTGTCTTCAGAAGTGGCTGGTGTTCAACTTTCCCATGACTCTGTCACTGTGCCAGGCAGTGATCTCAGAGCATGCTCTGAGCCAAAGCCAGTCTCCTCTGGTGGGGGAGGGAGAGGGGAGGACCGCTCCATTGAAGGAACTGCAAGGATGATACAAGTCTGAAATGCGTGTGCACTCACACCAACCATTCTAGCTCCACATTATTAGTCAAGCAGTTCACTGGCTTAGAGAACCCATACTTCTCAAAGTCTGAAGGCTCCAAAGTGAGGAGAGCTGAGGAGAAAAACTAGGCAGTATATCCTTCTAGGAAGGACAGATATGCAGGACCAGGTTCCCATCCCTTCTCTGAGCTCTTTGGTGACTCATGGAATGGTTTTCCTCCCGTGCCTCTCAATCACATTGCCTGAATTGTAAGGGACTTTCCGAGAATAACTCCCTTTTGACTCGCCGTTCACTTTAGGGATCTTCTAAAACTCATAGGGATCAGACCCCCTTAACCACTGACTTGGTTAGATTCAAGCTTGGAGAGCATCTGCAACAGTCCTGCAAATGGCTTTTTGCTTACCTTTCTGAGGAAAAACACATGCCATTTTCCAAGGCAGCATGAGACACAAGGCAATTAAAGTCATGGGTCACTGGGGCCAAGCATCTCTTCCCTCCAAACCTGCCACCTGCAGAGTTCCAGATGGATCAGATTTTTTTTCTCCGAAGTTATGCAGCTTTGGCATGAAACACCTTGGTGATTCAGTGGTATAATACAGAGCAAGGCAATACCTGCTCACAGACAACCTGCCTCCTCATCAAACTCAAACTGCACAGCCATCAGCCTTCCTGGGGCTTGCCAGAAACAGCAGGCATTTCTGCTGGATAGGCAGCAGGTGGTGAACCTGCACCTTGCTGACAGCAGTGATAGGAAGATGGAAGCTCGCAAAAAAACTTGCTTCTTATATGACATTATCCACACTAAGAGGCTACTGGTCTCATCGTTTGTGCAGTGAACAGCTCTGGGCTACACAGTAATAGCAGGGTCTAATTGTGAGAATGCATTCTGTCGTATCAGACATAGCCTGGCATGGCTGCACAGGGTGTCACGGATTCACTGTTTCCAGGCTTGGTTACTGCCACTGAGTGTTGTGGACTAGAAGAGCTTGCAGAAATACTGCCTCCAGGCTTTGTTCTGTGCTGGTAGGTGAACATGTTTGGATTCCAGTGTGATTAACACACCTCAGCTGGGACTGGACCAAGTTCCCTGAAAAATCCCCTTGGTGCCTTTGCCTGTGATCTCGTGTAAAAAAGCTGCCTCAAAGTTGTCAGTTACCTAGGAATGAGACTTCTATCCTGAACACCCTGCTATGAGAAGCAGGTTCCAGCCTTGCAGTGGTTCAGAGTGAAACACAAGTCACAGGTCCATCTCCACATCACTGAGGGCTTGTTCCCAGGCTACAGAGAGAACATAAAGCTTCATAGGGAAGGCAAGAGAGTTATTACTGTTTTCACTGGGAAGGTCTCCCAAGACCCGCACTCTAAAAGCAGAGTAAGTAGGTAGAAACTAATGTGGGGACAGTAGGCGAAATACAGTAGGTACAGTAATGTCTTGCCACCATGGCTGCATAATTTTGCAAAAAAATCTTAAGGAGATGATACACTAGAAATTATTTGTCTCTTATCTGCACTGTGCTGTAGGACCAGATTTACAGTCTCTAAATAGATTGTCAGATAAATTACTACTGTTGGAATCATACTGAGCTTGACTGGCCACTGGTCTGATGTAGAAAGGCATTTCTGATGATTTTTGAGACACGCCTTATGGACAGACCGGTCTGAAATGTTGTTAACAACACTGTTAATAGGGCTAGGAATGCAAGACAGCTTCAGGGAGTATTAAAATGCAGTATCTGCCTAGTTCTAGGACACAGAATAGTTATCGGTGTTAGACTTCAGCTAGGAAGATGTCTTCGGCATATAATGAGAGCTTGGGTTTTCTGCTGGGCTGTTCTGTGGCATCAAACCTAGAACTGGTCATGTGTGGAGTCCCCACAGCAGGTGGCTATGTGTGGCTTGGTGTACTCTGCACTGCAGAGATATTGGGCTGACTATACTAGCTCATGGTTGCAGTGGGGTTTGGTCTCCTGGGATTGGTGAACAGCCATCTCTTCAATAACAGCCAGAGACTTTCGCGTGTGGGAAAGCTGTTCTATTCAGTAACAGTAATGACAAAACCTCCTCCAGTTAAAGCCCAGTGTGAGCATGTGGTCATTGGCTTATTGAGTAAAATTTCAGCACCCTAAGAACACATCCTTGGAAACTTGCAGGCTTGCTGAATCCGAGTGTAGCACAAGAGGAAAACCTTCACCTCCATGGATGTGACTCTGGAAGCGCATCCATGTTGCTCAAATCACAGTTTGGCATGTGAGGTGCACTACGCTCTGCTGCTGTTTTACACTAGCCCATCTTCAGAAGCTGTTTCTCAGGGGAGATGGTGGTGGTGTGAAAAGAGAGGCCTGCAGAACTCCAGGATGTAATTTGAAGGTTACTCCAGCAAGGGCTTCTTGTCTATTTGTGAGAGGCTGGAACCATGTCTGGGAACAGGTGATAGTTTTTCTTTCTGTTCCTTTTTGTTTGTTTAGAAACAAACATCAGCTGATACCAGACCCCTGTGTTGCACTGTACGTCAGTCAGAGGTCATATGAGATGCTCTGTAAGGCTGCAAACAAACCTGCATGTGGGCGTAGAGCAGGAGCTGCTGTGTCTTGTCTACAGGAAGCCTTCATGATGCTAGAGCCTTGAAGGCTTCCCAGGTCAATAGGAAAGGAACAACAGCAACAACAACAAAGACTTCCACGAGGCCAAAATGGTCCCATTGAAGAGCCTTATTTTCTCTTGAGGACTCTGGACCTCATAGCTTTTACTTACCCTTTTTTGGAGCATATGCAAAATGGAATTTTGTGTTTAGCAGGCAAGCATGAAGGCAGAGAATTGCTGTGTTATTTACTGCCCATGTGTCTGATGTCCATGGGCCTAGCACTATTCCTTAATTAATTCTCCAGGTCATGAGTAAGAGCTGATCTTAAAACCCAGTTCTTTCAGTACACATTGGATAGTTGCTGCCCTAAGGAGTCTTCCATGCCTCATACTTTGTGGACATTGGCTGGCTTCCATTCTAGAAGACAGTGCCAAGCTTTGCAAGATTAAGATTCAACAGCAATGGGATCGCCTCCAATGTGGCTTCGTATCTCCATCATGAGCAGAATCACACCATCCTCATTGTTGGGAATAGGCCCCACTAACTGCAAGTGAGGTTGCCCCACTGTCTGGGCTAGGGTTTTCATTTTAGATGCAGCTGACTCATGAGCATTAGCAACATTTGATGAGTAGTTAAGAGACAATAATAAACGTACTGTGGTCGATCTCTACTGATTGTCTGCCTTGTAGCATTAAAATAACAATGGCAGTAGTGGGTATATTTGCAAAATGTTGCAATGTAGAGGAAATGTGAGTGAATTCATCGTGTGTTATCTTCATCTAGATAGCCATGCTTCACAGGTGGCAAGATGTTTCAATGACAGGTCTCTACTGGAAAGCTCTTTCTCAAACAATATTTATTTGAGATCCTGCCTCTCAGAGCTGTGGTTCTCAGTCTCTCTATATTTCTTTCTCCTAGATGAGTTGGGCATTTGTCCAAAAGGTGTCACCTCCAACGTGTTCCGCTTTAATGTGTCTTCGGCAGAGAAGAACAGCACCAACTTATTCCGGGCTGAGTTTCGTGTGCTGCGTGTGCCCAACCCAAGCTCTAAACGCAGCGAGCAACGCATTGAGCTTTTCCAGGTGGGTATTGTTATTACCTTCCCCAGTGCCTGAGCCCAATATAGCTTGGCTCCTTAATGGTTGCCTCAGTTGGTATGTGCAGAGCCACGGAAGAGAGGGAGAAGAAATTGAATGGTGTAACCCAGGCTTCTTCCAGCATATGTAGTGATAGTCACCTTTCTTCCCTTTTGCAATGTGCTGCTGTTCTTTTCCCACTCACATTGGCTGTCTGTGTTGGGCATCCTGGCATGGTGCCCACTGCAGCTCTTTGCTGCACTGAGAAGGGGTGTGGAAGGGGAGCTCCTCATGAGTAGAGCAGCCCTGACTCTTCTGTCACACCTGCATGCATAGGTCCCTTGGCAGTTTTGTTCCTTTGGCTGTCACAGTATAAATGGTACTAATCCAATGGGTGGAGCTCTCTGTCTTTTCTCTGACTCCCTAGAAAAGTAGTGCTTGCTTTCAATGTTCCCTTCAGCAGCAGCTCCTCAGGGACACAATTCAGGTCACTGTTAATCCAGGTACTTATCTGGAGCTTGCTTTGAAATTGTGGACTCCTCTGGCACAATAAGGTCTGGTTCAGGCTTGGAAGTAGTCTTAGGCCAGAGTGGACCACCCAACTAATTGTACAGTTTAGCATCCAGGCAGCACATTCCCACAGGCTCGTGTCCGTCCACTTTGCTGTAAGAGTGCCTCTAAAATTTCCCTGTGGGTGGTAGCTCTTGAGGACTTCCTGGAAGCTTGAAAGATCAGAGCAATTCTCCACCAGATGACAACTGACAAGGAGGCGATCTCAGAGCTTCTCTGTAGATTCAGTGCTCCGTGGAGTCAACCTGGTGTCCCACAGAACAGGATGTGGTTGTCTGGAAATGGGAAGAGATGTGAGAACAGAGGGAGAGGTCTCCAAACCTGATCAACCCTGATGTGTTTTGATAGAAGTTGAAGAGTGAAGAAAACCTGAAAACACCACAGTGAGGACTCAGTAAATAGGCTTGCTGGGCAAGGGATCTGTGGCCAGATACTCTATTGTCCATTGCTGGTTCTACTCTGAAATCCAGATCCACATCCCACACATGTATACTTGAAACAAACCCACCCCTTAGATCAAATGCTCTGTGCTTCTGCCTCTGGAGGCATGCCCCAAAACAATCCTGAATTGAGATAGGCTGCTTAGGACACAGAAATCAGGGTTGATTTGAAGCATGTCCTTCTTACCTGTGCCAGGGTCCTGGTGTCTCACTTGCCAGGAATAACCTTCTGAATTACTTTTTAGCAAGTGAGAAGAAAAAAACCTGAAGACTGTCCCTTCCTTACGCATGGCACTGGCTGATTTTTTCTACCACTCCTCCTGACACAGATCCTTCGTCCGGATGAGCACATAGCGAAGCAGCGGTACCTCAGTGGCAGGAATGTGCAGACACGGGGCTCCCCTGAGTGGCTGTCCTTTGATGTCACCGAGACTGTGCGAGAGTGGCTTCTGCACAGAGGTAGGGGTCTTAGCTGGACTGGGTGCCAAGGCATCCATAGAAATGTGGATCCATGTTGACAGGAGTATCTCTCTGCTCCCCTTGTTGCAGGAGCTTGGTTCACATTGAGGACAGCTTCTTTCAGTCTGAGAATAAGCCTTCCTCCGGAGAGCTTTCTCAATGTGTGACGTTTGCTAGATTCCTAGCTCTGCCCTGGAGGCCCCACTGTGTAGCTCTCTGAGCTGAGTCAGAACTGGAGGAGGAAACTGTTTTCACTGAGAGATGCTGAAACTTCTTTTAGTTCATTTCTAAGCCCAGAGGGGACCCCTCTGCTTGTTTAGACTATAATCTCTAATACTTAGAAAATGAGGAATGCTCTGCTTTAATTTTCCTGTGGATTAGAGCAAATGTATTAGGGGAAAAAGCAGCAAGGATCCTGGCTTATTTAGGTGTTTACAGCTTATCAGGTATAAAGGTGAGGAAATACCAGAAGCTGACATACATAGACACATGGAGGCTTTACCACTGCAGAGAACATACCTCTGCCACCACCGGGCAGCCCAGCAGATAGTTATGGGGCAGCTCCTAGCAAGAACACTGACCCCATTCACAGCTGGAGCATAAGGCATCATGACTCACAGCTGGACTGGCCTCACAGATAGAAGCTAGGTGCCACTGAAGACTGGAATGCAGGTACTGGCAAGCAGCCGCTCCCTGGAAGGGTAAGCTGTGGGCTTGCAGGCTCCTCCTATTTCAAGCAATCTTAAGTTGTGTCCTGATGGCTGGAGTTCAGGGCTGGAACTGCAGTGAGCTCTGGGCAGGCACACTAGCTGACAAGACACCAGAGAGTATATATAGTGCTGAGGAAGAAAGGTGCTAGGCACCTTGTCAATGCCCCGGGGAGCCAGATGTTTTAATTCATGGCACAACATAAAAAAGGAGCTTTCATAAGAGTCTTATGTTCCTTTACTCAGGCCCACACAGCATGACTGGTCCAGGAAGTTATTATGAAAATAGACTTGCCTCTGGAAAGTCTGTGTGACTTAGACCGCTAGCAGTTCAACAAAACAGGAGGTTGCAGCTGCTGAGAAAAATGCTTCCAATGAAATTACTTGTCCATATCCAACTTGCTTATTTTCAGATCTCTCCTTCAGACACTAGCCAGAAGCCAGATAATAGAGAGGTACTGAGCAAAACTGATTTAACAGACAACCACAAGCCAGCTATTCAAAATATTTTTTTTCCAGGGGAGCTCCTTGAAGCTCACAAAGTCAAAATTTATGCTGAGTAGCCTAAAAAAAGTGTAACCAGGAGGACTCTTCTTACCTGGCCAGAAAGTTCCCTTTAGCAAGAGCAAGGTTTTTGCCACAGGTGAAATTGGAGGATTTTGCTTCTTATTCTCCTTTCCAAAGCAGCTTCCATTCCTCAACTCTGATAGCATCCCAGACTTTGAAACCAGCCCACTGTGTAGGAATTAGCACAGTATGTGTCCTCCGTGAAACTTCCTTGCGCCAGGAGCTGTTGCAGCTGAGAAAGACTGTTTCTCACAGAGTCATCTTCTTTGCAGAGTCCAACCTTGGCCTGGAAATTAGCATACACTGTCCTTGCCATACTTTTCAGCCCAACGGGGACATCTTGGAGAGTTTGCATGAGGTCCTGGAGATCAAGTTCAAAGGTGATAAAGAGCTGGGTCAGGGGAGGCTGTTGGGGAAGGGAAAGCTTGGATCATCTAAATTAAAAATGAGGTCTTGCTTTGCATATTTGAGCATTTTACATTGTGTAACATCTTAAAGCATACACATCTGGGTTTGCATGTTCATTATATGGGCATATCCACTGTATGCATAGGTTACAAAAGGAAGAAAGTAAGAGCAGGCTGGGTGGGCTTGTACAAGTGTCTGCAGAAAGGAATAATTTTGTATTTCAGTGTCTCTCTGGGAAGTTTAGCTTGGTGCCTTCTCAGGTTTCCACAGAGGCTCTGCTTTCCAGTTAGGGTGACTGAAACACACGGAAGTTAGGCATCCTGTGTGAGGTGGCTCAGAGAATCAGTGGCTTGGCTGGCCTAAGAACTAGGAACCTCCTGGCTTGCAGCCCTGGGCAGCAGCCACTGGCCCCCACAGGCTCCATTTCTGAGGCTGTTCTGCCGAGTGCCAATTATCTGACATCTTCTTTAAACCATTCATCTTTCTGCCTGTCCTGGGACCAAAGCCAGGAGTGAGTGGGATGGATTAATGGCCCCACCAGCAGTTTGCAAATGGTAAAACAGGTGGCCTGTAAGCCTCTATTTCAGGCCTGCAGCAGTCAGGTTCAGCAGAAATAAAGGGGTCCCTGTGAGGAAAGAAGTCCCAGAGTAAGTGGACGTCGTGCCTGAATCCCTTGCACCTGGTCCAAGAGAGTGTTAAATGCATTGAAAAGTCTTGTTGCATCCCCCACTTCCATGCTGATTTTTTTTTTGTGGATTGTTTTTCTCTGAAGGCATTGACAGTGAGGATGACTATGGTCGTGGGGACTTGGGACGCCTGAAGAAGCAGAAAGACTTGCATAATCCCCACCTCATCTTGATGATGTTACCCCCACATCGACTGGAGAGTCCGGTGTTGGGAGGCCAGAGAAAGAAACGGGCTCTAGATACCAACTACTGTTTCCGGTAAGTGAGAATCATGCCTGGATCCTGTGCCTGAGGTGGGTAAGCCTGGTGAGACACCATGCCTCCAGGAAAGGCAGACCTCTTCCAAGGGGGTTGTGGGTCACCATGGTGCCAGAAGGGCCACATGAGGAGCACAGCTCAGTGAGCTATTCCCTGTGGTGTCCAAGAAGGGGATGCTGGCCAGTTCAGCAGAGTTGCAATATGCTTCTGGCTGAGCTGCTGGCTCGAAGAGACTTGCAAGCACCTTCCTGGAGCCCGGTGTGGGCAGGGATCTGTAGTAGCACCCTACTAGTTGCTGCATCAGCTGGGTGCTGCCTCCCTGGGGTGGTGGGCAAGCTGCCTGCCAGCAGGCACAGGCCGTGCCAGGCTACTGAGCTGCCCCACTGCCACTTGCCTGCGCCGCTTCGCCGCACTTGGCGCGTGCAAACACCACGTCCCACTGGGCACTGCTGGTACTTGTCCTTCTGCTTGGGAAGCTGCATCTTGCAATCGCATGTAAGGCCCTCCTTTGCATTCACTGTGTTCCAATACTATGTTTCAGGAACCTGGAGGAGAACTGCTGCGTGCGTCCTCTGTACATTGACTTCCGACAGGACCTTGGCTGGAAGTGGGTCCACGAGCCTAAGGGCTACTTTGCTAACTTTTGTTCGGGCCCTTGTCCGTACCTCCGCAGCGCAGACACCACTCACAGCACGGTACATCCAGTATATTATCCTGTCAAGGCTTGTGGCTGTGTTTTCCCCTTCCTCCCCATGTCTGGTCATTATCTAGTCTCTTCAAAGCAGTAAAAGCAGTTCAGATCAATATTTGTAAAAACCATTTCAGGGAAACTGCAGAAAAAAGCCTAGGTGATTCAGGAAGGAGAACGTGCTTCCTTTGGAGTCAATACTGAGTCCGAGCTTTCAGGCAAATGTTGAGGAGAAGGATGCTGTTGTCTCTTGGATAAGATGTGAAACAGCAGGACTGATGGTTTTAGGGTACTTATGTGGCAGTGGCCATAGTATTAACTGAACTGTTCACATCAAACAGCAATTCTGCCTAAATTTCTCCTGCAGTTTGCACTGGATGGAGGATTTCTCTATGCTCTCTGCCAGGTTGTAATGCAAAACTGTTGTGCAATGGCACGTGCCTACCATCTACTGTCACAGGGGCAGCTGTAGCCCAAAAGTGAAGGGAAATCCATCTCCCTGTCTAGAAGTGAACACAGCCATTCAGTAAGATCTCCTTTCTGCACAGGTATCCTTTCCAGTAGGATTTATACGTGACCTATAGCAGGGAAGAACCTACTAGGCAGCGAGATTTGTGAGAAAAAAATGGCAGAAAGCAACGTCTTTAGATAACTTACATATAACCTCTCTTTAACATGAGTAGGCTGGTCAGTCTTTGGGAAGAATACAATCTGAGCCTGGCTAAAGTGGAAGAAAATAAAAGCAAGAGAAAAGCATAGGCATTGGAAAAGTATCAAGAGCAAAAGACAGACTAAGGATCAGACAGTCCACTGCTGAAGTAGGAAAAGCCAGAGGAAAATCCTGTGGTGCTGTCCACAGAAGAGAAAAGGCAGCAATCCAGATAATGCAACAGCTCACTAGCAACTTAGCTTCAGATTTCACTAAAAGAGTTACTGGAAAAAGCAGATTCAGCTGAAGAATGGATGACTAGGTAAGGATGATACTGCAGAAGAGATGCTAACATTTTCTTGACAGCTTGAGAGTTTGCACAGCACTAAGGTTCAGTGAAGCTCAAGGACTAATATCAGTGGGAACAGCTGATCTGTGGGAATGAAGGAGTGAACAGATGCTGGGCATTAAACACAAGACAAAGCAAGGGAATGAACAGCTTTGAAAGGGTAATGGGCATGTAGCTTCACCATCTGGTTGTCCTGAGAAGCTCTCTAGTAGATAACTGGCCAGAATCGGTGTGAGAGAAAGTAGATTTTAGAATGGTTCCTAATGTTCTGTTCTTGAGCAAGAAAGGAAACAAGCAGTAAGGTCAGTGAAGTGATCATAGAAACCTTTAGAACAATATAGCTGCTGACAGCTTGCCAGCACCAGCTAGGAAGAACATGATGAAAAGAAGACTTCTCATCAGTCTGTTTAACCTGCTGTTGAGTAGAGTAACCCCAGAGCATGTGGTATAGCCAGGGATACTTTGCTTATTATCCCAGAGAGTTTTTACCACAACTGTGATTACATGGATCTGGATGATATAACAGGATGTATCCTTAGCATTTCCCATCCCCAAAGACTGTAAAGTAGTTAAAATACAATGTGCCAGACCCTGTCATTTATACCAGATAAGCACTAAAGAGACCACAGTAGAGCAGGTGAGATCATGTTTTGGCCCCACAGCTCAAGAAGCTGCTTACTGCAGAGAAATGGCCACCTCTGGCAAGAAATATGGCAACTGTTCTGTAGTGGTTACATGGCTGCAGTGTACAGTCATCTGTGGGCTGGGGCCAGCTGGGAGGAAGAATCCAGTGGGGTCCCACAGGACACTCTCCTGGCTCCAGCATTATAGTGTAATGACTTGGAGGATAGAGTGGAGGGGGAAGGCATCAGACAGTTCAAAGCTGGGAGGGAATTGTGGATACTTGAGAGGACTGGCATCCATCCAGTGCTATCTGGAGATGTTGGTTGAAATAAGCAGCACTGATACTGTTTCTTCTGGTTTCTTTATAGAATCCAAGAAAACGTGGCCCCAGGCTGGTTACACCCAGCCTTGTTAAAAGCAAAAATTGTGACATTCTGCTGTACCAATTTAGAGATGAAAGGAGACAACTACTTACACTCTGTCAACCCTTAGGCGTCAGTGACAGAGAGCAAGGCTGTTACAGTTAAAATACAGAGTTGTAAAAGTCAGGCCAGGGCAGGTGAGACCCTTTAGAAGCAGGCCATGATCGGGAAGTGACAGGGGAGTATTCCTCAATTCAGGGAAATACCCTCTGATGAGCACAGTCCAAACCCCTAGAGGCCTATGGACTTTGCAGCCCCATCCTGTCCTCAACCAACTTAAACATATTCCTGACATTTCCTTTGTTTCTGCAGGTGCTGGGTTTATACAACACGCTGAACCCTGAGGCATCTGCTTCGCCCTGCTGTGTGCCCCAGGACCTGGAGCCGCTCACTATCTTGTACTATGTTGGGAGGACCCCCAAAGTGGAGCAGCTCTCCAACATGGTGGTGAAATCCTGCAAGTGCAGCTGAAAGGGCCCCTGGCCAACCCAAAGCCAAGAGAAAAACTGTCAGCACCCACTCTCCTGCTCCCAGGCTAACACAAAGAGAACTGGGGGTCAGAGACTATGCATGCTGAGGGCCAAGTGCCAAACCCTGTGGCTTAAAGTCTGGCAGCCCTTGGGGATCTCTTCTGGAACACTTCTTGGTTGTCTTGGCAGTGCAGCATTCCTTCTAGGAATTACTTTGGTGACACAAAGGCCACACTCTCCAAAATGGCTGGACAGTTGGTGTGGAAGTGAAGGATAAGGTGGAGGAACTGCTGTGTATTTGAATGCTGGGTGGTTGAGCTGGGAAAACGAGAAAGAGAAAGCAGGTGCAAGGGGGAATGGAAATGGGGAGATGTTTTCTATTCTAGCTTTAGCTATCTTAAGACCTCAACCCTCCCCACTGGCCTGAAGTACTAAAGGTTTTCCCTGTAGGAGGAAACCTTGTAAGTTTCTTTAGAGAAGGAAAATGCACCAAGATGGGAAGTTGCTGAGAGAAGAAACGTGCAGAGATATACTTAAGACTTTTGTTCCTCAGAGCTGTGATCCAAGAGTCCTGCAACTGAAACCATGTCTGCCAAACCTCTTAAGTTCAGTTGACAGATCCTGCCTATTGGCTTCCAAATGGAAACTGCAAGGCTCCCAGCCAGCCTACTGAGGGTGGGCAAATACAAGGAAAGAGGGTGCTGAGTCCATTTTCAGAGAGACTGGTGTCTCCATTCAGCTCTTTCACCTTCCTGGAGTTTCTAAGAGATGGTTTCAGGTCAGGGCAGGAGCAATATCTGTGGGTACCTGAATATTGGGCCCATTCATTCGTGATCTGACACACCCTGAGGACCTCTTGTCTGTTGTGGTTTGTGAGGTGCTTTGGGGTGTTCTGCACCTGTTCTGCATGATGACCTGAACATGACCTAGGTCTCACCTGCCAAGACTTAAAAAATAGTAATCTCAAAAACTTTGCAAAAAATAAATATTTTGGGGGGAGATGCTAATTTTTTCACAAGCAAGTTGTTTGTTGAAGAGTTAGATGATTTGTCGTTTTTAAAGTGCTACCCCTGTGACATACTCAGTCTAAAATTTTTACCCTTTCCAAAATGTCTCGTCAAAGGAATAGATAGAATTTAGGTTGGCAAGGGAATCCCAATATGGAAATTCCTTGTTACCCTCAAACTGTGCCTGGTGTATATGTGCCCTGTCTCACCCTAGTCCTTCAGACATGTATATTACCTCTGGCATCTGCTTTTGATAGATTCATATAAAGCTCCCTTCAAATATAAAACACTTCCAACAATACTGTTTAAATACCCAAGGTAGTGCAGCTGACAAATGTCCTGTGTCCATTTGAATATATATGGTCTGCCAGTGTAGACCTGTACATACCCACCTGTCTTCCTCATTTACCATGAACATTCCAGATGCTCATAGAAAAGGTGACACATGTTGCCCCAGCAGGAAATCAGTGTACTCTTTTAAATGGCCTTTTTCAGCCATAGATACTCCCAGGGGTAAAAATCTCTGTCTGTCTCTGATTCCCCAAACTACAACTACACAAAGTCATATTCTAGAGACCACAGTGAGGTTCCTCCCTGTCCCCTCCCAATTTCTGGTCCCCAGCAACTGAGTGTAAAATGACACCTAGCTGGTTAATTGCTTGTGGCCAGGGCTCTCCAGGGTCGGCTCAAATTCAGCTCTTCCATCAAGCCCTTCACAATAGTGGCTGCTTCCTGATACCTCATGTGAGGCTGCCATAACATGTAAACTCAGACATCTTAATAAACTGTAAACAACCCTTCCTGCACTATCAGCAGCTGGCTAGAGGTTAGCAAGGGTGAGTCAGTGGAGGGAGCCCACCAACCTGTGTGATGTTCTGGCTGGGGCACACATGCTCTGATAGAGGTGCTCCCCAACACTTGGCTTTATCCCTTTCATCTCTCTGAGGCTCCCTGACCGTGTCACTGGTGTGATGATGAAAGGTGCAGCTCTGATCAGTCCTGCAGCCCTACAGCATTGGCTGTGCCCTGTACAGCTCTCCATGCCCATGCTTCCCTGCTGCCTGCTGAGGAGGGAGCAAATAAATATGTTACAACTACACTGCCATGCTGTTAGGCTGATAGGCCAGAATAGTGGCTGCGACGGAGTGGGCGTGGGGAAAATCCAGATGCCTGTTGGCATAGGAATTCACTCTGATCTTTTAGTAGCAGCCCCTAGAGAGGTTTTGGTTTACGAGCTGCATTTTGGTCATTGTTTCTCCTGAACCCTGGTCTGGCTTTGTTCCCCATCCCCTTGAAGGGCTTCTTTGCTAGTAAAGTGGGGGAAAAATCCCCAAACAAATGAGGAGGGGGAGCTGCAAAGGGTTGAGATAGAGCACTTGCACAGCTGAAAGTCCTGCATGGCACTTGGAACACATTGGAATCACCCACGGATTAAGCCTGTCAGCCCCTTGGGGTCTGTCTTACTGGCCCTTGTTCCTCAGTGGCAGGAAGGGGTGGCAGAAGAACCAAGCCTTTTGCCTCTTGGCAAAAGAGGCAAAATGACAATCAGGGGAGAAAAGTGTTGGTGTGTCCAACCAGCGTGGACACAAGTACGCTCAAGAGTACAGTAATCTCTGAAATCCGACACATTTCAGTTACTGCTTCTCTTTGCAGCCTTCCGTTTCCCTAGCAACATTTGAGAATTAGATTTGTAAGACAGGCTCCAAAATAATTTTCTTAAAATTAAAATAGCATTTCTAGGGGTGTTCTAGCTATAATTCAGCAATAAACTATACTAGCTACATGGTGTTTAGTAACTGACTGAATACTCTCCTGAGTGCAGGCACACCAAAATGTTTCAGGACAATTGTGTGAGAAGGCAGAGGGCAATTTTCTATATGCTGTTACTAGCTAGCAAATTGAAGAAGACAATGGGAAAGAAAAAATGGGATCTTCATTGCCAACACTGAATACAACTCTCAACAGTTCCCTTTTTGTTTGCAGAAACAAACAAAAGCTGATGAAAACAAGCCCAGCACACTTTGTCTCTTTAACAAAGATCAATGGTTAGAAAGAGTGAAAAACCCCTATTCTGTAGTGCCATAAGACAGATCCTGCACAGATGATCAAACCACCATCTGTATAGTCCCCGTTTCTCTGTGGCAAACTCTATTATAGCATGTAAAAGGCTTACACCTTGCTTTTCAGGCTGTAGTGTATTGTAGAGCTCAGAGAGGAACACTGCTTCAGTGAGTACAGGAATGTACACTTACACTTCAGCAACGAATAGTCTTTGGAGACTAAATGTGTCTTTGTTCCCTGGTCTTTGGGTTGGATGATCTCTAGCTATCTCACTGCATTTACATAAAGCACATCCCTGTTGCCACTGTGCGAACTGGGATATGCTGCTTTTTGTTTCACCTTTCCATAACCAACATGCATCAATACACCCAGTCAAAAAGATGGACCGTGCCCAAAAGTAATATAAGATACAGAGGACAAATTTACTTGTCCACTACTCTGGCAACATCCTAGCTGTTCTGCTCGGTCCTGTCTCACATCTCTCTGTTGTAGCTACCAAATTTTCATTTTCTCAGTTCACAGATCTTTACCTTTCTGTGTTACTCTGAAGTTTTCCTTACCTGTGACAAAAGTGTCCTCATCAGAGCAATATACAGGTCTCCTGGCTCAAGACTACTGTGCAAATAAAATCACTACAGCCATGCCATGACAGAAGAGGATCCATTGCAATGTGTCAGGAGGTAGATGTCTTCAGTATGGTCTCAGGTCCAATGCAGGGCAGGTTCAGTATCACACGGTGACCAGGATGCAGCTCTAGGGCCAGCTCCACTGTGCAGAAAAGGCTTCTTGCCCACTCCAAGTGTTTTTGATGGCATACAGAATGTCACATCTACAGTACTGGCTTGTTTTCTCTAATAGGTGATTGAAAGGCAATGAAATCAACAAAGAAGTTTTCAATCCATACGGAGTCAACAGCGCTCTATCTACACACTTGCAAAACTATACCAGTTTGTGGTTTTATGGGTTGACTATAAACTTGAGTTGTGGTTTAGAGTAACAGCAAAAATTTCGATATAGCACAAGGAGGAAAATATGCCTTCTAATTCTTTAAAGATAACATCTCTTAGATTCTTACTTTTACATTCAGAATCACTAGAAAATATTGGTCAAAGCTATATAAAATTATGTTTAGTGAAAGAACAACTGGGCTTTCTCTGCTTTACCAATATTTTCTTTTCTATACAGGAAGTCATTTAAACCCTGGTTCAGTTTTGATGCAATTCCAGAAGTGAGAGATGGAAACGACTAAGCTCACTGTCTCTTGTCCTTCTTTGAAGAGAGGCTTCAGATGCCCTGTACAAATGCAAGATCCATTATCATGCAACAAGTCAATGTAGAAGAGATGAGACAGTTTACTCACTGGAAAATAGATTGTCTTAGAAATGAATTCTGGTACAGCAACAAGGAATACAGAAAATGAAAATCGCTAATTAATGGTTGCCGTTACCTAAATGATAGTAATGCGTTTGAGATGCCACTAATACCCATAATTTCAGAAAGAATGTGGTACAGCACTGCTCCACAGCGTGTCACAGATGTCACAGTGTGTTTCCAGGAAAAAACAATTTCCAAGATTACAGACCTCAGTTATTCATCTGCTTTTAGAACACCCTTATCTAGGGCTATGTTGCTTTGGGAAGATGAAGAGATGATGGACTGAAGGCATTCAATCAAGCATTTTTTGGAAAGTATGGGCCCCATACTGGGCCCAGTATGATTTGAAGAAAAATACACTTGGGGATAAGGACCTTTCTATCTAGTACAGAATAACAGTTTATTTATAGCTGTGGTCTGTGGCAAAAAAAACCCCCATAAGATAATTAGTTTCCCACATCCTGCATACTTAGTGAACAGCTTTCAGGCAGAAACTCTGTCCCCTACGGTTTATGCTGGTACTGTTGAACCATTATCCAGGAATACCAGTCTTTCAAGCGGTACCTTCTGAAGACAAAGACTGATTTCTCCCCCTTTCAGAGGCATAGTGGTCTTTGTGCAGGGTGATATTCCTTGTCTCTCATTCCACTTAGTTGACTAGGCAAGATTACAGAATCATAGAATGGTTTGGGTTGGAAGGGACCTTAAAGATCATCCAGTTCCAACCCCCTGCCACAGCAGGAGTCACTAGACCAGGTTCCTCAGAGCTCTATCCAGCCTGGCCTTGAATACCTCCAGGGATGGGGCATCCACGACTTCTTTGGGCAACCTGTTCCAATGCCTCACCACCCTAACAGTAAAGAATGTTTTCCTAATATCTAATCTGAACTTACTCTCTTTTAATTTAAATCCATTCCCTTTTATCCTGTCCCTTTTGTGACATACAAAAGTCCCTCTCTGTCTTTCTTGTAGGCTTCTTTCAGGTACTGAAAGGCCACAGTTAGGTCATCCCTAAGCTGTCTCTTTTCCAGGCTGACAAACCCAATTCTCTCAGCCTGGAGCCTCATAGGTAAGGTGCTCCATCCCTCTAATCACCTTGCTGGCATTCCTCTGGACTCACTCCAACAGCTCAGTATCCTTCTGCTGGGGACCACAGAGCTGGACACAGCACTGCAGGTGGGCTCTCACCAGAATGGAGTAGAGGGGCAGAAGCACCTCCCTGGACCTGCTGCTCACACTGCTTTTGATGCAGCTCAGGGTACGTTTGGCTTTTATGGCTGCAAGTGCACATTGCTGGGTCATGTCCAGGCTCTCACCCACCAGCACCCCCAAGTCCTTCTCAGCAGGGCCACTCTAAATCTATTCACCCCCCAGCCTGTATTGACACCAGGGGTTGCCCTGACCCAGGTGCAGCACGTTATACTTGGGTCTTGTTAAGCCTCATGAGATTCCCTTGGGCTCACTTTGCAAGCTTGTTGAGGTCCTCTGGATGGCATCCCGTCCTTCAGCTGTGAGGGAAGAAAAGGAAGATGATACCTCATTGCCATCCACAGAAACCAATGCAAGAAATAATTAACAAGTAGGTATTGGGCATGCTGCAGAAAGCAAAGGTGACTTCCTTTGTCTGGTCTGCCAACAGTGAGCCATTTCTCACTACCTGTTTAGATGATACTCATTCATCAGATACAGAAATCAGCATGAGGCATTATAATAATACGTCATGGCCAGTGCATGTACACCATTTGATGAAAGAAGCCAGCTGGGTGATATCAAACCAGAGATTTCCTGACATTTTTCAGGAAAGATTTCTTCTTTCTCCTGAAGTTATTATCCTCTTCAGGAAGCAGACAAAACAAAGATTTGCTGTTCAGCCAGGGGCAAATCTTACAGGATTTGTACAATGCACATGGTGTAATGACTGGGGAATGTCTTGGTAACCATGTTCTGGTCTTTTCTTGAAACAAAAAATTGGTCTTTTGAAGTGCTGAAACCCTCTTGCAGGTAGGCTAGAGGCTTGGGAGATATCCATCGTTTTCAAGAATTTGTAAGAACCTCCACTTGTGGAAGAAAGCAGTAGCAGACAGTCTGACCCACAAGAGTCTTTGGAAGGCACCCAGCTTGCAACAAGCTGCCTTGCATGACACAATTTGACATCTGGAGACTCGCTATAGAAATTTCTTAAGTATGGTTCAGGATCTGAAGATCTCATTTGGACACCACCATGCTAAGTGCTCTATCATGCTAATCTGAAGAACTAGAAACAAATGAACAGAACAACAAAGAGAAACAAAACAAAGGAGATGGCAATAAAATTTCAGGGAAGTATGGTGTGGCAACAGTCACAATGTACTAACACATTTTTTATTGTCCTAATTTTTATCCATTTCATCTTCCTTCAGCCAAGTCATCATTTAAAAGACCTAAGAAACTTGCTGGGCCACAATTTGGCAGGAAGAATCAACAATCTTTATTCTTAGATATTTCTCAAAAGAAATTTTTAGTAAACACATGGAGACCTGAGTTTTGTAGGTCTGTGGATAAGAAAAAAAGATTCCTAGCTGGTATCATGGACAAAATGTATTCCACATTGAATTTCTGGAATTAGAAATGGTAGAGAAAACACTTTCAGGAGGGCAGACAGCCCCAATTTAAACAGGGGGAGCAATTGGAAGAAAAAGTAACTACTGGCACCAACGGGATGCCTACACAACTCCATTACCTTGTCTGCAGATTCACAGCTGTCCATCTGCACCTTGAAGAATGGCACAGACATCCTGGATGTATTAAATACATTACATTAAATGTATCTGACACAACATGATCTTTTCAGAAGATCATATAAATAAGGCAAGACCACTGGAAATCCATAAGGTGAACCCTATGCAGTAATTACTGGGAACAAAGTGGAAAAATCCCTTGTCATTTTTCTTCCCCAATCTCAGAAAAAAACCCCAATTTTACAGGAAAATGAGGGAGTGATAGTTTGGACTTGGCAGTACAGGAACTTTTCAAAGTTGACTTTTGACATGATAGTAGTCAAGACACAGGGATTTATTCAATCAGTCCAAAACATATTTTGGGGAGATTTTATGATTTTCAACATGACTATACTAAGTACAGTAACTTGTCTCCTCTTAGCATGCAGGAAGGAGACTACACTTTACCCCTGCTATAACTGTAGTGAAATAAGATTTTCTAAAATACTCTTGCAGGGACACCAGATTAAACTAATGTTCTGGGCTTGTCTTCTGTTGCACATCTCAGAACAGGAGCAGCCAAAAGGCTAAGCAGAGTGCTGTAACTGCTTTTAGGGATAACAGCACCTCTTTCAGCTGCCTCAAACAAATGACAAAAATCATGTTAATAAAAGTTGCATTTCTAACAGCGCCTTAATTCTTAATGATTACGTAAAATTTGGGATTTTTAAGGCTGATTTGTTTGTCTGATAGCTTAGATAAACAAGCCACTTCTTTCCAAAGAATATAAGAGTTCTCAAGCTTATTGTGTGTGTACTGTAGACATGAACCTGTAGAGAAGAGGCCCCGTTAAGTATACTCTTCTCCCTAGGGAACCACTATGATTCACTGAATACCACTGGCACAGGCTTCACACCAGGATCTCCATATTGATCAGTGATTCTTTCCTTTAAATTTGAAACAGCAGTGAAAACTCTTTTTCAATTAGGGACATTAAAATCCTTTTTTGTTAAGGTAATAGAGCAGACTCTTCAGGGCAGACTTGGTGTGTTCTCACCTTTAGTTCACTAGAGTTTGTCCTCCTGCATTACAACTATACAGGGAGACTCAGAATCGAACAATTTTGAGATCAGTCTGTGTTTCCTAACTGCTCATCTCTTAAGTCAGCAGGGATACTTCATTCTGTAGAAAAGACAGCATGTTCTAAAGTGGGAAGAAACCAGTTACCAGGTTGTGTGTTGTGGTTGTGCACATTCACCTTGAAGGTGGCTCTGCACTTGAGCTCTTTGGAAGACAAAGATGGCAAGATATGAAATGTAAATGAATAAGATAATAGCTTCAGTTAGTGTAAAGTATTTTCTTTTTCATATTTATGTGATTAACCATTTGCAAACATCATATTATGGATGACTTCCATATAGCAACCTAATTTCCACCAAAATCACAATTTGCCTACAGGTGGACCTTTGTATCCCTTATGCTCTTTTAAAAGCTTCATCATTCTGACAGGCTCTGCAATATATAGTGCCCAACGAGGTGAAAGTGTAGAAAAGCTGCATGTGACAACTTGGCAGATGCCAGCAATGGAGACTTTTCTTAAGGAACTCAACACCACAGAGTGAATTCTGGTGGAACATGCCACTGTCATGGAAGGTAGCTTTGTCTTGGCTGTTCAAGTAGTCTGTACTGCAACTGCCAAAATAAAACATCCATACAAAGTCAGACTAAAGACCATCTAGCCCAGCTCTCATCAGTGATCAACAGCCCATGCCTGAAAGAGAAGGTAAAAATCAGAAAAGCCCATTGTGAGACTTCCCCAGAATAGTCACTTGAAATGTCTTAGAAACTTCCTGCTTGTTTTTTCAGTTTTAATATTGAATATGCCCTAATAGAGTACTTTTTCATGGATTTGTCTACTTTTCAAACCACATATGCCTTTTTGTATTCACATCTTGTAACAAGGAGTGCCACAGGTCAAGTACATACTGTGAAAAAAAGCTGCCACTCTCCCCCACCTTTCTTTTTTTTCTTTGAAGCTGATATCTGTTAGTTTCATTTGATGCTCCTACTTCTAGTAGACACGATTGTAAGCAGTTATTCCTTTTTCAACTCCCTTACATTCCTCCTTGCCCATCTCTTTTCCAATTAACCACTTTCTGCATGAAGAGAACTATGAATGTAAAGGTCTCGGTATAAGCAACCTCAATTTTGTAAAGCTATAAAAGGGCCTCCCGAGGTCTGGTGCAAACAAGGATGTCTTGGCTCTAGAAACATAACGTTCTAGAAAGAAGGAATTCAAGTCCCATATTTAAGTAAAGCCTCAGAAGCTTCTTTTGGAAGAAACTTATGGCAGATCCACAGGAATAATGCATTCAGAAAGGAAATAGTATGAAGAGGATTAATCAGCCATTTACTGCAACCAAAAATCCAACTATTTAAACACCAGCAAATAACCTATCCAGATTTCAACAGTGAGCCCAGGATTATTATGAGCAGCAAATGTACGACTGACTGAAGAAAAAAGTCCTTGGCAGTTTTATCAAGTAAACCTTTACAAAAATAAGTCAGGAGCCAGAATACTTTTGTTTCGAGCAAATAATCCAAAATTACTAGAACTGTTGTATTAGTACAAGGTACGAGCCTGAAAGAATGAGGGCTGAGAATCCAAGTCTGTTCTGTAAAGTCATCTGTAAGTCAATGATCTCCTTCACAGATAAAGAAGAAGAATGGTCTATCACTGCCAGCCATTCAACTCCATGCATATTGAGACTCCATATTTTGGTATGAGGAAGAGGCACAGCACTGGAATTCCTCCTAGTTAACAAAGGTCTCAATACCAAAACCTACTTTCACAGTGTGGAACCAGTATCGGAGATATGTATGTCAACCTTTCAAGCATCAAAATGAGGAGCAATTCCAACAAACCATGATTGTCCAAAAACATTCTATTCTCAAGACTAGATAATTTCAGTATGTCTTGCTGGCATCCAAGACTAAGTGGTCTATCTAGTGCCACGTGTTCACCCACTGATGGCACTCACGTGACTTGTGAGCCTGTTTTAAAGGCCAAGATAAAACATGTAAAAGGGAACTTAACACTTCATATATTGAGTACAAGTCAGCTCTTCTGGAGAGGAGAATCTAATACCCCTCCCTTAATTCTTATGTTGTAGTATGCTCATCAGCTAAACACAGCACAAGATGCTGCATGAACTCTGCATTACCTCAGCCTCCAGGACTCTGATGTACACATTACTCCTTTCAAGACTGACTCTCTGTCATTAGAACATTAGAAGTAATGCAAGCATCACAGAAGAGGAGAATCCCTCGATTACATTATTCAGTGTTACCACTGAACCAGATTCTGAATGACTGTTGGGCATTCTACTGGTAATTTTCTTTTCTCACAGTAAAGAAAGGCACTTTTGATGAAACTTGTTGATGAATACAGGGAAGTAAATGTCAAAAAAGTAGAGAAAAATAATCTGCACTTGAAGAACACCTATATAATTCTACTCCCCTTGTGCAACTATTATAAATCCAAAATGTTTTGCTATTCTACTTTCCTCCCTTGTACTAGAAAAACACTTCCCGTAAAATGCCTCCTCTACCAAGTTGTGTGGGAAACAGTTCTATGCCTTCCCACTGAATTTCTTTCCTGAATCATGCTCTGAGAGGTTTTTGAAAAGGGACAGACATGGAAGTAGCAGAGGTGTGAAGAGATAAAATGCATATGTTATCTTTCAGTAACAGCACCCACCATGCACAAAGACATATAGGGACTCCAGGATGAGGAATATGGGGAGATGGAAAAAGTAAGAGACTGGAATCACATGATTTGTTCCTGATTCTCTATTGCACATGCTCTCAATGTAACAGCGTTTGTGCTCAGAGCTGGGATCAGCAGATGCCCAAGGCAAAGGAATACTGCTATGTCCTTTGATGCTGTGGCTGCCCTAACATATCCTGAGAATGAGCAGCACTTCAGGGTCTAGGTGTTTGGCTTCAGGTAAACAACCAGTCTTGATACCCCTGGGGTTTTTTGGTAGTTGCTGGAAACAGAAGAAAAATTTTCCAGGGGCAAAGGATGCAAGGCTTCACTCTTCTGATGCTGACAAAATTTGTCCCTTCAAAATGATGGTCTTAGACTGCACTTAGAATGCACTGTGCATTTTTCTGAATATTTAAAAAACCTTAGAGACAGGATGTTTGATATACTGCTACTAAGTCATCACAGTTACAGGTGTGGGGTGGGCCACATCTAACTTGCAATGCAAAGAAGTTCAGAAAACAAGACTATAACCAAGTACAAATCATTATCCCAAAATGAGTGGGCGGGAGATTGGCAAAGCTGCAAAACAATTAACCTGTGTTCATAATAAGTCAGGATTAATTGGTAAGTTTCTTGACAGAGATGTAACAATGCTGCTTCTGCTAATAACTCTCATAAGACTATCACCTTTCCTGGGCTAACTGCATTTAAATCTCTATCCTTCAAACATCTCTATAGTTTTCAATGGTGATTGTGATAACCTAACAAAACAAACTAGAGAACAAAAACAGACATGAGAGTTCCACAAGGATATATATCCTATAGCTTCAATCCTGCACATGAAAGCTAGTGGAATAAAGATAACTCAGATCCTTCTGGAGGAAAAAAAGGAATGGAATCATTACTTAGTGAAGCTAAATCTTATAGGGAAGCAGCCCCTGCAAAATTTCCAGAACGGAACTGGAAGCTACAGCCAATACCACACATAGCAGAGTAGGCTGTGAGAAGAGAGACCCAAGGTCTTGAAGTCCACAGCTGCTGAGGATGTGGAAAAGTCTGAAGTAACAACTTGCACTTATCATGAGCCAACAATTTGATGCACCAGTAGAAACATCTATCTTTGAGATCTGTGGGTGGAATTCAATGATTGCAGACATGATCTGAAAGTAACTTCACAAGATTTTACAAATCTCTTGGTCACTGATGATATGTGATGGCAGCACAGGCAGCAGAAAAATGCTGTAGACATTCATGAAGAACACAGCTGAAAAAATGCAAAGAAAGTGAACAGGATCATGACTGCCTAATGGAAATGAAAAATAAGTCAATGAAGGGAACACCTATATCAGAGAGCTGTATTTTGGACAAGTGAAGTATTCAATGCGTTTCATATGTGTGAGTGGAACAGAATTAGAAAAATGCACATTCTGTCCTATGAATTCATGCCTGAAGCAAGTGATGGTGAAACTAGTGGGGTATGAACATAATTATTCAACCTTCTATCTATCTACCTGGCCTTGAGTGACAGAAAATAAGCAGAATCCAAGAGTGGACATGAACACAATCATTTCCAGTGAAAACACTTTCCCCTTCTGACATGGTTTCTTCTGTCAGCCCTTTGAGTTGATCGTTATCTACTTGCCAACACATTAGAATGATCTCTTAACACGACTATACAGGCTATAAATGACAGGGCAGCTGTGGAATAAGAAAGGAGATCAAACAGGATGTTGACTCCAATCTCAGAGGACTCTGATACAAGCAAAGGGAGATTATGTACCCTTTGAGAATTGAAATTATACTCCTTGGTGTTGGACAAGGCAGAAGCTGCAAAACACTGAGTTTTCCTTTGTCTGGGCACCCACAAAGAGCCAGAGCTGAAGCTGCTTCCTGTTCATTTTAAGGATGGATGGATCTTCTCTCCAATACGTTTTTCAGCTGCTGATGTTGTTTCCTAACACAAGCAAACTGATTTTCATAACATTAGTCAAATTTTAACTGGAGTGCTTCACTAAGCCACTACTGTAATTGATAAGAGCCACCTAGGCCTTAGGGTTCAAGGTCGGATCTGAAAATATCAGCCAATTAAAAAAGTTTATAAAGCCTAAACAAACAGAAATCAAAACACAAAAATAAGCCACACAGAACATAAGCATCCAACAGCGAATTATAGAGACAGATTTAAAATCCTGTTCAGTACAATGACAACAAATATTTTGGGGGTGTGGATTAATAACTAAAATTACAACCAAAACAAACAAATGAAATTACTTTATTCAAACCGATCATTTCTATGGTTCTGTGCCAAAATTCAAGATGGCAACAAACACAGATGTCTCCAGTCATATGTTCTAATATTTTTCTCTGCTGATGGTTGCCATGTGATGAAAGCACAGAATCTTGGCTGTTACCAGACTAGGACAGACTGAAAGGGTTGAGCAAATGAGATTTTATGTTCAAACCTGGACCTTAGGAAGAACAGCTGGAGGAAAGATCTCTTGTTGTACAGAAAGATCTCACAGTTAGTGATCACAAAGGGATGGAAGGAAGGGACCTAAAGACTCAGCAGCAGAAGCTCTCAGAGGCAATCATTCACCTCAGCGTGCAGGTGTATCACCACGATCTGCTTCCACGGATGTTCAGGTACTCTCTTCAGTGGGTTTTCCTCTCACCAAGGCCTCCTCTTCTCTCTTTTCTGGCTGTTAGGGGAGTGTGGTGGTATGAAGTCACCGCTGCTTTTTCCTTTGCCCCATACTTGAAGCAACACTCTGGATTCTTCACCTGGTGTTGTGTGTTAATCCTTCTCTGCAAGCAGAGGCTGGAAAAAAACAAAGTTTTTTTACTCAAAGATTTTAAGTAATCACAGAGGGCTGTTATGTGTGGAAAAACTGCTGTACTGCTCTGCACATCTCAGCCATCACCAGAAATCTGGGTCTTCCTATCACACAACCTCTCCCTGCCCTAATAGATGAGATCACAAATCAGTATAACAAAACTTAACTTCATAAGCTTCTGTGTGAAAAAGTAGTCTTTGTATTCCTCTTGAGCACCAGACTACCTTCTTCACTCTTTGCTTCTGACTCACATGACTCATCTATTCACCTGCATCCTCCTCTAAATCCTTCTCCCATATCAGTATGCTTTGTCTTTTTTCTTTGGGTCTTTTATTGATTTCCTTGTATGAGAGTCTACTTCCCCACTCCAGCACATGCTGAGGACCTTGGTGCAGGAGAGATGGGGGTATAAGAAGGTTGATCTTAAAAGAAACCAAATGGGGATAAGGAAAAAAATTTTTCTTCCTACTATTATAAAGATATATTTTTGACTTCTACATACTGCAACATTCTCCTATTTAGGCATGTTATGGGGAAAAGTCAGTATCATCTTCACTTCTTTTACTTAAACATCCTTAGTCCTTTAAAAAGAAAAATCCCAAACACTTAGAAACGTACAAGGTTTATTTTGGACAGTTTGCATTTTGCATCTAATCTAGTAGGTAAAGCTTGTCCTGTGTATTGGCACATTGGCTTGCTCCTAAACATGAGTGACATTTGTTGAGAGCTGTTTATTAAAAACATTGCTGTATTTTAAAAAATACATTCTCCTTGAGAGTCCAGCACAGAGCCAAACATCACAGAGCACAGAGGACCTGGAAAGATGTTTAGAAAGCAGGATTGCCAGCTATGTCACTGCACAGAAAGTTTGGAAACTGAACTAGAAATCAAACTGTCAACCATGTGTATTAAGATAGGATACCAGTCCAGAAACTTATCCCTTTGCAACATAAGGAAACAAAGGAAACAAAGGCACATGAGAGGCAGCCAAATTCAACCTCATTTCCCTTTTTTGAAGAGACTTTTGAGCTTTCCTATTCCTACAGAAACGCACAGTACAGTTTGTCTTTTCTCACAAACTGAATTAAAATCACTTTGCTCAAGCTCTTGTATGTCTACCTTGAGGACTGAGCACAGAGAGGAGCATTCCTAGGTCTATAAGTAAATATATAGGTTCCTAACATGAGTGCAGCTCACAGCCAATACAATAATTTCATAAATATTAATGTATATAATTCTATGAAGTTTTATCATTTCAAAGCTACCGGTGAGCATTTCACCTCCTCTTCTGCTTGAGTAAGTGGAACGGAAAAAAAGCTCATTCCTGACAGAAGCCGACATTAAGGGTTGATTCTCTCCAGTGATAAGAGTCATTGCAGCGAATCACCACATATGACAGAATGAATTTCCTTTATTCTCTGCCTGCCAGGAGGTGTTAAAATATCTGCCCATATGTCTGTCCACATGTTTACACACCATTATGTCATACGTGACTGCACCTCAAAAACTCAGAAGAGTCACACAGTGGGAAGAAAAGGATCATCTCAATTTTATGGATATGATTCTGAGTTACAAGGAAACCACAGGAGTTGTGTAAAGTCATTTAAGAGATACCTGCACACTAAAATTCAGTGCCATATAGACTTCCCCAGCACAGATGTACACAGCCTTGGTCATACACCAGCACCTAATCTACTGTGCTTCCAAGCTGCAGGAATGAGACAGAGCAGAGCACTAGGCGAGATGACAGTACTGGGTCAGGGACCTATGCTAATATTTTTTAGAGCTAGTTTGGGCTGTTTCATCATATCTGCAGAAAGTTTGCAGGAGAACTGAGAAGCATGTTGAAGTCTCATGAATCCAGTGTTGAAAGCAGGAACTTTCTTTCTCCCTGAAAAGCTAGGATTAGAAATTCAGATTTTTTTTTTTTTTAATCCCAGAGCAGAGGGAATTTTTAATCCGACTGATGCCCAGCATTCTCTTGATAATATACAGTGCAACTAAGAAAGGCAATAAATAAATGGAGTTTATTTATATCCATGACTGACTGACACTAGCCAGCCAGGACAGCTGGCAACAGAAAGCCAGCCCTCCCTCCCCCATATTTTGGGCACAATTTCAACCTTCCTTGCTGGACTAGCCAGGCCAGAGAAAGCAGCAAGTCCAAGTCATGAAAATTTTGTTGGGGGCATGAGAGGTGGGGAGGGGGAGGTGTGGGTGTGTGTGAGGGGAGCATGATGTGTGTGTGTGACACAGACAGTACACACAACTGTCATGAACAGTATAAACAACTGTATTACACCGAAGTCTTGCTGTACAAAAAGAGCAGTGAGCAGACTCATTGACAAGAGAGAAATAGCAGTGGAAGTCAGCATGAGCCTTCCTGCTTCCCATTTTAAAGAGACTGTGTCTTTAACACACACACACACACACACACACACACACATACACACACATACACACACACACACACCCCCTGACTGCTAATGCCCTTCTGTACTTGACAGCCTTCATTCTGGTATCTCATTCACCTCCTTACTCCCCAGTTTATTGCGGTTCTCTCTTCTCTGGCTCTTCCCCACATTTCATTTCAAAACTTCAGACACTCCTTTTACCCTATTCACACAAATTTTGGCTTCTATTTTTAGTTCTCAATAAAATAATGCCAGATTAAAACAAAATCCAATTTGGATGGCAAAATCATCCTCTCTATAGGTAGCTTAATGCCAAAGGGCCAGATGTGAGACAGAAGTAGCCAAGATGTTATATAACCTCTCCCCAGCCTCTGCACACCTGGTCTTGAATGACATTTCCAACACAGCAAGAAAATACAAGCAGTTCGTCACCACCTCACTACTGAGAACAAGCAATGATCAGCCGCCAGTCAGGCAAAAATGCCAACTGCCTGAAGTCATTACTTATCCTGCTTCAGAGTTTTCTTTGAATCTGCCAGAAGTGAAGGATCCTAAAATTCAAGCTGGGTTCTATTTCTTAAACAAGGAAGCCAATTTCAAGAGACCGTTCTTTCCTTTTTCTCCTGCTTTCCCAGGAGAAGTCCTGACACTTGGAATGTCCTTTCAGCGGCATGTGATCAGTAGCAACAGGAAAAAGCTCCTTCCTTTTATAAAAGAAAGGCAAAAGGGTGAGTAAAGGTGTGAGAGGCAGGCTGCTCTCACAGGTTAAAGGAATAAATGTAATTTCTGATCATTTCAAGTGAACACTGACCCTCAGATCTACCTGAGAGGCCATGGCTGAGTTGGACATTATCTTCTTAACATCATCTGAGAAGAGCCTGGAATGCTGCTTCTGGCAGCACTTTGCACTCTGCTGAGATTTAATGAGACATATACAGCTTTTTCATAACTAGATAAACTCAAACATAGTCATGCCCTGTTGATGACTTGTATCTATTTTAAAGGTACTGATTAGAAACATCAATATTTGCTCATTGCTAGTCATGAGGTAATGTTCCCTGCCCCTTCAAAGAGTATTAAGAAATGGGGTTAGGAGAAGGTCTTTCTTAACCCTCATCCTTTCCTTTCTGGTCCATCTAGTACTACAGGCTTGTGTGTCTTTATCTGACCTGGGACTGATGCAACAACTAAAGCAGGGAGAGGAACTATTTTTTCCCCTTCCTCTTTGCCCCCTTTATAAAACGGAGGAAGTCAGTATGGGTAAGAGAGAGACAATTCAGGATGTTTTGGTGATGCATGAAAGAACAATGGATTTAGGAAGATAATTATAAGAACAAATGTGAAACTAAATATCCTTTCATTGTGACTGATTCTTTGCCCTCCCAAAAAGGGAGGCACAACAGCAGGATTCAACTCAACCTCCACTGCTTTCCAAAATATGATAGAATGAACCAATTCTGTTTCTCAGTAATCCTTTCTCTGCATGGAGACAGCACTACATGCTGATAGAATGTTAACTGTTAACAAAAGGCTGCAGGGTGAGAGGCTGCACCGAAAAAATATAATGCAAAGTGCTGGATATGACGGTGGTGTTCCCTCTTCAGTGACTCACCCAGAGCTTCTCAGCCAGACAGGTGTGTCTGGAAGGATTTATGTGAAAGAGCTCATCATTGCTCCATTCCTGGGATATGTAATGAGGTGATATCAAAAGTTGCTCTTCTGTGTCATAAGATATCTTGTGCCTGAGATGCCCAAGTAGACTGAAGTAGAGGTTACTTGAGGTGCCCATTTGAAGGTCACCTTTTAAAGTGAAGACCACTTGTGCAGTCAGTCAGCAACAACAGAGAGAACCAGGAAGGTGGCAAATGAAGACTGGAATTAACAGGATTAGTGAGAGGGAGGAGGCGTACCAGCAATGTGCCGTGCAGAAACCCGAGTGATTTCTTTTCCCAGCTGCTCCAGCTGAAATCATAGCCAAGGTTCTTCTTGGGAATGTGGTAACAATGTAAAAATAAATACATTGGTGTTCAACAATCTACTGCCTTCCTAGGCTTCAGGAAACCTGGCATAAGCTGAGGAAGCCTGGACAAGGCTGGGCAGCTGAGAATTCCACCCCAGTGCAACAAATGGCTAGGAGTCTGAAACAGGCTATGCACAGTGGTAACAGTACATAGTCCATCCCATTCCTACTCTTTGTCATTCAAGAGAGTTGAGAGACACTGAGTGATAAAAGAATCTCCAAATTCCAGGCATTTTTTTTTCTGTTTAGATCTGGCAAACAATATGAAGTGATTGTATGTGTCTTGTTTAAATGCCTGCTGTGTTTGCCTTTTTTTTTCTGGTGCAGAACAATTTTAAAGCTTGTACTTTTGCATAGCTGCTAAAACAATCTGTTTTTTAACTTAGGCTCACATAAAAGAGGCTGCATTTAAGGCATAGTGTTAATTCAAGCAGTGGGTAGACAACAGCCAGTCAAGGCTTAGCACAACCAATGTTAACTCCAATTTCAGATCTCCAACAACTAGACATACAATAACATGACCTTCTTTTGAAGGACCACACAGTAATCTTGGATATAAAAAATTTCAGAAATACACAGTCTACCTGTAGATTTTCTGTAAAATGAAAAAAATCTGGAGCATGCTAGATGGTGAGAAGAAGTACAAAAGTGCTCCTTATTGTCACTAGTTTGCAAGCAGGCTCCATTCATTGCTCTGTACTGGACCACACTGCCTGTACATTCGTCATATTTGGATGGCATTCAGACACTGCTCTCCACCTTAGCTTAAAGAAGAAAATCACTAGAAAACAAAGAACAGCAGCCTGCTTTTGGCATGGAGTAGATCCAAAACAGCTTCTAAATCCCCATATTCTTCAACTAGTCTCTTGGCAGTTCAGGATCCAGTTTTAAGCCCTTACAGATTTACACTTTATTTCAAAGAGTTGCATACTTTCAGGACTCAGCATTCATGCAGATTTGAAGGCCAGGTGAATGTCGAAAATAAACAGACAACTGTGCATCACCCTGCAACTAAGCTGAGACACAGACCTAGGAATCACAGGGAATAAAATCAAGTCTATACCAACTAGCTCAAGAAGTTTCCTCCCTAGTTTCAGACTGAGTTTTGACATTTGCTTGTATGATGTATTCTCAAGGGAACTAAAACACGAATAAATTAGTTTCGGACTCATGTTTTAAACCAGACTAGGTAGAGATCCAAGACTTTGCATAAATTAGGGGTCTTCACTGCTGTCAAACTCAAAATGCATATTACCAATTTTTACTTCCCCTAATTGGCAATTCTGAAGTTTTTTCCTCTCTTCCCAGCACACACAGTGGAAAAGTTATGTGGTCACTAGTAATGTAAGCATTAGCACAATAAAACTGCATCACTGTTAATCAGTCTGAGTATGAAAAGGTGAAGTCCTATCAAGTTTGGAGCCAGGCATCAGTCTTGCCTAGTTTTAATCATGATTCATATTTGTTTGTTATTATATAGGCTATTATCGCATTATGGTTTTACCATATCAAAACAGAACCCCAGAAGCATTCTTTCTTCTGAAGTTTTAAAATAAAAAATTCACAAACTCTCAAGAAGCTGTCAGGAAATTAAGGGAAAAAGCCTAAAGACAGAATATAAATATGAGAACACTCGTACAGCAACTCAACATTTGCTGTTAACTTTGCAAATGAGAATGAAAATCGCATTCTGAGTTGGAAGAGACCCACGGGGATCATCACGTGAATGGCCTATACAAGGATCAAACCCTCAAAACAAATAAAATCAACTTGTGCATCTACTCCACAACTACACTGACGAGTTATCCATATTTTCCAATTTTTCTTGTCTCCAGGCTCTTGCAGACAAGAGTACAGCTCAGTAACAGAGAAGCTGCTGTTATGTTTTCATAAAGTACCCTTCATGCTCTATTTTCCCTAAAACTTGCTTTGTGTTAGCATTTTCAAAAAGAAAAAATAATAAACATAATTTCTGAGGTCCTACATATAGCCACAGAACTTCCTTGATGTTACTTTCTAGTTGTTCAAAAGCTCAGTTCTAGTGCAAAAATTATACCTGTTTCACCTAGACCTTCACTTTCTTGAGAAAATGAATTCACACACTAATCACCTAATGGCACTAGAGAGAAACAGAAAATAAAGCAGCAAAACACAGAAAAAAGACTCCATACACCTTATGTTTTTAATATATAAACAAAAATATGACAAGTCTGACCATCATCTGAACTCACCATATCAAGCACAGTCTCCTAAAGACAACCTGGAACTGAACAACCCGCCACAGTACTTAGCTTAGCTGTTATTCAGCAAGCTATATTCTGAAGAAGACTTGGAGAAGATAACTGATTTCTTAGTTCACAATCACCCTATTTCAAGAATACTAATTGAGTTGCTAAATTCTATGAAGCAGGAAACATTCGGTGTAACCCTGAGGGACCCTCAAATTAACACAGAATAAAAAAAGCAATGCAATTATGGCTGTATTTTCAGAAAGACTGACAACCCACCAGCAGCTGGATGTTCAACTTCAGTGAAAAATCAGGTTAGATGCATTTTGAATGCTCCCTAGAGCTAGTGATTCTTGGTATTTCTTTAATAGAGTAAGTCCTGTTGAACTTTCAGGAATTTTGATAAGAAACTGTCTGTTCAGACACTACAATTAACGCCCAAATGATATCTTGCGGATTTAGCTTCCTGTCTGTAGATAGTCATGAGGATCTCTCCCCTCTCTGTCATTACACTGGTGGCACATAGCTCACATAACTTCTGCCTCCCCATGAAATGTATGGTGAGGCCCTAGGAATCAGAGGCTGCCACGCTGTCTTCTAGTGGTGGCTTGTTTCAGAATCCTGAGCTGCTTTGCAGAAATGCTGACTTTTACTCTCCCTTTATGTCAAAGGATCTGTCCTCAAGAGCCTGAGCCCACTGTACAACAGTGACTATAACTGCTATTCTACAATTGCAGCACTAACCACCAGTGAACTGGTTTTTTGGATAGTCTGGTTGTAAGTTTCCATACTGCCTGACTCTCTCTTCCGTTGAGCATCATCCTGACTTCTGGTTAGATGACTTGTGACACCTTTATGCTGCTTCTCCACAGAGGCCCATAACTATTCTCAGATAGGCTGTTAGAGAAGGCGGCCTATTCAAGCTTCTCAGACATTTTTGAGTATTTGTGAGTTTATACAGAGGTTCTGCCTGGTTCCTCTTTTATCTCTGCAACTTTTCAGAGCCTTCTATCTTTAAATGCTTGCAGTTTATTCTTTATGATTTGTGTGTCCAACCTCTCTAGTTGGTATCTAGGATACTAAATACATGTGACACAGTAACCCCAAATAAGCTGCTGCTGAGTGGAAATTGGGGCCCTAGAGTAAGCAATCAATGGAGAGAGTGAAGAAGAAAAACAGCTGTTCCTGCAGCAAGGACCAGAGTAGTTTCTGAGACACACAAACTGGGCACAGAAGCCTCTGACGCATACCAGTGGCGTGGTGCAAAGCTGAAGAAAATATCATTCCCCAGTTTCCAAGAACAAACATTCTGCTCTAGTTAGTTTAATCATCGAAATACTTAGCACTGTTCGTGGAGCTATATACCTCTTCTAGCAACAAGGAAGCTTTGAGTGACCCACTCATCATGGTTCTGCTAGCCTACCCCTAGCCAAACTAGGGCCTTGTATAAGCCCCGACACTCTTAGCTACATGGCAGGCTAAACCCCTTGTTTGAGCTTCAGAGAAGGTAAGTTTAGTACAGTGTAGCCAGTCTAGTCCTACAGGACGAAACATGAGCTGAGGTTCTCAGTTCTCACTGGATTACAAGTATTCACAGCAAAGGTGACTACCCTGAACTTTGTAGTTGTTATCTAGACTGTATTCTTTCTCCAGCTCCAGCTGTTGCCTTCCAGCACTAATACAATCAACAATCCTCATGCATGCACTGAATAAATATCCACAGAAATGGGGAAGGACATCAAAATGCTACCTACAGTTATCATGGACACACATAACAACAACAGTACCCAGAGGAGATGTAAAGATTCTCTTGCAAAAGTTAAAATTACAGGGGGACAACTTTGATAGTGACCTTAGAAGCGTGAAAAAGAAGGCAGAATTCAGCACACAAACACCTTCCTGTAAGTCCACTAAACAAACAAGTTTCTTTGATATATTGAGAACTCCATTTTTACATTTACTTGCAAATTTGTCTGTAACCTTACTTAATATACTGTACTAAAAACTTAATTTGAGCTATATAGTAGACCAGAACTTCTGCCTCAGCTACACATATACTAAAGGATTGGCATAATTTCATTTATTTTGACAATCATATGCCAGAATACATTGTCATGTTCCAATGTGCCATAGGGTCTTTTTTTATTGACTATGGCTATTCACCCTATAAAATTTCTGGTAGGAGTTTTTGGCAGATGGTAGTGTGGAAGGCAGTTTGGAACTGTACATTAAGTGCATTAGCTAAAGGATCAGCAATAAAATCACCAACATCAATAATGAAAATGTCATCTTTAAATTTCAGAGATAAATATCCAAGAGATGAACTGGGTAGTTCACCTACACAAACTTTTCTTTCAGCCTATGAAAATACCCAGATCACTGCATTAGCGAAACTCAAGTCATGTTTTCAGGGTTTCACAGCAAAACAAAAGGGCAGAAATACAATTTTTCAAAGCATTCTAGAACATAATTTGTCCATATATTCCATTACAGCACTATCACAAAGTACTGTGGGCCATGGATAATATGGATTCCTGAAGACTGCACTAGACCGGCCAACAGGTCTGCATCAATGAAAAATGAATTTGGGTCCTCATTTGCTGAGAACTTAACAGCATATAAACCTGTTTGAACTAATTAGCCATTAGGGAACAATGAAGATTTGATTCTGTAAGTCTCTGATTTTCCTTTGGGAACTTTCACCTCTACTGACTGACTTCGCTATGCAGCTGACTCACAAGTCTCAGCTATGTCTTTCTGAACTCAGGGGCTTTTCTGCAAGACTGAAGAAAAATGTAAAGAATGTTCCAGCTCTATATTACAGGCCAAGCTTAAACAACAGAGCATCTTGAACCAAAGCCTAGAGCAAAGAGGAGCCATTTTAGCCAAGGTGCTTTTTTTTCCCCCAGCCACATTTTAAGGAATCTTCCTCTTCCAAGTCTATGAAAGTCAGCCTTTGCTCCCTTCTGTTTAGCCTTTTTTAAACCCAGGAAGAATAAATTCCCTGCACAGCTGTTACCTAGGAACCACTACATGCAGAGGAGGCAGCTGTGTTTCTTCTCGCTGAGAAAATTTTTTCCCCGCCAGTTCTTGAAAAAGATTAAAGCATCCCAGCATGCCCACCCCGACTTTCATGGTCTTTGGCACTGGCACTCACCTGTGGAATTTGTCCCTAGCTCACAGGACGCAGAACTGTGAAGGCTCTTCTGGAATCCGTTCAGTTTCTTTTCAGTGGAGGTCACCCTAAGAGGTAAAAGCATCAAATTAGACAGTGATAAGAAGTGATATACCAAGGAAGAATGAAACTCTCGAACAAAAAACTGAGAATTCTCTCCATTTACATAACTTTACTGGGATTGTAACTATGAAGCTGTGCCTGACCACGGTATGAAAAAGGCAGTGACAGCAACTGCATCGAAAAAGGCAGAGCAAGACAGATGAAAACTCAAGTCACCAGCAAGACTTCCACGTGATTAAAACACTTAATTGTTTCACGGGCCTTGGAAGCTGATTCTGGAGAATAAAGAACATAGTAAAAGGTATTGCACCACCAAGGTACTACTTGTAATTACAACAAGTAACGCTGTTGTCATCTTATTGCAGGAATTTGAACTAAAGTGATTAAGCAACCTTTAAACAGAAATGCATATGCTGTCAAAAACATGCTAAATTGAAAGTTAAGTCTTTGCACCTTGTGTCAGCAGAGAAAGCTCATCTAGGCAAGGTTTCTCACTTATCTTGGAAACTGAGACCCCTGGGATGCATACAATTTCCAGTAGTCCAGTGCCATTCCTCAAGCATTCCTCAATGCATATCCTCCTGCATTGATCTCAGCACTTGACTTACAGCAAAAGTATATTCTGTGGACTACCACTGCACTTACTTTAACTTACAAAGATTCACTACCAAACTGAGACCACATCTTCCTACATAAAAATTGGGTCTATTCAAAAGGGAAGGTCAAGCTATAGAGCTGCAAGGATCTATTCCATCCTTATAATCTATACAGTTATCCATCTATTCCTGGTTTGTCCTCTCCTCCCTTATTCTTCCTTGCCTTTCTTTCTTCCTGCCCAACTCAGTTCTGATCACTGCAGACTTCTGCGTGTACACTCATCTCTACCAGAGTCCTTCTCCTTCACTCCTTCAGCTCTGCCGTGTTACAGTTACTGTCAGCTCTTCCCCAAAAAAGCACTGTAATCTCTAATCCCCATGTGATGCCCTGACAACTAACAGACCCAGACACACATGTGCAGTTTCTGTGGTTTTATCCAAAACCTTTTGTTTTCAGATTTCAAGGTCAGCAAGTAATCCAGGTGTCCCTGACAGCTAAACAGCCAGTGAGGGACTCCTGTATTTTATCTCAGCAGGATTTCAGTGAAATAAATTGGAGTCCATACAGGAAGGAGGAGGATGCAGACAACCCCTTACTTCAGTCAGCCTTAATTGCAAATGCTGTTGTCAAGTGAAGGGCCTGTGTCTATGTTTATTAGCTCTTGGAGAGAATTTTGGATCTGTATTTGTGGTGTCTTTTGCACTGATACTGCATGGTCCTTCTGAAAGCGAAGAATCCAGATGGATCTTTATGCTTCTTACATAGAGATTCCCTGCTCAGAATTAGCTAGTCCACTTCATTAACATGGCACAACTGACAGTCAAATTCAGCTCACCTTTCTGTAGGTAGAATGCAAGACTAGTGGTTAAAAATATCATCAAGAATGCCAGCAAGTATAACAACAACATAAAAGCAAAACAGAGAACAGTCACACTTCTACCTTAAAGTAGTGGCTTATGTTCTCTCTACAGACTTGCCCTTCTTCTCTGCCTACCCAAAATGTACCTTGATTCTTGCCGTTTCAACTGTCACCTCCAGAGAGTTCACTCTCAGCATCTCACTCTCAGATCTCAGGGATCTCACCCCTCTCATTCTCTGTTGTGTCCTGATGGAAGCTTCAGTGCCAGAACACATTCACTGATTAAACTGAATCCCTTTCCACTTTCTTCCTCCTCGGGTTGGCTGAAATCCAACTGCCTTTCTCAGTTTCCTGCTTTTTAATGTTCGTGTTGTTTTTGCTTCCAGTTCTCCAATTGCTATATTCTCCATTTCTCCTTCTTCAATACTAACCAAAAACACAGTCCCCACTGTCCTCTCCATTTAAATATCTGTCACTGCCCTCTTCTGTCTCTTATACAGCTAACCCTTCCTTGATACTCATAAAGTTCTTTCATTTAGGCACTAGACCAGCCCTAAGCTGCTCTGCCTTGGATTGCAAATTTGTTCCACAAGTGACAGAGAAACACTTTCTTGACTAAATTTTGAACACCTTCATTTTAACAACCTATTCTTGGGATGTTCTGACTGCATTTAAAGATCCAGTGGAACCAGACAGAATTGACACTAACATATTCATATCACAAAAAGCCCAGGTTTAACAAGAGGACAGCCACAGAATTACAGTTCCAGCACCAGGGAGGCTTGTTCCTCTTTGTTGTTCTTGGACAGGGTGTCCCTGCATGTGTATCTGTGTGTATGGTCTGAGGCTAGCCAAGGGCTATGAGCTACAGGTCTAGTAAGCCCAGCTGTGTCAGGGTGTTAAATCAAGGCATGTCTCTCAGATGCACTGCTTTTGCTGCCAAAAATGTCTAAGGGTCAGGCAGCCTCATTAACCCAGCTACTCAGGAGCTGAAAAAACAAGCGTGCCGCAGTACAGCAGTAGCAAAAGGTAAAAAGGTTCCAGTAACAGTTACTTGCTTATTCTCCTGCTACCTGTCCTCTTTTCAGTGGGCACTCAGTTTACATGTGTGATGTACCTGGCTCCCTTAAGACACTTCATGCATACCTGTGAATGAGCATACATGGGCAAGACAGGATGCAAACCAGAACCATAGTGTTTTACAGGGCTTACTCTGTGACCATCATTTACTTTTGGCACATTTGCTAGGCTCAGGCAGCCTGTCCTAGAAAAGCTGGCTACTGCTGTATCCAGCTGCAACCAGGACTCTTCCCTGCCCTGGGATGGATTTCCTGAACCCTGGAGAAATGCATCCCCTCTACCCTATTTCTGTACTAGTTACAGTAGAGAAGAACTTTGGCTCTTCTACTGCTGGCATCATGCAAAACAATTATACAAGGGAGAACAAGGCAGAAAGATTTTTGTGCTGTGGTGTTGGGACTTGAAGGGAATATTTGTTTCAAAAGGCTTCCTGAATAGAGTTATGAACGACATATAGAGTGATGTTCACTACAAGAAATTATGCCATGCTGATCAATACCCCCAACAGTTCGTGATGCTTCAGCCGACGACTGATAAACTTGGTGACCTTCTTGGTCTCTCTTACCCTGATAACATCTTGAACTATATGCTCCTTTTCTCTACCTAGATATCCTCTCTTTATATACAGTGGTCTAACATTGACAGATGAATTTTTATGAGATCTTGTCGTCTTTGACTGACAGTTCTGTTCACAGGTTCTTCGAAGCCTCATTCTACTTGATGCTGTTACAGTTAGAGAGCAGGTTTCTGAAAAGTTACTAGTGCAGAAATTTGTATTTACTATGACTTAGTCAATCCTAAAAGCAAAGAGATTTTTCTTCTACCACCTGTACCAGTTCACTCTGGGTTCTGACAGTTGAGCTAATATATTTTTCTGTTTTGCATGCTGTCATTAGTAATGTGAAAATTCCTTACATCAAGCACTGTTTCCAGGGACATCTGCTTCGTTCCATGGCTTATGAATACTATATCTGTGATCTGTCCCAAAATGTTGCCCTCAGCTATCAGCAGTCTCTTCACGGTTCACAGACCTGCCAATAGTAGTGGCAACTAGAGCAGCGGGGAAAGGTCACAGTCTGACTCTTAGAAAGAAAGAAGAGCTTGTTGTGCTAGCTGTCCAAAAACTGTCTTTCTACTTGTGATATGAGGACATTTAATCAAAACTATGGAGTCCCATGAGACCATTTTATGGGACTACATTTCAGCAGAGAGCTACATATTAAGCATTTCTCCCAGTTAGTCCTTTTTCTGCACCTTAATATGGGCCCCAGTTTTCCACTCAGTTTAAGCAAGGAGCCTGCTTTGGACACAATCCATTATAAAGTCAACCTACCACCTTTTACAAGTTGAGAGACTAAGAAAACAAGAGAGGCCAGGAACTGAAAAGACAAGACTGAATTGTCTGGCTGTTCCATTACTTTCTTCCTTTATGTTTCAACCAGGGAAGTGTCCAAGTTACTAGATAGTTTTTGAATTAGTCAGTAATGTTCATCTTTAGCATCTCATTCTGTTTGTAGTTGAGTTTTCTACTTCTTATTTCTTCCTCTTCTGGAAGCCACGAGTGCTGGCTGGGAGAGAATTGATAATGTATGCAAGGAGGAGATAGGTTAAAGAGACAAAGCTGATTTTAGTTTGTCTTCACAGTCCAGACTCTGGAGAAATTCTACAAACAACTTTAAAAAGGTGATCTTTATTAAGATGTCAAACAAAAGGCAGGCAGTGCGAGAGCAGACACAAATAAGGTCTAATTTACTGAAATATATGGGGGAAAAAGAAGAGAAGCAAGAGCTTTAACAACAGAATGGGATTAGTTTCAGTGAGTCTTGTGGAAATAATACATAGCACTGAGATCCTCTTTCAGGAAAGAGATCAGGAAAACAGCTAGGAAGTGTCAGGGGGTGAGAGAGGGCTGCAAATCAAAAGTTACCAGATAGACAAATGAAGAAGCCAAAAAGATGTTACGGAGAGGGATATTTGCCATGTCATAACCTAAGGATATGGTGGTCCCACACTGGAAAAGTACAGTTCTGTGTGCCACAAGGCAAGCACTCCGATAAACTGAAGAAAATACAGTAAATTAAAGACAACTAAGGACTTGACAGGTGGAACTACTATCTGAGGTGAATAAAACCTCAACAAGCCTAAGCAACGTTAGGTTACTCCAAGAAGTAGAAGGATATTCAAAAGATGGAAAGTATTCATAAGGGAAAGTGTTCAGGGTGGTTCAGGAAGGAGGAACATGGTACAATAGGATGAAACAAAGGAAAAATTTGGATAGCATACCGGGAGAAACTAGCTGATAATAAGCTTGTCTAGATTCCTAAATTGACTGTTATAGGACACAGTGGAGCTTCTACCACTGGACTTTTTTTGAAAGAAGACTACACATGGTGTCTGAGAATACTTCGTACAAAATAATCAGTGACTGCAGAAAACAGGCTGCAGCATGCAAGACATATTTTCTTCTCTAATGTATATTCCTTTGACACAGAGGCTTCTCTCCATTCACCCCCCCACCGATGCATGTCTGGTCTTTTCCTGACAACAATGAATGGATTAAATTAGACTGAGACATAGCAGCTTTTAAACGACGAGCTGGAAATATATGCTGGAAATATAGCCGGGCACTGCTGTTTTCCATGTAAGTGAAAAAATGTTACTGCAAGATCCCATGAATGGCAAGAATGGGTTTGGAGCCTTATGTTGGAGACTGAAAGGCAGCTTGGAAAGTATTTCCGGAGTGGCTCCTTGCAGCCTTCAATACTTGGATTAGTTTTCTGAAATTCTGAAGGAATCTTTTGCTTTTTTTCTCCCTTCTGTGCATTTTTGGTGCTGAACTTTTTCCGGTTTTCCCACACTCCTGCCTGTCACAGAGCAGAAACCACAAAAATGCAGCAAAGTAAAGTCTGTCCAAGGAGCTGCAATTCCATCTCACAAGGATAAACATTTCCTCTGCCAAGAAGTGAGCACAGCACACCGGCATCTTCAAACACACATCCCTGCTGCCCAGCAGAGAAACCCACTGACATAGCCTGTCACCTGTACTAACATGAGCTACCCAACATAAAAGAAATCAGATAGCAAACCTACCAGCTTATACCTGCCAGACCTGATGATCACATCATTTTCTGAGTTGACAAAGTCCATTAACACTTTGTTTTCTTTTTAAATAGATTTGGGGGATTAATTCAGTGTGCTATCTCTTAAGATGGCAAGAGTACAGGCAGAAAATTAACTTCCTCAAAGCAGTTTTGTTCAAGTTCCTTAAATATGCCTTGCTATTCCAAATTGGATTCACACACACTGATTGTGTCCTAGCATCTTCATAAGGTGTCTTTCATTAGCAATCTTTTACTAAGCAAAACTTCGCTCTTTAAACAGGAGGGGAACTGAGATTCAGGAAACCTCACAGGAACTTGCTCTGAAAGCTTTACAACTCTGCTGGCTCTAGAGTAAGTACAAGGGAGGAAGTTATGAATGCAATTTTCTAGAATGAAATAAGTCTGAGGATAGATGAGCAAGAACCTAATGAAGGTTATTTAATTGCTAATTAACCTAATTGCTTAGTCTAAAGCAATTCTGTCATTTAAGAGGAGATAAAGAGCTGAGGAAGATGAAAACCCAGAAGTCTTGCTCACTTTTTCTCATAATGCACAAAAGAGAAGACACACATAGAAATGGAAAGGAAGAAAACTTACAATCAATTAGCAACATTTCATGGTGAATATTTTTGTTTGTTTTTAAAGATAACACATGCCAAATCCATCCATCTAACTTAGAATAGCAAGCACTATATAATTAAAGCTTACTAAAAGTTAAAAGAAGGATTTCTACAGATAATGAGGAAAGCTATCATTACATCAAGCATAATATAAATATTTTAAATGAAATAAACACTTGCGCTTGAAGACCTAAGTCAAACATTGTATGTTACATTTATGGGAAAACCTGGTTCAAGGGCAGATTAGCTTGTTAAAGGTACTGGATTGCTTTGTTGTTTTGTTTTGGGTTTTTTTTCAGTACCCTCTTCTGACCCATCAGATTCTAGCCCCCACCAAAGATTAAACATGGAGCAATTCAAGTGCCTAAACACAGGTGTCTAGTACCATACTTCATACTATAAAGTTATTTGAGGCATCTGCATGGGACTGGCAGATACAACACAAGATCTACAGAAGAGCTGTACTCACCTGGAACGGCAGTTGGAGGTCAGGTGGAACAGCCCTGGCCATCTAGAATGTCACTAGCAACCTGTATTTAGGTTACTGAGCCCCACCCTGGAATCAATCCGGCAGATCCTATGTTCTTATGTTTGTATTATACTTTTACCTTCCTTACGGTTGTGAAACACATAAGTGCAACATACTGCACAGATTTCAGTACACACACCTCAAGTTATTCTGAGATCTATCTTGGACAGCACAGCAGACATCAGTCAAAGTCAGATGCAGACAGGTTCTTCTCCAATATTTATTTTTGGGGAAACCAGTGCCAACTCTCTATTGTGGATGGAAGGGATAAAACTTACTTGGAAATCCTCTGGGCTGCAGCCTTTCTGATCACTGCCTGTCTGTGGTTTGTTGGAGGCTTTGGAACCAGCTGAGGAGGTGTACTCTGCGATGGCATCATTTTGAGCAAACTGGCTGCTTTTTGGATACTACAAGTGGCACTTGATGTCTTGTGGGCATCAGAGCCAGCTGGCATAGATATATGGCTGGTGCTGGGTTGTGAGTAGTTGGCAAAGAGAGCCTGGGTAAAAAAACAAAACAAAACACAGTAATTGGTGATTACCTCTGTGAACATTGCTGAGAACGCTGGTGGAAGTGGGTGACATTTTTGTGAGGGATAACATCTGTCTGGTGAAGGCATGGGACTCTTCCAGGGCTCCAGGGAGAGTCCCATGCATAAAAACAAGAGTTAAGTGGTCAAATCCATAAAGTAGTTTTTAGAACTGAATTTTATGCCTTTGGAAGCTGGGACTACCTTCTAGGAAGGCAGATAACCTCATCACTGCCACAGAATTATACTATTCTGGATTAAAAAACATGAGGTCTAATCGTCAAGCTAACCTTGCAGTGGGCTTCCACCCACAAAGAAGTAAAGCTTTCATTGCGTTGACTGACTTTCTGCATTTATCTTGCTAAATTACTCTTTATGTAGGCGATGGGATTGAGATACAATTCTAGGAAAGAAAAAGGTTATAGGGTAGATGTTACAATGTCAGTTATTTGGTCTAACCCTGTACTTGGAACAACAGAAAGGCTCTAGAGTACTTTGTTCTGAAAAAGGGACCTCTGACAAAAAAAAGAAATCTCCAGTAGTATCAGGGAACAAAAAATATTTCTATTCTGTAGCACACGGGAGAGTAATGTTGGAGATTTGACACAGGGAACAAAAGAACCTGCATGTTATGACACACTGGAGAACTGAGCTGTGGACTGGCAAAGCAGGGAGTGGAGAATGTTGCCCTATGGGAGCTCTGCAGACTGCTAAACTCTCTTCAGAAAGAAGCAACCTGCTGGGAGTTCTGCCTTGTCTTTCCTCGAAGTCAGTCAGATTCCCAGCACAGAGGCAATACCATAACCTTGTAGTTTGGCAGCTAGAGGTCAGTGATAGGAGGTGAGGGGAATAGCTGAGCCCTTGCCAGTTACCTCAGTGTGACCCTGGGAGCAGTGCCCTTCACTGAGTTTGTGCTCAGTTTCTTCTCTGGTGGAAAATACACAAAGCCACAGCGAGTGGGCTCCAGGCTCCAGAGAAAACCACAGTCTGAGAGCTGGCTGAGTCTCAGCACACAGACAGGAAAAGCCCCTCTCCCCCGCAATTCTCTGGCAAATGGCAAGGCAGTGGTGTGTGGGAAGGCGTTTCTGACAGGCAGAGCTCTAGGGAGAAAAGGAAGTGCAGAAGCCAAAACAGGCCTGTTTCCTAACTAGAGCTTACTGACAAGATACCCTTGGGCTCTCAACCCTCCTTAACCTCTCCCTTCCTTGAAGCTCTACCTTGATTGCAGCTTTCAGATTTTGAATTAAGTAGCTAGTACAAGTGCAGAAGTCTGGAAAATAGCAGTCACACCCCTCTTCCCCCCAGCAAAATAGACTAAAATGGAACTTGGTTTAGTCTCTTGCATCTTAGAGCCTGACACATCATGGGGTTGGGATACAGACCCTCAAGTCACTGTTCCCACTTCTTCCTCAGGGGTAACATCTCACTGTGCTGTTTGGTATTATGCATCTTCCCTGTAAGTTGTTTTTCTTGTTATTAAAATCACTAAGATCCTGGAGTCAACAAAGCATACAGTCACAACCCCGTCCCTGCGTTAATATGCAGTGGCAAGGAGATCCATGACTCTGAAGAAATAGCAAGCATGGATGCTCTAACAAAGTCTGCTCAGCAAAGCCGGGGCTCAAATCTGCCTTAAGAAAGGTCATGGATGTTTTTCATGGGGTAACAGACTTCCAAAAAGGCCTTTGTCTCTACACTGTGCTGTGATTTTGGCTGTCTTCCAGGCAAGGATGGGGAGACTGGAAGCTGACACACACCATGGCTTCTGGATTCAGCTACAAAGTATACTGCCCTGCTGTGAACTCCATGGGGACAGGACAGGAAATCAGGAGAAGCTACTGTGCAAATAAAGAGGGCAGCTGGGGAGAGCAGAGCCTGGCCACACAAAGGAAGGGTTGGGAAAAGAATTCAGCACATCCAAAAAATAGGAGACAAAACTCATTACTCAGGATTCTGAAGGCTAAGGGTCCAGGGAGAGCAGAAGCGCAGCCTAGCACTAACAGATGCAGTCCTGAAGCAGGCAGCACTCTACAACCATTGCTGCTGCAAGTAAAATCTTTCAATCACACTTTTCAGGCTGGCAGATGTTAAGGACACATTTACTACCCTAACAAGTTCTTAGGGCTGCCAATCTGAAAAATAGTAAGAAAGCTATGAGACTTTCTACTAAAAATCCTCTAAGGCATTAGTGACTTAATTCTCTTACACAATTCTTTGTGGAGGTAGGACAGCATTAATCCTGTCTTGCCCATGAAGAATGTTAACACAGACAGAGAAAGTGCTTTTCCCTAACCCACCGACTGAGCAATACGAAAAACTAAGTTGAAATGTCTGAAAAGCTGTGAAAAGATCCTAACTTCCAATACCATATTCACCTCATTAGACCACACCTCTCCTTGCTTCCACATCTACACATGGATACCATACACAAAATGTTAGCCGTACAAAAAAGGGTAGTTTCTAATTAGAACATCTCAACACACAGAACTTGTAAATAAGGACAACGCACATCTAAGAGTATTAGACAGCAGTAAGCTTGGGCTGTTAGTGATTAAAAGTGATTAAAGAAAGGTACTGTAGTACTTTGAAGAAAAGCAGATATATTAATGATCTTCAAAAACAGAAAGAATGTTCCTGGCACTTACCATCCCTGTATCTAACACCCATCCCTAGCACAGTAATGGAACAAATGTTGCAAGCAAAAACATGTTCATTGTGTGACCAGAGGAGGTAATGAAGCTCATTTCCTGTGAATCTGTCTTACAGTATCTAATACAAAGCATACCCCAAATTATGCCTCCCTTCATGGGTCTGGGGCATTCTTGTGTTGATTTTGTGGTGTCTAATTAGGAATGGTCTCATGCTGCAGCCTTTGCCTTAATGGGAACAGTAGTTTAATCCCCTTCCCAGATATACGGCTCTTTATTTTAATGAAATTTGTATGAAACATAGCTTTGAGATTTCTATCCCATAGTCATTCACTTTCAATTGGATCAGCAAGTCTGAAAAAGATGAGACTCAGCAGTGTATGAGAACTGACAGACAGATGCACACACACATGTACTGCATAAAGATCTGTGCAGCTAGTTCCAAATCACTGGTGCTAGAAACTGAGAGGTTTATAAGCAATAAACAACAAGGATTTAAGTTTAAAAAAGAAAAATAAAGTAAACCCAACAAAATAAACCCCACTACTTTTAGAAAAGCAACTGTGTTTCAGATAACGTTGGGAAAATACAGGGAATTAATAGGCTTGGAAGACCTTTCCAGTCATATAAATGGTTTAGCAAAAATTCTTTTGAATAAATATGAATGCATTCAGTTAAATCAGTTTGAATGGAACAATCAGCGGAGTTGAAAATTCACAGAGTCACCATAAAGAACAGACTTGAAACGTACTATTAACTACCATTGTGTTAAACTGCAGTAAGAGGAGCATCTTGGGGTCATTAGAAAATTTCAAGAAGAGCAAACTCATGGTATGCACAGACTGTCCTGAGGCATGTCCTCCTTAGTAAATTCTTCAGAGCAAGGATAAAATACACTAAAATCAGTTGACTTGGTGCCTTCTCCTTTATCTCTCTCTTAGTACTGATAGCTCTCTGGGACAAGGATTGGACTATATCATTGTATTGGAAAGACAGTTAATACATCTGGGCATTATCTTAGTTCTAATAACAGTGACAGGATCAGAAACATGGGGACAAAATTTCAGCTGGTATAAATCAGCACAGACTACTGCTTTCAGGATGGTTGTTCTGTTTTACTTAGACTGAGACTTTGACTCATCATCATCACAAGGCTCAAATAGGGAAAATGGCAGTTAGCATATTTAGTGGGAAAACAATCTGAAGGAGAAAGCTGCAAAACAAGAATGAACAAGAAACTGAAGGGAAAGAGATACTGCAAATCTGACAGCAGTTAAATAAATAACAGTTTAGAAAACAGTTTAATGATGTTTAAGGCAGCATTTAAAGAGTCCTCAAACAGGAATAATGTAGTTCTAGGAATACTAGAAATATTATTCTGAGTACTCAACATTCCCAGTCAGATCTAAATAAAGTCTAAGGATTTCAAAAGAGAGTCATAAACACTGAAAGGAAAAAATTTGATGAACTCCATAAAATGAGGAATATTTCAGAGAACATACTATTTTTAAATGACTGAGAGCAGACTTATTTAAGATTAACTTAGCCCAATGTTCTACAGCCTAAAATCTACTTAAACTTCTCATTGAAAATGTAATCACGTAACTGCCCACACAACTCACTAACATGATTCATGTCTTGTTTAGCATAAGGCTTTCTCATGTCAGCAGGACTGATGGGGATCATCCACCATATGATTGTACTTTTCTTATTTTAATTTAACTTTTTTCCCATGTGAAATGTTTGGCATAAAATTCTAAACCCAGTAGATGCTAGGCTAAGCAGACAGAACATAGCCACACAGAGAAAAAGGAACCTCCCTCACAGCTAGTGGCATGTTTCCAGTACAGGAAACAATTAGAGAGTAAACAATGAGGGTGTATTAACTGTCTTGCCAACTGCAGCAGTGATACTAACATCTAGGTCATAACATGTCACATAAAGTCTCCTTTAAAGATTAAAAATACTGTTATAAGCCTGTTTTTCTTGTCTTTTGGTTTGATTTTGTAATTCTTGTTCCTTGATTTTACTGATATCTAATTTAAGCTTCCTGTCTCCACTTTCAAACTCTTCCCCTTTCTATTTTCTTCTCTTTTCTCAGAGTGTGTTCTGTCTCTGTTTCTGGTCCATGTCACTCTACCTATTTGTCAGATTCTCATTCAGTCAGTTTGGTGTTTTTCTTTTTGTCCAATGAATGAAGTACCTATTCTGTCATCAAAGATCTCTTTCTACTATACTGCATTGAATGAACTAACTTCCCCATACAATGAGTGAAAACTGTTGGTTATTATTCCTCTTCCTCCACCTACACAGTATCTGCTACTCTGCAAATTGTTAAATGCCTGGAGAAATCATCATCATTCTTAAGTGTCTGGAAAGTGGTCAACCAAGAGCGGGTGCTGGAACAAAGAAGCACACAACAAGCCTTCATGATAAATACATCCACTGCATGGTAGATGGGGCTATTCCTATTACACAAATATTTGACTGCAAAAGCCTGTGCTTTCTAGTGCATCCATCTCACCTCCAGCATATCAAAGTGGTTAATGTGCAGGAAGAAGCATTTGCCTGTGTTATTAATCACAGTGCTTCTGTTATTTGTTCACATAGATATATATATATACAGTCATACACATGACTAGTCCCTTTGTCGCAGACAGAGGGAAAGACTGGCATCTAGTCATGCTGCATGGTCATATCACACTCAGGGTGTGCCTTCAGATACATTAATTAACAGATGTACTTCATCTACTAACAAATGTCTATCCTGCCTTCTAACCATAATAAGAACTTCAACAATCAGATGAAACGTGCTCAGAGATATCTTGGATGCATTCCCCAAAGCAGAGAGATCATGACACTCTTTCAAGTGATAGGCCTTTCCATCTTGGGGGATATATTTCTTCTGTTGAGAGGAGGCTGATGAACTTGAATACAGCAGGCAAGATAACAAAGGATGGAGTAGATCTCAGTACAGGGGAAGGAACAGAAGGGAAACAGCAGGCAATGGGAGGTAGGTAGCTTAGGTGACACTGACTATGAAATGTGTAAAACAGTGCAGGATAAGCTACATCACCTGTGGCTAAAAAGAGAGGATAAATGAGGGCCAGCATGAAAGGTGAGGCAGAAGTCAAAGCAGTGTGAGTGCAGGGTGCTGTGACTGACTGGCAGGGGCATCAAAGGATCAATGCAACTGTGACTGGAAGAGGAGGGCTGGCTGGCTCCATACAATGTTGACTGGGAGAAGAAGTGTCCAAGAGGCAATCATTTTATTAAGATGTGATTTTCATGACAGAAAGTCTGAAAGCCCCCAAGTTCAGCAAATACCTTTTTTCAATAATAGCAAATCCAGTGCAGCCTGAGCCTTTGAGCATGGCAATGGCCTCTCCAACTGCTTGGCTCTGAAGGAGAAGGGAGGGAGAGAAAGGAGGGGGATGTTGTGGGTGTAAGAGGAGGTTTAACAAAGAATTACTTTAACAGAAACTCCTGAGTAATGGCTCTGCCCAGGCCAAGAATAACATCAGCTCAATGTCAGCAATTAAAAGAGGGCTCAGCCAGCCCCATGGCCAACTCCAGCCTCTTCACAAGCACAAGCCATTTTACAGCCCTTTCCTGAGCTCATGAGCAGCCACAAGTGCTCACCCATGAATTAAGATGAAAGGAAGACCTCCTGTTTGGAGGACGAGCAAGAAGACTGTAGGTGAGGAAAGTTGAGGATGGAAACTGCATGGCTAAGTCAGGGCCTTAAAAGAAGGAGTGCAAGGATCTCATTCAAGATGCCCCCAAAAAAGGATGAGGGCAATTTGCCTATAACCTTTCTCAAAGGCCCTGACTAATGACTCACCTGCTTCACAGAAGGGAGAGTGGGTGTTTGGACCTCCATGTGTTAACTCTGTCCACAGGAGTCCAGTCATACCAAACTGCCCAGCAAACAGCTCCTTACTAAGGGAGACCAAACTCTTTTGAGTGAAGGTTTGTTCACCCAAAGACTTCCTTAACTAAACCAGGGAAGCCTTTTGGACATCACTCAGAATACATCTCTCTATCCATAATAACAAAGTAAGGTAACAAGTGTATCAGTGAAGTCACTGTAACCTTGGAAGATTCCACAGGAGGGATGGAAATGCTGTTCCACAGTGGCCCACCTTTGGCATCTAGGTGTCATCCAGAACATCATTAATACAAGCCTTTTTTTATATTTCCTCTAGCTCTTAAGATGCCAATGCAATGGAAGAAGCTATTGGGAATTACAGCACCAAAATGCTATTAAAATCACTGGAGGTAATATTAATTTCTTTGAAACACACTTTAAAAGCTACTTTCTTTACAAAAGTTGTGCACATGTACTGTCTCTGGGTTTGTTCTGCACATGTAAGACTCAGTCAGCGCTGCTACACCCCAGGCAGGACTTTTTCTTAGTTACCTGTTGCCGTGTTTGGTTTTGCTCTAACAATTGTCGTGACTGAAGTTTCTGCTGCTGAAGTTGCTGCACAGCAAAATGAAGCTGATAGTTGGGATGTGCCAGTGGACTCTCTGTTACCTTATTGTAGACACTGTTCTCCATCTCTCTGTCACAGGTAAAATGATGATTCTCCGGAGCCCTGAGAAAAGAAGAGCCATCATGTTTTCACTATTCCTGCCTACAAGGCACCGCTGCTTCAAAAAAAATCCCTTAATACTTAGCCAGCTATGAACTTGTAGTAAGTGGCTTTAGCAAGCACAACACCTGCTAGAGGTGCCAGTGCCAAATGCAATCTTGCTAAACACTTTAATGAATTCCAGTCTGGGATTATCTTACTGGACGTTCTCTTGAAGAGAACCAAGAAAAAGAGAGTAAGAACTCTGAACTAGAACATTTCTGTGGCTGATTAGCAGTGATGAGAGGCAGAGTTGCAGAAGGAAAAGAGCTAAGGATTCCCATCACTAATGAGATGTTTATTTGGATTTGTAGATACTTGAATATACTAACACAAGGCTTACACTAAGCACACACATGCTGCAGTGAGAGTGGAATAGAAGAAAAACACACAGTACAATATCCAGAGAGGATAAATGACTGGCTGGGTCAGGTTGCAACTAGGGTACATATTGACTCCATACAGTTACAATCCAAAATACCTGGGATGAGCAAAGACAGGTTCATTTCTTTCATCATCAGAGTAATGCAAGCCTTTCCCGGAGGACAAAAGGTCTCCTGCAAAGAGACAGGAGCTCTCACAACCCAGGCTTACATGGTGGGAGTTCAGCTGTGGCCTGCAACATGATAAGTACCAAAAGGAGCTCACTGGCTTGCTTTGAAGTTTGTAAGCCTTGGTGAGAAGGCAGCAGCAACACACAAGGCTGAGGGGCTTTGCAGAGAGCAGGTGGCCGACTGACAGGACCACAAGGTGTCCTGAAGAGGTTACAATGGCCCAGCAACTCACACATTCTGTGCTCACAAGACAGGATGCCATATGACCTACTGAATCCTGACACTGGCTAATATAACTCTCAATCCTCAATGCCTGAGCTTCCCAAATTTCTGTTATCTCTGTCATTTATCTCTCAGCCACTCCTTCCAAGTATTTCCTTTGGATTCTCAGGGCAGACTTGCCTTGTATTTCCTATCCTCATCATAAATAACTAGGATGTAAAAGATAATTGGTGTCTTTAATGCCATGATTTGGAGTGTAGGTCATGGTTTTGGCAAGGGAGTTAACTGCAATCTCTTTGCTTCAGGATCCTATTAAAAACTACAACCTACATTCTTTGAACATTTCACAGCTTCCCTTGAATGTGTTGCTCCTTCCTCCACAAATTTTTTCATCATTGCAAACCTTTAAAATATTCAGAAGAATTTTTCAAACAAGACCAGAGACAACTGCTATTCCTATTTCCTCTCCCTCAAAAATAACCTTTCAAAGTAAACTGAGGACAAGGACTCCAAACACTAAAGGGTCACTCTACATACTCAGCTCCTCAGCAGCAGAAGAGTGCGATAATCCAGGAGAAAAGGAGTTCAGCAGTATCTTCACCTTCCACCCTCTGGGCCTCCCCCCGCTTGGAGCACCACTACTACCTTTGCTCTTATGGGCCATGGGCTGTAGGTAGCTTTCTCTGGACTTACCTGTTCAAGGGATCCAACCCGTATTTCTTCATTTCTTTGCTTCCACTGTACCCCAGTGCAGCAGTGGATAAACAACTCTTGCTCCCTGCTACCTTTTCCTAGAAGATTCTCAGTCTTGCAGGTTTTTTTTCTTTCACCAGTACTTGGAAAACTGACAACTGTAATGTTGCTGACAGTATTGAGGACTTGAAACTCAAGGTCTGAAGCTGGCTTTGTGGTTAACCTTGGAAGAGCTGCTTCCCTCTTCTGAACCTGCCTCCCCCTCTTCTGCACCAGTAATGGAGTCATGAACCTCTCTCTACTACTGTGTTTTTACCTGCAGTTGCTCAGCTCTGGATCCATTCCCGTGTGTAGTGCTGGCACTGTTGCCTGCTAGGCACAGGATGCCACAAAAGGCACAACTTTAAAGAAGGACAGGACAAAGAACAAAGAATCTTTGAAACTATCCCCAGCTGTCTCTCCCCAGTCTGTCCAGCTCACCTGATGGGTCATCAGCAGGTTGCTGTCACCTGGACTCAACCCTCATCCCAAGGGTCATATCTGCTCCCTCCACTGCATAGATACGGACCCCACTCTCCACCCTGATGTTAAAGCTCATTGGACTTTTCCCTTATGTGAAGCAGCTGGACTCTCTGTTATCCTTTCAGTAAAACCAGGTCATGCTGGCAGGTGAAATGCACAAAGGACTGTGCTCAGACTGGGATGCAGTCTTTGGGAGACGGCTGGGGATTACTGCAGACCAGCCTTTGAAACAAACATTGCACCAGATACAAAGCTGAAGAGCATTCAGGAGCTCCATCAAAGTCATATTAGTGCTCAGTAAACAGCCTAATAATTTCCTCATCAGAAGAATGAGGAATTAATCCTTAACACCTGAAACCTTTGGTATATTTTCTCTCCCCTGTCAAGTTGCAGAGGGAAGTGAAAGAGTGGCTTTGGTGGGTACCTGGTGTCCAGCCAGGGTCAACCCACTACAACTAGTTATTTTATGCAGGATGGAGACCTTATAACCATAGCTGTAATAGATTTTTTTTCTTAGAAAACATCACCAAAATCCTCTCAAAAAGCAAATTCAGTGTTAAGAATTACAAGGAAAGGCATAGAGAACAAAAACACTAACACTGCTATGCTACCATATAAACCAAAGTTGCATACCTCTCTTGAGGATGGTTCTAACCCCTTTCCCTCCTCCCTTCTCAAAAAGCACACAGTAGAACTAGAAAAAGTACACAGAAATGCTGTAGAGATGATCAAGGGTAAGGAACAACTTATATATTGAGGAATGACTAAATAAATAGGGACTCTTCAGCTTGGAAAAATGACAACTGAAAGAAAATAGGAAATACATCTATAAAGTCACAAGCTTCAGGAAGAAGGAGTAGAGGGAACAATTACTCACCTCTCATGCTACAAAACATAGGAAAACTGAATGAAGTCATCAGGTGGGCAAGTTAAAACAAACAAAAGGAGGTAGTTTTTTCATAACACATAATTAAACTATGGATGCCTTCTTACTACAGGAAGTTAAGGATGCCAAAAATTTAAAGGGTTTCAAAAATTATTAGACAACTTAGACAAGCAAGAGCCATTAACACTATTTATGTACAAAAATATCATCTCCTGGACAGAAAATCACTGATTATCGAGTCCTAGAAAATACCGGGGAAGTATGACCATTCCATAGCATCACTCAATGCTCTTCCCACAGAATCTTCCATGAGCCCTGTCTGAGCAGGACATCAAACCAGATACTCCATCTGCTCTGCAAAAATGCAGCCAGCGTTGTTTATGCATCAGGGGTCTGAAACTAAACCTGTTTCAGGTCTAAGAAGGAAGTTAGAGAATTCAGTCAAGCACTCTTTAAGGTATTCATTCAAATTATATGATTAATTCTAGAAGCTAATGTCTGTTCCAGCTGCTCTCATATCTACCTCCAGCTCAGAATCTGCAATACATAAAAATCATCCTTCGATCCAAAAGAATGCTTGGGAAGCTAAAAACTGAGTGATCATCTCTAAAATGTAAAAGTAAACACAAAATAGAGGAGGCAAAACTGATGTAAATGAAACTCCACTAAAACTGCTGATAGCCAAACTGGCATTGTGACACACGTACAACATACAACGACTGCAATGTGACGGTCACTACCTAAATGGCAAAACTGTATTAACATTTCCCTGATCCTCATTTCTTTTGTTTTTTGATATCTGTCAAAGGATGAACTGTTATGCAATTACAAAACCCTAAAGACTGATTTTTAAAAATGCAGCAACGTTCCTGCCTTTCTCCGTTTGTCATTTGTTCAATGCTTTCAATTCATGAAATGCTTTCATTTGGTTTCTAACCTGTTTTAACCCACTTTTTCTGTTTTAAGCATATATGATCTATGTAGCCCAAAATAAATTCTTTAAGACATAATATTGCCCAGATAAGCTTAGCTTAAATTATCCAGGAAAGCACTGTTGAAACTACATTATTAAATCTTCAGGAAGAACTACATTTAAAATTACCAAATAAAACCACAATAACTTTGGCTAACATATTCTTGCAGCACAGTCTTGTACACAACTCCCTGCAGTTCCAATACCTTCTCTCCACATGACACAACACAAGAGAACTTACTTTTTTTCTAGACACTATATTGAAAATGCTGTTGCTAGCCTAAATAGATTTTGCTCTCATGGCCAGCAGAATCCTTCTGGATTAAATATGCTTCTGTTGGCTTCTAGGAGTTTTGCTTCTTTATAGACAGAAATCGACACAAACACATTATGTTGCTTTTATGCATTACGTTGCAAAACATAACTTCAACCTTCTATAATATAAACACTCAATACTTGACAATAGTAGGCCAGTGTATTTACCAGTCTTAAGGTCACTTTTGTAAAGAAATGTTTTATCTGCAGTTTTGGGAAGTCCTCACATAACATGTTATCAAATGCTGATATTACATTTAAGGCAAATCTTTGCCCTGGTAGTGAACAGGGCTTAGGATCCGTGACTCAATATGCTGCTGCCAGAGACACGCTCCAGCTCTCAGTGTATTTCCCATGTTCACAGGAATGCATCATGGAGCATCTCCTATTCTCTGTCTCTGCCTGTCAGATGATTTATCAAAGCACGACAACACCATTGCACCCCTAAGGAGAAGTTGGCTCTTCTGCCAACTGGCTCAGCACCGTAATGAAGGCTGGAAAAAAGCTGTAGAGGACCTCACATTTTAGTAGATACTAACGAGTGCACATGTCAGAGAGAGCATACAAATACCTCAAACTCAAGTAAAAGCTTTTTCACAATTCACACTGTTTTAGGCAAAACCAAAAACAGCCAAAAACTCCCCACACCCCCAATGGAAATAAGGATTGTAGAGTCAATAATTCAAGATTATTGCCTGAACACTAATTGACTGATTATTTGGTTCTTCACATGCACAGACAACAGAGCTAGGCAGAGATGCGCACACACACGCAAATGGGAAATAGAAATTCCTGCCTGTGCCACCAGAAAAGATTTGATTTCATTCTGTCAGCCAGGCTGGTTGTGAGCAATCTTCTCACAGCTTGCTCAGGATTATTTTTGAGTTGCTTAGTTTAGAGACCTGGCCAGGATTCAGGCCTTCACTGTGTACAGGAAATCTTAGCTTTTGGCATTATGGCCCATCCTTTGTAAGCAAGATTCTGTCCTTCCAGCAGTTCTTCAGGCTACTCAGTGTTTTTGGCAAGAAACCCACCGTGTTCCTTTCAACAGCAGTTTTCAGAAAAGCTCTGCAAGCATTCCTTCTTCCTCTTCTCTTCACTTACAGCAAAACCCCCTGCTGCAGTTTTTTGCATCACAAAAGATACAGGTTTGCTTCTGAAACCATTTTCAGGGAGATGTCAACACATCTCCAAGCAATTATGACTGAAACCCAGTCTACAAGTGTTAGAATGCCATATATTCATTTCTAGATTTTCTGGTTCCAAATTACCTTTCTGTTCTAGTTCCCTTTTCCAATTCATTAGTTCTATTCTGATGCAAGCAACCCTTATGAAATCAACTACCTACACCCGTACTAGGAACTAATGCCAGTGTACTAAAATACTATATACTAACAAAATACTAATAGATTTATTCATTCACTACAGAAAAAAAAAACCATCTCTATGAAATCCAGTCTCCATACAGAAGGGATGTGGTTATCAACTCGTACAAGAAAGGAGAGAGCTGACTTCTGTTTCCAATTCAAAAAGATTCGAAGGGAATTCCAAGGACTGAAGACTAGAGCCCAGAACATCAGTTACTGAGAATCTCTTAGTTGCAAAGAACTATATGACATACAGCAAGTCTGTACTAAAAGAATGACACTGGTAACTAGCAACAATAACCCCCACTTCCAGCACCCACCACTCCCAAGGAACTTATGCAAACATCTGACAAAGCAGGGTTTACTATAAACACAAGCAATGCTGGGATGAGTAATACCAGTTATTAAAAGACAACAGTAGAGGAGAGCACAAAGAAAAATATTTACTAAAGTGAAACTATGAGAAAATAATCAGGAGAGGAGACAGGAGTGTAAGAATAGAAGGGTTTAGAATATAACTTTTAATATGTAATTTACCTACAAATTGGGTTTAAAGCTTCCAATGGTCCCCCCAAAAATCAAGGATTTTTAAGTATCATAAATACTACACATCAGGCTTCCATTTATATTTCAGCTGAAGCCTTCTTCCAGTGGCACAGCTGGGCATTTGTTTGATACCAGCTCCTGCGTGGCAGGCAACACCACCAATTTGTGAAGTACACTCTGTATTCCCCATATATTACTCACTAAGCAGGCACTTTTGAAGTATTTGAAAAGTGCCTACATCCCACTGAAAGGCAGTGCAAACTAGGCTTAAATTACTTCTGTAAATGAAGCTTCAGCATTCTTGAAGAATATTCCTCTATGTTTAACCCTGCTTTCTGTGAACTGACAGGACCACAGCAGGAATCAGTATAGCTGCAGGTCTAGCAAACTCAGAAAAGAATTATCTTCCTTTTAAAGAAGGAAACAAGCTGACAATGAAAGTCTTTTACATCTCTTCCTGTAAAGGCTGGAGCTTAGGATGAACAAGGGCCATTGCTGGCAATAAGGGAAATCAGTGCATTTATAAATCACTGCTCCCAGCTTGCCATGGAATGTCAGACAATCTTGGGCAGTAGTTTCTTTCCCACAGGGCATTCAGGTGGCATGACAAGTCTAGAAAGCTTTCAGTACAAATCCTCTGTGAGCACCAGCTGCTAGAAAGTAGTTGGCATAGTAACTAATGATTTTGTCTAGTGTGGCAGCTCCCAGGATCCTGCTGACTTATGCTCATGCACTCAGAAAAACACAGAACATTTTCTTTGGCACACCACATGCTTCTTCCACCCCTAACAATAGGCCCTAGACTGGGGCTGGCTATGGAGCAATGATAAACAGAGTGGGATAGAGCCCAGGATGCTGGGGGTCTGGCTGGGATGCAGGACTGTTGAGCCTCTCACAGGGCCAACTTGCCTCCAGGCCTTTGTCTTTCTCCCTCTTTCCCACCCCTCAGTTTCAAAAGCAATAAATTAAAAATTGAACAACAGTGGAACAAGTCTTTGAGAATGGTTTGCTCCCGGCCTCTACTGTTATCAGGAGTATCTATGAAAGAGTAACCTTGGTGCAATTTAGTCAGCAAGTCTGTATTTTCGCATGGGCTGTAGCTCTGATTGCTGGAACATTCAAGCCTCTAAAATATTCCTGCTTTGTAACACAGCAGGAGCTATGTTACAGAGGTAAAGAAAAATAGCTTCCCAAAACACCAGGGTCAAACAAAGCATTTTGAATATTCCTAAAAGAGCTCAGCCTGGGACTTCGGAGACCTGAGGCACAGGGAGCTGTCCAGAACGTGCCATGGTGCAGGTCCTTAGAGACAGGGAAGGGGCAGGAGGCAGCTGGCCTGTATAAAATGAGGATGCCAGCACCTGACCCACAATCTGCTTTTGTGCTCTGCAAAAGAAGCCAAGAAAACCTTTTGAAGTTAATGAGCAGCCTTTTAAGGCTCCATTGGCACTATAAACTTGTGGAACTGCATTCTGGGTTCAAATCCAGTTCAAAGTGATAAGTATAGTCTCCCATGGTACAAGAGTTGCAGAGATGTAGGAGTTTCTGTCCCAGACCATCAATTAAACCCTCCCTTCTTCATGATGAGGCATCATGAAACAGTTTCAGCCATAGTTTTTCAGCTCCCCACTTTCCCAGCAGCTCAAGCTACTTTTACCTATACCACGAGCTCTTACCATCAGTATCTTTGTGGCACAAGACAACAGAAGATGTATAAGGTCCACGTGAAAAGCCTTGGGACTGAGTTGGTTTAGGAAAAGAACATGAGAAGTTTTGTGGATTTAACCAAAATTTCCAGATCCATTCACAGGTTAACTGTAATAGCTACCAGAGGCACAATTCAAGCAACCCAGCACATTTTAATATGCATAATATCTAGCAAATGTCAGGAGTCCCCCTCTGCTATTCTTACAACTCCCCCTTTCAGCTGAGAGAATTGATGTTGTTACAAAAATTTTATTCAGAAACAAAGATGTGAACAAAAGCATCCAACTCATCTCCTTGTGGTGCAGGATTAGCACATATTTCAGTGGCTGTAGGAATCCATGTGTCACACTCAGCTGCACAACTCCACGGGCAGGTATGCATTCAGTGTCAAGAATTTTCCCTGAGATTCCCAATGAAACTTTTATTTTCTCTGTTTCATTGTCTGACATTCCTCTTATTTCAGGACTAAACCTTCACTACTAGAGCTATGCCTCCTTTGAGCTCAGCCAGCCTTGGCACACTTAACTCCCTTCTTTTTCCTTAGCTCAGTCCCTTCTGGCCTTGATTGCATATTGCTTTTCTGTGAACTTTTTCCACTTTATTATTCCAGATGTGCATGCACAACAGCTATACAAGGAAAGCCCACTGCCTTCTTGCTCCTTCACTTTATTCTACAAGTACTATCAAAGTCCACGGGCTTTCTTCTTTTCTGGTATATGTTGCTGTATAATTTATTTCCTGCTCCCTGGCTTCTGAAAATGACTCTTGCTGTTTTCCTGCCATTGAAAAACCTGGGTTTTGGAACAAAAGTATTTTATTATAACCAAGGCAATGCAGATCAGGAATTTAGTGCATTTTACATCTTTGGTCTCCATATACAGACAAGGCCATGAATGTCTAACCTGCTAGGTTAAAAATGAGGTGCATCAAAACAGCCTTGTGACAGTCTAGCAGGGGAAGAGCACGGTGAGAATTATGCAGCACTCAAAAACCTCTGCAGGCAAGGCCTAACCTATCTCTACTATTTTGCTGGCATTATCAAACTCTTACTTTCAGAAGCACTAAATTTACCAGTCTCGGCAAATTAAATGAAATATTTACACTTCGATGGAGCCAATTTTTGTCAGGCCCACCATCCTTGGCACCATGCCAGTTACAAAATACTGTCAGTCTCTGTAATCTGAGAAATACTTGGCAGGTAAACAACACTGTATTTTTTTTTCTTCTCTTTACACATGGCAGCTTTGAAATTCACTAACAGAAAGGCTAAATCCAGAACATAAATAGCAGCCAGCTGGCTGCAATCTTCAGTGTCTTTCTCCTATTGTGGCTCATCAGGTCAGTGGAGAAGCAATGAAGGCAACTGAGCATAGATCTGCCAAGTGATCTAAACAAAATCACGTATCCTTTCTACCCTTAATTAGTGTAAACACAGGGGTGAGCTTTACTGAGTGGAACGTGGTTTTGACTTCACATTTCTTGCATGTATTTCTACACCTGCAAATACAGTCAGAGCTTTCAAAAACATTTTAATAGCAAGACATAGCCACAGTGAGACTAAAACAGAGATCTGGTATCATTTTGCTCTCGTAAGGAAGTTTTGAGGAAGACTACCTGCTTAACTCTGGCATGCACACCCCACTCCACTCCCAATTTTAAAGTATTAATTAATTAATGAAGTTCAGACAAAGCAGGTGGATTCAATGAATTTACCTCACTGTATTGTCTAGATCCTTTTTGACAGTAAGTCATTCAGACTTAGAACTTGTGTTAAGTGCCATCTTAAATCTGATCACTTGTCCTAGCCCAGGCAGACTTTCTGGGGTGAATATACACACACCACAGAATTCAAAGTTACAGAAACTTAGATGCAGTACTGCACCATTTAGAGATGGGAAAGGTATTCCTCACTGAAGAGGTTCCCCTGGAAAATTCTAGCATGAATCAAGTGGATCAGCTTGATGAACATGATTTGTAATTATGTTCTACTTTTCCACTTTCACTGTAGACAAGTATATTGAGAAACAAACTGGAACAGACTTAAGTGCTCTATTTATTTTTAGCCATAATGCCATTTTTAGTGCTTTATGCAAGCAGACTTTGCTTTTTACGGGTGGATAGCAGCAGTAGCACATGAGGATGAAAACAGTAAATGGTCACTGCTATCTGTCTAGAATATCCTTATGACTAGGTCTGTAATTAAAATCACTAATCTCTCCTGTAAACCCATATTCCTTACCTCTCCCTAGAGAGGCAGGGGTTAATTCAGGACTACTAAATTAGCCCTGCACCCTGTAATGGCTCCTTTGAAAAGCCACTCATGAAGTTTACAGGGAAAGAGTGAGAGCGTAGCTGCTGTCCTAGCCAACATTTGGTTCCTATTACAGTGAATAAATCTCCCCCTCCTCCTTTTCTCTTTTTTTTTTTCACCCTTTTTATATTAAAAGTCCATCAAACACATTTTTTCTCTTTCATATTTTCCATTAAGTTTCCTCCAGCACAGGCTTTCCCAGAGTGTGGTGCTCCTTGCTATCTGTGCTCAAGCAGCAAGCCGCAAGATCCCAATGAATAAGAAAATGGGGAATGAAGAAAATAGCTCAGGCTCCTTCTCCAAGTCCCGAGATGCAAGTAAAAAGTTACAATTGGGCTAAACTGGTGAAATCTAGAGCACTTGAGAATAATAAACAAACAAACAAAAAAACAGGCTGTTGAGTTTTGCAGGGTTAGCATTCATGAGGTGGAAGAAAGTACTTAAAGCACTGCCCCTGCCCAGAGCTAGATACCCCTACCACCATCAGCCTCCCAAAAGACACACTACAGGGCCTTAAGGACAATCCCAGGGTTGTGCTGTCCAGGTCTTACACCACTGGAGGCCAAATGAATTTTTTAGTTCCATATGATCATGCAGTAGAGACATCTCATGCACCTGACTCTGGGCGTTTGTTGTCTAAATACTAAATATGAGTACACAGAGAAACCTCTAAAGAACGTGTCAAGCCTCCAGATTACACAAAAATTTGCACTGAAATTCATGAAAGCAACCAACTTTGCTTGACATCCAGTAGACCTATCACTTTCTTATGTAGTAGATGAAGACTCTCTTAGGAGAGTTTCTTAGAGAAGACTTGATAAATCTGGCAGCTTAGATACAGGAACAATGCATGCTGAATATACAGTTCCCTAACACAATGTCTGTACATTTCAAGCCCAGAATTATAGCCAGATAACAGAACTTGAGAAAAGAGGCAACAGCTCTACATTTATAATACATACATCTAAAGGAAAGGCTAGAATCGGTTCAGCACTTCCAGAGAAAGCACCTATAAATTGATCTAATCATAGACTGCGCAAAGAGTCACCTGAGAGCTAGCTGGACACAGTCATATTAGGATAAATGTTCCAGGTAAAGAAAGTAGAGTAGCAGCATGACACCAATAAGATGTATCTGCTGCATTACCATTCAATAACACAATTAAAGCTGTATAACATCTAGCTGCTAAAATAACACAAGACAAAAATACAAAACAAGAACTGAAGGTCACTTCTTTGGGTCCTTGTTGTGAGGCTGTATGCCTGTGGTTAACAGTCTCTTGTTTTTGAATAATTCCCCAAGCACTGATAAAGGGCAGAGTAAAGGTCCTCAAGAGACCTCTTCCCTTAACTGAAATTTATCAACCTAGCTCCAATGCAATGAAGCTAAACTAGTTTCCCAATAAAAAGATAGACTTACACAGTCCCTTAGGCCCAATGGCACTTATATGCTAAGGAGCTGCCTCTAGCATTCTTATCTTCCCCATTTTATAAACTCAATTCTGTATGTATAGGTAGTTTCTGCTTTCCTTGTCTCTCAAGTGGATGTATAAGGTAACAATGTATAACATGAAATAGACTGTATATGAGTGTGATCTCCTACCTGTTAAACTGGAATTTTTTCCTCCTCAGTTTCCTTCTACAGTTCTGTTATGCTGGAGTTAAGGAAAAATTCATTTATTTCCTCCTCCTGTAAAAAGACCCACTCACCTGCTGTGGCTCCCTGAACATTTAACAATGGGTTAGAGAAAGAAGGGGAAGAAGTGACTGTGTCTATGTCAGCGCACACTTTCTAAAGTCTGTAACAAAACGATTACATAAAGTATAATCGGGGGCGGGGGGAGGTTGATGGAATATTCTCAGCTACTCTGAGAGAAGACAATACTAGCATGAGTTATTACCTACTGAAGAAGCTGACCCAGTAACTGTATATGCTGCACAGGCGGGACCATCCTATCAGACACATGGCAGGAAATTTAAAAATAAAATAAAAAAATGAAGGCTACTTATACAGGGACCACAGACAGATACTACAAAAAAAAGCAGGATATACAGACTTTCAGCCATCCTAAGAGCAACATGGCACACTGACACCAAAGCAATGCCATGGTTGTGGTGCTAGCTGATTTTCTTAAAATCCCTTCAAGCCTCATTGATGGTCACAAAGCATTGTATTTGCAGTGTAAAAGGTAAGTTCTGTTTTTCCCTCACTCCACCCGACTTCCTTAGAGGTAACAGACAGTACATTATGGAAGTGCTCATTATTTTGACTAAGGTAGCACAAATTACTAGCAATGCTTTTCTCAAGCTAAAACTGACAGAAGTTCTTCAGGTCTGTAGTGTTCCTTCTAAGAATCTTCCACAGATAACCTACTTACAGAAAACTGCTCTTCAGAAAAGAACAAATATGCTGGTTTTTGTTGATAGCTAAAATCTAGCCTAAAAATAACTTCAGAACTGAATGGCAGGTTCAATTTTGATTTAGATGTTATAGATTTTTAATATGGAAAGACAATATTTTAGAAATTCCATAGCCATCACTGGTACAAAAAAAGGAAAACAAACAGTGCCATCTCCTTCCCAAAACTTCCTATGCATCTGTCTCCCTCTATTGCTTCCAGAAATGGGTGTGACATACTAGATTTCATAAAGAACTGCAAGAAAAGAGTGGAAAGACTACTACTTTTATGGAAAAGCTAGTACTGCAGAGCAAGAATGTCCCCATTTTTTGACACTTTGTCCTCCAAGGATTAATACCACAGAAGCATCCTGCCTTGCCAGAAAAGACCATTCCAGCTTACAGTGATTTTGGCCTCCTTGCTGTTCTTTTGTTTTAAGCTATACAGATATAGTCCCCATTGCATTCCTACTATTGGGATCTATCTACCTCTACCCTTGAAAACAAAGCTCAGTTTCCAACATTTCCAGTAATCCAATGTTTCAACAAGAAAAATCACAGAGGAGTTGATATTATCATAAAGAAATTCAATATTAGTGGAATAAACTGAGTTACAGCATCTTACTTTATATGAAGCCTTAGTTTAGCCACACATTTCTCTGTCTCTCTCCAATCCCCATTGGAAAGATGATCTAGTCCCTCTAGACTCAGCAAGGAGTTCTGGGGCACCACAGATGTAAATCTCTGTCCATTTTATGTGGGCATTACAGAACAAAAGATTAAAATTACTATGATTATTTTGAGAGCAGACAAAGCAGAGGGGAGGTAAGGAAGCAGCAATTAGAAAGGCAAAAAAACCCAAAGTAAAATAAATTTATTATTCTCACGGGCCCAAGCAAGCCAAGGTACTTTACTGACATGTGGCACAAGGCACTCAAAGTGTAAAATATAACAAAACAACACTATTGTTAAAGCCCACACTCTTGGCTTAATTAAATTTATGTTATTTCCTTCTCTCCATTCTGGCAGTGTAAAGAAGAACACACTGCATGAAGGCTGGGGGCACAAGTGCTGCACAGGGCTGAATGCAGCATACCTGGCAGCTGCTAAAACAGAACATCAAAGTCTCCACTCCCTTTGAACACCCATCAGGCAAGAATAATTCCTCCCCTTCAGCTTCTTTAGGAGCTGGTACACTTAACCACTTCAGCATGTTTGGCAGTTCTGCAGGCACTTCCAATGCAGGTGGTACAGTGGAAAATTGTGGGAGAATCCCAAATCACTCAGTTGTCTCCTCTTCCCCCAGCAGGCAGCAACACACATGCTGACCAAGCAGATCAGCTGACAGAACACAATTAAACATAGAGAACAGGAAATTTGTGATTAAACCTCTGAAATTACAGAAAAGGCTCAGGCTTACTTCACTAAACTGGGTCAAGAAAATCATTCTCCGGGAAAGTGATAAATCTGATGGCAGACAAAGTCTGTCATTAGAGGAACATGAGTAAAAGGATGTTCCCATAATTATATTTTATAGTACTAAGAGATGAGACAGCACACTCTAATAGGCAGTTCCCAAACTTGTCTAGTATTTTTAAAAGATCCCTCTCTGTCAGACCTTGTCTGCAGATGTTCAAGTTGCACAAAACTTACTTGGATCACCCAGTGCCTGAAGTCTTTCCCATGACATTTCTATCTGCCTACAACTGCAGGCTAGGAGGTAGAGACTGTGAGCACTACTTTTATTTGCAGCACCTAGAAAAAGCTTTTAGATTCTCTCCATTTGAACAGGCACCCATATCTGTCACATTTCTTCCTCCAGCATGGACAGATTAGTCTACAATGCAGTTGTGTCAGCCTGACTGGTCACCCCAACTGCATACTGTATCCATCTTTTCTCCTTGAGGTTTGAAAAGAATATGAATCTAGAGATGGTGCTGTTTCCTTAGGGAGTCAACTTTGCTGGATTCATTAATGACTGATTTTGGGTAAGCCTTTCAATTGCTAGGTCTTTTGGACTGTATATGGGTGTTGAATACTTCTACTGACTCCGGAAACCAAAAGCCAAGAGTAGGTATCTTCAGAGGAAGTACAGTATCTTTCACAGGAATTTGTGGTTAAACATGAAAAAACGTTATGCAATCCTATATTCCAGTCCAACCCAATCCCTTTTTCTAGAGCCAAAATGGAATTGTTTCCTATGAGTACGGAGAAAATTGTATAATTAGTCAGAAACTCCCAGACTCAGGAACACAGATGGGAACTGTGGAATCACTACCTCAGGAATTTTATCAAGTGATTGCATGTAATTCTGAACATGAGCACATCAAAGATGCAGATACTAAACCCTTAAAAGGACAGACTAAAATGTTCCAGCCACTTGTGGAATGATGTCCTATCAAAACTCCCCTCCTAGCATAGATAAGGCACATCAAGCGAGGACAGTAACAACAGTGTCCACTGAGAAATCTACATTATACGCTGATTCTTTATACTTGATGCCTTTCATGTTTCAGCATATGTTCTAAATAGAGTAGACTTTTCTCAAAGGCCACAACTGGTACATTTCACAGGAAAATTGATCTGTAGTACAGAAAATAGAATCCAACTATGGCCTCCAGAAGGCTTGGGGTGATCACAGTAACATTTGCTAACATTCATGTTGTGTACATTCACAGTAACATTCACGTTGTGTACTGTACTTAAGGCTCTTGAGACTACTTGGAGTATAAGACAGTAAGCAAGCTCTCACATAAAAGTAATAGTGTTAGAAAAAAACCTGAAACTAAATGACAAGAGTAGTTGTTGCTGTAGTTTTGCTGTCTAACAATACACACCATAAACACCAGAGTGACATTTGGACAAACAATACCCAAATAACTATGCATTTTGTAGCAGCAAGCAATTCACAACTGAAGTTACATGGTATCAAGAGTTTAGATAATTTCAGAGGGAGACATGCAAACAGCAAAATATGCAGCACAATATTTCTTTTCCCTTTCACAGAAATGCTTCTCGAGAACACAATGTTTACACTCATATTCAGGTTCTGCAATGCTTTAGAGATCCTAATATGTTAACATTTTTTTTCTATTTAGAAAATATCAATAAAGAAAACCATTGCACTACGTGAATCCCATTCTGTCTCTTGCACCTCAAAACAACCTAGAAATTGATGCATAAATCTTGTTCTCTTTACACAGAGAGTAGAGGATACTTTCATATTTAAATCATTCGGGTTACTATCAGCAGCAGAAAAGTGGAATTTCAGAAACAAACGAAAACATGACTCTGACCTTTGAAAAAAACAAAATCAGTTATGCAAACAATGTCCTGAACAGAAAAACAAAATATTTAAATGACAAAAAATGGACTGGATCCAAGTTTCTTGAAATAAACCAGAATAATCCAATTATTAAAACTGGAGTTTCAAAATTATTTTACTAGTACCTATTATTTTATTTAATACTTTAAAAGGTATTGTATGTGTTTATTTATATAAATTAAATTTTTAAAAATAAAGTATTTGTAAACTTTGATAACAAGAAAAAAAATTAATATTCCTGTGGATTTTTAATGAACCTAATTCTACATTAAAAGACAGCTCCTTCTTGTGGCTTTTCAACTTTGAAGATAGATAAGCAATTTGTTAATATTCAAAACCAAACTCTATGAAAGGCAGCTTTTCCAAAAAATCTTAATAGATAGCCTCTTTTGGAACTGTTCATAAGGGATAATTCTAAGCTTCCTTGATTTTTTTTGGTAAGGAATTTTGAAAACAGAAGACTAGTGGGATCACTGTCAGTATAAACCAAAATCTCATTCTCTTGGAAAATATTCTGGATATATCATATGAAGTTCTTTATTGGAAAGAGATGTGTTTATCAAGGCACCACATTTTAAGAGCAGAGGAGTCTCTGAAGAATCACTTTTGGGGCTGAGAATTTCAAGAGCCTGTGCTTACATGTTCCACATACACTTTTTTCTTTGTTGATTTCTTCACAGAAGATGAGATTGTGATCTCTTTGCCATGTTGACTGCCTGAATTGGAAAGCTTTTCATTGCTGTTCAACTTATCATCCACCAGGAGATATTTACAGAGAAGTCAAAATCTTCAGCATCATGAGACTGTCAAAGAATCTTACACCCAAGAGCCTAGTGGAGCCAAGATCAGAATTTTATTGAACAGAACACTCCCTAACAAGTTATTTCAAGTTTTTTCCAACACCACAGTTTGAGATCTTCTAGGAAACAGCCATGGGAGGTAGAAGTCACTTCACTAAGGAGCATGTTGTCTCTAATGAGTAACGAAAAATTCTCATTTTAAATTTGGAATATGAATGCAAAATGTTTTTCTGATCTAAGTACCGGTAGCAAGAAACAAAATTCCTAAACTTACTCATTTTTAAGTCTCAGCATCTCCAACTTTTCAAAATGCTAAGAGGTGTCAGCTTATCTTCATTTTACTCACCAAGAATAAAAAGTATTCCAGTACCAAAAAAAAAAACAGATGGTCCAAGACTTGAGGTTTCCTCCTCCTTTTCTCATGGTCTACCAAACATGAAAGTTTTCTGAGCTGAATTTTGAAGAAATCCCATATTTTCAACACTGAAGACAGAAGATTCTATTTTTTTTTCCCCAACAACAAGCAAATAAAGAATTCTTTATGCATACAAAAGGTTTGGACCACATAAGTCACAGCCCTTTTGCTCCAAAGGAGGACTCTTGCCCAGGCTAAGCACTCCTGACAGACAGCTGCCAATAGCATGTGCAGCACTGCCAGATCTTCTTTGACTAACTTCTCAGTTAGTCCACATCCCACATGCCAGATAGCAGAAAGACAGAAAGGGTAGTGAAAGACATTTACTGAACCAGATGCAATCTGCAATTCAAGCAAAGAAGTCAAGCAACATAGAATCATATAATGTCCTGAGTTGGAAGGGACCCAGAAGGATCATCGAGTCCAACTCCTGGCCCTGCACAGGACAGCCCCAAGAATCTCTCCATGTGCCTGAGAGTGTTGTCCAAATGCTTCTTGAATAGTCAGGCTTGGTGCTGTGACCACTTCCCAGGGGAGCCTGTTCCAGAGCCCAACCACCCAGCAGCTGGAACATAAAAAATGTCTCTGATAACGTTCTCTTACTTCAAAACTTCTTTTACTTTGAAACAACCTTTGAAACTCCGTTTGAAACAACTTTTTACTAAAGGTTGTTGTCTGAGTGCCAGTTTTAAATAGATTTGGATTAGCCAGGCTGGCTTGGCGTCTCCCCACCTGGTTTGCTGTGAACAGTACTTGGATAAGAAATGTTAATAAAAATGCAATGTGTGCAATAGGAGCATATCTGGAAACTGGCATCATGAAGCACTATCTATACTTTTTTTTTTTTTTTGCTCCTTCTCCCCTCCCTTTTTTTTTAAAGAAGATATCTATCAACTATTGCTACAGAATGAAATCCTAGAAATAAGTTTCCTGATTTTGATAAAGGATTCTTGGTATTTCCATTCTGACATTTTATAGCCAAGCTTTAACGGTACGCTTAAAAATCTTCGTAATTGGCACTGGTTCTGGACAATCCAATAACAAGCTTTTCTAAGTGACCAAAATGCTTTCTTGCTCATTACCAACCAAAGTTCTCTTACTCAGAGCATTTTGGTCAAACTACTCAATGGCTGATAGTATCCAGTGTTAGGTAAAGACTCAGAAAGTACTACTAACACAATATACATATGCCTATGAGATAGTAAAAAGGATCACCAAGCAAAGCTGTCACCAAATAAATAGGGAAACTGAAATAATCCTGACTTTTTTACGTTTTCCCCTCCCCCCCTTTTAAAAGAGGTTTTTGTTAAACACTGAATTCCTGCATGCTTACAAACAGCTGCTGCTTGATACCTGCAGCCTGGAGAAACCCTGGAGAATAACAGGCTGACATGGAGCCAACAGAATGCAATCCAGAAACTCTGGTGTCAGCTACAAAACTTCACCAGCCTGAAAGCTGGGGGAAAGTAGGTAAAAGCAGGATCTTTGCAGGAAAGGCCCACTAATACTTTCAGGGATAAAAAAGAGGTTTCTTTGTGCTTTTGCAGGGAATTCCCATTTATATCACAGTATAAAACACCAAAAAAGAATGCCATGCTCATCCTGATCAAGCCAAGCTAAAGCATGACCTCAGGCTGGATGGAAAATATGAATGTGCATTGGTGATGGAAACTCCACTGTACAATGGAAGGTAGCTCCAAAACAAATCCTAGCAGTAAGGAAAACCCTTTGGCCCTTTTTGCTACCTCCTGCTGTGGCATTTGTACTTGGTCACTGAAACCCTGAACTCAGCTGCGCTTGATTCCAGGCCCTTTGGCTGCTGACTTTAGAGGGCTGTCCAGGAACTGCCCCACATGAGGGCTGCCTTCTGGACAAGCTTTCTACATGGATCTCAGATCACACTCTACTTCCAGCATTGGACAGGCAACATAATCCTGATTCATTTCACTTTCTCGGCTGCACAACACCAATGTCTTCAACACAGCTGCTCATCACCTTTGCTCTCAGCAGTAATCAAAATTCCCTTTAACACTACCCTATAGACACCTCCATTTTCTTGAAGTGAAAAGGTACAGGGCAGACCTGCAAACCTCCAAAATATTCACAGTAACTCCAACTCCAATACATTGCTGGAGAGCATAAGACAAATGAAGGAAGAGTTGCTAACCCCACCTTGCCTTTTCATATGCCTGGCTTCCAAAGGGGACTTCCATTCTTACAAAGCAGCATTCTGTATGTCTGGTAGGGAGGATACAGAACATGCAGCTCCAAGATTTCAAAGTGTGACCCACAGGAATAGTACAGTTCAAAGATGGGCCCATTCAATCCCTCTGTTCTTAGGCCAGATGGACCTGCCCTAAGATCAGTGCCAGAAAGGACACTCTTCTGGGAAACTTCCCAATGCCCTTCTCAGCTGCACAATGTGAACTAATTTCAACAGCTACGGCATGGTAGCACAGCTTTCCTTTATACCTCACTAGCTGCACAGCCAATCAGTGTATAAAACTTGAGATCCTTGTGTGGGGAGGAGTCATAGATGGATAAAATTATCATTAAAAAAAGATTAAAAAAAGGGGAAAAACCAGACATTCGTGGGATTCCCTGACAGCTCTGTGCAGAAGGAAGGGCTGGGCTGGAAAAAACAGGGCCCCAGGCTCCTGCCAAGCTGTCTGAGGCCCATCCTTTCCAAATAGCTCACAGAAACAGCCAAGGCTCCCTTGTAACCCTTTCAGAACTCCTCTAGAGAGGGAGGCTGCTGAAGCCAGAGCCACTCCCACAGAGCACCAGACTACAGGGTTCCCTCATTCCTAGAAGGCCATAAGTAGCAGGGTAGATCTCCCCCATGAGAGCTACAGGCACATTAACCCTCTGAATACCACTCTGGAAAACAACTATTTTAATGGTGAATGGGAGGTTTAAATAAATACAGAGGAAAAGCAGATCTGCTGGTCCCTTTGCAACATGAAATACCTAGAACCTACACAGCATATTTCAAAGACATCCAAAATTACGAGTCAAGTAGCGCAAGACACTAAAAGATTTCAACTTGTTCTATACTGCATTAGGTATTTAATAGAACAGAAAACAGCAAGTAACTTGCATCACAGCCAACAAAATCCACCCATGGCAGCTGGAAGCAGGAAAAGGAGAGTTCACTACTGAAGAAATGGAAAAAAAGAAAAAAAAAAAAAGAAAAAATGAACTGCCTATACCTATTGCTCAGTTTGACATTTACTGCAATAATCAAAGAAAAACAAGTGCATATTAATAAAAATGTCAGTGTTTAGCATGGTCAGAAGCCAATAAGATATTGGTATATGTAAGTTGAGTTAGAAAATAAAGATACACCAGTATTACTTCCATGAACCTAATGTTTTACTCCTACTTGATGTACTGTTTTCATTTCTTGTCATCTCTATAAAGATAGCCAGACCATTATGAGAGCCAGGAAGATTTCCATTTAGAATTTGAAAAAAATAGGACTGTTTAGTTTAGGAGAGACAAACAAGAAGGGAGATGATAGAAAGATAGAGGATAAATAGTGCAGAAAATAAATCAAGCCTTTCTGTTTGCTTTCATGTAATCTTATTACAGGTACAGAGGCTTTCAGCAAATTTGGAAAAAAATTAAAAATGGAAACTTCTGCATAATATGAAATTCACCTGTGGAACTCACTGCTACAGCTCAACAGGACTACATATTTTGCAGAAAGGAGAAATATATGATTAACAACAATAACCACACTAGATTACATACAACAAAGTATTGTGAGAACTACAAGCCAGATGCTAGCTGTTGGAGGGCAAAATCATGTTTTCCCCCAGACAGGGAATTTCTCTGCTGCCCATCAGAATTTTCTCTGTGCTTCTACTGAAGATGTTGGTGACAGTTGCTCCGAAGCACAGCATATGAGAACTAGAGAGATTAGTAGCTCAGCTCAGGATGGCAAATCCTATGTTTACATTGGAATAAGGTCAATTTGTGGAGGCGGCTGTAATGAGAAACCCCAAAACCATTATGCAGTATTGGCTTGGGGGAAGGTACAAGACCCCCATCACTCCCATCCACCTGTCAATATGGGCTGTTTGCTTGGACCAGTAGGAAAGATCCTCATCTCTTCTCTGAAAGGAAGTCATGCAGTCAAAAAGAAACCTGCCCCCCCTCCAGTTTTTGTTTGCAAAAATCGTAATTGTCGAAGGCCATCAGACACAGGTAATGCAGATGCTGCGGTACCTGTGCCCAAGCCACAGTCCATCCAAGGGAAGCACCAGGCTGCAGCTCTAGCAAAGTCTCCCAGAAGCAGCTGAGCAGAGAGTCCACACTCCTACAACTCCACTGGTGCCCTGTTCTGCCCTGCTGCGAGGCCCCAGTTCTCGCCTCCGGCTCACAGCCCCAGCACTGGCTCCTACAGTCTCCCTCCAGGCAGCACAAACCCCCTTTGCCTCTGGAAAGGGTCCTGTGATTAATCTCACTTATTACCTCGGAAAAGTAACAGTGCAGCGGCTGCCAGCCAAGTCCGACTCAAGAGCGTCTAGGGAGCTGAGGCTGCAGGGCCAGGCCTCAGACTGTCTGGGCAAGTCACGAGCTTTCTGCCCTTCCTCTCCTGGAGGCTGCAGACAGCCAGAGCCAAGGCCTAGCTGTGGGAAGCAGAGATCCTGCAGGACTGCGCCAATCCATGGTGCTGAGGCTCAGGGCAATTTCCAAGCAGGATGGAGAGCAATTGGCCCTGACACCACAAGTTTCCTTAGTGTGACCAAAATATATATAGAAAAAAAAAAACCACAAGGTAAGCCATGCATTTCTAAAGTTTAAGTCAGCCAATTCACTTCCACAGTTAACAAGTTGTCCATGGTGACCCTGGAATACAGGGTGTAGAAATAAAATAAAAAAAAGGTAAGAGGTTGTTGGGGCAGGAGAAGGCTGTTACAGGCACAAATATTCATGGTTGAATGAGTGGAGCAAGAACATGCACAAACTAGAAACAGGATGAGTTGCAAGAACATACAGCTACCCAGGCAGTAGTTCTATTTTTTGCCTGCCCTGCTCAAATCTCCTCTGAGTAGAAGGTAACAACAGAAAACTCTAAATTCAGAACTCTCAGAAGTGCTGCCTCTCAAGGACCGCAGGCAGAATCAACATGACAGAGCTGCCGAGGTCACAGAAAAATCTCTCAATTGCTCCTCTGCCGCAAATAAAGACATTGAATTACTTCAGGTATTAAGGTAAGAAAAGAGGGAAGACAACAAGCACTATGGGGAGAAAGGAGCAGATGTGGCTATGCTACAGAGGGCTGGACTGAGTGCTGTTGGGCTGCTGCTGCTCTGGCACTTCTGTACTGCTTAGCCAGGGAGGTGTTATGGTCAATGCAGTTTGCTCAAACTGAACTGAGGGCCTACTGTGTACCCTCAGTGCTTGCTGCTTTCCCCCAGAGGCATCAGGGGAGCCTCTAAGTTCCCTTACACCCAGATGCTGTGCAAACAAATAGGCTCCGAACACTTGGCAAATGCAGCACAGGATAGCAGTCAAGCAGCCTTGCCTTTGCAAGGAACTGCAGGGAGCTCAAAACAAATGATTTGGAAGAGAATAGAAGTCACTATCGACCCAGAACTACAAGGCAACACATATGTAACACAATTAGCCTGTGATTGTTGTTTGGGGTCTTCTGGCAAAACTCAAAGATTCAGTGAAACTAGAGAAGCCAAATGTACCATTGCAGAAAAAAAAAAAAATCTCAAAAGACATCTGGGATTCTTCCTCACAAGTCCAAAGGATATATACTTAGTATGATCAGAACAGAACATGTGAAACCTAGAACATGTAGTACATGTACCTCTAGCAGTAAATGAAGTAATTATTGGAGGAGAAATCCAGTCTCTTTCAAAAAACAAGTGGCATAGTAGCTGCAATTTCCAGTGCCAGAAGCTTCTAGTAACCTCTGTCCACTGTCCCCACTACTAGGGGTTATGCAGCAATTTGCCAACAGGTAGTTGAAAGTTAGTTTATGTTCTGAATCAACAAACAGCTAATTAAACAGCTTAAACAGTTGATCAGTTAAACAGCTGATTTTTTACCTTTATTATGCATTCAAGAGAATGCTTTATCAAGAGCAGTTCTAGTACGGTCTTGGCTTCAGTGACTGGTAGTTTCACTGCATAATGAGGAATCACTTTCATATTTGTGGTCCTTAGATTACATTATTAAAATTGTGATAAAAATAACATATGGCAACCTTAAATACTTTTACTACAAAACATGTAATCATGTTTAGTGCCTTTACAGCACAAGGTGAAGGGGTGACAATCCTACCCAAATAATTGAGTGAGAATTCAATTGAGACAGAACCGAAAAAAGGCACTGAGACAGGACTAGGATTAGAGAGGGAGAAAACAGATTTGGCATAACTTCAATGACGTACAGAGGGCAACAAAGGCAGGGCTGCAGTAAACGTGACAGATGCTGACAGCCATGTTACAGAAGTCAAAACTAAGCCCACATACAACTTGGAATACCTCACCTCTTGTGGAGAGCTCTGTAGGCTTCTTTGAGGTGCAGCAAAAGGCTAAGCCATCATTTGAGTGGGAATAGTGCCAATGCTTATAGAAAGTGACCAAAAAGGGAAAAAAAAAAATTCTCAAAATGCATAGCAGTGCAGATTTATAAAATTACATTTTAACATACCCAGAACTGTCCTCTGTCTCCATATTACAAACCCAAGATCTCCTTTGCCTTTTATCAAGCTGACTACTAACTTGGCACCTAATCTCATACAGCCAAAAGAATTCAACAAAAGGAGTCCTTCTGAGAAACATTTAGATAAGTCAGTACTGGGAGAGTGGGAATTAAAGCAGAGAAAGATTTGTCAACAAGAATAGTCCAAAACCCAAAATTTTCAAACAAACCTCAGCAACACTGAAATGGCTTAGATTTACCACAGAGCCATACAAGAACTGTAAGGACTGCATTTCAGAGGCAGATATGTGAACTGCAGCCAAGTGCAAGCCAGATAAGAGACCCATTTACAAAACATTTTCATCCTTGCCGAATTCTGCAACTGATAGACCAGAACCTTAATGTAACAAAACAAAGCTTTTCTTCAGTTATCCAGCACTGAGCACAGGCTGACACCCATCAGATTACCCTCTGTGAACTGCTTGCTCCAGTGTAACTAATCAAGTAGCAAAAAAGGCATTTACAATACAAGATAGCAATCTCCATATATCATGACCTTGATATTCCTTTTGGAATTCTCTCATAAAATAAAAGTTCACAGATCAAGTAATCCAGCACCGTCTCAAGAATCCCTTTTTTTCCTTTTCATTTCCAGATTTACATAAAACTTTTAACTCCCAGTATTCTGGCCATTCAATAAAAGCATCCATAAAGAGAAAATAATTCAAAAAAGAGTCTTAAGACATCTGTCTGTCACTTTCTCTGAGGATAAAAACCAGAGCAACTGAAGTACTGAAAGACTAAATGATTCATAAAAGGTTTGAAGATGGAATCTTTTATCAGCTGTGACTGGAAAATTCTGAAGCATTTTCAGATTGCTGTAGAAAATAAAACAAATTTTAACTAAAGGCATTAAACTATGCACACAATGCTAGAAGAGGCACAGCCCTGGAAGTCATTCAGAGCAGAATTTGGGGCATTAACTGGTGGGGTTTGCAGCTATGTCTGTGAGCCCATGAAAAGGTGCAAGCAGAGTCAAAAAAAAGAACGGAAGCTCTAGCACAGCTAGAAGCTCTAGCAGCATGCTGCTGCTCTCCCAAGTCGTGTGAGAAGAAAACGCAGTTTACACCTATTGGATAGGTTCTTTATTTGGATTAGGTAATAGCTCGCCTGGCTGGGTTCCAAGAGCAGAACCACTACCACCTCTCTCAATAACTTTAAACCCCAGAGGCAAACATTGTCCTGGAACAGAAACAGGCCAGGAATTCATTTCTCACATTCTTCTTCTTTAGGCAGGATAAAAAGCAGTGACTGATGAAATAAGAACAATTTTACTCGAGCTTTCCAAATCCCATTAAAATTCTCCTATTGAAGGACCCATTTGGGAAAGGATGACCACTCAGGTCACATGCCTTCTGCACTGCGTGTCTCCCTCTCTCACCTCCCTCCATTTTCCAGTATCATTCAGATGCCAATGACAAGAACCAGTGTTTTCATGTGCACAGGGCTTTCCAGTCCTAAACTCATGTGCTGGAGAAGCTCTGCTTCATTATTCTGTTTTAAAAGACAAAAATGAAAGCTTAGGCAAAAGAATAAATAATGTTTACTGGAGTGGCGAAGGAAGAAATCAAATCTCCAGCAGTTCTGGGCTTGTATTCAGCCTAGTTACCACAGCAAGCTTGACTTGCTCCTAGTCTACAGGATCCAGACTCCTGTGAGTACATCTTGCTGCTCTTTCAAGCCCAGGAAGAATGGTTTTATTGCAGAATCACAGTCCTCTGCCCTGATTCCCATGAGCATATCAGCTATAAATATAAATTCCAACGTCCAAAGTTAATATAGAGCATAAAGACGCCATCTGGAAATGAAAATCTAATAAACAGTGCTCTATCTATGCTATCATCTTTGAACAATCTAAACTTGATATTCACAGAAAAAGCATAAAGATGAGGACATTGTGGAGATTTTTGCAGCATCAGATCTAGGTTTGCATTCTGCATATATGTCTCAACACCAGCAAACATGAACTTAGAGATGCAGAGAAATCAAAGACAGACATTTCTCTCTCATCCCACATGTTCATCCAGGCCCTTATTTCACCATGACCCTGACAGCTCTGGGAACATAACTGTTTTCATAGGCCTAGTTTCCAGATCTGAGAAGAACCATTACTAAGCTCTTAGATAGAATCATGGAATTGTTTATGCTGGAAAATACCTTTAAGATCCTCAAACCCAACCTTAACACTATCAAATCCACCACTAAATCATGCCTCTAAGGGCCACATCTACATATTTTTTAAATACTTCCAGGTGACTCCACCATCTCCTGCACAGCCTATTCCAATGCTTGACAACCTTTTTGGCGAAGAATTTTTTCTAATATCTAATTTAAATTTCTCCTGGTCAAGTTGAAGCCATTTCTCTTGTCCTATTGCTTGTTATTTGGGAGAAAAGACCAACACACACCTTGCTACAAACTCCTTGCAGGCAGTTGTACAGAGCAATATAGTGTTCCCTCCCAAGACTCCTTTTCTCCATGCTAAACAACCCCAGCTCCCTTAGCCACTCCTCAAATTTGTGCTCTAGACCCTTCACCAGCTCCGCTGCTTTTCTCTGGACACACTCCAGCATCTAAGCAAGAAGCCAAACACAAATTAAAAATGAGCTCCTGAGTGCATTGCATTCTTCTTCAAAAAGCTAAAGCAGCAATTTTAACTTACCTGACTGCTGAAGAGACAGATCTTTTGTCAGCTCTATGAGTGTCTGACTGAACAGCCCACAGTGACCCTCTTTTGTTGAGTGGTGACCGGTAGTTCTGTGGGGCAGCTGCATTCCCCTTGCTTATTGCTCCACTTGCCAAGTTCAGGTTTGTTAACTAAAAAGGCAAAAAAAACAGAACAAAAACAAACCCAAACAAACTATCAGAAACAATTAAAAGCCGAGAAAAGAACAAAAGGTATCACTATGTAAATGCGATAGAGCATGTACTAAGAAAAGTGAAAATGCTAGAAAAGGGAAATCTTCAGATGCAAAAAACCCGTGCTAATTGTATAAAGCAGTGGAAGAGATGACACCAACAGCCACTCTGCTTGAGATGAATTCAAATGCCAGTATGAAAATTACAACTCTTCCATTCACAGAAGAACAAAGAGGGGGCAAAAATCCCAAAGTAAGAAAGCAACATCATGTTCCTGCCACGTGAAAAATTAAATCCACGTGCACTAATCAAAAGCTAGAAGCTCATATTACATTGAGCAGAGAACAGAATATCTCTCCAGTCATCATGAGCTGTGTAACTAAGCCAACCACAGGCACCTGTCCTCCCCCTACCCCTCTCTATACATACATACAGGCACAACACAAAAGCCTATGTACCTTGGATATAAAATTCAAACCCAAACTCGACCACATACAAAAGAAACTGCTCACACAACCACCTGCAAACTGTTCACACAAGGAAACACACTAAAATCATGTTAGGTGTATGTTTGCTAGATCAAGCTCTAAAGAAGTTATCTGTGAGTTTTTAACCGTATAATACGTATTTGTTTCTTTCTCTGAGCATTCTTCTTGAGTTACTTATCTTCTTGAAATACCGAACTGCAGGCAGATGCTATCTGTTGATGTACTGAAGAAAGCCTAAATATACAACACAATGGATCTACTACAGCAGTGTAGTGCTTTACATTTGCGGGGAAAAAAAAAAAGGTCACAAAACACTACAAATGTTGAAAAGCTAACTTTGCAAAGGCTTCCCAGTCAAGCTCTACCAGAATTAAGTTTATGACTCCTTTAATTACATGATCATGTGTTACTTTTCAGCAGTGAAAATACCCAGTTCTGCACCAAGATTAGGGTCAAACAGCAAACAAAACTTACCTATGTTGGTCCTCCTCACTTTGGTGGCAACTGGAAGGCACATAGCCAATGAAACATTGGACACAGACAGAAGGGTCTAACTAGCCCTGCATCTGCTCTAGAACTCAAAGGTGATGGTTATTAAGTCACTTAAAGGTGTAACTTAAGCATAGCTTAATAATGCTCTTTTACCAGAATTTGTGCACAATTACTTGAAGGAGTACAAACCAGCTTCATTACAATAATTATACTCATACTTAAAATAGGCTTGTTCAGGATGACAAACCTCATATCCTCTCACAGAACTCCAGAACACAAACTAACATTGCAGCTGAAGTAGGTTGTCACTCCTTTTGTGGTTTAGTAGTACAAGCCACCTAAGCATTTTGTTAGTTCAGAAATCTTTAATTCCTACTTCAAGTTCTGGACAGAATTAAATTCTAGTGGTTATACACTAGGCTTTTGCCCACTTCTCCAAAAGCAGCCAGCACCTTTCATCTCATCCCTTCTCAGCTCTGTCCTTTCCCATTCTTGCTTTTCATACATGTGTAATTATTCTCACCTACTCGGTTCCAGTTTCTGCATTTCAAGTGTCATTCTCCTTGTTTTTCTCAGTACAGTTTCATTCTAACAGACTTGCAGCACTGGCCTCCCTACTAGTTCTAGCCTATGAGACACACCATTTCAGGCCTGAAACTTTCCACAGGAGTAGTTACTTGATCTGTTTTTCCACACTTCTGTTCTTAATCCCTCACATATCCTACTATCCAAGTGGTTCTAGTTCTATTCCCCTCCCTAGTCCACTCCTTTTGCCAACTGTTCTTCCATCTGAATGGTTCTCATAGTCTTCTCCCAAATTAGTCCAGGGACAAATTTCACAGCCTCCTTCTCCTAGCTGTTCTCCACACCTTGGCAGAATTCCCACCCCTTCAGTATTGAAGTCAGACAGGTCTCCAACCCATTAAGGACCAGGTCACTGAGAACACAGGAAAAAAGGAGTACAATAGGGGTACAAATACAGAGAAATTCAGTTTAGCATGCTCAGTGGGGAGGGAACCTTCAGGAAGTTGAGAAGGTCTAGCAGGTTTGCTGAGTATATTTCACTTGAAGCTTTTCTAACAATTACTGTGCAATCAAGCTTGGACAAAACTTTAAATTTCAAATTGCTACTGCAAAGTATGGGAGATCCAGAGATTTAAACTAAAAATTCTACAGATATTAAAATGCACAAAATATATTTTTAATCCAGTCTTGTTTTTTTCCGGAATACTTCACCTTGCCTGAAGCATTCTGAACACTGAACAATAAATACAGAAAACATGAATACAAACAGATGAAGTTTCAGAGCACTACAATTAATTTAAGACAAGATCTTACAGTGGGACATATCAGGCAAGCTTAGTAATGGGCAGTGCTATCCACCTTATATGGGAAACTGCACTAGGCATCATTTGGTGCCCCTACCTCACCCTTAAATGTTGTTGTGTTATGTAGAATTGAATTAAAATTTAAAGTTTCTTCACTGCAATAACAGAAAGCTTCAATTTAGGTTTAGTTCAGATTGTGCCAGGCACTATACAAATACCTAACAATGCCAATTGCTGGCCACAAAGAGTTTATTGTCTGAAGAGAAGCAACAATGGTAATGATGCAAACACAAAGGGCAACATGGCAAATGAAATAGGTTATATATCATTCTTAGCTTGTCAGCAACATTGATCACAACTTTGCTAACACATTTTCTCTTCTCATCATCCTGATACTAGGAACCATTTAGTCTGGAGAATTACCACCTCAATCCTGCTCTATTATTGTGACATGCTTACACACTTTCCTCTCTAATACTGTATCTTGTTCATTTGAAAGCTGTCTCTCTAAGCAAAGCAGGTGAGCAAATAGCTTAGCATGGGTAGTAAGGACATTTCACACATTCCAGGTGTTTAAAGTACAGCAGATTAAACACAGGTAAGGGATTGAGAACGAGAGAGAGAACACCAGCAAGGTTTAGATGCAGCCAGTGCAGACAGATGGATGTTACTGCCTGTTACTGTGCCATGCACTGAGACATTTCAGCTGCTACAATTAGCTGGCCAGGATGTTGCACTGGAGGACTGCTGAGACACCCCCAACACATCTGTGCTCAGCAGGGGCTTCATTTTACAGTCTTCCTGTGCACCTGATGGAACTGCATTCTTCCTTTAACAGGGGCAAACACTTAGCAACAAATCAGTTGGTATTTTGGTGTAAAAGAAGGTAATGTATAGCACCTGAACTAAAACAGCCATAAAGAAGAGCTTGTAGCTTCAGAAATTGTAATAATGGAGCAAAACCCAAACAAATTAAAAAAATACCCCCAAACCCTAGAAAGCCAGGCTATTAGGCTCAACAGAGAAAGAGGTTATTAGTGTGGATCTGCAAGAATCAAGTTATTTTTCACACTGAGTTGAAACAAGATGGGTTCAAACTCTTGCTTGCTAAGACTCCTGTTCTTCATTAGCAGCAAAGGACTTCAGAGTATTTTTCCTCACACTGACAGTATGACAGGAGACCTGTGTGTGTTGCAATGCACACTGCAAGCATTCTTATTTTCAAACATCTCTCCTCACATGAATGAATTCTTCATGGAGTCTGTAAAAGGCAAGACTTTTACAGCTAACACCTCTCAAGACAAAAATGCATAAAGTTTTGCCACAAGTTTTCAACTGTCTGGGACAGCAAAAACATCAGAAGCTGAAAGGAACATACTGATAAAAGAATACCATGTGACAGTAAATACTAAAGAGCTCTCACAGAAAGAGAAAAGCCCACTTGATGTACTTCTATTTAACATATAACATGAAGAAACGGGAGGGAAGAACATGTGGGTTGTCACAGCCACATCGATAAACAGAGCCCTGTGTTAGAAACAGCACATACGTGCACTGTTATACTTACTTCAAAACAATGCTAATAAGCCAAAAGACAAATTATTGCATAATGCTAAAATACTTTTTGTCCTGGGTTACACAAAAACTCTGGTATCCACCTTTTCTTTCTTTTTTCCTCCAAATATGGCTTTTTGGTGTTTTGCCTTCTTTAAAGAGACTGAACTGCTAGTGATTCACTCAAACATTGGACCATGTGCAGTGACCACCCAGGTGTTGTAAGAGACTGGACTATCAGTGCTCAATCAGGTGCGTGCTTTGATAACAATGTGCAGAGTGGCCACCCAGGCCAGCGGCTGAAGGCGTGCACATCCAACACCTCAGCCTACAAGGTGGGTGCTAAACAAGATAAGGAAAGAGGCAAACCCTAAGAGGTGGGGTAGTGTTTCCTTTTCCTTACATAGATGACTCAGCTGTGATAACTCCCCTGAACATTCAGACCTAGCCTGAACTTTTGATGAGCCATAATGGACTCAGCTGCAACATCTTAGAAGGTGTCAAAGACTCCCTAGTATCCCATGACTCACACTATTACATCATCCAGTGCAAAATTCCCCGCTCCAGGGGAGGTATTGGAGGCATTCCCACCTGAACCTGAGCATATGTAACAGTTTTGAGGCTTCCACCATGACCTTGACAGATCCAGACTGCAACCAACACTTCAACCAATAACATCGAAATCACAACAACCAAGTCTTGTTGTGGATCCAACAGGTGTCTTGTGGGTCCTTCCAGTCACCTGGGAGGTCTGCAGTCCTGCCGCGACTGCCTGTTCCGGCACTGCAGCCTCACTACGGTGCCACACAAGCGTCTGCCGGTATCAAATCCCATTATTCACCATTTCCTGCCAGCACTGACTGACTCTCCAACTTTCCTGCCAGGTTTTCCAGGCGCGGGGGAGGCAAACCACATGGAAGGGCAGCCATCGTGTCTCTGTCCTGCAGCCGTGGCTTTTCCCTGGGTTGAGGAGGCCGGCCGCAACCTTGATTTGGTCTGGTGTGTGGGGCTCAAAGTTCCTGCTCAGCAGTTGGGTTAACCCAGTTTTATCAGTATTCTTATTAGCAGTCGTCTTGGCACAACGTTATTTTTTCACTTACATCCGGGCATATTTGGTAGCTCGCTCTGTATTGGAGAAACCAGGGGTATTGAATGGGAGGAGACTTCTGCCTGAGGTCTCTGCCCCTCCAATCTGTCTCAAACCAAGACACTTTTTTACATTTTTTTTTTTAAGTGTTACAAGGTAAGTTAATAACTACAATCACAGGGAATAGTCAGAAGAAGAGCTTAATATATTTATCTTTTCTGATCTACATTATACTAGTTCTTCCAGAGTTTCCATTATCGTATTCAATAATCTTGTTTCTATAATAAAGTTAGCATTTTCTTTTTGATCTTCTCTAATGATTCAAAGAAGCTAAATCAATGAATCATAACAATGACTGAAAAAAACCCACCCCAAGCAATAACCAGTGTTACAGATCAGCCTCCACAGATTCAGGAAAAGCCTCCTGAAAGCCTGAATGTTTCTCTTTCTAGTTTACAGGAGTCAAACAGGGTGAATAGGTTGACACATCATCACTAGAACTTGTTATTCTGCCCCTCTTGGCAGGCAATGAAAAAGTGACATAAATTTTCATTACCAACATCCTGAACAGCAGATCCTGAGTTTCACTGGACTGTGCATTACAATATGGAGCAAGCAGTACATACAAAAATTGCTAACTTGACCCTCCCCCGCTGGCAGTTTTCGCATTTTTCTGGCAGAAGCCAGCCATATCCAGTTGCCTATAAACTGCTGGGGATTGGAGCTCTACAAAGTCTAAAGATCGTTTCTCTTACTTGGAGACACACTTGCATCCCCTCCAGTTCACAAATCTCACATTTCCATTTGGATCTCTCTGACTGGTGAGGAGGAAAAGATTTCCAGAGTTCAAGCCATATCTCAAACATCAAGGCTAAGAGATATGCCAAAAGAATGCAGTAATCATACGCCTAACTTTGTCTCTTCCAAAAAACCCTTCAAAATAATAAAAAGTTCACAGTCAGAAACACAAGACAAAGTTTTCAGCACAATGTAACCTATCAACAAGTTTCAAAGATATATATAAATGAACAGTTCATTGAGAAACTTTTTTATTTAAAGAAAGATTGGACAAGGATCATGGTAAGATGCACATAAGATCACTGCTACTTTACCTTATGATCAGACCAGAATCTCTAAGTTTTGATGTGTCAGACAGGACAAGATGACACTGTATCATAAGCTCAAAGAAGGAACCATTCCACCTGAGAAGTGAAAATGTGCAAAATGTCTCATCATTTGTAATGTGTTCTCCTTAGCCCTTCGACCTATTTTTACCCATGTGCTCTCTATGCACATGTTTACCCAGTCTGACTCCCTCAAGAACCCTTCAGTCAGTGCCTAATTCTCCACTTTATTACTTATTGTTCATCCAGCAATGCCATGTTTATCCAATAGCTTGTAAATGAAATGTGTTTTTTCTTTCATTACCTGGCTTCCTTATCACTATAGTTGATAGTCACTTCTTTCTCACTACAGTCAGACAGATATCCCTAAGGCTTTCAAGATCAGTAAAATTTTGAACATAGGGGAAGAGCTAAGAACTTTTTCTTTGGAAAAAAGAAAAAAAAGATAGAAAAAGAATTTTGCTGTATTCTTTCAGTTATATTTTTCTTCCTTTAGCCTTCAGAGATGACTATGATTAGATGCTATAACAGTCTAAATACTCATTGTTAATACAATATACAGTGGGGAGAGCAGAGATTTTCTTGGCTTTACCACAGAGCTCCCATGTATAGCTGTGATCTAGCGCAGACTAGCATGACTTGGTCTAACAGCATACAGGTCTGCCAGTACAGCTGGAAACAGTCCAGCTGCCTTGCCTTCCTTAATGCAACAAGATACTGAAGGCCATCCCAGTATGAGAAAAAAACACTACTCTCCCTTACGAGGCAAAGGAAACCCCAAACCATAAATAAAACGCACACACAATCACTGTCTGAGTAGTGGCACAAAATTCACCACTACAAATCCTGTGAAGAAATCATGCAATACAGATCTTTCTAGAACCACATTTTTGTTACACCAGCCAGAAGAGAAGAACTGGGGCTAGCAGGCTAGGAAGTGTGAAATCTGTGTGTGTACCAAGGCTGATCTGGCCAAAGGCCTGTGACATTCCTATGCTCTCTGAGCCTACCAGCTTACAGGATATACATATGCATACAGAGCACAAGTGTTCCAGTCTCCAGAAAATGTTCCAGACAAAGACCTGCCAGAGACATTCCTGGGAAACCTGACAAACTTGCAAATTCCTCTGTAGTGTCTCCAGCATATGCATTCATTTAACAATGAAAAAAAGAAAACCCAAGTTAATGCTGCTGCTGTGGATGGCTGAACTCCCCTCTTCATTCTCCTGAAAAAGTCAGGCTTTCATTTAGACACTCTCTGCCTCAAAACTTCCCAGTGGGAGTGATTTTTATAAGGCACAATCCTGCCAGAAGTTTGAGCATTAGGGTATAATCTTTCCCAATCTGAGTTCTAGCTGCTCAGTCTGGCCTATTTGGTGACTATCTACAGATGTTACTGCATAATAACAAAACCCTCTCCTCCTGCTCCCTTTGGAGCCTGGGAGCAAAAGGGGTTCAATTTGAGCACTGCAGAAACTACATTGATATTTTCACTTTCTACAGCCTCTGCTGAGACCTACCGGTTACATTACTGCTGATGCTACAAATCAGTAGTAGTAAAAGTAATTCCAGCTTCTGTGTGAACAGCCTGAGTGAGAAGGGGATGGGGCCCTACACCAGTACAGAGGTGTGTGAACAAGAAGAGAAGAATGCCCCTCAGACTTGATCTCCTGCTTCTTGCTCCTCTTCCTACAGTAACATGCCTTATTTCTTTACACTTCCCTTCCTCTCCATCAGTGGAAGGGTAAAAACCAATGAAATTGTTACATAAGGAAAATAATCTGATTAAGACTCAGATAAAGTGGGTTGAGTCAAAGCAAGAGCTTATCACTGAAAAAAAATGCAAAACGCACCATCTCAGTGGGAAAGCATCCCCACCAAATTTCTGTAAGTATTTGCTGCACCCTAAGTTTATTGGTCTTGTTACAGTCACACGTTGTGCTATTCAGCTCTAGACACGAAAGAGCTGATGCCCACTGGGTCCCGTACAGAGTGTTTTGGCAGACTGGCAGTTTCCTTTGTGGCACTTTTCTGTTGAGGATAAGGCAGGCCAGGGTACCACACTGTGCAAAGACAGCTAAATGAGGAGTGGTGTGGCTTCCAATATTGTTGCAGCTGATGTTAAGATGAAGCTCAATATTTTGGGGTTCCTGTGGCACATTTCCACAACATCCCTCTGGGACACAGTAGTGTTCCTTTCAATTCTTCCTCACTCCCCCTTCCTGGTCCTAAGGTTTAGTAAACTAATCTGCTTCTTGCTAATTTCCACCTTCGGTCCAAATAAAAACTGCAGAATAAGAAAACTGCCCCATCCTCCTACGGATCTGTCAGTATGTTTGCAGGAATCCTGGCTGCTGGATCTTGGGTACTGACTGTTTGCATAGCAGAGATGGTAGCAGCTCTGTATAGCCCTTGCCTGGGTGGTCGGATGTTATCTCTGTGATTAAACTCCTCAACTGCAAGAATTGAAGCTATTCCTGATGATAGCTGGGACCTGAAATCTCATACTCTCCTTCACAGAGAGGGTCAGAGCTCCCACCATGTTTCCCCTCCTTTTCTTCCTCCTCCTCCTGGTGAAACTGGCCAATACAACACATTCTTCAGTTCACTAGGATTAATAACTAAAAAGCACTACACCCTGGTGGATATCAACTGTAGCCCTCCCCACCAGGAAGTGATAGGGACCTCACACACAGATACAGCATTGCAGAAGAAAACCTTCTTTTTACCTTACAACATACTTCAGAGAGAAGTAGCACGCTATTCATAAAGAAAAACCCCGTTCATATCCAGAATCCAGACACCTGACTCTAGATCTACACACATGCTGTGCATTTTAATGTCTTCCCTGTAGAAAGTCCTGCAATGCAAGCACATGGAAGTATTTTATGCTAAACACACATGAAATTTAAAATTTAGACTTTAGAATTAATGTTTGGTAAGAAACACAGCAGAGAGAAAAGTAGCTTGGATTATTTTGGTCACAGTCTTCATCCATCTGTCCATCATGAAAGGCCAGCAGCTAACAGTAAGTTAACAGTATTTTTTGCTAACAGTAAGCAAAAAAAAAAAAAAAACACCTCGTAGTTCAGCTGTCCAGAAGTCACATAGTAGCCTGTAAGATCCCTAGATCACAAATCAAGACAAGAAGGCAATTAAGTCCCTATCCAATGAAAGGCGGTTACGAAACTGTATCTTCAGGTCTCATTCCCCAACTCAACACCAATGTATCTGCCTTGATTCTCCAACTGAACTGTTGCCATCTCAGGCTCAGGCAGGGCAATGGGCAAACTGAGCAACAAAATTTCAGGACAATGGAAAAATTGTATTGTTAACATGCTGACAACACTGTGGGTGAACCACTATACTACACACACTGACAAACACATCAGCACTCTGCAAAAATAATTAGCAATCATCTGATTCACATAACTAGGGAAATCACTAATTTCAGATACTGACATCCTCACAAGTGTCTCAGTAACCCACTTCCCATAAAGAAGATATTTAGCTTGGCTATGCTAAAGCAGTGCCACTAAGAAAAATCTCAAATATGGAAGCAGCAGCATAGCCCACGTTCTTCAGTATAAAAGATAAAGGTCAGCTCAGAGCAACGGCCCAGCAAACTCGTTATCCCATCTGACATATCTCAGAAGATGGAAGAAAGCTTCCATGAATCTAACGAAACATCTTATTGATAAGGAAAATGAATTTGTTATTTCTGTATGTTAACACCTAGGGATCTATAATTTGCAAAACGCTCATTATTCTGCCTGAGGTAACTACAGCCTGTTAAGTTTTCAGCCTTAATGGTATCCTATTGCAGGGAGTTTCAGAAGGTAAGTATATTCTGTGACAATAACTATTCACTTTTATTATAATGTTTTATTCCACTATCTTCCTACTAAACTCAATATCCCCTTCTTATTATGAGAAACATGAATAAAATCAACTTTATTTACCTTGTCTTCCACTGCTCTGTATAAGTCTTTCATGCCCATCTCCTCCCCAAGTAAACTTAATATTTTCACTTCCTCATTAAAATTTCATTTTGCAGTTGATTGTTGCAATTGATTCATTCATCTGTGAATCCCAGTTATTTTTCCCCGAATTCACTTAAGGAATGACAACCAGAATTGAAAACAGTTTTTCAAGGGAGATTATGTAATTCATGCTTACATAATTACATACTATTTCCTATCCTGTTCCTTAAACAATTAAAAACTTTTGTTTGCTGCCATTACTGCTTGACTTAGAACAGGTATCTCCACTGAGCTTTCCCAAATAAAACTCATTTTTTTCTTTCCTAAAGAAGTAATCTTTAGATTAGTCATTTCAGTGGTTAAAATTATTGTCATATTATTTGTAAACACTGAACTTCATCTGCCAGTGTGTTGTACAATTAATGAAGGTATTAAATTTCTCTTAGTTTTACTACTAATAATCAACAAAAGAACACAGATATACTGACAAATTACCAGGAGGTAGGCTCAAGTCTGAGTTTACAGCACAGCCCTAACTTCAGAGTCATTGAACACTGGGACTCTTGCAACCCATATTATAATGAAGGACAACAAGTTATGTCATGTAGTAAACATGAGCTCCACAAGCACATGTTCACATGGATGAACACTATAGAGTAGTTAATCTACTGTAAATTCACACTCCATATCACCTTGCAACAACTTGTTTTTATTTTCATTTTTTAGGTAATAAAATGCCAGTCCTTGTGAACCTCCTCCTTTCAAACATTTAATTTTACACTCCATGTACATTCTGTATTCTGTATCTTCAGTTATCCACTTGCATGTAGCAAACTGACTAGTTACTCTTTTGTTTGTTTTCTGGGGGGTTTTTTGATCTATAATAAAACTTTCCAGATGCCTTGCTGACTTAACAGTCCTTGCTAAAAATTTGTAAAAAAGTTTTTAAAGAGTTTGAATAGTTCCACTGGATGTTATTTTTCTCAGTTCAAAGAATTCTAATAGATAAGATGTGGGTTGGGTGTTTTGGGTTAGGGTTTTTTTGTTTGTTTTCTTCGGGGGTTTTTCCCCTGACTTCCATTTATCTCTGTGAATTAAAATTCTATTTCTATCTAATATATATCTCCTAGTGAAGCAAGACTCGTTAATTTATAGGAAAGTTAAGGATCCTTATGACAGAAAGGCACATACATGGCCTTTCTGTCCTATATACCAGCTTTACAACTGATGGCACCTTTCAGCAGAAACTTTGCCACTTCACTGTTGTGTTTCTGAACTCCTGAATGTATACCATCCAGCCACAGAAGTCTCACAAAACATTTTTTCTTATCTTTTTTACTGGGAGCTTAACTTTATTACCTGGCAAGAAAACATATCTCCTCTTTACCTACTGTAGTGAAAAATAATGCAAAAGAAATTATTTAGTATCTCTAATGCCCCCATCCTCCAAATTTATTTTTCTATAGACCTAGACTGTCTTCCCACTGCATTAATAAATTTATCTATCAATGGCATATTTAAAGAAATCTTATTTCCTGTGGCACCGCCACGTGTCTCCCTGGCAAATAACCACACCATGCACAAGTCTGCTGCCTATGATATCTTCAACATCTTTACTCCCCACATCCTCCTAACTTACAAGTAAGAAGCAGTACACATTGCAGCTAGTTCCAAATTAGATTCTTGTTCACTGCTAATTAATATACACATTCTGACTGGCTAAGCAGCAGCCCAGAGCAGGTATGTTGAACTCCACTTGATTTTAGACCTCAACTGAAAGACTCTTATGGATCTTGCACTTCTATGCACCTACCATCTTTCACAAGACAGCCAAGAACATACTATATTTAAGACTAATGTAGCTGAAACAAGAAATTTCAACAGGGGCTTTCTCTTTCTTACTCGTTTTCTTATGAACTTTTGAGATCAGATACCTCCTTATTCTCCTACTCAGCCACAGACTTACCAGTTTAATGCTGGATCCTCAAAGGCACATTTTTCACAGAGATCTCTGTGTTGCTTGCTCCCAGACATACTGGGCAGTTAACGAGAGGCACACCTCTCTATTTTTGGATGCTGTGGAATACTACAGTTAGATGGTGCATAATATAGGCAAAAATTAGGCAGTGCTTGAAAGATACGTTATGGATAGAGGTACATAACTCCCACTGTTGTCATAATCTCAAAATTAGCTTTACTATAGATTTTATGTAATCACAAAAACATCATAAATCTGTGATTTTAAATAAATGTAATGGAATAAGATTCCTCAGAAGTAACAGCTAACATTTGTTTTTAACAGCTCTATTTAACAATACTCTTCCTAGAAACTACAGTGTATGCATTAAATTTTAATGCTGAATATTTATCATAAAATCATAGTATCATTTGGGTTGGAAGGGACCATAAAGATCATTTAATTCCAGCCTCTACCAGCATGGGCAGAGACACTTTCCACTAGTCCAGATTGCTCAGAGGGCCCTACCCAACCTGTCCTCGAACTCTTACAGGGATGATGCATCCACAGTTTCTCTGGGCAACCTCTTCCGATTGTTTCAACACCCTCACAGTAGAGGATTTCTTTCTAATATCAAGTGGCAAGTTCAAAGCCATTCCCCCTTGTCCTATCACTATGTACCCTTGTTAAAAGTCTCTCTCCAGCTTTCCTGTAGACCCCTTTTAGGTACTGAAAGGCCACAATAAGATCACCTCAGAGCCTTCTCTTCTCCAGGTTGAACAATCTCAACTCTCTCAGCCTCACAGGAGAGGTGCTTCAGCCCTCTGATCATCTTGGTGGCCTTCCTCTGAACTCACTCCAACAGATCGATGTGCTAGGGACCACAGAGCTGGACACACTACTCCAGGGGTTTCACATAGCAGAGGGGCAGAATCACCTCCCTGGACCTGCTGTCCACATTTCCTTTGATGCAGCCCAGGATACAATTGGCTTTCCGGGCTGCAAGCGCACATTGCCAGCTCATGTCCAGCCTCTCACCCACCAGCACCCCAAGTCCTTCTCAGCAGGGCTGCTCTTGATCTGTTCATGCCCCAGCCTGTATTGATACCAGAGGTTGCCCTGGCCCAGGTGCAGCACCTTGTGTTTAGTTTTGTTAAGTCTCATGAGACACCCATAGGCCCACTCCTCAAGCTTTTCCAGGTCCCTCTGAATGGCCATCCTGCTGAGGGTGCCCCTGATGCCACTATGAAGACACGGAATAGTACTAGTCCTGATACAGGCCATTCCTTCATAACATAACTGAAGGCTGTCAAACCAAATGTGTCCTTAAGGTAACATCTTTCCCGCTGTTACCACTAAAGACAGCTACAGAAGTTACCCAAACAACTTCTCCTTTTCTAGTCTGCGATAGAATAATACTGCTCCACTTTTCTCCCTATTCATTTCTCATTCATTCCTTCAACTGGGCGGTAAGGCATTGTACAGTGATGCCAAGGAATTAAGTAATGATTCTAGATCAATTTTTCTATTGTATAGCACTGTGAAGGCACTCTTGTTTTCTCCAGGTTGCAAGAATGAGGATGCACTTATGACATTTTATACAATATAATGGAAAATATTTTTTAAAACCACAAATTAATAAAAGGCAAAATGTTCTCACATACTTTGTGAAACAGTTTGTGAGGACTGAAAACTGAGTACAATGGAACAAAACCACACATTAGTAAAGCTTTACCTTTCTACCATCTCCATCTCCCATATACTAAGAATTGCACACCAAGTATCAGTGTGAAGTTCCTATCTGGTATTTCAGAAGTGGATGGAGAAGGCTGTTAGACAGAAAGCTGATGTAATCATAAAAATTTTGTTTTCTTAAGAAGACAGATTTCAAACATCTTATTCAAAGTCCATCAGATACTTACACTTAAAATTTTGACTTTGAAAACAACATTTCAGAAGCCAATAATAAAATAATATCAATAACATTAATAAAATTATATGAATAGAAGTAAATCAATAATAGACTAATTTAATATAGAGGCTAGAAAACAAGAGTGTAAGAGAGGAAATGTAAAACAGGTGCTTTGGACATGGGAAGGAAACAGTGAAGAACAGCAGGGATTGGAGAGGGACAGAGGTGGACTCCCAGCCCGAATGACATCATTCCAAGCACAACTGCTGAGGGTACATTCCTGGGAACCCCAGAGACCCACACTGGTGCATGGATACTAAAAGCAATTCTTACAAAAATGGGAAGGGAAAACAAGTTCCCCAGCTGCTCTTAGAAGGGGGTATGCGTTTAGAGCACCCCAGCCCTCAAAATAAATCTGGGCACAACAAAGGGAACCAAGGCACAGACAAAGACATTCAACTCTCACACAGTTCTTGCCCTTTGAAAAGAAACACAGTCTACAGCAACAGTAGTATTTTCAAAAGTCACCATTTCATATACCCCTTCAAATAAATGATCCTACTCTGCAATGCCTGCATTTCTATTTATTCAATCCCTCTGCTTTAAATCCACACCCATGCTTAGCGGCTCAAAACCAGGTGTCCTGGTTCCAGGTCCCTCAACAATTCCTGCAGAGGCACTTGCTGTCATACTATTACGCTTTTATTGTACGCTGATACCTCTTACTGCCCTTCATTGTCATGGCAGCCCTGTCTACTCACAAAACCCCTTGGTCCTTAGTGCAAAACAGGCTTTAGAAGTCAGGCTAGATGAAAAGAATAATCAGAATTACTCTAGAAGGACAGAAGAGTAGAATGCATCTAGGGTACAAACAAAGCACAAGTAGTAACTTGTATATGTTGGCTATGCCCATCAGGCTTTGCAGTTACATCTGAACTTCCTAAAACATTGCTTTTTCAAGTGTGACTAAAATAATGGTCTCGGCTTAGAATTACTATGTGCCATAAATTCAGTACTGAAGAATCAGACTGCCTTAAAAACTGTCCTCACTAAATCTGAATTTTCATACTAAACAAGCTTCAGATTTATTTTCTCCAAAGGGATCATTTAAAAAACATGGCCAGGAGAACCACAGTAGAGAGCAGATGTGTAGAACTGAAAGGACACAGGCCTAGGAAGGAAACTCATTGTCAGATAGAACTCCAGCTCTAAACTTTCCATTGACTCATGAATTCCTTTCTACATGGATCTTTTTCATCATGATAGATGACAGATTCAGCTCAAGACATGTTTCTATATTTCACTACTGAAGCAAAGCCTGTGAAAACACTGCACAGCCAAATACAAAATATATCTGTCACAAAACCTACAGTGTCTAGTAGGAGCCGAGTTGTCTATTGTGTGCTTGCCACAAAGAAGGGAATTAGCATCTCCATTCTCCTACTACACGTCCTACCTCTTCTGTGGTTAAGTATCTTGGAAAAACTCAGAAGCAAAAAGCAACACAGACACATTTACTATGACCAACATATTTCCAGAGCTATCCCTTGTACTTCATAGCCTGTTTCAGACTTGTGTATACCTACACTGATTGACTGATGGCTAAACAGATTTCAGTTGCCACCAGAATATGCTCCTTTGTCACCCAAAACAGTTGTGCCCAGGAAGCTACACTGCCATTCCCATGCAGATTTTTGTGAATTCCTCTCTGAATTCCCCCTTCTATTCTTTTTAATTTAACTAGCAGTAATTGGCCATAGTAGGAATCGAGAAGTCGAAAAATCATTTAATAGCTACACAAATGGCTGCAAAAAGACACCTTGGTTTCTCCAGATAGACCTAAGAAACCAAAGCAGTATGAGCAGAATGGGTAATGAATGGTTTTAGGGAAAAAGTCTAGGAATTTATTTTTAAAAGTTCCTTTCTGAAAGGACTGAAATGAAATAGATGAATTTTAAATTTTTTCCCAAATATTTGTTTAGATACTAACTTTTATCCAAGGAGGCAGTTTCCATCATACATTTAGATTTCAACAAATCAGCATTTCCTGATTGAAAATGTTTCACTACCAAGTTTTTTTGAACAATTTTACTGACAAAGTTTAACTTAAAACCAGCTGAGAACCAGACTGACAGCTCTGTGTATTACTGGACAAGCAAACAAACTATTTGCCTAAATAGGATCTGGCCTGATATAAGATCAGTCCTCAGCATCACGGGTATATTCAGTGCTCACATTGTCTGCTGAGTCCATTAACATGAAGGGGTTGTGCTTTCGTGACTTATTCGTTAAAAGGTGAAGACCTATCTGCAAAGAAAAATCCTTCAGCTTCCTAGAGTTATAAATGCATGCCACATTTTGAAATAAACATACTGCCAATCATGTAACCAGATATTAAAAATCCAAACATATATCAATAAAACTGAAAGAAGCAAAAAAAAGCAAATAGCAGCAGCTGTTGCAACTATTAAACGTGCCTCAGAAAACTCAGCAAAACATAAATTTAAAACAGTACTTCCAAAACCAAAGAATTGAATGAAGACATTTGAATTGTTTGTCTCCAGCAGATGAAGAAAAAAATATTTTCCAAGGCAAAATGCCTGTTCTGGAGAGTCTCCGGTTGGCAGCTTAATTAACTAAGAAATGTCCAACCTGAACACCTTTAATGAGCACAACTATAGGATATTATGAAGAAAAAAACGTCTATGTGTGTAGCCATTTAGGACATAACTCAAAAAGAAATACGAAACTAAGTGGAATTCTACCAGAACTCAATGTAAGTTTGATACATATCACCATGTTTAACAGAGGATTATAATTTCCCACGTTAGTAAGTACTCCTTTATGTCTTTACAATGTTACTGGAATATAGAATTTACATCAGAACCCATTCTGCAGACTTTCATTCCCAGCACTGTGATGACACACTGGAGCAATGAGGAAGCAAACTGCATGGAAGCATCAATCTGAAAAGACTTTGTTTTATTGTTTCACAAGACGAAGCATGGATTTCATTTTTATACCATATTTTCTAATGCTCTGCCCAGTTTCACTTTGTCCTGTAAAAGGACCTCAGCAACTTTCTCATCATCTCACAGAAAATCAAAATTTTGGATACTGTAAACACTTCAAAACAACATGTACTCCTTACAGCATGTCTCAGCCCATTCCAGTGCTGACACAGAAGCCTGTAACAAACTTCTCTCCTGCACAAGGACTCCAGCTTTAGTGCTTACATACCTGCTGTGTAAGGAGACTGACGTGGCTTGGTGGGGAATACTGACAGGCTGCTTGCCTTTCTGCCAACTGCTGCAGTTCTGCTGCTGCCATACTGGGGCCATGACCTTTGCCCTGGGAAGGAGTATATTCGGCTTCTTTTTGCATCCTGGCTGAGTTCACACGCTGCCCATTTGAACTGCGATGGCACAAACCTATCAAACAAACATTTTGATATGCTTAGCCAGCGGTATGTCAGGCGCTCTCAGCCTGCCAATCACAGACAAAAATGCAGATATGCCACTAGGAAGAATACAGAATACCTCTATTCTTCATGGGTATTGCCTCCATAAGCAATTATCAACTCCAGACCCATATTCTATTTATTATAATGTATCTAGTGGCACCCAATTCCAGAGAACACTGGCTGCTGTTACCCAAGGTAAATCTATAATGTTTTTCCCTAAAGGCAAATGGATCTCTTCAACTAAGCTATTCAGTTAGGAAGTAAGATTTATTTTAATGCCAGAATGCTCACAGTCTTCAACTTCCTCCTGAGGGGAAGATGAGGGACAGGCACTGATCTCTGTGCTGACACACCTTTAAGTATTCAACACCTACAAGGTTTCATTACAAGATTTCAATACTCGATAGACAGCCAGAAAACTAAGAACAGCATATAGAGGGAACAGGACTTCTAATTAAAAAAATACTAAACTCACTAAAATCACTTAAAATCACTAAAGTGAAATTATTTCAGTAATATAAAGAAAATATACAATATGTAATTTTCCCAGCTCTTTCTGGAACAAGTTCAAAGGCTGAGTTCAAAGCACAAGACTGAGGGGAGACTTTATCACTCTCTACAACTACCTGAAAGGAGGTTGTAGTGAGGTGGGGGTTGGCCTCTTCACCCAAATAACACTACAAGAGGAAATGGCCTCAAGTTGCACTAGGCAAGGTTTAAATTGGATATTGGGAAAAATTTCTTCACCAAAAGAGTTGTCAAGTACCAGAAGAAACTGCACAGGGAAGTGGTTGAGTCACTATCCAGGGAGGTATTTAAGACACACAGATGGGGCTCTTAGGGACACGGTTTAGTGGGGGACTTGGTAGGACTTCATGAAGGAATTGTTGGACTTAATGAACTTAAAGGTCTCTTCCAATCTAAATGATTGCCTGTTCATCTGGCCAATAAAAGGGCATCTCTGGGAAACAAGGGCTGCATCCTGCACTCCTACTTCCTGTGAGAAATTTAGCACCATTTAACAAGATTAAATTTTGGAAACGTAAAACTTTTACCTACTCCAGAACAGAAATTACACCATCTCTGTATTCAGCTAGCAGGTTATGCATCCCAGAACACTCACCTACTTTTGCAGAGGATGGTCGGGACAATCTTTGGCTGTAGATCTGAGCAGCTCTCTGAAAAGATGAGAATGGGCCAATGGTGTAGCTACAAGGACGACACCGATGTAACCCTGCAAGGTTACAAGTCTCACTGGACACCGGGTTTGTGAAGACAGAAGAGCTGTCAGGAGCTGTGTTCTGCAAGCAGGGTAGTGGGGGTGGGGACTGAATCAGCCTGGGAGCAACTAGAGGAGCTGGCAATGAATGGTGACCATCCACCTGCAAATTTTCAGAGGCTGCAGGCTGAGTCGGTACCCAGGAACTGGTACTTCTCTGGAACGTGGCACCAGAAACAGAGGAAGAAGTACTAGAACGGCTGCATCGAGGTAATTTCACTTCAGCATTTAAAGAGAAGGTGGGTCCTTCTGGAACTACAGAAAGATAATGAATGCACTATATGAGAAAAGGCTGCTTTTAAACTCCTTCAATAATATCAACACACATATGCCTCTACTCAGACACACTGAAGCCAAAATAACCTTATCTACCAGCAAAGACAAGAAAAGGCTCTACATGATAAATATCCTCTTTCAGAGCCTGCCATATCTAGATCTTTCCCCCACAGAAGGGCAGCTAACTCTTTCCTAGTGCCCACTTTACAGTATCTTCTACTGTGTTTAAAAGTAAAACCTGAAGAACCTTCCCCAAAATTGGGCATTTGAATCTCTCAGTTTGAACCCAAAGGTTCCAATCTTTGTCTAAAACTGTATTATAAACAGTATATGCCTTTTTTTCCTTGATGATGACTTAAGCCAGTTCACTTACAGTTTGATTTAATCTCTTTGGGTTTATAGCCTTTTAGTGCTCCTTCTACAGGCAGATCTGCAACCAAACTCTTGGGATGATCAAGTTTTATTTTTTCCACCAGCTCAGGATGCTCTGTAACAAAATCAAGGAGTTAGGAAGTAGAACATTTCAAACTGTGCTATCAGCAGAACAAGACCACAGAATTAACCTTGCCATAATAGACTTTCTTGCTAATATTTCCTGCAGACCATGCAGCTTTACTGATGACAACTGAGCTGTCACGTACAGTAGCATGGACTACTGGATATATGTCTGGCACTGCTCTTGCTTCCATGAAATGCCTAATCAGGCTCAAATGTACAGTTTCTACCCTGTAGTCAGTATGCTCACTGTAGGCAGTGCAATTCAGGTCTTGATTTCTTTCATCCCTTTCTTTGATTTCAGGATTCTCTGTTCATTTTAATTCTTACTGGCTTCAGTTTGCACATTCTCATTTCAGTCATGAGCCGCCATATCTAGTTCCTTATAAATGCTAGTCAAGATTCATTCCATTTCACTTCAGGCAACAAAGTTAGGAGTGCAGTTAGTCTAGTCTTCATATAACAGTGAGTTAAAAAGATACGCAACCTCAAAACTGAATAACATTATGGAGTTGTTCTCTTTTCACAGACTGAAGTTAAACTGGATTTGTCTCAGCAACATCATCTCAGAATTGCCTGCAAAACTTACCACCTTGGGGCTGCTTCCCTGACTGGCGACTGCTGTTGCTGTGCTTTGTGCCTGTGGATTTTGCTCCTAGGAAGACACTTGCTGATTTGTTTTTGTGCGTGTAAAATGTCAGTACTTCCTCCAGGTCACTTTCACTACAATAAAGAGAGAAGAATGGATGTAGAGTGAGGATGCTAAGCTTTTTTGCATTCATGTAAAAGACAAGAAGTGATAAGGAGACTGAAGAGGCAAGTGGGAAAAAAAAAAAAGGGTAAGACCAGATAAGCTAATGCTTTGCTCAGTTCTTCAGGGTAAGAGCAGAAGGAAAGCAACATGCCTTGGTTAAACCTGAGAATCCCACAGAAATGCCATCATCTTATGCAGTAGAAAATTCAAGCCCTTCCAGGATAAATAAAGAGCAAGTGAACACTCCAAACACATTTGGGGAGATCAGCTCAACAGGAGAGATTCCATTCACGGCTAAATTTGTGAATCTTCCCCAGATGCTCTTTAGAACAAGCAGCTATCTTTTCACAAGACAACTCAGCTCAGCCTCTGTTTTACAGTCATCATTGGTAGTTTCTACTCAGTAGTGGGGGGAGAAGAGGAAAGAGAAGGGAAAAGCTTGTTAATAAGCCAAAACTGCAGGACAAACAGAGCGGGCAATATTTTTTTGAAACTTAGAAAACTTGCATGTGTTTCTCATTTTCTTTACAAGAAGAAAGCACAACTGCCCCAGTATCCTAAACATCTATTGGTCCCAAACCAGTATCATTTACTTGGCCATTCTTATTAGAGCTTATGCAAGCTGTAATTCTAATTGTTTTGATTTGCTTTCCTTTTGCTTTATAGTGTTGCCTCAGCACTAGTGAATGGCTATGTGCCAGAGCAAACACCAAAGCACGAAGTATAGTGGCAGAAACACTACAAGAAAACATAACACGGGAATATAAAATAGAATAGCAGTAGTTAGAATCCTTCAAAATATCCTCTGCATATCACATGTAAAACTAGTCTTAGCTAGCCTGAGCTTTGGCAAAAGCAATGTCTAAAGCTGATACATTGGAGTTTGGACCTTCAGGGCGTGCTGTGAAGTTCACTTTTTCTCTCAAATCAATGAGAATAGAGGTGAAAAGGAAATGTAAGAATGAGAAGTTGTTGGTGAAAAAGTGTTGTAAGCTTTTAAGTGAAGTTAGCAGTATAAGTATATGCTTCTACAATGCACTAAGGATATTTAGAATCAATGGTCGTCGCATATGTGTACCTAAACACAATGCCATCCGTGTAGTACCAGTTAGAGAGTCAATGAGACAATCTCAATTAAGAAGCAACATTTTTCACCCATTTTCTCCACTGTACTGAAGAACAAACAAAAGTGGAAATCAATCCCCTCTGCTCTGCTCCAAATGACTAGCTCACTGATTTAAGCTTCAAGCACAGTGCCAAGTAGTGTCAGATACCAGAGTTTTCAAACATACCTGATACTTAATAAGAAACAGAAAGATCATCACTAGAAATTGTCTAATCATTGGCAAAGCATGCTTCATCACTCAGGCAAATAATCCAACAAAAATCTCCAGCCCCAGCTAGACCGTGCATCAGGCCACAATGGCATGATAGCCAATGGCATGGAAACAGAAGAGTATGCAGTTCTGTCCCATGCAGCCATATAGCTTTTCTGACAAAAAAAGAAAATGACCTGCACTAGGACACAACAGACATCTTAGTGGCCAGAAAGGTCAGAGAACCAAGAGCATGCCATGGGCCTATATAATATGCATTTCTAGCTAGAGGAGTAGATCCTGTGGTGTATGGTAGACATCTTTATCTGAAAAGCAAAAAGATTTTTCTGGAAGCCTATAAATCTGTTGCAGTAATGATTCCATCAATTATATTAGCAAAAGGTAAAATTACTTTCAAAGACAAAATTATTTTCATGAGAATGTATCATTAAGAGAGACTGTCAAACCTCCTTAACTTAGTTAAGATGTCTCAGATATCAGCCACTTCTAATCATTCACCAAGAGCACTATCCAAACAGAGAAAAAGAAAGAATGGTTTCATAACTGGTCATGAAAAAGCAGCAGTGACCATCAGTCTTCCCAGAGAAAACAGATGGGCATTAAAAAGGCAGGTAAACTCTACCTGTCCAGATATTGACAGGGATCATTGCCCATATAAGTGTGTAATATATGGGTTAAATAATGGAGTCAAGAGGAATTACTTTTTGTGCTCAAGAATCAGAGACTTAGAAAAAGTAATTCCACTTCACTGAACAATTTCAGACCTCTCTATAGTCAGATAGCTATAACCCTTGGTTTTCATGCAGCGTTACAGGCCTTAAGGAATACTTCACAGAATCACACACTATGCTGACTTAGGAGGGACCCAAAAAGATCATTGAGTCCAACTCCTGTCCTTGCACAGGACCATCCCCAAGAATCACACCACGTGCCTGAGAGTATGATCCAAATGCTTCTTGACCTCTGTCAGGCTTGGTGCTCTGACCACCTCCCTGGGCAGCTTGTTCCAGCACTCAGTCATCCTCTTGGTGAAGAACCCCTTTCTAATGTCCAACCTCCCCTGACACAACTTCAGGCCATAACCTCAGATTCTGTCACTGGTCACCACAGAGAAGACATCAGTGCCTGCCCCTCCTCATCCCATCATGAGAAAGTTGTACACTGCCACAAAGTGTCCCCTCAGTCTCTTCTCCAATACTTAACTATTTTCAAAATATGCTTCCTACCAGATTCTTTTAAGGCAGATAAAGTTCAGAGACAGAAAATGCTGCTTTTTCATTGTGAAAGTAACTGCTTGCACTGAACTGCCTTAGCAGGCCAAACAAGAGGCCTAACTCCCATCCTTACTCATCTCAAAGTCCAGACCTGGAGGCTTCCTGAAGAGAGGCAGCAAGCATGAGAACAGAAACTTAAGCAACAGAGCCATAAATACTGTTTGGCCACAGCAGCTCAAAAGTATTGCCGTATTCTAAAGTATTGCTGTATTTACTCCAGCATCACAGAAAAAGAGACCACTAGTTCACCAGCATCTGTCTGAAATTTACAGAGACCAGGGCAACCACTGCTGTCCATTTGGGAAGCTACTTCATGGTCAAAACATCTATTTTATGTCCTTCTTTATGCACCAGACACTGATGTTACAAGTGTTTGGCTGCTGGAAGGAAGACAAGAGAAAAAAAGTTTTCCATCCCTCAGCAGGAAAAGGTCCTACAGTCAGTAAAGGTATCCAAAGACCTTTAGATCCATTAAATCATCTTTAGAATAACCCCATCACCTTCAGGGCTTGGAGATCCTTTATCAAAGCAAATAAATTCCTACCTTGCTTTGGTAATAAAGTTCTGAAAACCTTCAGGATTCACTCCCTCCTCCTCCTCTTCCTGTTTCTTTTTTGATCTTTTGTGAACCATCTGCTCCGTTTCCTGTTAAAAGCAGTATCAGTAAGTGTCTCTATGTTCTATGGTATATCTACAGCTCCAAGAATACAAAGAACAGTTCCATGGGATCTAAGAAAAAAGAATGTCAACTCCAAAGAGCCAAATTATAAGAATTTCACTATGCGCAACAGCATGAATAAATACAGAGAGCTCTAGAGACAGCATCCTAAGCATACACTAAACTCTTCATTCTTCCAACTGACATAATTTATTTGCTGAGAAAAGATCAAGCCTTCTTAAATATGTGCTGTTCCTTCAAATACACTCTTTGCTGGGACATAAGGATGTATGGAGGAGAAAAAAAATTAAAATCATTATTTACAGATATTAGGTCCCCTCTCTACTTTTGTTGTTTACATCACAAATAGAGTTTCTCAAAACAGCTTTTATTTGAGCATTTGTCCCAAAAGTAGACAGATATTCAGGAAGAAGGGAAAAAATATAAAATTACATTAAACAAACTGAATCAAGGATGTCTATTGATGACATCCACATTTTCCACTGTAAACTAGTATTTCTCTTGAGTTAATCTCTTTTGTCATGCAGCCAATTGCTGAGGGCTTATATACATACCAAAACCACACTGCTTTAGCAAAAACTAAGAAAGTAAAACCGTACAGCCTGTGGCAAACATGCACTTATACACTAAAATATACTGGAGCAAGTGGTAAGCTTTTGCATGTGATAATGGAAACAAGTTCTCAGATACAAATGATCCATTTTACACGAGTAGAACTGGCTGACACTAGAAGCTGTATTGATACAAATATTTTCATTCATTAAAAACCCCTTCAGATCTGTCTAAAATACTAATACCAGCTTAAAAGCTATCTCTGACCAGACCTCCACTTCATTTCTGCCTGCTGGTATCCTGAGCATTGCCAGAACAAAACAGTCAGATACATCTTTTGAAAGATAACTCAAGAGAGGGAAGAAAAAGCCAATATGAAACATGTCTCTACCCTTCACTACTTAAGTAAATGTCTGGACAATATGTGATCCTTTTTATTTAGTTTGCTGGAGGTAGCATTTTTTTCTTCTGTGTCATTACAGAAGATCCATAGTGGCTAGTAGGATTCCCTACTAAATCTGAAGTTACAAGTCAATGAAAGAAGTCTGTATGTTGGAAACAGACACCAAAAAACCTCACAGCCTAACAGTCTCTCAGTGGCTTAAACATGTATGCCCCAAAACATGTTCTCGCTTGTCCTGAGAAAATATATTTATGCACTGATTTATTACCAGTTGCACAGATTTATTTTGTGAATTTACTCAAGAGTTAGCAGAAAATCCTAATGTTTGAATACAATTTGAGTGGAAATCATATTCAAAGCAGCTGCATTCTTCACTCACCACAGAGCCACCCAAGTGTTTTGTGGTTACTCCTAACCCAGTAATTCAGCGAGCATTAGGCATACAGGGCACTCCCAGGAACAGAATTGGTTCAATATCAACCTTGCTTAGACAGATCAAGTTACCAGATGTCAGTTCTGACTAGCTAATGTAAGCGAACATCCTCTCTCCTAACAAGTAGAAGCTTGGAGGCCTCAAGGCAAAATTTCAATTACACTTGTTCTAACACTAAAGACATGCTAGGGGGCAAAGGAAAGGGGAAGCTGACCTTGCAAAGCAAGGAGTAATATGAGACCACTATGCTAAGAACAGCATCTTCAACATCTAAAGATGTGCCAATTATTTAAATTATGACCTATGTGTCCTTAACACTGAGCACGCAGAGTCCCTTACTACAGATAGGTAGCAGTCCCTCCATTTACCAAACAAATAGTAAAATACATATTTCATAATGTTCCGTACAAAAAGGTTATCTCTAAAGAAACACCATACAAATAAGAAGTGGGAAGAGCCATTACAAAGCACTAGAATAGAAGACAAGGCAAAGAAAGATCAAACTGCCCATTAAATTCTCCTTCATTTCTGCATTTCTGCACTTTTTAAGCATATTATTACTGGACTGCATATATAATGTACTAATACTGTTGTCTATCTGACAATTTGAACAGCAAAGTACCATTACTGGATGCACAGCTGCAAGCAGAACATGTAAGTGACAGAACAGTGCCTTTGAAACAGTCTGCAGGAGATACTTTAGAGGAGGAGAACAGAAACCAAAAAAACTACCCAAAAAGAAAATTAAGAAAAAAAAAAAATCAGTCACCTTGTTATAACAGATTATGAACTCGCCCAACTGACGAGCCAGGATACGACGACGATCATTTAGTCCTAAACGACGGCTGGGGAGCAGCAGCCTCAAGGACTGACGGAGATTGCTGGCAGCTCGCTTCAGAAAGCGGATCACCAGCTCCTGCAAGCAAGAGAGATGGAGTTAACCATGGACAATCTACAAGATGTGGGGAGAAGAGAACAGAGATGCTATAGCAGCTAATGGATGGCAAGAATGAAAGATATTGTCCTGAGAAAACAAGATGAAACTGACAGGCAAAAGCATTTTGCAATACTTGTTTTTAGTATAGCTCTACAAATCCAAGGTGGGAGAGGAAAATGGTGTGCCTTGTCTGAGGTGGGTCAGAATTTTGAACACTTGAGAAGTGCTTGTTTGAAAAGCATGATAAAGGAAAAAAAAAATAGCCAAGCAGGAAAAAGCAGCAACAACAACACAGAACAACCTGTAAAGTCCAGTACCTGTGGAGAACGTTTCCAAAAAAGAACTTTCAACGTGTTAAAGGAGGCCTGTGATAAAGTGTACTGACATAACACCCTCTCACCACAGGGAAGGAGATCTTTGTCAGAAATCTCCACACATCTCCACACATATCACTCCACTTGGGGTAGCCTCATTTCATCACTTTTTATATATATATATATATATATACACTATTGCCACATCCTCTCTACAGTAACATATGACTACATCTACAGCTGTGTAATTCCAATCCTTCACCATGTCTGTTTGACCTCTGGTGGGGGAAACATATGGCAAGGCAGATCCTAAGGCAAGATGCATCCTGTGGGTGTTTTGAACCCTTTTTGTCTCCCCTCTGGATTTGCTTTTGCTTAGGAGCTCGATTAATGCATAAATGAGCAGCTTCACAGCCAAACTATTGGATTTCACAGCTCGCCTCTCACTGCCATTACTCCAGGCTGGTTTGATCTGTTATTTTAAACATTATTTTTCACAGTACAGCAGACAAAGTGACTCTCAAAAAGCCAGTTTTAATTTCCACTTGGAAAGAGCAGAGGTAACATTTTCCACTGAGTTGACTGATTATTCTTGACACGCAATTTTATCTCTGAACTGCATTGGCTGTTTCCCTGCAACATGCACTCAGTGAAAATACATTTGAATATGCAGAAAGCTCAGGAGCCTATTGTACCAAGCTCTTTTAGGAAGGTTTGTGAGGGTATCCAGGCTTGCTGCACTCTTTAAAATGCATACACGTCAAATACAGGGCCGTAAAACACTGCCTAGAAAAATTCATCGCTTTTATTTTCTCTTCTCAGTGGCTTTTACTTTAATTTCCTCTACCTAGAACGCAAGGAAGATTTCTAAGTGCAGATGTCTGGATACAGTAAAACAGCGCATAGGAGAAAAAGCTTAACTGGGCACCTGTTTTATTTCAGTAGATGTATATTTGTTTAATGCAGTAGAAACCAGATCCTGACAAGTAATCTTAAAGAAACTTTAAAAGAAGAATTCAAGAGCAGGTAAGTTCAGAAATCAATGAAGGAGAACCATCCAGAGATCTGAGCAGTGTGAACACCAATCACACTCCAGTCATTAAGAGCTGTGTACTCTTGCTCTGAGGTCAGTCAGCACTCCTTCCTCATCTGTATATTAAAAATACAGCACTGGCAGCTGGACAAAGATAGACAACTGCTATCTATCTCAGTTGGACTTCTACTCTTGCAAGGATGGGAACAGACCTCAAAATTCTCTAGGCAGATTTCAGCCTAGCTTTTAAGTCTGGCCAACATAAAGCTTCTTACCATTTGCTCATCCTCTTTGGCAGCCCAGGCAGGATTCTGGATCTGGTCACCAGCCTCCTTCATGAGTCGGAACTGAACATGCTGTAGATAGGCAGAGAAAGCCGTACGGGCTTGCACTTTGCTGTGGGCCAAAAGAATCAATCAGCTATATTCAGAGTAGGAATGGGAAGAATTACAGAAGTCAGGCACAGCTTATGGTCCAAACTGCAGTCAGCAAGGACTTCCTAGACCTCCTACATGCATTCAGGATGATGCTCAAATAAAGGGGGACCCTTCACCCCCACCAGCATTTTCAAGCAGACCTTCAGTTCACCAAGATGGGGTAGGTATTGTAGGAGATATAAAAGATAGCAGACACTCTTAAGTTATAAAATAATTTCTAAAAATGGAATGCTCTTCCTGCCTTTTACAGCCTTAGTTACTCTCCTCCAAAAGCCAATAACATGAGCATCAGCAAAACTGTATTTTTAAACCAAATCAAGGTTTTGCTGGGCCTCTGTCTTCATAAACATTTTGAACACCACAACAACAGACCATAAAATAAACAGAGGGCTTGGTACTGGTGCCAGAGTTTTAACAAAGGCCCTGTAATTCCCATTGGAAATGAAAGAATTAAATCTGTGAAAGTGAGCTCCTCCCCTGCTGGCCTAGGGACACAAGCCAAATTTCATTGAGCAAGGCACCACTGAAGAATGAAAGATCAGCAGCAAAATGTGCTGTGCAGTTGGCTGAACATGTTGGGAAGCTGTGAGCATGAACTGAGGAAAGAACTGGGAGTGACACATCACTTCTCATTCCCTCACAATGGCAATCACTTTAGCACATGCATTTGTTGTGAAAGAAATTGCTGAAAGCTTTACCTAATTCTGTTCATTGTCATCATGGTCTAAACCCTATCCTCAAGCATTCTGTTCTCCCAGTCTCTGCTCTTCCTCATAGTTTTCCCCATAGTTGCTAGAAGCTTTTCATAAGGATGTAGCAGCTTTAGTGTCAGTGATAGATTCATTCCTCTTTCTATCACTGGCAATGGCCTAATATTTTCTGTTAAGTTATCAAGTTTCATCTCAAAATAAACTAGACTTTTGAATCCATTACTTTACTGGAATATTACTCCAGATCTTATTGTTTTTGTAATTAGGAACCTTCTTTTACTACCCAGCCCAGCTTCATTCACGAGCAGTTTACATTTGAATTTTCTTTCTCCACCTTGAATATATTTATGAACAGCAATTACACTCCTTCATAGTTTTTATTTTATTAGGGTGGACTATCCACATCTTTCAGTGTCTTCTAACAAAGCATCCACTCTGGTGGCACGATGAGATTAGCAGCTCACGCCCACCTGCTCCAGTCACAATTTACCTTCTAGGAACATGGGTGATAGTGTCTGTGTACAATACTCCACAGGAAGTCTCAGAAGTATGTCAAGTGATAAACCCTAAACCACATTTGGTGTTTTTTGCATGAGCTAGAGCTCTGCAAACCACCTGTGATCAACCAGCATCTGAGATGTTTTTCCTTGTAATTAATTTCCAGTTGATGAATATCCAGCTGACAGAATTTCTTCTGCAAATTATTAGTTGTTAAAAGCATGCCCTTGCAACTTTGTGCTGCTGAATTTCATCCTAGTTATATTATTCTATCCTCAAGGCCATCCGGTTTTTCTCACATTTATTCTACTACTTTTCTCTCACGGTAATAACTCCCAAATCTTTTCCATCAGCAAACTTCATTAGCACATTTCTACATTTTGTGTCATTCTTGACTTGATTATTAAAATCAGCCTCAGACTGATCCCTGAGGACTCTCACCATACTTTCTCTACTTGTTCTCTGCTTCTTTGGAGTATTCTCAGATACATACATGATCCTCATGACTCCATATAGCTGAGTTTCTAAAATGTCACTAAAAACTCTGCAGCAATTTAGCCTTTCTGGTTTACAGTGTTCCACAGAAATCATCCAACATAGTAGCACTTACAGAGGTCAATGCATCAATTTAGGTAAGAATTGAAGTTAAAATAAAATACATTGGAAGTATACAACAAGTATATATCTGCTTAATCACCAACTTTTGATGCTTCTGGAGGACCATACCAGGCCGAAGAGAGGCAAATGATAAGTTTACAAGAGTCTCAAACTAACATCCTCTGTGGACAGCTGTACCTGTACCAGCAACTAAAATCTGATGAAAATACCTAGTTATAATTCCAGTCTTCCAGGAACTTCAGTGAACTCCAGAATGCACAGCAGGCCTTGTAACACCTCTGAGCTCTGTATGCTACTAGTCACCACACATACCTTCTTTTTCCACAAGTGTGGAACACTAGGAGAACACTGAATCCTAGCTAAGAACCAATACTGCCTACATCAGGCCACACTATATCAGAAAAGGCTCTTCCCATCAGAGCTCTGTAGGGCTGCCAGGTTTGTTTTAGGCGCAACTCAAACATCTCATGATCAGGAGTTCAATTAGAAATTAAGGAGCCTCTGTTATCAGCATCAGCACAATGATACAGTGCTTTGCCTGCACCTGATACTTCTATGATTAAAAACTGAAGATGGTCCTTGTATAACAGTGCATCTCCTATCATGTGTGGGATATTGAAACCTGAGGTCTTAAATGCATGAATACATAAATCCCTTTTCATTTTATTTCCTTGGAAATGGAACAATTGGGGGAACAAGTTTCACTTGACTGTCACCTCCTTATCAGTAACACACATTGTGTGGAAGGCAGAGAAATTTCCTCCTCAGGCTGACTAAAGGAGAGGGAAGTCCTACCACTTACAAAAACTGACCAGAACAGGCCTGGTTTCTCTTGAATGAAAATTTCATTACTTCAGCTCTTCTGCCTGTTGAACTCACAAGCAGAGTTTTCATCATTGACAGATCAGATTGGGCCAAGCCCAGCACAATCTTGGAACATGAGGTCAACCACAAGCCTTACACACCTCTCTGGGGAATCCCAACAGTGCTGGGTGCTGAGCAAGATTCTGCCAGGAACACCAGACAGAACTTACATTGTTGGCAGGAGTCAGTTCTATATATATACGTAGATACAGACAGAGCATTGCTATGTTCATCCTCAAAACAGGTTTCAGAGTTTTCCCTGTCACAACAACAAATGTCCTTGTCACAATAAGACCTCAGAATAATGCCCAAATCTATTCGATAATCCATAATTTGTCTCAGAAACTAAACCTAAGAAAGCGACAAGATGCATTTACTTTCTCTACTTTTGGACATTTTTCACAGAAAACATAATACTGCTTCTTGTCTAGAAAATCTAAAATCCTCTTACATAGATATACACGAGCAGGCTTTCTTTTTAGCCTTTCTGTCCACCTGCAATTATACAGTTTTTCTATCCACATTCAAGTGGAGGATCATACTTCAAAACACCCAGCAGGATCCTGGTTAGTGTTACTCCACAAAATCTCCTCCAGCACCTCTCTTTTTTTCCAAGCAACGGAGCCAGGCATCAGAATATACTCTGTTCTACAACATCGTACTCAACAATATGCAATGAGATGTTTCAGTCATTAGGCACTCTCAAACGACCTCCTAATCTTGCTTTCAAGGAGGCAGTGACCTTGAGCAGAAATTATTATCAGAGGTAAAAATTCTATCAGAAACAAAAATGAGAAAACTAATTTTATGGAGAAGATGCACTGAGATCAGCACTGACATATTCTTACCCAAGCTTTCGTGGAAAATTTAACATATATCTATATCCACTTCTTGGCAAATGCAAAGAATGAGAAGACAAATTTTAGAATTCAGTATCAGGCATCCTGCAGAGGCATTTTAGAAGTCTGAATTGACAAAAAAACACCAGGTTATGTGACCAGATTAAAGAATAGCAATGAAAACTATGGGTTATGCTTTATACTGATCCAGCAAGTCAGGCATTTAGGTAAACTGTCAGACTTGGCAACAGTCTCCTTTCTGTGCCAAGGACTTAAGGCAGCCCACAGTAGGAAAAAAATCCAGGTCCCTTTTCTAGTGCCTTATCTCCTCACACTTATAACATGGCACTAAATGTACATACTCTATATTTTAACCAGTATTAGCTGCAAGTCAAAGCTAAAGGCAAATGCAGAAATCTCTCACCTCAGGTTTCCATGCTTTTGAAGAATCTGAAGCAAGTTAAACTGAGACTCTGAGCCTAGTTTTTGCAGAAACAGCTCTTCTCTATCTCCAGTTTTCTTGTCAAGTTTTTTTGGCAACCTCTCCTTACAAGTATTTTTCATCGAGTCAGAGAGCTTTGGCTTGTTTTTCACCTGGGTGTCCGAAACAGAGCAAACAGTTCTATCTAGCTCTTCATCTTCATCTGCATCCATCTCCTCTTCCTCCTCACCTTCTGTGTCTGACTTGAGAGACAGCTTTGTTGATTCTGATGTGCCTGTGGTAGAGGAGAAATCACCTATGCTAGTTAAAAAGGAAAAAGTGGAGAGGACTTTCCTTCGCTTTACCCCTAAACTCTTTTCTGCTAGAAGGACAGAACAACAGAACACCACCATTATAGAACATAATCTTAAGTATCACTGCCCTATATTATCCTTTCTGTCTTTCTGCTTGTACATCAAACAGTTGAGAAGCCTATTTTCCCAATATCAGAAAAGACAGACCAAGATTCTTGTTTTAACTTTACAAATGGAAAAAAAAAAAAAATCAAAGAGAAAGGCATTTTCCTATATTTTATCCGGATTCTTACACATTTACTGACATGTATATACACCCATACTTCACATATATATACACTAATTTTTTGTATTTTGTGTGTCAAATAAACCAAAACTACAAAATTTAAGCTTCCACAAGTGTCAGTAAAGATCATATAGCTTAACATAGCAGCAAAAATATTTTTCTAACGTACAATCTTCTCCCTCTCCCACTGTAGTCAGTATCACACAGCTACCAGAAAGAGTTTAGATACTGGTTTCAGGAACGGTCACCTGTGAGAATAATTCACCTCTGTACCCTTTTAAGTTTTCTTAACATCTGCTTGGATAAGAAGGATTTCTCTTTCCAACAGCTTAGAGCCACTGCTGTGTAGGAGAATCAATTTGCAAGGTCCCATCTTTCTCTGAAAAGCTGGAGAACTACAGAGGCACAAACTCAGATCCAAGCAAGTACTGATTCCCTTTAATCATATACATGGCAATATGGAAAGGTGGGAATGAAATTTTAGGTACTAAAAAACAAGAAGCTCAGAAGAGGAATGAAGTGAAAACTATTAACACTTGAAACCAGAACAACTCCATTCACACACATTTCAAATTAATAAGTCTTTTACTTGCTTTCCTTTGACTAGCTGCTCATTTAAAACTCTAGCCATGCATACCTGATGATCTGGTCTGTGCTGCTCTAGCCTTGCCATGGCATCGCCGACGCTTCCGTAACTCCAATGAAACAAGCTTTCTCTCATAAAACAGAGCATGAGAGTCCACAGCTTCCATCCTCATATCCAGCCTTCCATTAAGACCTGCTCTGGGAAGCATAGTACAGAGACATCCCTCAATCTCTCTTTGTACTTCTCTTTCTGATGATACAAGAGACCTAGTAGATCAAATTTCAAGAAACTTTCTTTCCTGATACAGGGAAGAAATATTTATGATCAGTCTAACTCTGCTCTATTTAAGCCTACAAATGTTTGCAGAGAGTCTTGCAAGTACTTTACAGAACATCATCTCTCAAAGTCCCAAGATGCACTTATCCAGTGTTATGCTTTCATGATTGAGTAGTATCTGTCCATCAGCAGCAACTCCAAGGCACAATTAATAGGGAAAATTGAATTGCAAGAGTACAAAACAATGGAGGGGAATAGAAAGAGAGCACATGGACCTTAGTCCAGTCATCTGAACCCATTTATGTAGATAGCTTGTTCTTCACTGTTTGATCAGATATAAGAATTTTAATGTAGTTTAAGTGGAAAATGTCAAACTTTCTAAAAGTTCTGCCTAACCAAGGGACAAGGGGCTCTGCCAGATTTCTTAAGGAAAACATACAAAAGTAACAACTTTCTGCCAGTGCACAAAGTTCCAGAAAAGGACTCTCTATGATTTAAGTGTAAACATCAACAGAATATTCTTGTTGCTTATCTTTTAGATCTAACCAAGTGAATATATGTGTATATAATGCCCCAAACCCTCATGCACTATGGGATCTTTTGAGAGAACTCAATTATGAGGCTTCTCAATACGGCAGGAATACCTAAGTGGAAAGTCTAAGAGGAGCAATTTTAAGTTCCAATCCAAGATGAGCTCTCCACATATGGGTATATTCCTTTCTCCCTGTATTTATGTTTCTAAAATTATTTTCACGGATTTCAGGTAGAAAAGGTATTGACCCACAGGTTGAAAGATGAAGTTATGCAAATCTAAATTTAGAATAAGTCCTAAAAAGTACAAGTTATTTAATTAAGAAACCATTTACCGAGATCTTCCAGGGATGAAGTCTCTTTTCATCTTGCCCCTATAAAAGGAAAAAGATCAAACATCATCTTCTATTCTGAATCAGCCTGGATTAAAAAGCCTACATAGTCTTTCATATGTACAAAGAAAAGACCAAATTTACAGAATTGTTTGTGAGTTCTATGTTAAAGGAGAAAAAAAAAAAAGAGCTCCAAAAGAGGAAATCTGAGCCGCTGTACTAGAACTGATGCTGACATTTCTCAGGCTTAAGTTGGAGAAGGCATCATTTGGAACTATTCTTTAGACACATCGCTGAATGTACACGGAGAAAAAAAAAATTGTACACTGCTCATGCAGGAAGAGCTTCTGTAAATACTGTCTCCTTATCCTTACTTGGTAATTACGTTATAGTGGATCTCAAATTTGGGTAAGAAGAACTGTTGAGAAGGAAGGGCGTTACACAGAGCAAAAGATACTGCGTACAACTCCCAATGGACGTTCAGCTAGCGGCATGAACTGTCTTTTCCACCCAAGCGCAGCCCAGAGAAAGAGGCATCAAATCATGTCTTCACAGGTCAAGACATAGGGATGTCTTGGATAAACCATTGGAGGAGTCAATTTCAGTGCTTACTTTACATGAGGACAAGCTCTAATGTAACTTGAAAACTGAAACAAAAGGTAAGCAAAGACCACCTATAATCCCTTCTTAGAGAAACCTATGTGCTTGAAGTTCTCATGTCTACAGTAATCTTTGTACTTCAGTGATTCCCATGACTTTTGTGTATTATCCTTTCTATCCCTGGATTCAGAAGTATAACACGTAAACATGAGAAACCTCCACAGTCATCTCACACACATAGAAGAGATGAGCAACTATCACAACCCCTGTAAATCACAGGCTGATGTTTATAACTTTGGGTAAGTGAGGAATCAATCCTTTTCACGATGTTTGTGCCCTTTACCCCTCTCCCAAACAGAAAAGCTTTCTACCTGTCCTTAAACAGACGTGTAGCCAGCATGTAGTTCATTGATGTCTTGTGCTCTAAAAAGGATCTAGAAAAACACAATACAGGATTATCAAGACAGAACTCAACACAGTGAAAGGCAGCATAACAAAGAAATAAATGCCCTGTAAAAAACATGGCAGAACTGGATTCAGACAACATGATGTACCATAACAGAAAAGAGGAGAGGAGGAGAGCTATCATTTTTCAGCTGAAGTTCCTGGTGACACGAGAGACAGAAAACATTAAAGATTGAAAAAATAAAATTAGAGAAGTGTAACTTAGTATCACTTTCAGAATGAGTGAGTCCTATATGGCATTTAGGGCCTAATGACAAGACTACATAGTATGCAGCTCCAGGATGTAAAAGTAGACAGCCATAATGGATCATCTGAAAGGAAGACATTTTTATTCTAACAGAAAACCAACACCAGAAGCAATGTTTGACAGCTTTCCACGGGATGCAGCTAGGCAAAGCAGTAGCTGATAAAAATAAGGGATCAGAAAAAAGCATCCTCAACACTAAAATAAGCTCTACCAAAACTTTCAATATGTCTTTTTGATTGCCGGGATGGCTGATCTACATATACCAAACATAGAATATCTCTCAACCCAGAGCATTAGTGCTATCCTATTTGATTCTTATTTTTACCCATAAAGGTCCCATGTTAATGGGGTAGGGAATATCCGTATGAAGCCTCCTCTCCGTTCATTTTCCTCTTTCACACGCCGAAGAACTTTTATCTGGAAAAAAAAAAAGAAAATAGCCAGCAAAACAGATAAAAATCAAAAATGAACCTTACAAAAATCTCTGAATTTCAGCCAGTGGTCTGGCTATATATGACATCCTTAAGCAATTTTGTCTTTCATTTAAATTCCAAAGGAGCCTATCACTGCTTCAAGCATATATGTATAACTGGCATAATTGAGGGCAAGGACAGTACCAGCAGTACAAGTCAGCAATTCTGTTTTAAAATGTATACTTTTTCTGCCATGTTTTTCATATACATGCAGTTGCTCTTTATTGAGCAAATAACCCCACATACTGAATGAAAGCCAAAGTAAATAAAAGTGATATAATAGTGTACTTACCTCCTCCATGGACAGGCCTACCACAGAGCTGCTATGCTTTCCTGTTGCTTTTTCCCTGCCTAAGGGCATCGAGCTCTTAACTTCAGCATCACTGGCAGACAGTGGACGGGTACGCTGTAGAGACAGTATGAATCCAGATTTTTCTCTTTCCCCCTCTCAATTTTCTTATTAAAAAACGTTACATTCAAATTCCAGGATCCCATTCCCAACAGGATCTACACTCCAGAGCACCACAGCCAGAATTCACAATTCCACACTCCAGCTGTTGAAGAGTCCACACCCCAGACAGCACTAAGTGTGAGCATTCACATCCTTAGATTTTAGCACAGCAGGACTTACAATTCATGCATCGGTGCCAGTATTTACACCCCTGGCCCCTTCCAGGAAAACATGAGACATACTGAAAAGAAAAGTCAGGATGTCCTACGGAAAAATTCTCACCCAAGGGGCACTAGAGCCAGCATCCACAGGCTCCAGATACACTTAGATTCACACAGCAATGGTACCAGAACTCTGATTCCTTGTTCTAATTGTGTAGCTACAGTAGAACAACAGAACTGATATTCACTGATGGGATAAATGTTGCAGGGAAAAGTTCACCACCTGTTATTCTTTTGTTATTATACTGCTAGGATGTCAGTTTACTAATTCTTGCACTTAAGAGACAGATCCTGCATATGTACATAGACACATCATGCAAATTTGGATAACTATACAAATTTTTAAAAATTAGAAAAGAAATAATTTGCAGACAGTCTCACCAAGCTTATTCTTCACCTGCTGGGCAGTTGTGACCAATTCTAACAAAAGGACAGGAATTCAAAATGTCTTCAAATTATCAAGATTATAAAATCTTCAAATCTGAGAACGACTAAAATCTTTGAACTTGTTTTCAAGTACATTTAAGCTAGCCTTAGGCTCAGTTCATTAAAAATAGCAATTAAAGACTCTAGCTGAGAAGGTCTCAGGCATTTATACTAAATTCAAATTTTCTTTTAGCTCTATACTGAGCAAAGAATGCAGAGAGGGCATTTTTAATCTAGAAAAAAAAAAACAAACCACATGACAGAAACCTTAAGCTGGGTAAGTCCAGGGGAATATTCCATACTACTCAGATACAAATAAAATCCATGGGACGATCAGGTTGCATTTTTATTTGTGAGGACTACTGGAATTTGATTGCATTCTCTCTATTTCACTGGATATTGCAAGAGGCTATGCAATCTGTAGACGAAGCAACAGCAAAAGCAACATGCATTGCACTGGAATGGGTTACACTGCAGTGATTGGCACAGAAAGATCCAAACATAAAACAGACAGACGGTGCCAGCTAAAACATTTTGTTAAGTCTAATTAAAACTGATTTTAAAAAATAAGAGAAAATTACACAATCTGGATGAGAAGGTAGGAGACACAAGCATTTGCAGAAGAAATAAAAATGCCAGTAACCAGACAGGTTTGCCTGATGCTGTAGATGATACTAATTTGAAAGGTTTTAGTCTTTCTTTCTAAGCTTTCCTCCATTTCTAATCCACAGCTCAAAAACTTTGCTTCCTCTAAAATCTCCCGATAGGTAACTTTCTCTTAAAAACCATTTCCTGGCACTACCATAACAATCATCAACATGTGAGAACTGCTGCTCAAAGAGAATATTATAGAAATTTTTCATCCTATTAGATGAGCTACTTTACTAAAGGAACACTTGAATACAATTGAGATGATTTCATTGATTACAAACAGAAAATATATGCCTATGTATTGGCAGCTCTGGCTCCTACCTGAGAACACAACTACACTGCTGTCAAAATACTAGAGAAACACTCTAATTTTACTGGGCTTCCTGCACGAACACTTTTTTCAGTGTTTCACTACAGAATACCCTCTGGCTGTAGCACAGAAATGTCTCCAGCTTCACAAAGACCTTGTTTCCTCTTTGACCCAGCTTATCTTAGAAGTATAGATAAATCCAACCGTTCTGGTATATCTCCAAATTCTGCAAGTATCCCTCGTTCCCACATTATGATTCTAATTTTACTAAGCACTGACAGCTCTTGGCACAAAGATCCTTCCTATTCTCTACAAAACCTCATTATTCAATAAGACTCTTTCCGCTAAGCCTCAGCTAAACTTACACAGAATTACATAAATAGCAGTGCAAAGAACGAATTAGATTCTCAAGATGATTCCATCTGTCCTACCTTCCTCGCCTGCTGGGAAACCTTATAAAAAAACAAATTAGAATAATTCCTATTACATTCATGCGGGAAGTCCAGCAGCAAAATAATACCTACCATGTCCCCACACAGCCAGGTGCTTAGAATTGTAAACTAACATTGATTTGTCCATATGGCTTGCATGAAGGGTGCCAAATATGACATTTAGAAAGGCAGATCAGTCTGATTTATGCTAACAACAGTCCATATTTTTCCACTAACTTTAAGAAATCCTTATCTCTACATTAACCCAGATCACTCTCAAATTTTTGCAGCATCCTTCAGATGACTCTCTCACAGAAAATTATTACTTATTTTATATGGCCACCTGAATTTTGTCTGTGCAGATTCACCTGTGCTTTCCTTACCATTCAGACTTATTCCATCCCCTATAGTACACAAGACAAAAATTCCTCCTCCTCCTCCCTTTTGGTGTGACACTCCTATTTGGTGCTGTGTTTACCAGTTTCTCACTGGTTTTTGCACTTTCCTTTTCAATGGCCTACCTGCTGTGCTGCCACTGTCTTCATCATTTGATGATCAGAGTGACAGTTTTATCTTTAAACATCTCTATCAGTTTCTTTAAAATGCAGTTCAGAAATACTTGTAGTCTCTCAGCATACCTCACCTACTTTTTTTTTAAGCTGCTACTAGTGTTTTAAATATTTTTTCAACATTTACTTTTGCCACATAGAAATGTATGTCAATCCATCTTCTCGTTTACTTCCCTCCACCCCACACCAGGCTACTCTAGCTGTAAAACATAGTCAGGGAGTGATTGTGCCAAAAGCATTGTACAACTAGGACAGCAAGGGAACGTTGGAAATTGCCTCCCTTATATTGGTGCCGGAAGCTGAAGGGTACTTACCAATCTGGTGTTTGCTGTTTGTGACTGTGCAGATGCAGGACGCTGCAAGAGACACACAAAAAGAATAAAAACCTTGTGTTATCCAAGACACCATCATCCCTGCTTGAGTAGCAGAGGAGTGGCAAGTACCCTAAGCAAAATAGTGTAAGCAAAGGGTGGTAAGGCACTGGAACAGCTTGCCCAGAGAAGTTGTGGATGCCCCATCCCTGGAAGTGTTCAAGGCCAGGCTGGAAGGGGCTTGGAGCAACACAGTCTAGTAGAAGGTGGCCCTGTCCACAGCACAAGCTTGGAAATTGATGATCTTTAAGGTCCCTTCCAACCCAAACCATTCTACGATTCTATGATAACTGAAGCCCAGAGCTATAGCTGAACACTTCTACCATCTCAGTTCAGATCTTCCTCATATCCTGCACAAATGTATCCTGTCCCCGTTCCAAACACAGCACTAATCCTAACCTTAGATGTGCTCAGCTGTGCAGAATGCATCTGGACATGCAATTTTCAAAAGCACACAGAAAAGAACTCTGAACTATGCTATGATGACCAAAATTGATATTTTTGTGAGATAAGAGTCACTCAGATAAAAATTTTTAATAGTTATCTATTAAGAAGAAACAGATGCTGTCTAATAGAATTGTTCATAAAACAAAAAGGATTAAAAAAGTAATAATCCTGAAATTCCATGAGAAATTCCATTTAAATAGCTCAACATTCCAGTTCTTGTGGAGAAACAAAATACTATTTAGCATTCTGAAACAGGTGTAGAAACATCATCAGAATGTCAGAAAGTACCCTGTATTACTGATCTGGCATCAGGTCCACGAGGAAGATCAGTTTAATGACAGAGGCAGGTTCAAAATAAAACAATTATCATAGGAGCTTAGGTTTTTCTTGTCTTCAGTGGTATTCAGCCTGTCTCCTCTTCTCCAACGCCCAAGAGGTGCAACTAGTGTGAGAAAGGCTTCTCAAGAGACTAATCTATCATTTCCAGCTGTACTGCTGACAAGTTCTTCTCTACAGCTGGTCTATACAGAACAGGTCAAGGCTCATTTATTGCTTACAATTAACTGAAAGAGCTCCAACTCAAATCAACAAGATTACAAAGGAAGAAGCTAAATTGTTCATTTCCCTAGAGGGAGAAATGCTCAGAGAGTCAAACCAAAAGAATTGCACAAGAAACTGGCAGTTCAGTCTGGTGAAACTCAGAAAACAGAGTAACTATCTCAGGGTAGTTATTCAGAAGAGTCTCTCAAGAGCAATGTATCAACATTTCTTTCCCAAGCAGAAGTTTTACAATGATTAAAGATGGTCTGTGTGAACAACCAAAACTCAAGACTTCATGAAGAAGGAAAGAAAAACAAAAGAGGTTCAAGGTACCCTTTGCAACTGGGAATGGGAGCACGTATCAAAGATCCAACAATCTGAGATAAAATGCTTTCATCAAAGAAAAAGCCAAAAGATTTCTAAACAATGGAAATATCTAAACACCTATTTAGCCATGGAATTTCCATTTAGGTACATTAGAGAAACATGCTATAAAACTATCACTGGATTATAGTCCTGTTCCTATTAAAAAGGTAGTGGGGACACCTGTCTCAAAAGATAAATTAATCCCACTTCATAACCACTGCTCTCTCATATGAAACTTTGCACATTTCAACTGGCCAGGCTTTACATCTCTTTGTGTTTTTTTTTTTTTTTAAGCAAAATACAGTTTAAATCCTCCTTAAAATTCAGTGCTTCCCAGCAGCATAATTTTCTGAGACTGTCTTGTATAATTTTTTTCAGATAAAAGACGTCAAATCATCAGGATCTGACAACATTACTCTAAGAGAGAAGGGTACTTTTTCTGGAATGGTTCCTAATTTACCGGCTGTACCTTTTGTCTGCTACAAAGATTACCTTTATAGTCAGAGGGATCTGTACTGAAACCACTATCTATTAAATTGGCCTTAGAAGTTTTGGACTCAGACAGGCATCCTGTAGATACTCAAATCTCATCTTACCAGCTATTCATCTCTCTCCCAGTGACTAAAGACTGAGTTTTACAAGAAACAAAATATTGCAACTTCTGTGAGTTTTCCCTATACCAAAATGGACACTGTATTGGTACACTGTCACTGAACAAAAATGACCTACCATTTCCTAACTGAACTTGAGCTACTCAGCCACGTTCATGTCCCTCACAGCAGCTGTCAGGCTGCACCATTTGCCTATTTGCCTGAGGAAAAATGTGTTTAAAGTCCAAGTGATGTACCAGATCTCCCTGCCTTTCGTGAGCACTCCATTTCCACAGATATTTATGGAATCCGTTTCCTAGCCAAAAACAGATAGAGAACAACTGCCGTTCAGCATTACAGCGTTAAGAAAAGCACTAGCTCAGCAGAAAAGGCAATGGGCAGTCACAGCAAGCCACATGAGGCCTCAATCCAATGATCCATGGGAGAGGAAGTGAGAGATTCCAAGACAGAATGGTAAAAAAAGTCTTAAATTTCATATGCAAGAAAGCTTTTTCTGCCTAGAAGGAGGTCTTGGAGACATTCATAAAGCTCTAGGGTCCTGGAAGCTTGTTACCCACAACAAAATGAAATGGCTGAATAACTCAGGCGCGTAACTGAGGTGCATCCCCTGAGTCTCGTAGAATCATAGAATGGTTTGGGTTGGAAGGCACGTTAGAGATCATCTAGCTCCAATGTCCCTGCCATGGGCAAGGAACCTTCCACTAGGCCAGGGTGCTCAGAGTCCCACCCAGTCTGGTCTTGAGCACCTCCAGGGATGGGGATTACACAAACTCTCTGGATGTGTTCCAGTGCCTCATTACCCACACAGTTAAAAATTTCTTCTTCTGTAGTTATGCTAGAAATCCAGATAATCTCGCTCACTGCCTCTCTCACCGGTGAGTCAAATTCAATGAGAATGACTTTTTGCTATTCTTCTCAGCTCTGGCTTGTTAAAAATCACTTACCTGCATCTTCTGGTATGGATTTCTTCTGACAGATTCAGCTGAATGATAAATGGCCCGGCTTGACCGCTGGCCTGGATCCTGGCACACGAAGCCTATGGGCATCAGGAGCCACATGAGAACTTTAAGACAGGCAAACCCTGACATATAAACCTAGCATTCCTGTTCACAATCTCAGTCTGTACACAACCTTCTTGTCCCTGCCCAAGAACCAAAAAGGATGCTTTCCATTTTTATACCTTGCTTTGTTTAATCCCAAACTGTACCTTGCATTACATTTTTTGAATAAAAACTGTAACTTGCTTCAAAACCAAGTACTTAAAAAGAGTAGTGTCTTCAAATAAGAAACTAGGGACTCTTAATACCACCTAAGCATCACAATCAGACATTATCCTGAAGTTGAAGTGTACACATATCACTTCCCAGTGCAAAATACAACTCTTTCCTTAACTGGAGTTTGCCTCCATTATAATCATCTAATAACATGCAACACCTAAACCTATCTTTTATTGGTTTTAAATAAGGGAAGGACTGAATGAGCTTTCTGCTACACTTACCCACAAGAGTGAACATATCCGAGAGCATGCTAGCTTTGATCTTCAGGTCCAAAGGAGCATCACTGTCCCCACATGCAACAGAGGACAAGAGAAATTATTTGTCTGGCATTAAATGAGAAGAATGCATCAGCATCCAGTGTATCTCCCAACACAGTTTCTTTGTGCTGATTCTTAACAGAGGCAAAAACAACATGGGAAGAAAACTAGACAGTTTTGACATATATAGGTAAAGATCAAACAGCAAAGATTAATCTGTTTATCCCTTTTCCACAGCTTTTAGTGTCCTAATGCACACATGTACACATATGTTTTAGCTCTGCTTAGCTAAAGACATTTTCTTTTAATGTATCTATGCTACATTTCATGAAGTAGATAGAAGCTGCTGTCATAGAATTCTTAAAACCCACAATTAACTACGTTTCTTTCACATAAAATCATAATTGAGAAACCTATAAAAATAAATCCCCAATTTTCACTAGAGCATGAAGGTTGGCATAAGAGTTGAGACAACACTCACTCTTTAGATTTTAGCTAAAGAGAATACTAGGCCAAACATTTGAGCCCGAGCATTCATTTACATACTCAACATAATGACTGAACTCTGCTTGGACTCCGTAACGTTAAAGCTTCTATCAGCCAAGCAGACTGAAATCCCACACAACAGTCTGTAAAGTTTCATAATTCATCTATGATGGGAGATCATAAAGTGTTAACAATTTCCACAGACTGTGGAAAATAAATAATTAAAAAGAAAATGGAATCCCAATTGGGCTCTTTCAAAACCTATTGCTGCAACAAGCTTGTTTATACAAAGGAAAAAGCAAAGGAATATCCTCTCTGCCAATCAGCAGTGGAACAAATAACCTGCAGGTATCATGAAATCATGCCCTCCTAGGACCACAGGTTGCAAGGACAACCATCTCCAATCAGCAGTCTTCATATGAAACTGGAAATCACTTACCAGGCCAATGATGGGGACAGGTTCACTTCCAACAGCCAGGGTTTGAGAGTGTCATCAATAAGGACATCAAAACCATACAGCTCTGAAAACATAGCAGACACTCTAAGTTCATCTTACTACATCTTTAAGCATTCAGGTAAGGTCCAACACTAGTCTCTACCAGGTCATTCCTATCTAAGTAATTTATGTTAAATCCAGTGAACTCTCTAGGGCTGAACAAATAACATTCCATAAGAAGGAATTTTCACTTCCTCAGAATCAAGATTAAATATATTCTGTCTGTGGGAGAGAGAAGGGAACAAAGAAGGAGTCTTAGAGAAGTATTATATAGAAAAATAAACTATTTGCTGCCCACAAACTGTCGTTAATGCAAAACTCTACTACTTGCTTTCACATGGAACTGACACACACAGCAGGTTCAATCTACTTTTTCCACTGGATCCTGGAAACAACAGAACTTCATTCTCCTCTTCCCTTTTTAATCCCTATATTCATTGTTCCACTCAGATAGAGAAAATTTGTTTCTTTCAAGCATCAGCTTCTTTTCAAATTTTCCCGTATATTTTCTGCAATATCTCCATGGGATTACAGACTTCTCAGCAGCTCCATCTACATGGACAACCTCCCATGGACAACCCGTTAGCTTATTGACAGCTTGCCACTTTGCAGCAAGCCACGATAGAAATATTTTTTCTTTAGTTTCTAAAACATTCTACAACATATTACATCTGCTAGATGTGTTCTGCTCTACACAAGTCAGACTGAAGCCAGCTTCCCATTACAAGACTGATTTTAATATTTCACTCTATACACACCTTCTCTCTAGTTTGGAAAGAGTTGCAAGAAGGATCCTACATAAAAATGACTGTAAATCAGGACTTGCCATTTATGCAATTCCCGCTTCCAGCATTAAGAAATACAGTTAATGATCACCAGGGCAACTTATACAATTTTTTTTTCAAAACACCACAGAACAGGGTACAGCAGAATAGGAGGATTTCCATGGAATTAACGAGTTCCCTAGTGGCTGGAGTAAAAGCAGGAGAGTTTCTTTACCATGCTGCTCTCCTTGAATTCTGGCCCTGGCCTTTAGTCGCCTGCCTGATGTTGATGCTGGCTCTGGGGAGCTGGACTGCTTGACAAGATCTTCATATGCAGACAGCTGTGCAAAAGCTCATGTATCTTACAATGGGAAGTTAATGAGCTGTGGGGGGGACTTGGAAGGGGGGAAATGGCAGCAGAGTGAGCATTGCGTGCTTACTTTTCTAGACTCTGTAGCCAGACACTGAGTGGGAAGCAAAACAGCAGAGAGTTAAAGAGTTGGTTCACTCCAAAGAAATGAGGCTGAATCTACATTTGGCTCTCTTGCTCCCCAGACAGGAAAGGCTGCAGTAGAGGGGAAAGGAGGAGGTGGGGATTTTAAGTGTAAACATTAGCAAAGCACTTTGACCAGGGGAAACTTCTGACAACTTTAATACATTATTTCAAAATACAATCTCAGATTTGGTGAAGACCCATGACTCTTAATGGCATAGAAAACTCCAGTGGATAGGCAGCTCATGCCCAAGACAGAGAAGCCAATGAGTGGGCCTGTAGCAGCTGCTGATCTACAACCTCCCAGCCCCAGTCAGGAAGCAGCACATTTTGTTTTGACTAGCTGTTGCTTCTTTTGCTGCTGGCCATTCCCTTCCTTTGCCCCTCAAAGGACCTTTGCTACATTTTGGTTCCTCTGACCTGGTCCTCCTCTCCCACACAATTCTCTTGCAAATCACTTGCTCTTTAAACTTCCATCTTTCCCACCCAGTTACTCACTCTGTCCACTTTTACAAATACACATGGGAAACCTCTTGACCTCAGCTAGCCTCGACCATGCTGCTAGAGCTTTACATTCCTTTCCCTCGTGTCTGCCTTGTTTATTAGGATAGTAAGCTCTTCAGGGTATCCCTGTTGATTCAATTCATCAGACATCTAATGTCATCTGCAATGCCTCAGGGTCTCCTAGGAAGACTCCACTGATGCTCCATAATGCCCCAAGTTTTATGTATTCTAGGTCATATCTACAACACCTAGACAGGTATCTCTGCTACCTCACAGCATCAGTAGTTATGCAATATCCATGTTCTGGCAACAGAATCAAGCCTCACAGGTTCCACATAGGACTTAGCACAAAGATGTGCTCAACAGTCAGAAGTTTACCTAGAAGGATGTCCTTGGCCCTCTTCCACACTTAGAAAAAGACACTACCTAGATTAAACACAGAAGTAAGTAGTAGTATCTTTTCCACCATGAAATTCCACTATCATTATTAAAAATAACTACATCGGCAGGACAAAGATGTGGAGTCACATGAGTATAGCAAGATCAAAAGTATATCCTCTGCAATTACCAACCTAAGCAGGACTGTCATTTCCCTCTGTAAAGAGAGTAAAGAAAACAGAATGACTGAAAAATATGCTTCATTCTGTGGCAACAGTATGTTCACAACATCCCACCTAGTGCCACTGTTCTTAGTAAGAGAAGAACAGAAGAAACTAAGATACCAAGTTTCCACAGTGCCTTCCCTTGCTACCCTCCTCTTGCTACTACAATCCACAAAAACGGGTTTCACTGCTGCAGTTTACTAAAGAAACTGGAATTATATCAGGAGGTACCAGCTGTTGCCAGAACACAGCAGGAATAGCCTGCCTCTCCCTCTAACTCCCATAGAGAAGGCATTGCTGACCGAGCTTCCCATCCCAAAAGAAGGCCTAGCTTTACACTGAAGTCTAACGGCAACAGTTCAGCCAGAGATTTTTTTGCCAATGACATAATTTAAGACTAAGAGGAAGGCTAGAGATATGGTCTCAAGCTTTTTGGTTCTGATAAACTTCCATGTATTCCAAGTTTAGCTTATAATCCTGTCCAAGACTGCACTGGCACTCCCTTTCACAAAATATCCCCAAAGAATATGTTGTTCTCTCTAAGTCTAGAAAGTAAGTCACAAGTGATAGCACAGTAGCACAAACAAATTGTTCGTGATTTTGCATAGAATGAATAAACTCAAATCCTAGGGGGTCACTGTAATTCTGTTCTTTGTTTGCAGTTTGTCCCCTGGGGAAAAAAGTAGCATTACTGCAAAGTACATATTTTGCAACTGAATGGAGATAACCTGAAGTTATGAAAGGACACACACAGAGTGAAAAAAAAAAATTTGTGAAGCATGCAGCTCCTCTGGTTTTATAATAAAAACCTGATCATCTGATTTTATGCAAGAGCATATTTACATGCATTCTTAATGCAAGGAATTACACCTTTGCCACTGAAATTCAAGTCTTCCCTTTTTCCTTCCTACTTTTTCTGTCCTTATATAAATGTATCTTGCAGGCTGTGCTTACAGACAACATGAATAAAGGTGTTAGAAAAAAAGAAAAAGTTAGAAAAGTTAACTGTGCTACAATTTCATCCAAAGCAACAACCAGTCAGTGTCAGGGAGAAAAACTTGCAAGAGTAATGGCCATAGTGCTTTGCTGAACACGCTGCCAAACTTAAGGCTTCAGAGACTACACAGTATTTTGTAAATCAACCCCATCCCTTTACCTAGTGATGGTACAGTACCTGTTTCAACTCAGCTACAGGGACATGAACAAATCTACATGTTGGGAGCTATCACAGTCAGGTCCCAAATCATTGCTGTTACTCTTACAAAAGACCTGCATAATAATTTATGCTTTGATAAGCAAAAGGCCACACCGTCATATCAAGTAATAAAATAAGAGGCTCTACTCTGGACACCAAAGGCTTTGGGGAAAGTACTGGGGCTATAGTCTTGTGTAGGAATTTGCCTTGCACTCTAACTAATACAGCTTAATTCCAATTTTTATGGAGCTTTATTTGAACAGATAAAGGTTTTATCTCTCAGCGTTATGACAGGAAAGGACCCAGCAAGAGGGGACAAAATTATTCCACGTGTTGTTGTTCTTGTCTACACCATGAGACACAGCCTGCATCTGCCAAAGTTTGTCATACTAGCTTGGCCAAATGTGTGATTGCCTCACTTTTCTGCACTATAGATAACCGGAGAAAGCCCATCACTCATAAGACGACGTAACTTTCTTTCCTTCTACTGAAGCCTGAAGGACACTTAGTCACATTCCAAATAAAAGTCTTCAGAAGTTGATTAACTCTTCAGAGTACATACATAGAGTCATAGATAACTCAAGTTGGAAGGAACCCATAAGGATCACCGAGTTCAACTCCCTGCTCCTTGCAGGATTACCTTAGACTAAACCATATGACTTGTCCTCAAGACCTTTCACCATCTTGTTTGTTCTCCCTCTACAGAAACCACTACTTTCTTTGGTGACAAAACAATTACAGCTGAGCTGAGCTGAGCTCATCACCTATACCAAAATCAGACTCAGAATCATTCTCCAACTATGAAATCAGAAAAGCTAATAAGGCCACCTTCAATGCTAACATCAAAGAACAGGAGTCTTGGTGCAAACTGGGTTGCCTTTATAATCCTAATCTTACTGGGTAAATAAATTATCACCCATGAAAGAGAAACGTTTTCAACCCAGTGTGTGATATCATAGTGAGCAAAGAGGTTAATATCGCAGAAACAATTTTTGGACATCATTTAACTTCCCTTATGACACAGAGGAACATAAGAGTAGATGTGCTTGGTCCTCCACAAACTTAGGTGCCTAAATTAACAAAATGCAGCAGCAGGTAGATCAAAATAAAAGTCAGCTGACTCCATAGGTAGATCGGTACTCAAGGCAAAGGAGAAAGAGCATCTTTCCTGACCTTATTAGCCCAAGTTCTTCTGATTTTAAGCTCCCAAACTCCAAGAACCTTAGCTGCAAAAAAACCGTGAGACCAAGAATAATCTGATGTTCCTTACTTTCATGTTCTTGTCTACCTGCCAAAGACCTTAACGTCACTACAAGAACCAGCAGCAGTAGAAAATAGAATGAGAAGCCAGAATTGATTCAGACTTCGGTAACACAAGTCCACTGATGATAAATTGGCAACGCTAGTCATTTCTCTATGACAGTTTTTGGAAGATTTAGCACTTTCTAGGTCTGCCCCAGTACCGTGAACGAGAAAACTGGTGCTACCAAGCTGAGGAGAGCTTCCTAAAGAAACCAGAAAGCTTCTGCAGCAACAGGCATCTTGAATCTTCCAGCTGCGCTCTGGGTGCTAAATCATCAGCAATCAGTTAGGTACCATCTAGAGCCATGAAGTGATGAGTAGGAAGAACAGTGCAGGGATAGACCCCCTATTCCTATAGTAGTTATGACTAAAAGACCTATCCTTTGAAGTCATTTGACCTCTTCAGGCTCAGCTGACAGTTTTGTTAAATTTGAAGATACAGTTCCATGACAAAACCTACTTTGCTCATTAAATCATCAAAATACCTGTCTTGAAAGGTACAGGCCTCCTGAATCTGATCATAGCCAGAGGACTCTAAGGACAACCTTTTTCAGATCCCAAATGGCATCTTTACCTACCGGCTTTAAAATGAAGACTGATGGCAAGGCTATAAAAATAGAATGGATTAAGCTTTGCAAAAAAAGGTAACGGCAGGGAATCCCTGTTCAGCTTTCCTGTGACATGTCTTCTAAGAAAGCAGAAAAACATATGGAATATGCATGGTATATGTATTGCTGATCCAAGTCACTAAACAGAGATCTACCTCATGTCAAGCAAGTGTATACAGAAAGTCCTTACGAATATCAGACTTTTAGTGCTCTGCAGAAGTCATTATGGAACAGGTCATCATTGTTCAATACTACAAAAGGCTCCCCCCAAATAGGTCAACTGCTACTACAAAGAAAATATAACGTTCATGAAGAACAGCAAGCATAGGTGGTTGAGCAACTGGTGATTAGATACAAATGAAGACTTTTTATAGCATTTAGCTCCAGGTCAGCACCACTCAAGTAGTACAGTAGCTTATTGTTTGTTCCATACCATCTTAATGTAGATGTGATTACAAGCATAAGCCTTACTAATCTGGCCTCAGGACATAGAAGCAGCCAAATAAGAAACTCATTGCTTTGGTGGGATCAATATGCCCATTACCCTACCCTGCCTTCTTGATTGCAGAAGAGCACAAGTGTCACACAGTGGATGCTGGCAAAAATATGTGCTGCACCCAAGTGCCTTCATTTCATGCCCTGCTAAAACACAAGGAGATTTTTCAGACTGTCTGAAAGCAGGCCTCACTGCCTTTTCTAGCCTAGCCAGAAGTGCTTACTTCAGGAGGGAGAACAATGCAGTCTTTAATTGTCTTGGGCATATGCACTGCTATTGTACCTCCTGTTCCCACACTGAGACATCACATCCCTCGATGTCAGTGCAAAATCTAGCTTTCTCTCAAAGAAGGCTCCAGAGGTAACCAGCTGGTTACCAACTCAACTGGTTACCAATTTCAGGACAATGCAGTGGTTTGGAGACCTGCAGGATACCCTCCTCTGGAGCTACTTACTCATTAAGACAGGTTTTACTAGGAGCTTAATTTTACAGGAGGTATTATTAGCTAATTACAACGAACAAAATAGAGGTTTGAGATCACTTTGTTGATAATAGTGCATGAAAGGGCACTGCTTTCTGTGAAGCACTTCAGAAGACCAAAACTGAGCATCCCAGTCTTCTGAAAACTGACTATTACTAGAATGCAGTAAACAGCTCACTTTACATAGCCAAAATGGACTCACTACAATCTTTCTCACTTTCTAGGCAAGCATTGGTACCTGAAATTGGACTATCTTCCCAGTCTTATTTTAGAAAATGAAGAAGGCATGAATGAATTCTTTTCCTTTAAATCGAGAAAACAAGTACATTACACATAAAAACATCTAACTGGAAAAGGACTGAAGGACCACTAAATTGTTGAAGTGGTCAATTTCATCTAGATAAATAATAGTTATGATTTAATTTTTAGCAAGAAGGTGGCAATTGTACAGAAATCCTATTCCCTAGAACAGGTTTACAAAAACTAGAGTAGAGTACACATTTATATTTTTTAGAAGTTTTCCAAACAAGGCCCACCTCTGCATTTGAATCTCAGATCAAGGTTTCTGAAGTCTGAGATACTTTTCAAATGATCAGCCCTTCTCAGAGCACACAATGTTCACACCCCGAATGAAAAAAAGAAAACAAAAAGACTTGTGAGACTCTGCATGCTGGCCTTGAAATCTTCATTTGCAATTTTCTCCTTTATATTAACAGCTATACACTGAGCCATTCTGAACATCTCCAGGTAGAAAAAGTGTCTCTTTTACAACAAGGTTAAAAGTGGCACAACCAAAGAGTGTCAGAACAAGAAACACTGATGACAAATGAGCCATGCAGAATGACGACAGTTCAAATCCTGGGACAAGGACCACCACTTAATTGTGGGGGAAGGTGGCAAAAAGTATTGAGCTCTGGAAATGCCTAAGGCTCCCTAGGGAAGCAGTATGGCTCCTACTTAAGCTCTCTTTCCTGGGAAGCTCTTAATTTATGTTTACAGTGAAATAAATGGAACAAAACAGTTTATTTGTGGGGGAGCATCTAAGAGGGTGGTTAGTGCAGCCCTGGGGAGGCAGCAGGAAGTGGGATAACCTCAGAGCCAGGCCCAGCAGAAAGTACATGAGGAACATTAGTTTCCACATACACAGCTCAGAGGAATTGAGAGACACAACTGAGGGAGGAAAAGGGAGAAGCCAAAAAAAGAGGCAGTTGAAGTTTCTTTGGGGTGCTTATTTTTTTTTTAAATCTATTGGTTACTGCTGAACTATCAACAACTAAAGTGCTATTTCACCAAAACTATTATTTAATACACAAATCTCCATGCATGACAAGGTCCTTCAACTTGGAACAAAGATATCAGGCTCTGTCTCATCACCCCCAAACATCCAAAGATAACAGCACTTACACGGGAGTGTTGAAAGCTACAGAAGTGTCAGTATCTAAAGTGCGGTGCAAGAACCACATAAATGGACTTACTTTACCTGTCGCAGCTAATTTACCTGATACCTAAACACAGGACAGCTTAAGCCAAGCTTGGCCTTCAGTTTAAGCATTGACTGGGACTCCATCTTTGTGCATGTATCCACATGAGCAAGGGATGGCTATGAGTAGAAGGAGGCCTCTTTAGGGAAGGCTGGGAAGCAGCCACTGGAAAGTGGGAGAAGGCACACTGTGGTACCAGCCGCTGCTTTCTGGACCTCGTCCCAGCATCTGCTGCCAGCGAGCTCTCAAATCCCTTTGCCAACACATAGTTGTGCATCCAGCGCCTGCCAGGAATGGGCTCTGACGCCACCCTGCGGCGGTCTCGCAAAGCACAAACCATTCACCACCACCATTATTGCAGGCAGCGTTTCAGGGTTCTCCCTAGTCCTCAGACGCACGTAGGAAATGCAGAACTACATTGTGTCAGGTGGCTCAATGGAAAATATCAAGCACTCTAAAAGTTGTTTAATCATCCACAGCAATCCTTTGAGAGGGCACTAGTGGGTCAGTAACTTCAACTTTCCAGCACTTCCCCAATTTCCTTTCAAGTCCTTTTTCATCATCCCATTTTCATTTTCTAGCACGAGATTTTGATGGCTGACAATGGATCAGGGTCAACTAAGGTCCAACATCCCCTGCCCTCACAGAGGCCTATAATGAGGAGAAATAAAACCAAAACACTTTCCAGCTTCCTAGCATTACAAACTGCATATTTCTCTAGCATCACAAAGCTGGAAGTTTCAAACAGTACCCAAGAGCCAATCAACAAAGATGTCCCCAATGCCTTACCAAAGCAGCTGCCACGATGTGAAAGAAAACTTTTACAAGCTGAGGCAATGGACAGCTCAGCAGAAACTACAGTCTTGATAATCAGGTCCTCCACGTTGGCCATCAGTGCTGCAAGGAGGGGAGGAGGGGAGAAAAAAAAAAGGAAAAAAGTAGATTGTGAAGTAAAACATAATATCTAGAAAGGCATGAGAATATGCATATGGACAGATACCTTTGTGAATCAAAGCACATAAGAGCCTGTGGATGACAAAGCAATGATATTTAGAAATCCATGCAAGCATAAGTATATAGATACATGCAAAAGTATGCTAGTGCAAAAATACTCACAAATGAGAATGATAAATGTGAGTACATGTACAGTGCGGGTAAGCAGAAACATACGGCAAATACATCAGCACAAGTCAGCTGGAATATGACCACTGCCCACTCAGAGTATTAAGAAGGATTAAACCAGAGTGGGTTAGTGAGATAAGCCCTTAAATTACAAAAAACAAGCCATAGTCTCCAAGATATAAAAATTTTTCTTGTGGACTTCTATGAAATAACTGTTCTGTGATGTTGCACCTTCCTCTAAGGCAGCTGTTCCCATACCAAAGTTTATAAATCTTTTCAAAATTATATGACTGCTGACAGCTTCCAGTCCTGCTGACCTATAGATAACCTGCAGTAAGAAAGCACTCTGCAGCTCCCACATCAGCCTATGATCAGAGCTCAGGAACAGGAGTCTAAGCAGACAGAGGGAGCAAAAGGCAAGAAAAGATGGACATTAGATGCAGACCTGGATTCTACACTGGGCTTGCCATGAGTCATGCGATAGAAAGAACACCACACTTAGTTTCTGTTTTCAAGGACAAGCAATAGAGAAGTGAGAGGAAGAGGAAATGAACAAATACTGGAGTCCTGCTCTCAAAAGTTAATAGAGATGAAAGGACAGTCTTCTCCGCCCCTCAAAGGGAGCACACGCAAATCCACACAGACATTTGGTAATCCCTGCTTCAAAGAGCATCTGCTAGAAACCACTTGACTAGAGAGTTTGCTTTAGGCCTACAATTGCTATTTCTCATGCTTAAATGATGACATGCAGGGACCTGAACAATTACAGAAGGAGCATGCAAGCAAATTTAGATGTAAACTTCTGTGCTAGAAGACAACTAAGTGAAGCCAACACAGGGTGGAAATATCCCAGTGCACATAAACATTCTAGAGCACAGAAATCTTGCCAGCCCAGACAAGGCCAGCACTTTCCATCCAGCATTCTACCTCCTTATGACCAGAACCAGATGCATGAGAGAAAGGTGCAAGAAGTTAAAGAAACCTGCTTGCATTGCTCAGCAGTTTACTTAATAATTAGGAGGGCACATTTTATACTTCAGGTTGGGGTGAGGTATGGAAATGTATCAATATAAATAGCTGTGTGCTCACAGCTTGCTGCATACGTATCGTGCAAATGATTGGATAGTCATGCATGCACATGATGGAGGAAAAAGCCTACTTCCATTTGAAAGCCAGATTCAAACCCCTCTCTCCAACATCTAAGTGTTCCCTGGCAACATTTGCAATATGGGCCATAGCTGCTATCAGTGGTTTAACTGATGCCTCAGTATCACAGGTAATTTATCCCTTAAAGGATATACCCGGATTCTGCTCTGCAGATGCATTTACTCTCAGCAGACCTGGCAAAGGTGTGGAAGAGGGAGCTATTTTATATGAAACACAGACTGAAATGAAAACACTCAGCAAAAACCTGAGCCATGGAAAGATGACACCACATCCAAGAGTCATTCAAACTGGCACAGTTCTCCAGAGGTTGGTCACTCATCAGACTGAACAGGCCATGGGAGCAGTAGAGGGAGGGAAGCTTTTAGAAGGAATGGAATGACCTTAAGAAACGGGAAATGTAGGTAAAACATTAAGAAACACACTGAGAAAGTCTCAGAATACTATTTGCAAAAAGGAAGGTATTAAGGCTCATCTCTGGGGATTAGGAATAAATGCACAGCTCTAGTGCTAGAATAAGGAACAATGCTTCCCTCCACCCTTCTCTGGTGCTAACTGGGACTCACTGGGGCTCTTCCTCAACTTTTCAGGATTCACACTAGTGAGATGATTAAGATCCAACAAAGGAATAAAAGAACAAGATCTGTACTGACCTGCAGTGTCTCTCCCCTCTTGTTTTAAGTACCTCAGCATTGCACTCATGCTCCACTTGTTTCCATAATCCTCTACTTCAGGATCATCACAGCTAAAAATAAAAGAAAGAAGCAGATTGACACCACTGTCCTACCTCTATGGATCAGCATTAAACCAACTTAGCTAAACTGACCCAACCTCTAGAGATCAAGTTCCATTTTCCAGCCAAGTACCTGACATAATCTCCACTCTTCTTATTGACACTGTAGTTGGTCAGATGCATGAACTGGTTTTTAATGTTCTTGGATGCCTGGTCATACCTCACTGTTGCAAACCTGTAAAGAGGGATAAAGATTCAGAGTCTTTCTTGAACAAGTAGCATGCTTGCTGGATACAGCAAGCATGTCACTGCAGACCACAGACCACTACACAGACCACTCATCAGCAACAGCTAGGGACAGAATGCGTGCAATGAGACTTCATTAAATGAAACCTCTGCACAAAAAAAAAAATAGTTCATCATCAAGGGACACATCCAGGTGCATTTAGTCTGTTTGTCAATGTTTTAGAGAAGGAAGCTTTTTCTCCGATGAGCTTTCACAGTTTAACAGTGTACACATCATGCTAGACATTTTTTTTGACTTCTTAAATTCACAGTCCCTGGACTTTCTGGCCAAACAGGCCACTTTGCTTTAGACAGTAAGTGTCACAATAGGACCTACCATGAATACTGATCCTGAGAAACACACGTTCAGAGAAATCACACTACATATGCATACCACACTCAGTACTTCCTGAAGTCTCATACAGGCATAGGTCAATTTTTGTGTACTCTATACGGACATTTTAGGAAAGAGTGGAGACAGATTTCTACCACCAACAACTACACAGCCTACAGCTGCCAATCTGCTTTCTCAAGAAGCATCCAGGAAACCAGGTAAAACCTAGAAGTCAGACCAGTTTGTCCAATAAGGCAGCATCTGCTCCAAGACTGTCATTCTTAGGGACTACGCAGCCCTTCACATCTCAAATATGTCACCTAGCTGAGCACAGGGAAAGGAGCTGTAGGGAAGACCACAATGAGGAGCAAGACACTGCTACAAGCTTACCTGGGCTCCATATGAACACTGCTACAGCCAACAATTATACAGTGAAATCAACCTGTTTGCAGTGGCAACCTCCTGATTGAAAGGTATTACCTAGACTGTAACCAAGGACCCCCCCACCACTCCCTTAGCCATGCACTACCATCACAGATGTTTGTGTTGAAATGAATCAAATAATTGATTCAACTGAAAAGTAGCCCAGGATTTTGTTTTGTAAGGTTTCAGGGATTTTTTTTTTTTTTTTTTGAGTTGAGGTGCAGGCAGAGGGAATAGAATGTAAAAAGGAGAAGGATGTCAAAGGAACCAGCTAGATCAGCTCCCTGATCTGGCTACAAAGTTAAAACTTTATAAGCACTTTTTTCCTATTTTTCCAGTGGTCACTGGACCTATCCAAACTCCAAACCCTTTCCTCAGCTATCCACTTTCATTTTACTTGTACAAGAGCATCTGTGCTGCACAGCAGGCCATCTAAAGCCAGTCTTTTTTACTGAACTATGCATTAAAACAGATCAGGTCACTGCATGGGTACAGAAATGATTGTGGTGACACAACACAGCGGACATCACAAGCCTCTAAAAGAGCACGGGAATAGAGCACAAAACTGCACTGAAATGATTTAGTAATCTTATCAACAGGATGTCTTTTTAAGAAAAATGAATGCTGAAACAATATAAGCTTCAGGGGGAGTAGAAGGAGCTTCCTGCAACCAACTGCTAATTGCTTATGCTACTCCTCCACTGCCATTTGCAGCCAGAGGAGAAGTGATAATATACCTGTGCCAGAAAAGGAAAGGGTCAAAATGAGAATGGGAACAGCAGCCTAGAAGAGTTTTCCCTCATGAAGAGTCCTCAGGAAGGACTGTTTCTCTTGATAGCCATGCCAATTTAAAGTGTTTAAAATTATATCTTGTGCAAAAGTTGCTTTCTAAATCTGTAGTTGCATGATCAGCCTTTGTCAACCTACAGATGTACTGCAGCTGAGAACTCATCACCTGCTGAGGTGCACACTCCAGCCACTGTACTTCATCTGCTTCAGAAATTATGTAGCCATAGGCAAGTCAGATCACTTCACAGATCTGACTGAACAACCACACGAGCACGTTACAGAAAGATACCAATTAACTTTCAATCAGATGCAGGTACATCCTCTTTCAAACATAAAGGACAGTGTTAGGATACAAAGTCAGGACAGCAAGTAGGCAGTGCCTCCATTTAGGATCAGGTCACCAAGCAACTTTAAAAATAAAAAATAAACCAAACATTAAGCAGATGATAATACTATTTGTGGTGACATTTGCAAAATCTTATATCTAGACAAGGACATGCTATCAAGTTAAATATAATGGAATAGAATGTGAATATAGTGTAACAGAATAGAGGCAGTTGGAAAGGACCTGCAACGATCATCCAGCCCAACAGCTATCATTTTCTTACGCTGCATGCAATCCTGACTCAATACTGATTTTAGGCTTCAGACTTTGGAGAAAAATAAATAAAACAAAAAATTGAAAGCAGAATCCAAGGCACCTGGTTGGAAGAACGACCAGTATAAGACACTGATAATCACCAGAGATCTAACAGCAAGCATGTTCCAGTTCAAAAAAACAAACAAACAAACAAAAAACCCACAAACAACAACCAAAACCCAAAACAAATTAACGAGAGGAAAAACACCTTCACTCTTGACAATCCTCCTGTTCCACAACAGCTTAAGATGCCAATGTCTCAACAGAGAAAAAGGAGAGTAAGAAAGGGTAAAGTCAAATGCATGCTATCCAAAGAAGCCGCAGCAAGAGGAAAAGTAAGTACAAAGGAGGGAAGGGTTAGCTGCAAGAAAAGGGGAGTAGGTATGGGTGAAGCCTCAGTGCAGGAAAAAGGAGTATTCAAGAAGAACAGAAGGAGGAGAGAGGGAGGGAAATTTGGATGACCTGGTTATGCAATGAAGTTAATGTCCAGAAAAGAATGCATCCACATTGGTTTATTAATAGTCATTGCTCTTCATCCTTCCCCTATTATTTTCTATAGTTCAGAAGAATCTGAACTATACAAACACATCTAACAAGTTACACTCCCCCCCAAAAAAAATCCTTTATTTAGAAAGAATTGCCAGAAAACCAAAGAATTTATTTCTTAGTGAAAATGGAGTTGTTACTGCTCTCACTTAGTAGCCATTTTGAGAAATAAGTGTTTCCACAAGAACTATACCAGCAAATCCATGAAGATGTTCATCAGATTAAACTTATCCTTAAATAAAAATGTAGAAAAAAGGGGGGAAAACCCTCCATGATGTAACTAAGTGGCAAAGTTAACAGTGAAAAATATTTTGCACCATATTTTTCTCAGCTTTAACTACATATGAAATCAGAGCATCTGGCAACAGAAAAGGGTTTGGAAGTTTGGATTCCCTTTCCACATATTTCCACAGCTTAAAGTATTTGAATTTCTTTTCAGTTTAACTGGAAGTTTCCAGGATTTAGCACTTCTGTTTTGAAAACAGTGACAACACTCCTACAATCTATTTTGTTGTTAATTATGATTTATCCCCATCTTAACAACAATTTATTGAAAGCATACTGAAAGCATTTGTTAATTATATACTTTCAGCCAGATCCTGGAAGATATTGAGCATAAACAGCAAGCCATTTCAGGAAGTCATGGCTCCCTCGGTACTTCGAAGCAGAGGGCATTTAGGTTTACCACGCTTCTCAGCTTATGTTTTTAGTTGTTCATACTCAGAAACATGAGAATATAAACCCTGGCAGACACAGACAATACGCTAGACAACAGTATTTCTGTACCTTGCAACTGCTTGCACTAGCTTCCTTCTACAGAACCCTCCCTTAACTATTAGGTGGTCTGAGCTCCATGCCCACAGAACTTACATTTCCACCGGGAGTGACTATTCAGAAGGTATTTCACTGCATTCCAGAGTTCTCCGAACAAAAACTTTCTCTTTTATTAGGATGCTACCATCTTAAGGGATATCATGGGCCACCTCAGCAATGCATCAAAAAAACCCAAAACAAAACATTTAATGACTCAAACCTACTATCAAAAACCCCTCAAGCATTATACAACAGAATTCAGTGCTGGCTTTAATACATTCACCCAGAGCTAGTCTGGCTAGCCTCATGCTAAGTGCAAGTCTGCAAATGGAAAATACAAGTTATTTCTAGAGCTTCTATCAATAGCCTCTGGATGTCAGAATGGTAACGGATCACAAGTACAACGCTGGCAATGGTCCACACTCCTTATACTTGTGTTTTGCACTTGCTTTAGATGGAAGAGTGTTACTACCTCTGAAATTACCAGTTACAACTACTTTCAGTACTCTATAGCTCTACAGCTTTTCATATTATACTTTACTGTACCTTTCTTCCACTGTATTAAGTAGGCTACTCATCCATCACACTTGCTCTCTCCAGGAAAGAAAAGGAACTTGCATGCCACAGAATGTCTTACTTCAACTTATATGCTATTTTCAGAGGAACCAAAGTCATAGAAAAAGGCCTTATAGTAAGAGTGAAAAGTAGGAAAACTCCAATGCTTGTAAAATCTTCAAGGTCTTAACCTGCGATTAGAATAAACTCTTGAGAAATCTTACGATCTTTTAAAAGATGATTTCATTTCAGGGATATGCTTTTTTTCCAATTTTATTCTTGAGATTCTACTCTTTTCCAATTTTATTCCGAGCCACTACTAAGAATAGAATATGTGTCACTTAAAAGATAAGGGCCAAGATCCTAAAAGCAATTCTGAAACTATACACTAAGTGGGCACAGAAAATCAAGGGTGAGCTTGATTTTTTTTCCCAGTAACAAAATTTACCACAAGCATATGCTGCAATTTCTGCATGAGCTATTTTCATAAACACTAAAGGCTTCATGCCCAGGTGTCTCAGATTGCTTTAATCCAGCCAAAGTGATGAAGGCACAAGTAAGTGAGTCCAGATCGTCATCTGCCAGGACAGGACTGTTTCAAGCCAAAGCATTACTCGTGGATGCTGCTATGTGGGAGCCTGCAATTAGACAGGAATCCAAGAGTACTCTTAAACCAGAGTCTGGATTGTCCACACGTGGAGGCACATCTTCAGCCAAAAGAGTCTATTTTATCAAGTGAAACTTTTCTAAACACTATCTTCTGCTTACTAATACCATCTCTTCTTGCTCTGCTTCAAGCAACTGTCATTTTCCCCCACTGTGATCTGTTCCTATCCGAGTTCTGGACTACTCCATAGGCCTTGCAATTCACAGACCCAAACACACTTAATGGGTACTGTTGATAATGTGTGTGGGCTGAATGGTTCAACAACTGGATTCATACTGCTTTTAATTCTTACAAAGAATTTTACTATAGGACTTGTCAAGTGAAGAAAAAATTTAGGAAAAGGAGAAGTTTTCCACTATTAGAAAGGTTTTCTGCCACTTCACTGCATTCTTCTGACCCCACTTCACCTAAACCAGAAGTTCTTACTGTTAACAATGTGAAATCTTATGCGGGTAGCCAAGAAAGGAATGGATGTCTGTTCTGCATCCACCATCAGAAAGGTATCAACTCCGTTCTGGCCTGAATTCAGATTTGCTTTCACCATAATGCAAGTTCTAATCACCAGTTTTCAAAGTTGAATCACTGAACTTTCTTTAACCTGCTTAGGTTAACTTAGAGAGTGTACAGAAGAAACAGGTATGGGATGCAAGAGGAATAGTCCCCTATCATGATATTAACCTGGTTCATCTCTGTGGTATGTATTAGAGATAATACAGCTTACAGCAGCAAGAACACAGGAAGCACCTTCCCATGTCCTGTTGTTATGTACTGCTTCTATTCACTGCCTAAACTGAACAACATGATATTCATTTTCATAAACTTGCTTACCTGGCCTTACTGCTCAAAAATCCTCCCCTTGTAATGAATCTTGTCCTTTTAAAATATGAGCAAATGGATAAGTTAAGAAAATTAAAGGACACATATTAACATGGCATACAAGAGACTAGATTCCAAAAGCCTCTAAGCAGAAATATTGTAGGAGAGCTTGTACCCCAAAACTACAGCTGGAACTAGGAAAGGTTAAAATGAGGTTGACTGTACACTGTTCAGTTTCCACACAAACTGCTGTAAGTAATACAGTCTCCTAGGCAGAAGTAGCAGCAATCATATTGTGTGAATAGTCCTGGCAGCCTCTCTCCCTTTCACTGCAGCTTCTCTTTCCCCAGCGTGACAGAGGAGATGCCCTTCATTTCTGAGTTCAAAACTTAGAATAGAGAAGTGACACTCGTATTTTCCATTGTTCTGACACACCTCCCCACATCTCAGCTGGTCACAGCCAAGTCACACTGGCATACACCAGCTTGGATGAAGACAATAACTGGTTCTCTACACCAGCAACTACACACTGCTACAGAGCTCACCTGCATTAGCACATTTGCCTTCCCTCTGGTTGTACTTTCTCTTGGAGAGGGAGAAAGAGCAACCAAAAGGGTGGCAGTAATAGCAGCAGGTAGCCAAGGCAGCACAAAATCAAGGGAGAAATCCTTATTAATTCCTTCAGACTCCAGAACTACTCTCAACCTCCAGACTAACAGTATATTACCTAGACACATCCCAGCTTTCTGCCTCCCTGTCACACTTCAGTGTCACCTTTGGTATTCAGATACTGACAGATTACTGCTCTCCTTCCCCTTCTTGTAAAAGTTTATTATAAGCCTAACAAACAAGCTTAAGCTCCGCCTTCAATAAACCACCTACTCCACAAGTGACATGCAAGCTTTTTCCTGGCTCACCTAGCACACTACAAAACACTTCAAAGCTCACACTGGAAAATCCCCAAATCCACCCCACAAAACTTTGGCCCTAATCCACATCACACACTGCCTTAACCCAAAGAACCTACCCTTTTACTGCCATAGTTTCAGGCAAGACATTACCTGAGGGATTGTACACCACTCTTTGCCTTATTTCCAGCATTAGTTCAGGAAATTAATCGACCACAAGACAAACTTTTGCAAGTAATTTTGAAAACATGTAAACTGGATCATTAAATATTTACAGATGATGTTACATGGTTTTATATGAAGCTTGGTAGCTATGTAATGCTTAGTTGAAGCATCTAATCAGGGCCTGGGAAAGGAGAAGATAAAAGACCCCAGAATGGGAAGAAGGAAAGAATATTTAATCCCTTTTCTCTCAAACAAGTGCTGCAGAAATTATAAACTTTTCCATGACTGCACACAGAATTCCTGCATAAATGCCCTGGAAATAGTCAGTGTAGTGTTTCTACAAGCACGCTCCTCACATTTTATGCTTGGAGTTACTTTCCCAATCCCTCATGTCCCACACGCACACATTAGGCTTTAGCTTCCCTGTTAGTCCATTAACTGCCACTTTGTTTAGGGAACCCAATTCCTTTACAGTACAGGATGAAAAAAACAACTCTAAACACCATCACAATCCCCTCATCTCCAACATTAATATTTTTCACAGCACCCATCTCATACATCAGCTAGCAATTGAGTACGAACAGAAGCTAAAGCTTGTAAAGAGAATTACTAAACATAAAAAGAAGTTTTGACGACACCTCTGTGATGGCAGAAGTTCTCTAACCAAAGCTGAATAAAGTTATTTGGACAGTTCCGTGTTAAAGAACAAGATCCAGGAACAGTTTTACCAGATGTCTACAGGAACAGGGAAAAAAAAAAAAAAGACTTCCCCCCCCCCCGCCCTTTATCTTTTTCACAACAAATTTGCATGTTTTCAACTTATCCACTGCCATAGTAGGATTTTGAACCTATAGAGCATAGGAAACACCATGAGGGTAACAAAGCATGGCACAGGTTTCCCAGAAAGATTGTGGTGTCTCCCTCCTTGGAGATATTCAAAAGCCATCTGCACATTGGTTCTGAGCAACCAGACCTAAGTGGTCCTGACTGAGCAAGGGGTTGGATCAGATTCCTTACCAACCTCAGCCACTCTGTGATTTGGTGTTAACCATTCTCTAGTTCAGACTCTCACCAAGAGTTGACCAGCCTTTATGTTTTTTAGTACCCTGTCTGTTAAGCACAGCAGTAGGGTCATGTAGTTATACATATATATATAAATCAAATATACACCCAGTTATTCCTGAGTAAACCAGTCCACTACACAGAGAATGGTGAGAGAGGAAGAATAAGCTGATGAATGAAATATGAGGAGGGGTCCACAGAAGAGATAAAAAAATAATTTGCTAGTTAGTATTTAGTGACCTTTCCTTCAGAATTTCCTAAAACATGACATCAAGAAGACAGGTTGCTGGAGCTGGCAAGGCACACATCTTTTTACTGGGTATGCTAGGTCAGTACTATAATTATATCTCCACAAGACACACAAATATGGCTCAAGGAGCCATTTTTCCACTTTTTTTTGAACAACTCTTTCAACCAGAAGAGCAGTTTTGATCATGCTCAACAAGAGTAGGTTGATCAAAATGAAACTCTTGTACAAGAACTACATCCTATGCCACAGAGAAGTGCCTAGCTACCTGCCATGGAAATCAGATTTAACAAGGCCATGACTTAAATACAATAAAAAAAAAAAAAATTTAAATACTTATATTGCCCATATATATAAAAATATATATAGTAAGCTTAATTGCAACTCTCAAACAGTAGCAGACTGAGGCACAACTACCCCATTTTACAGAAGAATGTTCAAGGTACAAAACATGTATCAGGTAACAGGTGTCTGTGTAAGCAATAAATTTCTATTAAGTGACATACACAGATAGGCAGATAGATCTTAATTAAAAACTAAGGTAGCAACATAAAGTCTCCTGGCTTGATGCACTATCCACTGGCCCAAAGTCCAGCAGGCACATCTAGTGAATAACACTGCTCCACAGCTTCTATGCAAGGCAATGCCTACCGAGTGGTTGTAGCCTAATCCCAGGTGTCCATGTAGAAGTGAGCTACACTCCCTAAGGAGCAGAGGCCTCTTGGGCAGGGGTTACAGCAAGGGCGATGGGGCTACTGCAGCCAACTTGGCCAGCTCTGGCCTAAGCTCAGCCTGTGAGGCAATGTGAATTCCTTGGCTCAAAGTGAACACCTGAATTCTTTGGAAACCACAGGAATCCAGCACAAAAAAGGCAAATATCCCTGAGGGGCCAGTGTTAATTAGGCAGCCAGGCTACCAAAGGAGGGGGTGCCACAAGGCTGAGTGGTGTGAGCTCAGGTGGCAGCATGGCAGCTGGTGGCAGCTGCTGTATAACCCCAGAGTGAACTCTCGTGTTCCTCTGGAAAAACTCCCCAGTCGGCTCCTCCTTGGGCCCTTCACAAGGACATTTGGTTTTTAGCTCAGTTTTCCTTTTTTTTTTCTCTCTAATCTGTTTTTCAGATTCAGAGTAAATCTGAATGAGAAGTTCCTGCTGGGCCAGGGCCCTTCCAGCTATTCAAGCTCAGAAATAGGGCTGCCTAAACAAGGTAAAAAAGTAGACTATAGTCTACTTTAGTAGAAGTCCCCTCAAAACAAGGAGCCATTTCACTACGAATTCCTCACACTAAGTGTCAAGACCCCATTATGCCACCAGTTACCAAGCAAGATAGGTCCACCAAGCTCCTTTCTGTCCCATAAGAAGTACACAGAAGGAAGGGAAGTTAGACAGGAGAGAGAGCTGGCAAAACAGGGAAGGTTCACAAACAGCACAAGCTATTCCTGGCCCTATGTTCTCTTCAGCTGTACTTCAGGCACAAGTCAGGCTTGTTATTCTCTACTTGCATGAACGCCCCTCCAAAAACCAGCATAATCCATCAATTCAGCAGCTGGCTCTAAGAGCTGCCTTGGGACTCCCCCATAACTGGGTTTGGTGAGTCACCTTCCAAAGCATGTCAAAGTTTATAATTAAGACTGCAGTTTACTAACAATGTACATCTTATTCAAAATAGGATACAAAAGATATGCAATATATTTATTAACATCACCTGTTTTGGAAGTCTCAAATAAATAAAACTACCTAGATGCACATATGATCAGATGACTGAGTTACACCTTCAGGCAAACCTGGACCAAGCTTGCCATGACCATTTCATTTTCCAAACGTATACCTTCGATGCAAAGGTCCCAGCTACAATTCTCCAGGCTGTGAATCACAGACAACCAATTTAGATTATATTTGTCCTTTCCAGTGGAAAGTTACTAAATAGCTGCCAACTGAACAGCTGCACTCTTTGTCTACTTCTTCATAGGTACTAGAAAAATGCTCAACGCATTTTTCATTCCAACGGGAGGATTTTAAGTCACCCAGTGCCACAACAAAAGCTGAAGCTGAACTGTAATGCACATCTGGGTATATATCCTTCCTATCTCTTTCAGAGGAAACTTTTCTCACTCTTCCACATGGAAAATGAAACACAAGGTACAAATGTCAGATCTATAATCCCTTACTTCTCCTCAGGTCTGAAGCCTCAGATTCCTCTCTAGATCATGTCATGACAAGTCTAGCTGAGCCAAAAGAATCTAGGCCTAAGGAAGTATCTAGTCAAACATCACGAATGTGTGTTATACCAAGTCTGTTCTTTTTAAAGATGACAACATCTTACTGTTTTCTGATAACACTTCTTTTCTGATAAGGTCACCAACTTTACTGAAACAGTCAGGTTCCTCTTGGAGTATGCAAAGCATAACACTGGAGGGGAACATGACCTTTCAGACAGACTAAGAAAAAAGGAAAAGAAAAAAATTAAGAGAACAACCCAGAAGGTCACCCTTACTACACTTCAGGGACTACCTGCCTTCAGAAAGCAAACTCAAAACATTGAAGTCACCATAGTGCACCAAAAGCACTAGCAGAGGTTGCAAAACCAGATTCCTTTTTCTGTTATTGATTTTCACCTTAGATTGCTTCAATACCACCTTTGATTCCAGACCCTGATATTACCTCCCAATTCTCTGCTACACTGCTTAAGAGTAGAAGTAATTTGTAAGTATTTTTTCTTAAGCAAAGAATTAGCTTCCACTCCAAGGTTAGAACATTTCCCTGTCTATGCATAACTGAAGTTCTGTCCCAGCTTTAAACGAAAGCATTACATGTGAGGCAATAAAAGGGTCTCTCCTAGCACTTAATTTGCAATCAAATGGAATGCAAAAAGGCTAAATAGGAAGCCATAATCCAGTAGCTCCAGGTTCCTTACCTCTCATCAACTGAATCTGCAAATCCAGGGCATGGGGAAAATCCAAATGGCTAAAGCTAAAGACCACTAGTGCCATCTGGAGGCCATACAGAACAGCCCACCTAATGTTTTGTCAACCTCTGCTCACCTTGAATGTTGTCCTCCAAAGAGAGCTTGGACAGCACTTGCTGCACGAACACACTGACTCTACAGTCACAGAAGAAGGGAAAAGCTTAAGAGTAATTAAAGATACTGGTTGCAATAAGCTTATACCTATCATGTGAAACCAGTCAATTACAAGGCTTTTGCTGTAGCTGACACTTCAGCTGAAATTACTCAGCAGGCAGTTGAAGTTTAGTAGCAGAACCAGAGCTGCTGTCCAAAGTCAGGACCTCAGAACAGAGACAACACTTCATTATTTCCTCTAGACCAGTTTCCCAGTTGTACTGGTTGAATTGACCTATACCACAGAACATATTAAGATACCTAATACCCCATTTAGTCTCCTTATACTATCTACCTCTCACAGAGAGCTGTAAGATGGGATGCAATTTGAAGGAAAGGATAACTATCATTAGTAATACTGTGCTGTCCTGTTCCACTTCCCATGTATGTCAACACCATGTGCTTCAGATTTGATTATCATTTAAACAAATGGAATCTAAACACACATAAAACTGTTCAGGATTTCAGAACACTGAAAAGTGACTTGCAAGTATTACTGCCACGTGGGATCTTAGCAAGATGGAGAGTCCGGAATTGTTGAGATTGATGCTTCTGGATGCATACCCAGAAGGGAAGCTTAAGTTAATTGCTCAGGGTTGACCACAACACTGTTTCAAGCTCTAGAATTGAATACTCTGACTGTCAAAAGAACAAAGGAATTCAGCCAGACAGCATCCAGGTTATCAAGCATGGACTCTGGCTCACAAATTATCACAGAATCATAGAATATCCCGAGTTGGAAGGGGTTCACAAGGATCATAGAAACCCAATGCCTGGTCTCACACAGGACAGCCCAAAGACTCACACCATGTACCTGAAAGTGCTGTCCAAACGCTCCTTGAACTCTGTCTGGCTTGGTGCTGTGACCACTTCCCTGGGGAACCTGTTCAAGTGCCCAACCACCCTTTGGGTGAAGAACTTTTTCCTAATATCCAACCTAAACCTCCCCTAAGAGCAGATCTAACTGTTGTGTTCAACTCCTTAATGCGTAGGCATAAAGACAGAGCCCGACTTTTCTCAAAGGGGCATAGCAGAAAGGCAAGAGGTAACAGTCAAACTACAACAAGGGAAATTCTGGTTAGATATAAAAAATGCAGACACAGTGAGAATGATCAAATGTTGAAACAGGTTGTCAGGAAAACTACATAACCTTCATTCTCAGAAGATATCACAAACTTTATGGTATAAGGCTACAGAGCATGTGCCCAAACTTTGAAGGTCTTAAGAAGCAGGTTGGACTAGAAAACTCCAGACTTCCCTTCCCACCCAAATAACTTGATGATTCTGTCTTAAGGGATTCACTAGAACTGTCTAATCAGTGTATTTCAGTAAGTAGAATATACTTATTTCCTTCCTCATTTCCTTCCCCAGACCTCTAATGTGACTGGAATTGTCAAAAAAAAAAAAAAAAAAAAAAAAAAAAAAAAAAAAAAAAAAAAAAAAACACAAACAACAAACAAAGAAAACCCACCCAAACCATACACGTCCCCATTTACACTTCCTCCTTCCCAATTCCAAGGAAAAACATGTTACTCTACTGTCAGAGATAAAAATGCACACTTATCCTCAGAGCAGAACATCTGTGTTTATACATATGGATTTTTCCAGAAGTAAACTCCTTTGTTACATCAAGATCAGCAGAACCACCTTTACGACATTAATGACGGTGCGAATACTATTTTGAAGGCCTGCTACGCACTGCCCATTCTGAGAACATTCTGGCAAAAATTCTTTTTCTCCCTCTCTTCACTTTCCAAAAACATGCAATATTAGCAATTAACAATTTAATTGCCAATTCCCAAGAGAAAAGTCTTGCATGCCACATATGCTTAAGGCTCCCTTTCCAGAGTGAATATAGCTGTCAAGCTTTCCACTGATGAAGATGAGCTTCTCTGTTCTGCCTCCCTTTAGGGAAACAATCTGTTCACAGTATCTTTGAAGGCAGAGGCACATCACAACACACCTGAAGGGTATCCATGTATTTAAAGGGTGATATTTCTTGTGGGATCATTATTAATATATTCTTTGGGATTCATTATCTGCTTTGGATAAAGATAATTTGGATTGAGTGGATTGACCCAAGTCAGAACCACGGCAGGCACAAACCCTAGAGATATTAATTCTGAATACATCATATGTGCTTATAAGACACATACAGCATTACTTAAAACTGTTGCAGAACACAGTCCTATGGTGCTCTTTTCTCTAACATCACTATAGTAAAAATTCTGATCTGTTGGAAATTCAGAGGGGCGATTGCTTCAAATTTATTAGTTACAGCACCAAGCCTGTCTGAGCTCAAGAAGCAATTGGACAACGCTCTCAGGCACATGGCGCAATTCTTGGCGTGTCCTGCACAGGACCAGGAGTCAGACGCGATGATCCCAACGGGTACCTTCCACATCAGCATATTCTATGATTTAGCTAAACTTCTGTGATGAAGAGAAACAGGTCCTTTTGGTAGATAAGTACTCTTCCCGGGGAATTTTTGTTACCTTTCATGAAGTATGTGCAGAGGAAAATTGGTGTCTTGCAGAGTAAAAAACAGTGAACTAGTTTAAACCCACTTACTGGATACTGCAGAAAATACAAATACTGACCTAATAGTTAGAAGAGTAGCTTAAAGTATTAAAACAATCATCAACACAGCCATCAATAGTTCTCTGACTGCTCTTCTTTTTTAAGATAAATTTGAGAAAGTCTGGATTCCCTTTAGCTTGGAGAATGGAGAAGGGGCACAAAGGCACCAATAATCCAAAGAAGTTTCAAGAAGAACTCAACCTTGAGAATGAACATGACAATGATGATCTGTCTGCCCATTCAACCCTTAAGAGTTGAAAACTTGCTTTATTTATTACATATGTAATAAAATCCTCACTCAAGATCTTATAATCTATATAAAGAAAACTGATGGGACATGGCATGATGAAGTATCATATATATAAACTCTGCAGAATTCCCTATTTGGCACTTCCCTCATTTACTACTGTTTCAGGGGTACAGAGGCAAGCCAAGACACGTCTGGATCATCAAGTGCAAGTACACTGAAATACAAGAATTGTCAAGTGCAAGTACACTGAAATACAAGAATTGTCCCCTACCTGGCCAATCCTTCCTCATAGAGATAGATGACAAGTGGATCGTAGGATGTAACCAGAACGTAGAGGCGCACATCAAATTTGAAATCTGAAATACAGTTGTCAAGAGTCAGTGACTGCAAATACCTTTCAGACATCATATCCAGCTGAGGAATTTCAACAGACCCTGAGAGCAATAAACTATTATCTGCTGCTGACATTGCTGCCTGAAGGTTTCCCAGTTGAAAAGCTTACAGGTTTTAACGAATTCTCTAGTTACGTTTTTCTGGTACTAGTCGAAGCTAGACCACTCAGTTATTCAACTAAATTACTGCAAATGTTGAAGAGATCCTCAGATGCAGGCCGGGGAAAGAGAGAAAAGCAATTCCTAAGCACACTCACCATCTATGAGCAGGGGATTGCTGATGTAACGAGAAACCAGGATGTTGTCTTCCACAACAATCTGGCTTGGCTGCAGAGAAACAGAGAATTCAAAAGTGAAAAAACAGGAGGCTTTAGGAATAAGATGACAACTAGACCAAATCCATCATTTTTTCCAGCCTTGCCCTCCTAAAGCCACCCTGTACCAATCACTATGCCCGGGGATTGAAGAAATAAAAAACTTAACAGTCAGTCACAACATATTTAAGGTAATTAGGTCATAATCAGAAGTCTGGGAATGATTACATTGCCAAAAAAAACCTGCCCATTGAATCTTCCAGTGTAACGTTCCTTAGAGTAGAACACAGATTTAGCAGCCATGTGGCAGTGACACGAAATAAGCAGGAAAAAAGACATTTAAGAAGTGATTGTTATTCTGTTTGCTCCTCAAGGGTTAACCAATACATGAAGGAGGGGTTTAGAAGACACTGGAAGGAGTATGTAGCTACAGTTGGTAAGGAAGTCACAAGTGAAGAAAATGACTCCTCAACTTGTGATCTTTACACAATCCTGGGCTGGTATCCAACCTTTTTGCCTACATGAGTGAATACCGTCTACTGAGGCTCAGTTCAGGGCTCCTGTAACAAGAAGAAGCTACCCTTTGGGCTCAGAACAGAAAGCTCTAACTATGACAAATATACACTGTAATGTCATGGGATCTGTTGAAAAGGGTTTTTTTTACTTTTTGCTGTATGCAAGCCTCTCTTGGGACCAGATTTACTAGTCATACAAACAATTTCTTGTACATTTTCTTGCCTTCAGTTTGCAAAAGAGCCAAGATAACCACATGATTCTGCCTTTATCCAATTTTGTGTGTGTTCAGCCACAACACCAGCATCATGAGCAGGAAATGTAAGCATATAAAGTGGTTGCTACTTTTAAACACCTTCATGATGAGATTCTAGAAGACACTCCTTTAATGGCATCACATTGAAGGAAACTGGCTTATGGGCTAAACTAGCTGAAGTGTTTCTGGAACAGAGATACACCAGGGGATATTGGTCCCAGAGGGGTCTTTTCCCCAGGTCATGGTGAACTGCCATATGAGCCTTAGCTCATTCCTCCCTTTCAAGCAAAGAAAAAACTGCGTGCAGCTCTGGAAATACTTACCTCATACACTTGGCAAATTGCTCCCTTATTTTATGTGAAATGATCCAAGTAGAGAACAGATGAGGCAGCATGACCCCTTCAGTGCAGGGAAGGCTAAGGGAGTTTCAATGAGTGGAAAAAAAAAATGACTCAACAGTCAGTTTCACTGCTGAGAATATTTATTGGAATCCCCTCATGTATTTGGCTCTTGTTCAGATGTATTTGTTACCTGTGACAACTCTCTGCAAAGCCCAACAAGAGCAGAAGACACTATAACCAGCATGTTGAGTTCAAAGAACTACCCTCCATTACACCTCAGGAAGGGCACACTGGCCTTTAGATAACAGCTTTAAGACTGATATATTTCTACTTTATAAGGTTTGCTTTTAACTGGTCTTTTTAATGAGAAAGAGGGAGGCAAGGGGTCTGTTTGAGGACTGTTCAGGTCACACTGGGAAACAACTGAGGAGATTTCTAGAAAACTTCCCAAGGCCAGCCTACTGTCAGCCACAAGGAAAGCATGAAGCAGCACAGCTTCCCAAACTCTCTCAGGGAGTATAAACTTACTCCTAATAAGCTAAGACTTGAAGGTAGATTGCAAGATAAGCATAGTATACAAAGAAATAGATTGCTTTTGGTTACACAGCATATGCCCAGGTAAGCTTTGCAGCTGCTCAGGGCTCTTGAACTGCTCACCAACATATGGTTGAAATTCAGAGTTGGGACAGTGTCTGGTTATGTTGGCCTGGAAGCCAACACAGTTTTCAACACAGTGTTACTCAAGAGCATTCCTTTTGCTGAACACTTACATTGTTTATCAGGTAGACACCTCGACCCCTCGAAGAGGCCACAGGCTTCACTATCCATGGCCCTCTGTCCTTAGAATAGGTATCTGGTTAAAGGAAAACAGCACAAGTCTGAAATATCTTCCGTTTTGCTTATTTGCAGAGAAACAAGAATCAAGAATGTTGTCTACAATAAAGAGAACTCCATAAGGAGACTAAAGTCTGCTTTTTGGATGTCTTATTTTACCTTTTGCGACTCATTGCAATTATTACAGCCCCTCCCTGAAGTCCTTCCTGCTGCTCTGACAGATTCAGTCCTAAGCCCTATGCCTCCTTTTGGCACTTTTCAGTTCTCCCAGACATTAGTCAAGGATATTGTGAAGTTGATCATCAACAACTCTGTGCACATAAAGCTCAATTTTTGAGGCTTTGGCTCACATCAGCTTCTTGAGGACTCACACAGGCACAGAGTAAACAGCAGAAAGAAATCATGTGGGCTTTTTCCACTGTCTTTCCAGTTTTCTTTAACTTTGTTACCTTAAACACTGGCATAATCAAAAGGCTAGGATATTTCAAGTAATTCCCTTTCCCCCACCCAGTTATTTTGCTTTAGGTCTGGGCATCACCAGCCATTCACTTACTGCAGAAGTCCTGGTACTCTGTTGGGAGGATAAAGGTCTGAGGTAAGATATGGAATGTCTTGAACCCATGGGCCAGCTGCATACGAGTGACGTTCCTGTACAGCCTGTCCTTTCGTGTCAGTTCATATGACCTGAAGTCCCAAAACAAGAGGCTGTATCTATTTTTCCCCAACATTACAGCAACCCTTTATCCTAGATACTAAAGTACCTGTAGCCCTGTAAGTTGTCTAAACCCTGACCTGCAACTACTTGTGAGTTTTACTGTCTCTGTCCTATGGCTGTATTTAGTATCATTTGTAGCACTTCTTGAAATTCCCAAGGCAGATTGAAACATAGCAAACTCTTGGATTAGTGGTTGCAAACCTTAAAATGGGACATATCTCTGTAACTGAAAACCCAAAGTCCCAAATATTTTACTTACATCATAAAAAAAAAAAATTAAAAATTCAATAAATCAAAATACTATCTTCCCAATAACCCAAAGACCATTCAAAATGAAGACAGCATGTGGCACAGGTCCAGTAGCCTGGGACTTTATCTTGTACACTCTATTTTTTAAGGTATCTATATTCAAAGTTTTGCAAATCATCACAGAGATATTCAACAAAACATGATATCAAGGCCTTACCTAGGGAAATGATTGACTTTTTGAATATCTGTAAGGGAACGCAGCAAGTAGGGCTTCAAGTGTGATCCTGTCCACATGAGATTATAATCAGTGCTATTAGGGTGAACCTAAAAAGCAACATAAACACACACACAAAAACACAGAACTAATGAAAAGCAACACCACTGGTCCTTAGGTCTATGAGTCCAAAGCAGTTCTAGTTTAAGACCATCTCCTCTACTCATCTCTAATATAAAGGCAACTCCAGCCAAACTCCTGCCTCAAGTTATTTCCATCCTGGAAAATAATCATGTCATATTTTTCTAAACAAACTTGTGAGTTTGTTCTTTTCATAGACTATTTAAACCCAATTTTTAAAGCGTTTTACATCTCTTCAGGAAACTTGTGAGACCAATTCCTTAACTTGGTGTTATTCAAAAGAAATCTACCCTAAACACACTTCTCAAACTGTCATTAGCTGCATACAGAAGACTTTTTAGAGAAAGACAGGTGATAGAAATGTGAAACACTATACCAATACTTCTGTGAGCTTGTAAAGGCTGAGAGATTAATTCCTTCAGATCTTTCCAAGGGTATGACATGAGGCTTTAAAAGCAAAAAGATTAAAAACACATGACCGAACTTCAGCATCCCTTTTTCCCTAATTTTACAGGCTTAAGACTAAAGGGTACTCCTTTGAGAGTGCAGAATCATGACATATTTTCAGTCTGACTGTCAGAATACTTCAAAAGCAAAAACAAACAAACCCTCAAGGGGGTCCACAGCAGCTTCCTGGTTCTAACCCTGCATAGTGAAAAAAAAAGCCAACCCCCCCACACCAAAACACAAAGAAAACCCAGAACATCATGATCGTCACCTCCCAGCCCAGCACATAACCAGATCAGAAGTTCGCGGTACTCGCCTCATGGAATCCATGGGCAGTCAGAATGCTTCGAACCAGCCGGCTGTCTGTTCGCACTATCTTGTAGGACATGTGGTAGCGCTCTGTTAAGAGGCAAAGACACGTGATATTAGAGTCTACACCTAGAAGGATAAACCAAAGTTACTCATGCTACCAAAGAAGAGAAAAGGACTCAGCACAGTACGACTGCTCTTAATTCACAGAGAGGAACAGCACATAATAGGAAAGGGTGATAGGAAATGCCCATCCATCTCTTGGAGCATTAACTCCAATGATGCAATTGAACATCAATCCTTAGTTATAAAACAGTTGCACCACTGAACCCTATCATATCAAAATAAAGCATAGGACATCCTAACAAAAAGCCAGAGTATTTTTTTAAAACATCCCTTTATACAGACTGCTTTATAATACTCCAAAAAATATTTAGCTCTTTCTTCTCTATTCAAGATCAGTATTTCTAGTAACTATGCCTTATGCCCCTTATTGACACTAGCTAGCTAGTGTCAATATGATAGCTAGCTTATATGATCACCTTTTAGACAGAACAACCCAAAATAAAACACTCAATTTTTGTTTCCGTCTCATCCACCTGTATTGATCTTCCAACAAATAACTGCAAAATGTATCAGGATTTAAAGTAAATAGGACAAGGAGATAAAAAGATAAAAATCAATACCCACGTAGAAAGTCATAAAAACAAAAGCAGTAAACTCTACTGGATGTGTACGGTAAACTGAAAGCAAGTAGCAAGACAAGAGACCAGTTGTCATATAAAAGAGTGCAGCAATCCATAGAAGTGCCAAGAGAGAAGAGACAGAAATTCAATGCTAGAATTACTTGAAAAGGCATTTTAAAGATTGGTTCAAACTGAGAATAAAAAGGTGAAGATTAGATTAAACCTCAGGAAATATGTTCTATCAACAAAAGTAAGTCAAAAGAGTAAGAAGTCTCATAATCTGGGACCAGACAAAGCAGAAAGAAACTTAATGAGTTGCACTATTTAGCAGTAGACTTGATAAATCACTTGAGAAAAAGCAGAAGAGACCCCACACTTCAGTTAGAATATGAGTTACAATTACCATTGGCTTCTGCCACCATCCAAGTATGTTTTTAACTCACATGAAAAGGATTGGGAGTATCCACATATAAATCACCTTCTCCACCCCTTACCCCAGTGAGCCAGAAGCATTTCTGCTTGGATAGGATATTACAAATGAAGGCATCAATTACCTAAGAAAGGAAGAAGCAAGAGAGGAAAGAAGTGTCACCACCTTCACGGAAAGAAGACTTTAAGGTTTTTCTCCAACTCAGCACATCCAGAATGAGAACCCAGCTGTACACACCCAGAAGTACTAACTCTCTCAATCCAAAGCGATTGTTTTTAACAAACTAGCCTCTTATTTAGAAGCTCTCCCTTATTTGACACAAAACAGGTTTGGTCTCCCAATTCAAGTGCTGCCAGCAATCATTTTATTTACAGCCTTCTCTCACTTGTGAGGCTGTAGATGCACAGATCTGTTACTATAGCTTATTGCTGTTCATACAATTGTGGGGCTGGCTGCTTTATTTCCCAGTGAAAACCCCTTAAAACTCACTGCAATGACTGATTTTAAAGTTCTTAGCTATAGTGAATTTATATTCTAGTTCTAAATCCCAGCATAGCCTCCACATTCAATTTGCAAGCAGACAGTTCCAATTCACAACACATCAAGAACCAATGGAGAGACAAATACAGACACTTGTCACAATCCAATTGTACACATTCACCAGTGGATCAAGCATTTCTGAACATCTCAGTGCTCAGAGACAAGAGAGGATTGTAATTTCCTTCCTACCATGCCCTCTTCCACACCACAAAGAGAAGAAGAGATTTTCTCCTCATGCCTCCGAGCCAAAACCTGCCACAGAGTAACACCTACCTCCAATGAGGCGGAGGTAGCTGTCCTTGGTCAGAATGGCTTCAGCATGAAACACCAAGACGGGGATCCGCCTGCAGCCACCACCGGTCCACTTGATACATGGATGATCCCTGAAATGACAAGACACTCAGTATAAGCAACTGCTGAGCCTCATAGACACAGCAGTTACTCACAATGAGGGCACAGCAATTTTTCATACTTGCCCATGTTTGCCTACCTAGCCTCTGGGCAGGACACAGGCAAACAAGCCATGGAAAATAACAGAAGAATAGTGAGGAGGATTGTAAACACAGCTAAGTGACTTGCAGCCTGGGCGTGGAAAAATACATGTAACATTCTAACTGTTGTCTATCCTCCCGTGTTTGACAAGTAGAACATCTGTGGTCAGATAACACAAGACTCCAACAGACTTCGAGGCATCCTACTGAACATGCCTGAAATTCCTGTCCTGCTGTGGAAAAGGCCAAAGCATATTGGTAAGCTATACCTGCAAGAATCTCTGAAAAACAGGTGTGAACAGCAGCTTCAAGTGACTCTCTAGCAAGGACCAAGCTCCACAGTGCCTGTATCCTTGCTTGCATGCCTCTGCCCAGGTGCTGCTTTGGGGATCCCACAATTAGCAACGTAACGAAAACAAATTTACTCTCTGCATTTCAGCCTTGGTTTCATGGTTGCTCCCAAGCCCTGCCTGTGCTGACTTGCACATACAGACACTAGGCATCTGTGGCAGTTCCAGGTCCCACCCTAGCTGGATATCAGGTACCCACCAAAGCCATTCTTATCACTCCCCTCTGCAACTGGACAGGTGAGGAAAAAGTATAATGATAGGCTCACAAGTAGAGATAAAGGCAGGGAGAGATCACTCTGCAATTACCATCACAGGCAAAACAGACTCAACTTGGGGAAATTAGCTGAACTTATTACTTATCAAAATCAGAGCAGGATAATGAGAAGTAAAATCTTAAAACATCCTCCTCACCACCCTCCCCCATCTTCTCAGGCTTAACTTTATTCACAGTTTTCTACTTCCTCCCCCACAGTGGCAAAGGGAGATAGTGAATAGGGGTTACAGTCAGTTCATCACATGTTGTTTCTGCCACTGCTCAGGGAGAGGAGTCCATAAACTGCTCCAACACGGAGTCCCTCCCACAGGAGAGTCCTCCACAAACTTCTCCAGTGTGAATCCTTCCCACAGGCTACAGTTCTTCATTAACTGCTCCAGCAGGGATACCTTTCCACAGGGTGCAGTCCTTCAAAAACAGATTGCTATAGCATGGGGTTCCATGGTCACAAGTCCTGCCAGTAAACCTGCTCCAGCATGGGCTCCTCTCTCCATGAGTCCACAGGTCCCTCCCAGAAGGCTATTCCAGCACAGGCCTTCCACAGGGTCACAACTTTCTTTTGGGCATCCACCTGCTCTGGTATGTGACTCCTCCATGGACAGCCTGCCACACTGCGGTCTTTACCATGGGCTGCAGGGGAACCTCAGCTGCAGTGCCTGGAGCGCCTCCTCCCCCTCTTTCTTTGTTGACCTTGGTGTCTGCAGAGCTGTTCCCCTCACATATTCTCACTCTTCTCTGAGCACAATTACCTCTGCACAATAACTTTTTTCCCTTCATGAATGTTATCACAAAGGCACTACTACAATCGCTGATGGGCTCAGCCTTGGCCAGCACCAGGTCTGTCTTGGAGCTGGCTGGCATTGGCTCTGTCAGACACGGAAGAAGCTTCCTGCAGCTTCCCACAGAAGCCATCCTGTAGCTCATCTGCTAACCTGGCCACGTAAACTCAATACAGCATTCTTGGCACTCAGCTGGGAGAAATCTCACAAGCTTTCACAGCTACACTTCTCTGAATTTATAACCTGAAATCAGCATCAGGATAAACCACAATTGCACACAACCAGCCCTTGCAACGCAGGTTTCAGACTCCAATTTCAGAACTGCAAATCAGTGCAGTCTGCCTGGTTGTAGTCCTGGACTCTGAAGTGCACAGAAAGTCACTAATACAGAGTTGGAGAGACTAGAACAAGCTTGGCTCAACACAATGGAAAAACTTGTGTGTTCTTCCCTTTTAATTCCTGTGAGATACAGTGGAACACAAGTCCAGAATTCAAGGACAATGTCACCAGTCCGCCACTCAAGCCACAGGCTCTGGGTCATCACTTCTGTGCAAAACAAACAAGACAGCATTCAGAACTATCGTCTCCTCAGACAAATTAAGAACACATCAAAGAAATTAAGATCTGTCACATCAAATTCTAAGATCACCCAAAGGAAACCTGTCAACCTCCCTAAGCAAATAAAACAGGCTGCTTATTACTCACTGTCCAAGGAAAATAAACCATGAAAAAGTTAACCAAAACCAGAGACTGAAGGATTGGAGAAACATCTTTATCTACACTAACAAGAAGAAATACAAAGACTGGCAGAGATACACAGAAGCATTTGTCTATGGAATGTGCAAGATCATTGTCTGCCAAAGGTTTGGAGTAATTAGAGAAGACAAAACACTTCCAACACTAAAAACACATGAACTGAGACAAAAGGGCAATTTTCTGATGGTGGTGGTGCATCTTCACCCCACCTTTTCCTAGAGCTAGGACAAGGGCTCTTAAATGTAGCCTTGGTCTCTTAACCAAGTTATTACCATTATCACCCAGACAAATTAACTTCACAGCACTCCCATGTGCTTTCACTACCTCTAAAAAATAGTTAAAAAAAACCCCAAAACCTACTACTGGGGTGTAATTAGCTGTTAAGTCAGGAAGGGACCCAAGAAGCTTCCAGAATTTACACTACAAGCCAGAGCCTTATGTAAGTGGGAAATGAGCTGAGGCAAAAGGACAGGAGTTTATATTAAGCCTGTCCTGAGGATTTGCAGCAAGGCTCAATCCTCCCGCTGACAGTCATTCATTCCTAGCACAACCCTTGGCCACTTGATGCGGACACACTATTAAAGTTACATTCTAGGTGAAGTCAGTTCTGGACCTTTCCATCCACGAGGATCTAGCAAGTCCAAACCAACCACTTGGTACGAACTGAAATTCCTCTAAATGCCTTAAGTCACTGCACTTTGCAACTGGGTACTCAGGTACAACGTGCACCCAAAAGAAAACTAAAAGGACATGTTACAGCTGAAAGAGAAAAGGGATGCCACTCTGGCAAAGAATAAGGGAGCCACTTCTTCATAAGCAAAGACAAAAAAGGTTACTAAAAAGAGCTAGAACAAACATAATTACTTATATTAGTAAGTAACGTGAACTCCAGTTGAGTTCTCACAAGACAGTTTTTAAAAGGACATAAAGCATCGTATATCATTCTACTGTACAGACTTCTATTCTCTGCAGCAATAAAAGCTAAAACAAAACAAACAAAAAAAATGGACATCATCAAAAAAGTTCCCAGCTTAGGAACATATCAGAAAGAAATCAGTGAAACTACAGACTTCAGAGCAGCCAAGGAAAAGCTGCACGTCCAACCCTGGTGAATATAGTGGTCTTTTAGGCTACAAATGTAGGCAGCCTGCCCACAGGCTTGAGGCCCAAACCAACCATCTTCCACTTTATAGGTAGGAGGGCAAGAAATGCACCTGTCTTTTCAGATTAGTACAAATCCTGCAGGAAGCACGGGCACATAGAAACAGTTCAAAGGGTTTTTCTCTACTTACTCCAGTCCATCTATAGCATCTTCCTCCTCCTCCTCCTCTGAGGATGAGCCAGTTTCCTCAAGATCTTTAGCCATTCCAACTGGCATTTCCTCTGGGAGTTTTCATACAGCCCAGTCTCAGCAGCCTCCAAGCCTCCTTCCCGGAAATTCAAGGGCTCTTATAAGGAGTGGTCACCTGCAAAAAAGATTAAAAGCATGAATGCACAGCTGAGCAGAGCAGCGAGAGAAACGAAGTAACTCCCACCTCCTGCCACTACATATTTCTCACAGGACAATCAGCGACCGTATTACAGGCTGTAAATCACCTCCCAGCCAGGAGAGTACAGGAAGAAGCATCCCCTTCGAAGAGATTATTCCCCACCTGCCCGTGAGAGCCTCTCGAGCGCGTACCGGTGAACACGTCCCGTCCCGTCCCTGCCGTGCCCTGCCTCTGGCTGCAGACCCGCGCCAGGCCGCTCCGGCCCAACGGGAAACGCCTGACGAGATCACTCCGCCGCCCGGGGCCAGCCGAACACCGTAACGCCTCCACCGGCCCGGGAGCGGACCCCGGCCCCAGGGTCGGCTGCGGCCCAGCCTACCCCCGCCAGGCCGAGCACGGCGACCTCCGGCGACCCCAGAAGCAGCGAGAACAGCAAGGACCCGCAAGACAGCGGATCACTATACCAGCCGTACCAGCTCCGGCCCCTCCCGCCGCTTCCCCGTTACTACAACAACCGACGGGCGGCCGCCCCGCCCCGCCGCGCAGACGCCCCCGCCGCCGCACTGCGCAGGCGCGTTCACCGCCCCCTCCTCCTTCCGCGCGGGGGGCGGAGCCGGGCCCGGGGAGAGGCGGGGCCGCGTTCCGCGCTGAGAGGGATCCGATTGGCGGGGATGTCCCTTACGTCACGTGGCGCGTGCGTGGAGCGGCGCGCGGCGGCCAATCGCAGCGCCGGGCGGTGTCGCGCGCGGGGCGCTGCGGGAGCGCCGTCGGTAACGGGCCGGGTCCGGGGCGCGGGAGGATGAGCCGGTTCCTGAACGTGCTGCGCAGCTGGCTCGTCATGGTGTCCGTCATCGCCGCCGGGAACACCCTGCAGAGCTTCCGCGATCACGGCTTCCTCTCCGAGAAGCTATACACAGCCAGCCCCGGCCTTGGTAAGGGCAGCGCCGGCCGCCCCGGCGCCTGGAGCTCCTTCCAGCCACGGGCTTTGGGCTCTCCTCGGGTCCCACCTGTGGGGCCCGGGAGCCGCCTACTGCTCCGCGCCGGCGGGACTGGGGGTGGCAGACGGGGCCGTGCGTGATCTCCATGTGCTCCTTCCTTCCTTGCACAGTGAACGGGCTCCAAGCTCGGACCTTCGGCGTCTGGACTCTGCTGTCGTCAGTGATCCGCTGCCTCTGCGCCATTGACATCCGCAACAGGACGTATGTAAAGCAATGGCCGATCGGTTTGCTTACTAGTCACAGCCTGAGCAGCTAGCTTAGAGGGCAGCGCGGAGGAGGGGAGGAATCAAAAGCTGTTTCTGAACTTCCTATAGTGTTGACAGCCTTTCCCTGAAAAAGCTGAAATAGCAGTGCAGGATTTGTGTGATAGCAGCTGCTCCCTTCTGCCTCTGTGGGGACAGCCTGGTACTTGATTTCTGTTCTTAGCTCAGGCAGAAATCGGTAGATCTGAGAGCTTCTTACTGTCGCAGATTTCTGAGCTCCAGCTTGGAAAGCATTTTCTGATGGTGTTTCTGTTCTGTTGATGAAGCAATTGCTAATGCTGTGAGCTGACTGATGCTCAATACTTTCTGTACTATGACAACTCAGATGAAGACTGTGGCAGGTTGAGGCGCCCCCTTGCAGTGGCCTTAACCACTGTCTTTTTTCCACACGATCTTACCTGGGGTGGAGGACAAGGCCGGAGGTGCAGCCTGGTGCTGAGGTGGGAGGCAGGTCACTTCTCCCTGTGCTAACATAAATGTTTCTGAGAGGGATTTCCAAGCAAGCTGACTCGGGGTCTGTGATAGGCAAAGCCTTTATTGGAGGTTGCTAGAACACACTCTTTTGTCACCGCTTCCCTCAGCCCCACAGCAGAAGTCACTGTTCATCTGGCAGCACATCCTTGGATTGCCTAGGCTTGTCTGAGGTAGGGAGGTGCAGGGATTCAATTATGTGTTTTTAGGGGGTAGTGGCAATGCCAAATACCATTAAGTCGGTTGTTCCTTTGAGAGATTTTATCTTGTATCTCCTGGACCTGGTCCCTTTCATCAGCTGTGGGCCCTAGAGCATAGCAGAGCACAGGTGGGAAGACATGTTGGGTGATGCTAAGTCCTGTCACCCTAGTTCTCTGCTCACCCAGTTCTCACCCTATTTTTGTGGTTGCACATACTTCTCACTTCACTAGTGCCCTATATTTGCTCTCCTCTCTTCACCTGCCTTCAGGCCAGATAATGCCTATGACTTCCAATGCACCATTGAACACTCTGCCCCATTCTCCCCTCAGCTGTTACCCAGGGAGTTTTTGCACCTCACTAGGCAAGGGACCAAGCTCCCTCTGTACTGCCAGTGAGGGCAGAGGGGACAGTATGCAGGTTTGGCTCTTTTCCACTTGGCCATACTCATACCCCTAGTATGATATAATAACCTGCTTTCTTCTGCTCTCCAACAGCCTTTATCACATCACGCTCTTTACCTTCTTTTTGGCCCTTGCTCACTTCCTCTCCGAGGTCTTCATTTACCGCACTGCAGCCTTGACAATTGGAGTTATGGCACCCCTCATGGTTGCAAGTAAGTATTGCTCTGTATTCTCCCCCCACAAACTCTCCTTAGAGCTATGACCCCCCAAAAAACTCCCCATGCAGCTACAGGCTAAGGGCAGGGAGAGGATGGTTGGAGAAAATGCCTCATCTCTTGTCCAGCATTTTCTACACAACTCATCCTGTATCTCCATCACAGGTTTCTCTATTATGGGGATGCTGATTGGACTGCAGTACCTGGAAGTAGAAGCATTATCACAAAACAAGAAGAAAAACTGAAGATGAAGGCTCTGTATAGGTCAGCATCACCTTCTGTCTTCACTGCCAGACTTCCACTAAAGCTCGGCTGAACTTCTCCAGGACACCGCTCCCAGTGGTGGATCACTGTTGGACTCTGTCAATCACTGTTCATTACCAAGTCTTTTTTTCTTGTCCATGCAACATTCCAACTGACTGATGTCAAAGACACAGAGGAGTTTGTGTCAGGCTTGTGGAGGGCACTTGGTGACTGACTCCCTGGATAGCAGGCAAAGTCTCAGGCATGCCCAGTGCACTAAGGACTTCTCTCCCGGTGTAACTGTAGGGAGAAGGTGCAGGGCTACCCAGGATTTGATGAACACTTTGGACCAGAAAGAGAGAATAGGTGCTACCCTTGGCGCTACTGTGTAACTTGCATGTGTGTGTTCATCAAGAGCCATTTCTAATAAATGAAAGAAAACTGCAGCATGCTATGTTTGTCTTTCTGCTACACAGAAGCAGGTAGAGGATCAGAGCTGGCAGCAGCTTCAGGAGGATACATCATCTCTCTTTACAGCAAACCTACCTTTGCGTGACTCCTTCCCACAAAGTTGCAGGTCTGACTGCTCACATCACGTACATGAAAAGGGTTGTTGCAGCTCTCCCTTCCACAACATGCTGGTGACAGCAAATTTGAACTGTATGCACCTGTGAGCAAGGACTGAGCTACCTGTGTAGTGAACTGTAGAAGATGGAGAAAACAGGAACAGGTTGCTTAGACCTAGATAAAAAAAAAAAAATGCCCAAAACAGTGGACTGCATACAGAAAGTAGGAAAGAACCAGCAGGAACTCCTAGCTGAGAAGACAATTCACACACAGAAGAAAGAGAGGAAAAACACAGAAGAGAAGAGCACAGCAGTAGCACTGGGCAGAAAGATGATCTTTCCATTCTGCAAAACATTTCATGCTATTAAAAGAGCCACATGTAGATTGTTTCAAATATTTAATATGAATGTGTCAGGTTTCATTGTACACTTCAAAAGTTTTTACATTAAAACTTCTATTTAAAATCATTCTAAACCCCATCCTCAATCCCAAACTACCAAAGATAGGACTTTAATCATAGAATATGCTTAATTGGAAGGGACCTATCAGAATCATCAAGTCCAACACCTGGCCGTGGGCAGGATACCCCAGGAATCACATATGCCTGATAGCATTGTCCAAACACTTCTTGAACTCAGGCAGCCTATATCAAAATGCAGTGTATCAAAAGACTTATAATTTCACCCAAAAAATGTTTTGTCAAAAATGTTATGCCAGAGAGGAATATTTTCAACTGTTTCATCTGAGTGCAGTTTTTGTCCCCTCCCTCAAATGATAAATCAATAACTGCAAGATTTAAGGAGTATGAGGACACTTGATGTCTCCACTAGGGGTGGGATGCTGCAAAGAAAGGAGAAGTGATGTAAGGATCTGCATTTATGTTTAGAAGATACACAGCATACAGATGGGTGGTGTCTATAAGACACAAATGCTGGTAAGAGGGCAGCTTTCACACTGGAGCAAATCTGGATTCCCATCATACCCCTCTCTATGGCTGTGAAGAGCAACACAGCCTTGGCTGGTTTTCTCAATGTAACACTTCACAAAAGTTTTTATGTACTATTGAAACATGCAAAAGGCACTTTTTTATTAAGATGGAAGACAGTCAAACTTGTGGTTTGACTCACTTCTGTTACTAATGTAGTGATGAGCTAGTCTTAGGTTGCAGAACTAGTCCTTGCCTCCAGGTAGAAGGAGGCATACTGGTATCTCTTAATTCTAATATATAGGGACATCAGGCTAACCCTAGTGAATTCTGAGCAAAGGTTTATCCAAACTAAGAGTACTTCATCTGGGAAAGCCAGATAATAAGAGAGCTGGCAGTGGCTGATGCACTGCTTTGCACTTGCTGGTGATGTACTGAGGCCTCTACCATCACCTGTGCAACACAGAGGATCACAGGCACCGAGGCAGAGCAATCCCTCTTCCCGAGAGCCAGCTGAAAGCTCTTCCAGGTCTACTCACAAAGTGTGGTCCAGCTTTTGCATTTCATGTCCCACTTTGCCTGTGAGAGGAGACACAGGCACACGCAATGTGCCACCCTCATGTGCTCAGGGCTAGCCTGGAACTGTGGCTTTTCTCAGCACATGTGCTTTTTCCAAGCATACATGGTGGGATGGAGTAGGACGCAGTGGGGTTTCCCAACTTTTTCTCCCAAGCAGCAAAGTCTCCAAAATAGGTGCAAAGGTATAACTGAAAAGAGCAACCCCCTTCTTGTTTTGCTCTTTCACATTCTCCACAAGCAGTTCACTGGGCTCCTGTCCTGATGCTTCCTCCCATCCATGGGCCTCATGTCACAGGAGGGTGGTGCAGGTAGCAAAGATGGGAATGAGGGGGCTCCATCTCCCAGTTCTGTCACCCCTCCATTTCACAGCCTTGATTCCTCAAGAACTATGGGATTAGTGTAAGCTTCTGGCAACACTTTCTGCAAGTCAGACAGAAAAAACAGTATGGTTAGGATCCTGGGTGGCCAGACCCAGGCTTCAGAGACACCCGCTGGCCAGAGCCTGCCTAGTTTTTAACTCCCTGCTAGTGTGCAGAAATCCCTAAAGAAAAATCACCATCCTTAGTGCAAATGGTTCCCTCTTCCTTCTCCAGACACCGACTGCCCAAACAAGGGTCACTGGGGCAGCTGGGCAGTGCAAGGGCTCCAATTCCATTAGGCTACTTGCTGTAGTCCTCAAAGCACTGCTAATACACTGTGGAGCTGATGCCTCCAGTGGTACCAGCCCCATAGCCAGCTCACCAACAACACTTCACTGTGGCACAAGCTCAGTCTCAAATCAGTGAATTGCAGCGCCAGTTCCCTGGGCAAGGGAAGGCATTGGGAACTCCTTCATGCTATGAGGCAGCACAGTGTCTGTGCAAACACCAGAGAGAACCCGCATCCTGTGCATCCTCAGGAGGTTCGGCACAACAACTCTGTGTCCTTCCTCTGGCGTGTCTGAGGCCTCAACTCCCAGACACATTGCTGGTTTTACTGATCTTCAAGTCTTTTCATCCCCCCACACACTGCCCATTCAGGACTGGCATCCTCTGCCCTGCTTCTTCCCTATCCCCAGTTTGGATTTATGCCTGGGATAATTCCACAGAGTTATGCCTTCTTTGAAGTTCCTTACTCCTATCTTAGAGAGCAAACATAAACAGGTTTTTTTCCCCATAAATCCTGTAGAAGAACTAGCCTGATTACTTGAAACCTTAAGACGAAGGGAGCTGTAGAGTTATTTCCTAGAAGAAAAGCAAGAAAAACAGAGACTGCTGCCCAATTACCACCACTTTTGCAATTCCAGTTCAGCCTTCCTGGCTGGAGCTTGATAAGCTCTTCTTTTGAGCCTTTCTGGGTTACGTTAGGATTAAACCCGAGACTTCTCCCAGGGATTCCTGATACCTCTCCAGGTTCTGATTCTGTCCAGCTGTCACCAATTCAGAAAACAGCATGCAGACTTGTAAGGGTGAATGTGGAGTTTCCTGCAGCCTGGGGTCTGAGTTTACTCGCTGTGGGGTAAGACTGACATCTGAGGTAGAAGTCAGAGGTGCATGAGAAAGAGGATCACATCCCCAGTCCAGTTCAAGAGAAGTCCAGGCAGCATGGAAGCAAGAGATATGAAACAGTTTCACTTTGAGTAGGCCCTTACACAAACTGCAGGTGAAAAGGTTTTATTGAGGTCAGCAGCAATATCCCAAAGCAAAGGAGTGAGATCAGGAAAGCTTCAAAGAGATGTCTGGAAGTGAAAGCTGGGAAGTAAAAGCCAGGAAGTGCAAAGAGGTAACTTCTACAAGCAGGAGGGGTAGAGGAATGCATGCAGTAATGCCACACATAGGAATAAGGCGAAAATTGCATTTAGACTTGGGAAACTCCACTAGAATGCACTATGGAAGCACTTTAGCAACTCTGAACAGGCTCCCCAGGAGCCTCTGGTGTCTGAGCACCACTCACCTGCTGTGGAGCTACAGGAGCAGAGTTTTAGGAGATCAGCCAGTCTGCAAGGCTTCATCACCTCAGGAAAGGAAGGCAGCTCTCACAGCTGGCAGTCACAGTACAGGGGCATAGAGATGGCCTGCCTATGGCTTTGAAATAGATGGAAAAGGCTATTTGCCACACAGTGTACAAGAAAGGGAGGAGGGAAGTTTGGAAAGCAGAGGATGGGTACACATTGTTTGTGCCTGCTACACAAAATTCCAGCATTTTTTTTATTGGCAGTATTTCACTAGAGACTAAGCATGGTACGGCTTCCGAGGGAATCCAGTAAGCTACTGAGGGTGGATGCTTGTTCAACTATTAACCCAGCACTGCCAAATCCACCACTAAACCGTGCCCCCTACATGCCACATCTACATGTCTTTTAAATACCCCATGACGCAACCTCTTCCCTGGGCAGCCTATTCCAATGCTTGACAACTTTTTCAGTGAAGAAATTTTTCCTAATATCCAATCTAAACTTCACATAGTGCAAACTGAGGTTGTTTCCTCTTGTCCTGTCACCTGTTAGTTGGGAGAAGAGACCAATCCCCATCTTGCTACAACCTCCTTTCATATAGTTGTAGAGTGAGAAAAGGTCTCCCTTGAGCCTCCTTTTCTCCAGGCTAAACATCTGCAGCTCCCTCAGCTGCTCCTCATAAGACTTGTGCTCCTGACCCCTCACTAGCTTCATTGCCCTTCTCTGGACATGCTCCAGCACCTCAGTCTGTCTTATCTGAACACAGTACAAGAGATGCAGCCTCACTGAGTATAGGAGGATGATCCCTTCCCTAGTCCTGCTGGCCACACTATTTCTGACACAAGCCTGGATGCCACTGGCTTTCTTGGCCACCTGGGCACACTGCTGGCTCATGTTCAGCAGCCGTCAACCAACAGCCCCAGGTCCTTTTCCAACAGGCAGCTTTCCAGCCACTCTTCCCCAAGCCTGTAGTGCTGCATGAGGTTGTTGTGACCCAAGTGCAGGACTCTGCAGTTTATCTTGTTGAATCTCATACAGTTGACCTCAGCTCACGGATCCAGCCCGTCCAGATCCTTCCGCAGAGCATGCCTACCCTCCAGAAGATCAACACTCCTGTCCAGCTTGGTGTTGTCTGCAAACTGAGGGTGCACTTGATCTCCTTGTCCAGTTCACTGATCAAGATATTAAAAAAGGATGGTCCCAATACTAAGCCTTGGGGAACACCACTAGTGACTGGGTGCCAGCTGGATGTAACTCCATTCACCGCCACTCTCTGGGCTCAGCCAGATCCAGTCAGATTTCTACCCAGAAAACGTTGTACCAGCCCAAGGCATGAGCAGCCAGTTTCTCCAGGAAAATCCTGTGGAAAACGGCCTTTACCAAACCCAGGTAGACTACATCCACAGCCTTTCCCTCATTCAGTAAGTGGGTCACCCTGTCATAGAAGGAGATCAGGTTAGTCAAGCAGGATCTGCCTTTCCTTGGGACCTCACTGCTGCACAGCTGAAAAATCAATAATGAATAATAATCTGAGGCTTGTACCAGGGGAGGAAGCTTTCTCTTCACATCTTTAACCTGGGCCTCAGAAAAGCAGCTGACTTCCCTAAGAAGTAGGTCCAGTAGGTATATTGGGCCTTTTGTTCAGAAGGGAGTCTCCTATGAAGATGACTAGTCTTTTTGGAAGCAGTTTTGACACAGGGCATCAATACCTAAGCCTAATACTTGAACTTCGCATGCAGTGTCTGTTTGGCAACTGAGATGTCAGTGGTAACACTGGTAACCGCACCAAGCTAAGTCTGCAGACAAAAGGTGATGACATAAACTTCAGCCATCAAAAAAGTTCCAGTATACCCCAGGTGGGTTTGCCCAGCTCATACAGCTGCAGCTCCTCAACTACTTGGTCCCAAATCAACACCACACGTGCAATCCTGCTAAAACTGCCAGACTGCAGCATAGAGACAGCTTCAGAAGCACTCAACCTGGACAAAAATCTTTCCCTGTCCATGGGACTCTTACACTTCCATCAAAGCATAGCAGCTTCATGGTCCCTGTAGCACATCCCTTAGTCTTAGCAGGATTAAGTCTGGATTCCCAATGGATTCACTCTGGTTTTGCCTGTTAGTCCTATTGACTATGGCACTAAGTGATACACACACTCTACAGACACCTTGAAAAGCAAAGGGTAGCAAGGTTAACCTGGCAGACCAGCCAGTCATGTGAAGCAGAGGACAGTGAGTAATAAAGCATACCACCCCAAGCAACAGCTGAGCAAATGCCAAGTGCCACCGAGATTCACAGACCAGCAAGCACAGAGCTTTAAAATTTTCAGGCATTCTTATATCAAATGGCACCAATCCAATGACTCTGTTGTTGCTAGATGTTTTTAAACTTCCTTCTTGAAGCTGGCCATGCACCCTGGCTGTGATCAAAGCCCACTCTTTACAGGGTTCTGGATATCACCTCCAGCCAAGAAACTGGACTGTAACGTCAAAGAAGAATCGCCAAATGTCTGTACCTCCTCTCCCCAAAAACTGACAATTTGGTTCTCCATTTGATGCAGCACCAGGCTTTGCCTTGCTGCACCTATTTGAATCTCTGTGACTATCTGATATGAGTCTGGTGGGATCTGCACTCTGTTCTTGGATGCTGTCTTGTCTTTCCTCTCAGATGAGTACCTGAGAAGGCCAGAGAGATTCTTGGTACTCTATGGCCATTGCTGTCACCCCAGAAGCGCCATTGGCTTGGTGCCTGTGCCACCCCGTGAGTGTTCAGAGAAGTAGATTAGTGCAATTCTCCTACCTTGCTGTATAAGCTAGTGAGCAGGAGTGGGAATTGATGGGTTACAGTTACAAGCTACAGTCCCATAATCCATGATCTGATTGCTGCCTTGGAGTCTCTGTAACAACAGTCACAAGTCACCATCCTTGAAAATAGGAAGGCAAGTAGGGAAGAAAATGAAAGTGGGGCAAAATAAGAAAAAGAAACAAGCAAAGGAAGAAACCAGTAAAATCACCCAAGCGTTTGTAAGGCAGCTGTCCCACACAGAAAAGCTCCAATACCTTACTCCATCAGAACTCTCCACAAAAGCAGCACACACTGCCCAAGCCCAGCTAGTTGATCCCTGGCTGAGCCATCCATTTAAGTGCCAAACACCAGATTCAGCCTACCTTCAGTTGGTTGAGCACCTGTGGTTGGTTGTTAAGCTTGAAAAGTAGTCAGGTGAGCTCAGCCACGTGGAGGCCACATTTGGGACTGTGGAGGGTGTCCACCATGACTTCCTCAAAGTATGACTCTTGGGGGGAGGAGTCTTGACTGACTGAGACCTGTTACCTCACACACTCTGGTTCTTACTACTGTCAGTTCTGGAGGCTTGTAGGATTATAAAAATGACATCTGTGCCACCTTTGCTCTGGTCTCAATGCTCTCCCCCCTTCAGCAGCAAGCTCTTACAATAGTATTAGGCTGAAAAGATTTATACTAAAATCGGCTTAAGCAAAAATGTACAATTCGTCTGGTGAGAGAGATGTCTGACAGACAGAAAGGACCTTAGTACTAGTATGCATCACCTTCACTGCCAAATGACCTTGGTTACTTTCCTGGGCCTTCCACATATATGCTATGAATTAACAGCACCTCTCATTACAGCCTGCTGCCTTAGGGCTTGTAGAGGATGGTTTGGCCTTACAATTCATCTTCTGCCTTTGACTTCAGAACAGTTAATGGAAGGATACAAGCAAATGGGTGTGTATCAAAACAGACTGGTCTTTACTCCACCTCAGCTTAGCTAAGTGAGTTCCAGTTCGCTGCATTCACACTAGGGAGAGTTGTTTTCTAGCTTGGTCCTGTAGACCATGATGCTTACCACTGCTAAAATCAACCAAAGTTGTAAGACTAAAAGCAGAAAAAGAAGGTGAAATAATGTTTAAGTTGTTACAATGGGGGGGAGGGGACTTCTATATCCAAATTGGATAAGTTGTACAGCCTTTTTTCATCCAACTAGTGTAAGATTATATGTACAAGAACTACTCAAGGTAGCATCAATTCCCTTATTGTACCCTCTCAGACAGTTCAGTAAAAATAAAACCAAAATAAAAATTAAAAAGTTTGTATTTTGTAATTGAAAATCCACCTTCCTGAGCAGTTGGTCAGAGAAGACCTGCTTCTTGGACATTCTGGTCTTTCTCCAGACTGGACTAGTTAGATTCTCTAGATGAGGGCAGTACTGTCTTCTGAACAGAGCTGACTCCAGCCAGCAGAGAACTGAGATTTACACACTTTACTAGTCATGGTCACTGATGGCTTCCTGAACATTGAGTGGATACCTCTGCTAATGTTGTAGAAAAGGAGCCCAGAGCAATAAGGAAAATAGCCTCAACCAACCAGTCCCCTCCCTTTCCCTACAGGGAAAGTATCTGTGCAATTAGTTCACTAGAGGTCCCCTCCAACATGCAAACAGCTGCATTTATTGCACAGTACATCACAGGGACATCATACCCCAAGTTCTGGTGTGCAGATAAAAACTAGTAGCTTTGTCTTTAGCACTCTGCAAAGTGTGAGGAGCCAGGCTGCTCAAGCCCTCATTTGGGCTTTGTAACCCAGATTCCTCCAGTCACATATACTGAACCCCACTTGGCAGCTGATGGCAAGGAATAAGAAGAATAACCCTAGGAGCCTAGAATTAGTTACTCAGCTCTAAAAAAGGACAAAACACTGAAGGGCTCCATGCATTTTCAGGGGAGAGAAGTGAGCATAGCACTGTCCTACACCTGGCCCTAGCCAATATAAAGATGTGCGAAGCCCTACAGACTCACAGAGGACCAGACCCTACAGATTCTGCATGACAGTCAGCAAACACAGATCTCAGAAGCTGGCAGAGCTGGAATTATATCCACCTGTCTCAAAATGTCAACAAGGAGCTTCCCCACAAGCCAGACCCCTTCCTAGGAAAGAGAGAGGTTGCGTGTTGTCCTGAGCCAGTAACAGGGGCACAGCAGGGGTTGAGGGGGGGCTTACTCACTGTCTGTTCATTTTCCAAATTGGCCTGCTGTCTTCGAAGATCAGCCTTAATGAATGCTGGAACAGAGGGAGGAAGAGAGACGTGAAGGTAGTTAAATCACCATGCAGAGAGCAAATCAATTTCCCCAGGATTCAAAGGAGCCGCAGAAGCCCCTTCTGTTATATTACGGTGAGCAACGGAACATGTTACAGTGAGCAAGGAAAACCATTCTCCTGGATGAGGCTGAGAGCACTTCTGAAACAAGCAGGATAGAGATTCCTTATTGCAGCATGCAGAAGGTGCAACCCTGAAACCCAACCAGCAGCCAGAGCAAGAAGCCTTGGATCTTTCTTGTAACACAGACCAAATACTTAAAGAACAAAAAGAGCATTGCTACAGGACTGCTGTGTGGGTTCTGCCCTTCCCTGCAGACACCATGGCACACTTCAAGTCATATGCCAAGCCCAAGGGGAAAAATCAGAGCAGAAGAACACTGAAAATTTTAATTACCTGTCATAACAGTCCCCAGGAACAGGAAGGAACAAAGAAAGAGGTTTCCTGCCTTCGTTCCAAAGCGATCCATGATTTGCCCTTGGCCAATGGTGAAGGCAATACCAAAAATCTACAAACAAACAAACGAAGCCAGTGTCGAGCTGTATTGTTATTATAAAGCAGCCCAAACAGCTTCCCAGCTTTACCAAAGCATCAGAGCATACCGGCCCGCCAAACAGTTGCCCTAGTGAGGCTAAAGTTTAGTTACAAACACATCCAGAGGCACCTCCTTGCAGCTGATGGGATGACAAATGACCCTTAAGGCTGGAATCCCATCTCTCATTGGAGAAGAGCCAGGTCTTAGGCTGTTAGGAGCAATGTTGGAAAAGGCAAGGGTGACTGGCATCCTGATGGATTTTCTTAAACAGAAACAGAATGTTTCTGTTTGCCACTAGAGAAATGCTATGAGGAACATAAATCAAAAAGCCAGGTCTCGCAGTGCTTAGATCTAGTGCTTAGATCAGTGCTTAGAACAGTACATTACACTAATAATGGACAAGAAATAGAAGTCAAGGCTTGGGACTACAATTTAATCTCTGCCTAAAAAGGGGCAAGCAAAGGGAAAACAGCACACCTACCTGTGCTGAGACATTAAGGAGCCCTGATGATGTTCCTTCTGATTCTGGGTATGTCAACTCTGCAGCAAACTCAAAGCCCAGGGGAAGGTATCCTGTCATGAAAAAACTGTAAAGAAGCACACAGAAAGGAAGACTCAGCAATTTCCAGAAGGAAGACTGAAGGGGCAGAGTATGGCCCACAGCTCTAAGGTGCATCACCCCCAGCACGGTCAAACAGCCACTTAGGCCAACATGCTTTTCATTCTTGTCCCTTGGTCATCTATTGGGCTGCGGTATCCCTGGCTTTCTAAATGTTTCCACGTGATTACTTGGAACAATTAAGGCAGCTGCAGCTGAGCAGGGTCACAATAACGTCCCTGACTCTAATGAAACACATATAAGTGAGAGATGGGAAGAGCAGATAATTTTTAACTTAAAACATGCAGGAGCCATGCAAATGCTACATCTCTCCTCAGTCGCTCACACACCATGGGCTTTGCCTCCCTGCTCATCCTCTAGCGTGTCGAGGAAAGCAGCCTGCACATGAACTTACCCCAGCGTGCCAGCAGTCACAAAGACCACCCAGAGATGGCCTAGGCTCAGAGTGAAGGTGTAGATTATCATTCCCACCAGAGACATGATATAGACGACTAGTGTTGTCTGTCTGCAAGAAAAAACAGGTTTTTATTAAATCCAGTCCTCCTTTTTGCCCACAAATCTTGGTATAGCTTGTAGCACATGGTTAAAAAAAAAATTTTAAAAAAAGTTGTACAGCTCTCTTGCCACTCCTACCAGAGACAGAGGTACTGGACCAACAGAGAGCATGGAAGAACCTGTGAACGTGGCAGGGCACATGAAGGAAAATCCTACCATGGGCTGACAGGTGCCTCATCATGTACTGCACATGCTACTTGACAGGGAGAACAAAAGCCAAATAAAACAAATCACTAATCTTTCTTGGGCACCCTTTGTACTACAACCAGTTGAACATGCAGGAGCCAAGGAGATGGAGCAGTCTCAAGCAGGAAAAGCAAAGGAAGGAGGTGTCAACACTGCTACAGTCTTATGGGCATGTATTTTTCAGTGCTGTCCAAAACAGCTTCATTGCTGCTCCTTTCTGCTGTTTAAACTGCCTGCTGTGTTTGGAGGGTGACGGGCAAGCCAGGTTGCCCTCACAGCCTCACCCTTGAGCCACGGGATAGTGCTAGTTCCACAGCAACCACAGCTGAGCCACAAGCTCTTGTCTCTGTGCAGAGGAGACAAAGAGACCTTGTGCTCAGGAAGCATGTCAGGCAGATCCTGGGAACAGCCAAACCTGCAGCCAGGTCACACGAGGATCATCAGTGGACTCAGTACTGTGAGACACATGCAGCAGTCCAGGCCAGCCTTACAAGATCCAAAACGTTTAGCAATTGTCATCCCTGACTAGACACCAAGGAAACCCTTCCCACCAAGGCTCTTTCTAGTACAAGAAGCAGCTAGTCGCTCTTCAGAGTACATAGTTTTTAGGAGGGAAAGGAGAATCCCTTACCTGACTGAAATTCCAGCAGGATTTTGATAGTTGAACAGTTATCAGACTTATTAAAACCTTTTTGCCATTGTCTCTTAGGAAGAAGTTAAAGGTATAACCATGAACTGCTTGTGTACTTTCTACCAAATTTTAGTCTTAATCCATCAAAGAATGTGTTTGATACCAGTTCCTAGAATTCTACTGAAGAAACTAAAACTCAAACTATTTTCACTTTTCCTTTTTAATGCAAATGACCACTACCAAAAATCCAACCCCAAGTAGGCAGCCAGTATTATAAAATGGGTAATAAAGTGTTTCCAGTAAACTCAATTACTAGATATAAATCCAATTGTTCTAGCTAAGGTTCTGTCCTCTCTCACTGCTGCAATGACTGCAGTCAGTGGGGTCATACTCATATGTCAATTCTTATCTAAATACAGGCCTTAGAAGCTAATTTCAGGCTTCAGCTATTGATCCACACTTACAAAGGTTCACCAGACACATTTAATGTACTGAAAGACTAAACATTTTGCTGTGACAAGTAATTTTGCTGTGTACCAAAGGAGTAGTTAAATCCCTTAACCTCCAGAATATGTTCTTTCCAATGGCTTCACAGATGAAAAAAAGTCATCTGTGAAGGCAGCATAAAGCGATGGCTTACTTCTGTTATAATTCACTTCAGAGAGTTGCTACATGGCTGGCACACAGCCTGGAGGCTGCAGAGGAATAGCTAAAAGACCAACTGGGCAATTAGAGAGCAGCCCCAGAAAGTCAAAGAGATACAAGTAAAAGCCTTTTTCTGCTCAATATCCTCAGATATCTCCCATGAGTTCTTATGTTTCCCAAGCCTTAACAAACAGCCATGGAGATGGTTAGGAAAGGACCTCAAAGCTAGAAGTAGAGTTCTGTGCTTGGGCTACTCAGACCAAGCTTGAATTGGGTGCTCCTTCCATAAACAGGAGCCTCCAAACTACATAGCAGTGCTAAAATACAGTGCAGGCCACCAAGAGGTGGCTGTGGCCCTGAGAAGTTTAGTTGCTGCCAGCAGCAACACTCAGCTGGGGTTTTCTTGTGGGTTTTTTTTTCCTCCCCTCAGCCCATTTTAGGCTCACTGCAGAGGTCTTAGGAGTCACATGAAATCTCACTCAGTTTCCTAAGCTTATGATCCAAGCAAAGGTGATGAACAAGGTAGTGACCAGATGTGGTGGGGACTTTGTTTCACATTGATGCTATGTCATTAGTCAAAGTGCAAGAAAGAAGTTCCCAGAACATGCAGTGCACCACTGAGAACTAGAGCAGGCAGGCTCACAGAAATAGACAGCTCTTGAACGTGTTCTCCGCTGAAACTTCAGAAGCAAATGGGGGGCACAGCAGAGCAAACTGATCTTGCCATGGGTACTTCATCTAATGCACTTTAGCTGGATCTAGGGGACTACAGTTTTCCTCACTGATCTCCCTAAATCATTAGGCTGCAGAAGGATAAAATGTATCAATAGACCCTTGTGAAAAAACAAGACCGCAGGCTTGAGTGCTGTGGGAATCACAGACCGGGAAGTGCCCTGAGGCCACTCTCCTGAGCCCTGCCTGCTCACCACAGTCCCCCACAGGAGCTGAACAGACAGCCCTGGATGCAACTCCTGCTGCAGGAAACAGCCTGAAGCACACAAGCAGATTTCTGCTAGACTAGACTTCAGCAAGACCTTGCTCCCCTGAGCACACCACTGATGACAAAAAAGGAAGATTTAGTACTCAACAGTCCAAGCTAGACCCAAAGATTTTAAGAGGGTTTAACCAAAATCCTGGTAGACACTGGTGCATGGGGCAAGACAGTGAGGCAGGGTGTTTCTCAGGAAGTGGCCTTTGTCACCACATCTGCCAGAAGACAAGAATGCTCTGTGACCCTGGGGGCACTAGGACACGGGAAGAATGCCCAGTTTAGCTTAATAAGCCTCTTATCATAGCCATAAATCTTATGGGAGGGAGAAAAGCACAAAGGAGAAGCAGATTCACAGTGGACATTGGCACTGCAATCTGGTGTTTTTAGCAACCTGTTCCCATAATGGCTTTATACAGACTCATTATCATTGTCTGGAAAACTGACAGTCTACTTACCAGGCTGCCTAGCGCAGTATGTACAAGTTAGGAAGTTAGGCATCCTGCTACATCACCTTAGAAAAGCTGGGGTTAACCTAGCTCTGTGCTCTGGGGTTTGGGAATGAGGCCCCGTGCACTCATGTGGAAGCATTGCTCCAAAGGCACTGGTGCCAAGTCTCAGTGGCAGAGCCAGAGGAAGATCTGTGAAGAAGCCAACATGCTTGTCACTTAGATGAACCTAACCTGCCCTGACACTCATCTGCCCTCCCAGTCACATTCCCTACCCTTCTGAAGAGGCAAATTAAAGAGCTCACGCAAGGGACTGTGAGAAAAGAGAGACCTTGGAGGAAAAAAGCCAGACAGGGGCAGCATGAGCAGGGAACAGGACTGAAATGAAGAACACAACTTCTGCTGTTCAGTCAACTCCAGAAAAAGTCTCAGAATAAGGAACGGGCATGGCCCAGCCTTGTCTCAGAAGGTCACTTGGACAAGGAAAGCCAAAGTGACAAGATCAAACTCACAGGGGACTGACTGCAGCTGTGAAAACACGAGTCAAGCAACATCTGAAGCAACAAATGAACAAGCAGGGGGAGGGAGGAGGTAGGGACACAGCCATGTGCAACAGTTTTAGCTGCTCATTGGGATGTTGTATGCGGCTGCAGAATGCCGTGCTGTACAGACTGGGATGATAGATGGCCTCCACAGGCTTTGCCATGAGGACAGCACATTCCAGGCTGCTCAAGATCCTGAACAAAGGCCTTGTCCCTATGCTCCCAGAAGAATTTCATTGCTGAAGACACTGAGGTGTCAGATGCCAGAGAAGAGACAAATTGGAGAAGGCTGGTTTTGTTTTCACCACCCCCTCATCCTTTGGCCCTTGGTTTTATGCCACTTTCTTCCTGTATAAAGGTCATAAAAAAGGACAGCCTTGGTAAATTGTTTATATAAAACATATGGAAGGACAGGGCAGAGACATAAGCACTACAGAAGGACTAACGTGGGAAAGGGCTACAACAAGATGGCCCAAATTTCTGGTCAGGCTAGGCTGAGAGAGATCATTCACCTTTCAGTGGAAGAGATCCAAGTGCCCCATTCTCCATCATCCAAGTCTTTCCTCCCTCCCCCAAATTTTAATGCACTTTGCACCTGTACAGACCTAAGATTAAAACACCACTTGGGGTCCTCTGCCTAGTCAATGGAAAGAGATGGATATTTCTGATGTTTGACTTACAGAGATGCAGCAATGAAAGCAGAGTGCTGACTGCAACCAGCTGGATGTGAGGCCATGGGAACACTGCACTTAAAACCAAAGCATGGCCAAAGAGCAGTGATGATTAATTCAGTCCCCAAATACCTCATTCTGAGCCAGACTCCCCTACAAATAGCAATACACCCAGCAGTCTCCAGGTGTCACAAACCCTTCCCTCCTCTGAGACAGGAACTTGAAGGATGCACACAGAGCCCCATTTAACTTTATGTCGAAACTTTAGAAGTCTTTTCCTAAATGATTCAATGATTCTAAAACGTGTTCTTTTGAAGAGCTGGGCTGCTCTCAACAAGCCATACCACCAGAGACAACCCTAGTTCTGACACTGCTTGCTCATCACTATGTAACTCATGTATTTATTTTTACTGACCAAATTTGTGCCTGCTAATTCCAAAAGCAAGAGTGGCACAAGGACTGCTGCAGGGATTTGCCTGCCAAATAAGAGCAAGAATGAAAGGCCGTTTGGTGCTCGAGCATGACAGATGGGGAAAGCCTGACTTAGCACAGCTTCACCCTTTCAAGGAACTGCTGATAGTACAGTAAAGATCAAACACACATGTATAGCTCTGCAATTCCTTCTGTTATTAACCTTCCCCTGCTCCCCTCAATCACAGCTGGATCCCATTCATTTGCTTCCCTCTCTTTCCAAGCTGACTAAAAAAAGGACTTGATATCTCTCCTTCCTGATTTTCATGTGCTTACCACTTCATTCTTGACACTATCTCAGCAACGGAGGGAAGGGGGAGGGTACCTACCTAGAACATCTGGCATCTTGACAGTTTTTTTAAATAGACTTTTAAATGGGGCTAAATAAAGACTCTGTAGCACTCCGAAAAAAAAATGTGCTAGTTTCACAGAATTCCATTTTGTGGTCTGCAATGGAGAACAAATTCTTAGCAGTGTTTTTTCTCACCTAAGGCTAAATCTATCCCCAGATAGTCCCTGGGGTCTGTACGATAAATTCCATGGGTGGCATAGTCCTATTTTTCTGCACTGTCAGCCAGCTCTGCCTATTTACGTGGTCCCTCCATGGAAGCAGGGGACATGGAACAAATACAGGATTTGTGGTTTTTTTCCCCTCTCCCATTCCGCCAAATTTCAAGTCCCAGTTCTGCCTGGTGAGCAACAAAACTCTTCAAGCTTCTGTGCCGCAAATTAGCCTCACTTAGGGAGTATCAGGAAGATCATCCAGTCTAGCAGTCCCAGCTGAGGCTACCTTACCACTAGCCCTGGGCTGGAAAGAGACACAAGTTACATTGATGGTTAGCTAGTGCAGTTCTAGGAGTTCTAACAGTTGTGTTTCTATTTCCCAGGACTGCCAAATGAGGACTCAGTGCCACACAACCACCTAGAAACAGCAACAAACCACCTGCCAGTCTCTGTATTAGCCATCTAGTCCTCTTTCCTATCACCCAGGAATCCCCACCTACCATTCTTTCTTATTAGAGAAGCCAATTTTCTCTCTATTTTTTATCCCTGTACTTCACAGCTAGGCCACTTCAGAATTTGCAAGCACACAGCTAGCCAGATTAATCTAAGTTGTCTACCATGAGAATGTGCCTTTCTGGCCAAAGATACCAGGTAGGATAATGGCAGTAGGACTCACCCGGATAAAAAGCTGCTGCAAAGAAAAGAACTCCAAAACTGTCTTCAACTCATCACCAGCACATCACCAGTAAAGCCCTGTTTCACCATCCTGCTCAGACAACAGGTTATGGCACAGTTCTCAAAGCCAGCAGGGAAACCAAAAAGCTGATTACATGGACCCCAGTGTAAGACACGAGAGGCTCTCTATATCTCCTGGGATATCCTACAGAGGTCCATCAGTGAGATCTGAGTGCCTGAGGACTGGGAGCTGCAGGACAAGCAAAGACTTAACCGTCCTTTGCAGGTGACAGGGTATGCTGGCCAGACCTGTCTTCCCAACCCGCCAGGCAGCAAACCCAGAATAATCCACCAGCAATCCCAATAACCCTTATGCCTGCCCTAAATACAGCAACGCGCCCTCACACAATGCCTCTGGGCACTGGATTCAATGTGCCTTTTATTAAGCTGGACAAAGATTCACAGAAGATGGTTTGTAAGGGCTGAGAAATCGTCTGGTACTGTCTTTATTCTGCACTGTCTTTATTCTGCTTGTGCCAAGAACTCTCTCATCCCTGACAAAGCAGCCGCTGGGCCACCTCATCTTCTCCCTGTGCCTCCCTAAGGCCACTGGAATCAGAACTTGTGCGGGCCCAGTAGAGACTAACACACAGCCCCAAACTTCACTTTACACTAACTGGATTTTGAAGAACCATGTTTTTCCCTACAAATTCTCCCAATGATTGAGCCCCCAGACTCACATAGTATGGGGGGAAAGCACAGTCACCAGGGACACAGAGGCAAACAAGGGACTTACTTGTAGGTTTTGGTTCTGTCCAACCAGATGCCGGAGATCAAAGCCCCAACCATCCCCGACAGTACAATGGTGAGTCCAATCCTGCCAGCATTCACCTCCTCCCCCTGTGGTGAGACACACACACACACTCACACAAATGCAGGTGCTAAGTCATAGCCAACAAAAAGCAAAGTGCAGAAAATCCAGAGAAGAAGAGACATCAAAGTTAGCCTCCATACATGTTTTCTGCTGGTTACACACTAACTGGAACTAGCCTTTGCAAGAACACTTTTGGGCCCACTATGAGCCACTGCATTCTGGTCCAGTAACAAAGGTGGGTTGGCACTTCTCCCTGAGCCAGCCCAGAGAAAAAGGTGTGCACTGGCCAGCATGAACATTTACTCTCAGAGGAATCAGCATAAACCCTATGAAGCTTGCTCTCTGGTGTTAGGATTTGGGCCAGATTGACTAGGAAATATTGGGACCCACTATAAGGCAGGACAGAAAGGATTAGTCTGGCATGCAGCACCAGCAGTAAGCTCTACAGTAGCTCAGGTACTAAAGCACTCCACTCTTCTGCCACCAGAGCACCAGTGTGGGCAGCCTCCTGGAACAGATATCCTAGTAGAGATCATAGTCAGGAACAAGGGGAGTCAACTGCTGGAAGATTTTCTCAGAAGTAAACATTTCATTCAGGGTACAAAGGAGCTGTCTTTGCTAGAGTTCACCAGCTTTTGCATGGGGTGGTGTAAAGAGAAAAAGGAATCAATGCTTCCTTTCCAGCCAGCCAACATGTGCCAGAGCCAGCCAGAAGTGCTGTGACATTGCATTTCTCACAGACTCTCCTTTGGCAGCCAGTGCTAGACAACAGCAAGCATCAGAGGGCCGTGAGGGTTGGATACACTTACTGGGTAGTGATGGATCACCATGCGGTTCAGCAGAGTGGACAGGGCGTAGAAACAACCTACATTCAGACCTAAGAGGGGGATAAAAATGCAGCACATTCAGAGCCTGCTACTCTCCTGCTGGGTTGTGAAAGGGTAGAAATGCAGAGAGAGGAATCTTTGGGAGCATTGATCCAGTACAAGGCTGCAGAATCTCAGGAGACTCAGCCAGACTGGCTAGACATAAAAAGAAATGCAGACATTCAGGCCTCAGCATGCAGGAGAAAGCACCCTGCAGTTTCAGGATGGTTCTTACCTTAGCAGCTAGAGGAAGGGCTGTGCACATTCTGGCAGTGGAAGGTCTTGCAATGCCCTGAGGGGTCTCAACCCTCCCTCACATCCAGATCCATCTTTAGCACTGGAGTTTTCTCCTTCCCCCCTAGCCAAGTCAGAATACTAGAAAAGCACCTGCCTCAGCATCATACCTTTAACAAGGACTTAGGATTCAATTAACAACAGTGTCATTGACCTGTGCATTTTCCTTCCAGAGAAGAGCCTGATAGCATTCTGCCTGCTGATAGCCAGAAAAAAATATTCTCTCCAAGCCAAGAAACACCCGAAGGCAAGCAGAAGCAGAGCTGATGGTGAAGCACAGACAGCACTACCCCCAGGCACCTGGTACGTGTGTGTCTGCATGGGAAAATCTTGCATTTTAAAAGATATCACTGAGGCCTGAAAAAAAACCAACTGTGAAAGTAATTTTATTTCTGAAAGGGAAGTTAGATTAACTGTTACAGGCATCAGCCAGCTGGTGAAGGTTTCTCAGTATCACCCAAGGTGAGAATGAAACTGTTGGGGTGATACTGGTCAAGACCCATTCAGACACACTGCTCCAGCTTTTATGCAACTCTCTTTGGTTAAATGCCTTCTCAAAAGGGCACAAAATCCAAGAGCTTTGCTTAGAAGAGGCAAGAGTGTACACATGTGCACTGAACCAGCAGTAATGCAATGGTTACACTCTCACCTTGGGTGATACTGAGAAATCTTCACCAGGTGGATGAGGTCTGTAACAGTCAGCACAACTTTCTTCTCAGAAAGTCATTTACATTTGCAGTTAGTTTCTCTTCAAGACTTCACTGATCCTGAAGTGGGGGGGTGGGATGGGGACACAGATTTCACCATAGCAGCTCACATATCTACAGGCTCCATAAGGAGGCATGGTTTTAAAAAGTCTGGCATAGACGCCTGAAATTCTGACAGAATAGATATGTGTCAAGTTCCCACTTCCTACTTTTCCTCTTTCAGCCTCTGCTAAAAGCAGAAACTCACAATAAGGATACAGAAGTGCAGCCAGAGCAGGCAGAGCTTTGACACAGGGAACAAACCCCTCAGCTCCCCTAATCCTGAAGTCCTCTAGTTCCCCTGATCCTTAAGTACTCAGCAATCCTGCGCCTAGCCCAGTCTTTCACTAAACACTGAATACCCGTTGCACTGCACAGCTCATGGAGCACTAGGAGGAGCCACAAGATTGGCAGGTGGTGGGGACACCACACTTCCTTCACATACCATCTCTGACAACATTACAATTTATTGTGAGGGTGGTGAGGCACTGGAACAGGTTGCCTAAAGAAGTCATGGATGCCCCATCCCTGGAAGTGTTCAAGGCCACACTAGACATGGCTCTGAGCAACCCAGTCTAGCTCATAGCATGGGGGTTAGAAGTAGATGATTGTTACGGTCCCTTCCAACTCAAACCACCCTATGATTAAGCAAAGCTCACTCCACAGCTTCACAGCACCCACAACAGCTGAAGACACTCATTCAAGTGATCCTAAATAAGCCAAGTGCTTGTGACAATGCTTCCTGCTCCAAAACCACGTGTCAGAAGGTTACAGGAGAAGCTAGTAAGTCGAGTGACATACTCTTCAGGCAGGAGGAATCTACCCAGTGCTTTCCAAGAGTTACTCCAGAAGGCTGGAAACTTCAGCAGAGCCAGCAGCCAGAGATGGGGGAGAACAGCTGGAGATCTCACAGCAAGGAGGCGCCCTCTAGCCTTGAAAGCTGTCTTTTTGCAACACTTTGCCAAAGCAAAACAGTTCTAGAGACCATAATTCAGCTTTATCTTATCTCCACCTCTGGATCACCCCACTCACTAGGAGATATCACAAACTGGAGTGCCAGGACATGGGAGTAGGGCAGATCAGCACAGTCCCTTCACTGCTTCACTTCAAAGCTGGGCATGAACATAGACCAGTCATTTGTACACCTTTACTTCTTACCCAGCCAAGAGGACAGCAGTCTTGTGAAAACAGCCAGATGCTGCTCTGGTAGTTGATGCTGTCAGTACAAAAGCTTCACAGCAGCTCTGTGATGCATATGATTTCCAAGACTGAGAAGGGGCCCTGCTTCCAAGCCGGGCAGAAAGTAATGCAGAGTTGGCAGCAATACTTGGCAACACTATCAGGCAAAATATTCTATGAATCAAGACAATGTGCCAAATTTGCATATGCGAGGGTTGGCAAAAGTTGTAGGCACTTTATATGTCACAGTTGCTCAGTGAAGTTTCACTGAGAGTTACAGCTGTTTGAATGCCCATAAAACAGGCAAAGGTTGTTTCCAACAAGGCCCTGGTCATTTGCCCATGCAGATGAGGAAAATCAGAACTAGTAGCTGGAAGCAGGACATTTGAAGGTCTAGTCTCAGCTGATTCATTAGCTAGTTACCATGGTTTGCTTGTAACGTGCTGTAGAATAGCATTTTTGAGACATCACAGTGTCTCCTCTATTTTACAGAGGCCAGAATAGGGAAGTTTATTGCCTATGGCTTCAAAAGGAGCCCTTATTAAGCCTCAGACTACAACCAGGTCTTGCATAGGTAAACAGCCTATTGCTTACATGCCAGACTCCTGGTTTTCTTGTCTTCACCCATGTAAGCCTCCAGGACAATAGTTCCTTATGCAGATCTTGCTGTCCTGCCTCCTCCTCACTGCCCCACCACCTTTCCAAATCTGATGCTTTAAGACTGTCTCATCATTCCCACTTTACCAGCCTTTCCTAGATTTTACCACCCTTTCCTGCCTACTGCCTCCCAGAAGCAACATGCTCTCCAATGCAGAGCCCAACTCAATAAACTCAGACATTTCTTAATGTCCATTCCATGTTATACCTCAGCTTCATGGAAGTAATGTCAGCAGCCCTGGGGAAAAGGCTATCTGAGGGCTTTCCTCAAAAATATTTCACTAGTACTGACATAGAAGCAGTGCCACCAATGTTTCCAGCACTGCAAGTCTTACCACAGGAAAGGAGTTGATGGCTGCTAGTAATATCAAGACCTTAGAGGTCTGCAGACCTGTTCTGACTTGGCATCATGGAAGGATCCCCATTCTTTCTACAGCCAGGGGAGATGAAAAAGCAGCAGGTTTCCCCCTCGCTCCCCTGGCATACACTATGCTAACACAAAAGCAGAGAGGCTGCAGGTATCTTTGTGTTAGCTAGGAAGGATGACTCAGTTGCGCTCATGTGGCTGCAGATGTCTTAAATCTTGGCCAACACAACTTTTGACTTAAGTAGGAAAAACTGTCCCCATTTTAAAGCCAAAGAAGTTTTAAAAAAAGTTTCACTGCATTGTTCCCTCTCTGAGTAACAATCACCATCTCAAATCAAGCTGTAGATTGACATGACACTGACACAGAGAGAAACAGAATAAATGCACAGACCAGCAGGAAGAAAAAATAAATTATGAGCCACTGAAACAGCTTTTCCGCATTGTTTGTGACTGCTGGAAGGGAATTATCCAGGAAGATCAGATTCTAAACATGATCTTCTGTACTGAGACCCCTCCTCTCTCCTCTACCACTTGTTTACACCTATTAAAATAAATGCTTTTGCCTTCCCTTTCCCTGAAGGATAACTATGTACTGCGCACATGACACGACCCAACTTTAGACACAGTCTGCCTGACAGTTTTTTCTGTCTTCACTTTCTGAGAGGGCATTATGTGCTATGGGGGAAAAAAAAAAACAAAACAAGCAGCTGCAATGCAAACCAGTGGATTTTAAGAGCAATCTGAGAGGGGCATTTCTAAAAGTCTATTGCACTGAGAAGGAAGGAAGCATAGAATTCAACGACCCCAAAGACCATTAGCACCCTCAGGAGGTACAAAACCACTGTCTAATTCTCTCCGACCTGGTTACTCATCCACCAGGTCCTTCAGATACACTTGCTGGCATAATGGTAGAACTTTCAGCAATATCTAACTTTCTGCCTGAGGAGCTTCCGTAGCAAGACAGTAGGAAGAGTAAGGACACAACTCCCTGCAGACTAGCTGGCTACAGTATAACTTATTATGCAGTCAGGCACAGACTACAATGGCCTTTCTGCTAAAGAGAAAAACACTGTTCCTTATGCCAATTCAGCATCAGGGAATAGATTCAACACAGCACATTGCCCTCACAGAAACAGACTGAGACTGCTAAAGAGAAGAAAGCAGCAAATTCAGAGTGCAAGGACAGATGGCATAAGAAGATGTTCTCCAGCCTTTCCTTCCGTTTGTTTCATAGGGACTGCCTAGGAAACTGACGGAGTCTGCACATCTGCATAGTCCACATGACCTCTACTGGGATGCCTGGCAGTCATACCCTTGCCTTGGGAAATGACTTTCACTCAGTGCTGTGATGTGCACTTAAGACACTTCAATATATTTCTTAGATAAGCACTTAGATCGGGTCATTGCAAGTAGCTAAATCACTAGGAAAAAAGAACAGGTTAAGGAAAAAAGAACAGTATAAGGAAAAAATAACAGGATAAGGAAATCCCCTGAACAAAAACGAGTAAAAGACTGGGAGAACAGTAGTAAGGGTATATTGTCCTCTGTGTACTTGCCTTGCTTGTATTCTTCCCTAGGCATTTGCTTGTAACTACTGCTGAGAGTGGGCTATAAGGATTCCTAGTCTGTGGCAGGACAGCTATCTTCATGCTCCCCTAAAATAACTCATGCCAGTTACTGCTCCAGCAAAGCACAGAGAGGGAGGGAGAAGGTGTGATACCTGCACAAGGAGAAAGGCCAGACCTTACCGTAAGTGACCATAAGCAGCAAAAAGTTGGCATTGCGGAGCAGACGGAGGATTGATTGCACGTAGGAATATTCTGCTGTTGGTCTTGACTGGATCGAGGCCTGAGCTCGGCTTGGAGGGTTCGGGGGCTTCTCCTTGAAGACTGAAACCAGACACAAAGTACACCTGTTTGTAATGGTATCATCAGGGGACCTGAGAGCACACTGTGGGTAGAGCCATTTGAGGGATGGCAGACTAGTAAAACCAAGTGTACAAAACGTATCAGTGTCCTTAAGCTTTGATCTCCATTCATGAACTCATCCAGGAACAGGAGAGAACAAGCTCTCTCCAACACCAACTCCTGCCACTAGGAAAATGTCTTGCATTTCATTCCTTTGTCTTCAGAAGGATGACCAGCCAGCTGCTAAAATATTACGTGGATTTACAAATGCCAAAGCAGATTAGGAACAGTCAGACAGCAAAGATAGCCCCTGAAGTGTCCAGTGCCTGGTGAGCAATGACCTATGCCAGGTTTTATTTCAGGCCTGGCACTATTTAGGCTGGCCAAGCCACCTGCTGTCCCTTACCAGCATTAGTGTCCAGAATTGCCAGTCGCAGGCAATTCTGCTGTGTCAGGTGCTAGACAGCCATTTTTGTACTTTGTCTATTCCCTGCCCCAGATTCTTTGTTCACTGGCAACGTGAACAAATTGGCAAGAGGAGCTTATCCAAAAAATTTTATGGAGTTCAGTAGACAGTCTCTGCTCTCCAGTGAGCATGTCAGTCTTTCATGCTAAAGATCTGGCTTCTGGCTTCATGGACTAAGCATGAAGCAGGAGAAGTGCACCTCTGGTGTCCTCTTACTGCCCTCACTGCTTCCTTCTATCCACTCATAACTAGTTACCCTTTTTTCTCTTAGGAAGAGCTTGTTCCTGGGATGCCATATAACCTGCCCCTTTCTCTCTGTCCTGAAGAGGTCATCAGGTCCAAGGCATAACCCAAGGCCCAGCACTCTGTCTGCAGGGAAGATGACTGTGAAACTTGGAAGACTTCTGTTGGCTTTTAAAGGACTTACTCATGCCAGGGTTTTATTAAGCAGGCAAAGGATGAAATTAACAATTTGGCAGTCTCACTCACAGCCTCTTATATTCCCCTCCACATGTGCAGTTCATCAAGGACTTGAAGCAGCAAGACAGGGTATTGCATGACTGTCAGCTGCATGCTGCATTACCAGATGACCTTCCCCACCCATTTCCTGGCACACAGCCTGCACACAAACACATAGGCTGATCTTCTCAGTCCCACCTGGTTTCCTATGCATGCTCCCACCTCCTTACCTAGGATGACCAGGACGAACAGGGCGGATGCCACACCTGCAGTCATGAAGAACATGATACTGATGTGGTAGGCCAGCTTCTCCACATCCTCCACATTAGGAATCAGAACTGGAGGGACTAGAAAGCCCACAGCGATGCCAAGCTGAGCAAGAGAGAAAGGGGATAAATAGAGGCATGACATGAAACCACAACACTGCCACCACCCTACAGCTCAGTAAAGGCTCAACTGAGCCTAATCCAATTTCACAACCAAGATGAAAACCTTCTTTACCACCCAAAAATTAAGAGATAAAGCCAGTTACCCCTTGCAATTAGGCTATAAGAAAGGTTCCCCCACTGCACTTACAACTGTCAGGATATTCAAGGCAAGGTTTTACAACAGAATTGAGCAGAATGAATACTTGCCTCCATTGGAATGGAGGTCTTGCTTCCCCTGACCTCTCCCATGCACGTATGTTCCTGTCCACACACACGTCCCACTCCTTACCTTGCACCTGCTCTGATGCTGGCCACATTACCCGGTAATCTAATTTTGCTCATTAAAAATGGCAGAAAACAAGACCATCAAAACATAGCACAATTTTTACTAGGTTAATGAGTTGAAACAATTTATTTTCCAAGCAGACAAATGCAAGGAGAAAGGGCAAACAAAGAAACCTGCCCACTTGTAATAAGTGAGATATTAATCTGGCTCAGTCACTGTATGACACTGTTACAAATGAGCACCCTCCCAAGGCAAGACTCACCCTATGACCACCAGGAGAACCTAAAAAAACATCAGGTTTGGGAGCAAAACAAGTGCTGACAGCACATATCCTACACACTGGGGTTGCTTTTGTGATGGGGCTTGGCAACTGCCCCTGGTAAAATGCTCTGAAGGGCTACAGGGAGAAACCTCTGTAGCTACAGTCTCTACTGGGCCAAAAGTAGAGATACTGTCCAGCTGAGAAGCTCCTGCAGTGGCAGCATGCAGCCTGGTGAAGACATTAGGTCTTTTAACTCCAGAGCTATTTCTCCAATTCAGCAACAAAGCGATGTAGCACCACAGGCTTTGCCATACACATTGCAATAAGAGCACCTGACGGTGGCACAGACCTTCAGTGCCACCCTCAAATGGAAAAGAGAAGAAATCACTGCTTTAGTCCTTAGAAGCACACTCTTCATAAAGTGGGAGCCAAAGTGCAGTGTATTCATGAGTACAAAAGCCATTTTTCCCCTACTCCTTGAGTTACACTGTTTGTGTCTGTGCTTCAATCACCATTTGGTTTCAAAGGACTGTGTATTTACCTGTTTCCCTACTCTTCCCAAGCATTTGCAGGCATCTTGGTCATCTGAAAAAGAGGCATGCTAAAACTCAGCTCTTGCTTGCTCTCAAGGCTCTGCACACTCACCCACGTTTGGGGAAAAAACATTTTTTTGTTGTTTAGCAACACCCTCACTTAGCAGTGATTTAGGCCTATATTTGCTGTTGTGGACAGTGACCAGGCACGCACAAGAGCATCCAATAATTGGAAGGACTGAGAAGGCACCCAAGAAAGATACCAGGTGGCCATGCAGCCATTCTCATTCTTGCTTGAAACAGAGATTTCCAATCTCTTTTGCAGGCTACGCTATTTGCCTGGAGGCAGGAAAGCACTAACAGTACCAGAATAGTGCTAACTGGACCAAGACTGACTAGCAATGTAAAAAACCAGTGGTTATTCATGCTACACCAATACAACCTCTATAAAGCCAGTGAACTCATCACACTAAAAGTAAATGAGGATATAGTCAAAAGTCCACTGCATTTAGTGTTTCCTTATGGGTAATATTATATTGATAGGAATCAATTAGCATGACTGTGACTCATTGTTCCAGAGCAACGGACTGGAGAGGATACTGTTTATGCCTCACAGACAACTGAACAGCAACAAGATAGCTCCACTAGGCAACTGCTGCCCTAAAGAAGGATTCTGCAGTGCTCAATGTATTCACATTCGCTGGAAAGGGTCTATTACTTTACAGGTATAGAAAGCAAGGACTACGAAAGGTGAGTACTGTGCTGCCCATAAACCACATCGAAGCATGTCAGCTGCACAGATCAGATGTCCCAAGTGCCCTGTAACCCAAGCATGAGCTCAGACATGTCGCCCAGGCTGCCTTCTAGCAAAAACTCCTTGTGCATTCTGCATGCTTTCTCTGTCATATCTCCATGTTTCTCGAATGCCTCATTTTGGAAGGCTCACTCACTGGCCAGGATAAAAATCTCTGACCAAATACATTTCAGTTGCCATATCTGGCAGTTGAGATGAAAAATAACTTGTGCCTTCCAGCCCCAGAAAACTCTCCGCAAAGTTTCTACTCCTCTATCCAGCTGGTGGGTTTTTGACAGGAGGAATGCTTATGTTTCAAATAGAGATATCTGCCACCCTCAGACACCCTATTCAGCTTACAAACAAGTAATTTTCAACCATGTCTGGCCAAACTTCTCCTGTATCAGTGTGCCCTTCCCACTGGGACCTGGAATAGCCTGGCTAAGGATCAGCAACAGATATCTCTGCTAAATTCATTCTTGGTGCTGGGACATTGCAGGGAACCAGTGGGAACAGCCACCAAGAGATTACAGATGTGCCCCATGTGTTCAGGGCACTGTCAGGAATGAGAACATGTGAGCCTGGGTTACGTGGACTGAAGACAGACACAAGTTGTGCCATCAAGTCAAGCTTGGACTGAAAGAGCTCAGGATGAAAGTTAAACCATTAGGAAGAATAAACCTTCCTAACACCCTCAGGGCACAGATAGCCTGTGACACAGGACCAAACTTTCCAGAGCTCAGCTTTGTTCAGACATGGTCTATCCTCAGCCTCTCATCACAGCGAGTCAGGCAGGCTCTCCTCCTCTGCACTGCCCACTGACTATAAGTGAGCACAACTACCAGCTGGCTTAGAGGCTTCAAGCTCTGATCCTCCTCAGATTGCATGCCTCCCCTCCTCTGCACAAGCCTGCAGCTGCACAGCAAGAGTAACTGCATGAAACACAGAAGCTCATAGAGGGCAAAAGCCTGCTTGTCTCTGTAGTGCATTTATTTTGCTCTGCTTGTGGCCAAGTGCAGGCCTGTGGCTCTGGTGTACATGGTCAGCCCAGCAAAGAGCCACCCTGGGCTTCACTCCTATCTCCATAGCATTCCCAAAGGTTCAACCTTTGAGGAAGAGAACTCTCAACATAGCTCTTTTTCATTCGCGGGAAGAGGGAAGAGTCCTATTGCCTCTTACATATCAGGTCTCACATGTTCTCTACACCCTTTAACAAGTAAGGTCTATAAACACTTTTCTGGAAATTGATCCTTTGTCTTACCACTGTTTAATTCTTGGAAGAACTAGGCTGGATTCCTGTGCTACATGCTTCTTGGCCTCCTTCTCTCTGCAATCACATGCTAGCCACATGAGCTGCTAAACAGCAGCAAAACAACAACAGGAGAGGAGGGGAGATCATGCTTTATTCTGACTTTTGACATAAGTTTCTCCAGGGCCACAGCTGAGATGCAATCTCTTCTGGTCTTCCTCTAGCTGTTCCTTTCTGAAAAAGGATCTATCTGACATACCCAGCAGAGAAGGTATTGAGTGTCTGTTGTGCAAGTTGTTCAGAAATCCTTTACTTGGAGATCCTACAGTAATCATTTACCCAATGGGACACACACTTACTCAGCTTTTTTGGACACTACTTGTTGCCTTTTCAGAAGACCTGAGCAATTTTTCTAACTATAAATGGATGTTTTGTCATCTCTCTTCTCCTTCCAAAAGAACAGAACCACTTTTATCCATTAAGAGTTCATTATACCTTTGATAGTAGAATGGACAAAAAAACCATAGCAATAGGAACTACGTTGTGTATTTCAGAGCAACGGATGCTATTAATTCTATGAAGATAATCTTCTTGGCGTGACAAAAACTGAAGATTTTCTGAAGGATACTCATGAACCTTGGATTATTCATACCATTTTTACCCATGAAGACAAGCTCTCAACAACACGAGGAATATTATACTGCACATACTTTACCTTTCACAAGGAGATTTTTAGCCCCATTCTCAGCAGGCCAGTACCCACATCACCATCAGACCACAGATAACACTGTATCTGATTAACCAGAAAATTCAAAAGATAACTTAGAAAGGGAAAAATAACTTTTCTCCCTTCTCCACACTTTTTTCAAATGAGGAGAAATAAAACAATGTAAAACTAAGGTTGGTTCTGCAACAATCTGTTCTACTCTTCTTACAAAGACCATCAGTCATAAGGGATCACAGTGCAGCCTCTTACCAGCATCTCCAACCTTTATACAGGCAAAAAGGAGTCCAAGACCTACAGAGATAGGCTCTAGTTCCCAAAATTTGGCACATCACTCAACATCCTTACACTCAAAACCCCCAGGACTGTCCTGATCTCCAAGGATCTCTCTTCAGGAACCATGCTGCTGGCACTTTATTTTAAAAAGGCTTTGGAGTAATTTTTACACAGAGTACCAGGCAAGTCAACAATGACAGCAGAGCACACTGTATAGATGTTTTTTTCTTTAAAGGCTGGTAAAAGATAGAAGGAATGTATTTCCTACCTGAATTTTGTCAAGGACCAGTCACAACAACATCATATTTGAGATTCAGGTGTATACAAGAACAGGCAACAAAACCAAGAGCAAGTAGCTACAAAGATGGTACAAATGTACCCAAAGTCTTGAAATGGAAAATGAGTATACACTGGAAAATTAGTATACACTGGAAAATGAGTATACACTGATTATCTTCCTTCAGCACACTTTGAGTATACTCAAAGTGTGCTGAAGGAAGAAAATCCGTGGTGTATCAGCATAAAAACTGTAAATGAATGATCGATGGAAGAGTGGAGGGCAGGAGGTGGACCTCCACCTCAAAAAAGACTAAGAATCAGCAATAGGAATACAAAAGCCCTATAAAACTCCATAACAACAAATGTTGACAGAGGAGACCACCAAATCCAGAAGGTCAATTAAAATGTTAAAAGATAGAAAGAGAGAGATGCTGCAAAAGCAAAAAATATACAACAGTAAGAAATTTTGACAATGCCCTTGCAAGCTAAATAAGCATCATGACAGGGATGATGCAGAGACTGCAATTTCTGGATTCCATAAATACTCTTTTCTGAGGAGAACTTATAAGAGGCAGCACAATTTGTGATTTAGACCTAGAGCAGCACAGTGTGACTACAATCAATATTACAGAATGGTTCTGCACTGCACTCAAATTCAGCTTCCTTGCAGCAGTGACAAAAAAAAACCACCCTCCAAAGCACTATGGCAATATATAACTCACAAGAGGAAGCTGCCTAGGAGGAAAGAAGGCATAAAAATTAAATCTTGCAAGTGGCATTCAGACTGTGCAAAGACACTGCATCAGAGGCTCACTGTAAGCCTAGAGAATATTAGCAAAGTATTTTAGAACTGAATAAAGGTACTACAGTTAAGTAAAAGAACAAAAATTAAAAAAAAACCAAAACCACAAGCAAATCAAAAAAAACAAGAATATAACCTAACTCAAAAATTGGACATTATTCCTTCAAGCAAAGAAAAATGACAGCAAGCTGGACCAATCTGAAGTAAAACCATAATTAAACCAAAAAAGCCGCAGAACAGCTTTACAAACCAAGTCAAAACTCTTCAAACACAACAAAATCAGGAAACATGACAGAAGGTCTGTAGGGCCAAAAAATGATCACTGGGGAAGGAGAACACTCAAGAAAGAAGTCTTGGACCAGCATTCATGACATGATATTTACTGGAAGCGTTATGAGTAGAAGATATTAAACAATTTATTTCAACTAATTTCTTCTACAAGGCATCAGGACTACCTGGTATTCATCCAGGAGCTCAAAGGAACAAGTCAACAGAAAATCCACACTACTTGCACACAAACACACCACACTGTTACCAAACCACTCTGTTACCAGATACTCAAATCAGGAATGAAGGAAGGGAAAGTGATATGAATTTTTAAGAGGCCTAGCACAGGGAGGAGTCCCAGGAAAGCCCAAGACCAGCAGGCTACTTGTTTGGCCAGGTGGGCAGAAACTGTAGCAGTCAAAAGATCTAAGATTATGCACTGACAAACACCAATACAGCAGGCTTTTCAGACACCATGATTTCTACACAGTCTTAGCCAGTTTCCAAGACAAGACTTTGGAGGATACACTCCACATCACATCTGGATCACCCCTGGATTCACCCACGGAAACCCTTTGAGGAGAAGCCTATTCTAGATCTCCAGAGCCTATTCCACAGACTCTTCCTCTACTACTCTTTTCTGTGTATCAAAGCTCTGCCTTATGGTGCTCCCTCCTTTTCTATCTACAGGTGCCTCCCGCACTGTAACCATGACATTTCACAGGAGCAGCTAAACTTTCTGACCCTACAATTCATGTATTGCAATGCACGGAGGGCAGCCAGCCACCCGCTTCTCACACCCCATGATTCTAATCGCACATCGACTTCCCCATACTTTGCTATGAGCACAGGTCCCAGCTGCCTTTCTATATAAAAGGCTGTAATACAATTGAAAACACACAACTGAGGAGCTGTTTAAAGCAGAAGATAGCAGAAGTTGCGACCCTTTTGTATACTTTTGTAAGGACTGCTGCCCAGAATATGCTTCTTCCATACCACTGAGAGCAAAATTAAAAGAGACTGTCAAAATCCAGATAGTCAGGAAGTCAATGTATATATTTGCACAGCTTGTATTTGCACAGCTTAGATAAATTTCTTGAAGTGTTTTAAGAAGCAGAGAGGACCCAAGTTGTGAAAGGAAAAATTGTAATCCAGCCTCATGATGAGATAAGATAGGGCTTAGGCTCTTTTCACTCTCCCATTGAGGTGGAAGACAATTTTTTTCAAACTGCGCTTGCACAACCAAAGCTCTTCTATAAGCAAAGCAAACTCCCTTCCTCATCACACCTCTGCTTCTGTGGCATCATCTCATATGATGCAATACTGTACAGTGATCTATGCAAGTCATTCAGGGCCTGTCAGCCTTGAATGCACCTTCCCCCAGTTTGCTGGGAAATTAACAAAATACAGGGGAAAAAGCAGCAGCAGACAAGAGAGAGAACAAAGTAGAGAGGGGTTTCAGCTCTGGCAACTACCTCAGCTGCTGCTGGAATCCTCAGTGAGAACAGAATACTTTGGTCAAGGACCTACTACAGTCACCGAACACAAGCACTCCCCAGTATCTCTCAGGGCAGGTGCTGAGGGTGCCACAGCGCAGGCCCTCCCAGCAGAAGCACTGCAGACATTTGTTTAAACTCGCATGAAGAACTTAACCCAAACCCAACACTCTGATGAGGGAGAAGGGGGAGCTGCCTTTGGTGTATGGCTGGCAACACAGCATCAGATGAAATGGGTAGAAAAAAGTTCATTTCAGGCTTCCATGTCCATTTATAGAAAGCCACACTGCTATTTGGTCAGCACGCCCTCCCACAATGAACCACATCCAGGATCTTGGAGAGCTGGCCACGTTGCACTCCTTATGATCAGAGTGCTCTGATCCACCCTGCCCTTCTTTACAGAGGGAGAAAGGAGACAGGGCTGAAGAATGTCAACCATTAACTACTGCCACGACAAGCTCCTCTCTGTTCCTTGCTAAAATCTTCTCTATTCTAACAGCTAAAGCTCTGGGAGATACAGGGCCAAGCTACGGAGTGCAGTGAGGCAGATCACCTGCCTGTGTTTCTAACAGGGATCAAATCTCATCTGAAGGGATGGGGAGCCTTCAGCAGAAACAGAACAGCCAAAGAGATCTAGAAGTCCACTCGAGACTGGAAGACAGGAATTCCATAGGACATGCTCCATTTCCACAATGCTTCTTAGACTTTCAGATACTGCCCTCCCTGAAGGAGAAAAGGTACAGAACAGAGTTATCAGGGAGGCATCAAACAAGCACATGCTCAGCAAAAACACCTCTGCAGGCTCACCAGCACAAAGGCAACGGCCATTCACATGTTACAAACCAATTACACAGGAAAACCCACACCACCCATTACCCCAGGCAGACTATTTCCCCCAATTCAGAATAAAAGGAAAGGACCCATCATAAGTGAAAAAGAGAGCATCTCCCTGAATTTCATTCACAGCTTATCATTCAGTTTGTCCACTTCAAAAGCCACCACCTAATCACTGCTAGACTGGCATTCCCAACAGGCTGCAGATTATCACCTAAAAGCTCTGCCTCAGGCCGTTTCTGTTATGGAAGCCCTAAATTTCTGAAGTCACATGGCAGTTGCATCAGAACAGGGACAGACCTGAAGATCAATAAGGTGCTATGTCATTTTCCCCCAGAGGCAGAGCTTATGACGCTGAAGTTTTCTTTCCTCCCAAACCACATCACCACCTTCTATCAATCCCTTTTGGTTTTTTTGTAAAAAAAAACAAAACTTGGGCAAAATCACTGCCAAAAGACCATTTAACACCCCCACATCTTTACTCCCACCAGTTGCTTGTTTCTCTTTGTCAAAAGAGCAAGAACCAAGAACAAGGTCTCACTCAATCAAAAAAACCCTCAATACTGGTGGCAAAGCAATACAAAGTCAAACCCACAAATGTTCTTTCTTTGTCCATGTGCAGCACAGTCATACACTTCTCTGCATGCTGCCCATATCCCTTGCCCATCAAGTGACAACTAGCAAGAGATATGCCTAAACCCAGGCACAGCAGTCCAGCATGCACCATGGCAGCTGAAGAAGAGAGCTGGTACCAGGCCACCAGACTCCAACTTACAAACTTCAAAAAGCCATGAGAATTTAACTCGTTATCTAAACATCTCCACCACCATGTTAGTTCTGTCATGCCACAGCACCATGTGTGTCCTCATCACCAAAAGACAGAGAAGAGCAAGTGTGCCAAAGGAAGGAGCAAGACCTGCTGCTCCAACAAGCACATACAACCAAATGCTATTATCTCAGGAAAGCGTTTCTTCCCACTGCAGTCCTGTCACCAGGGAGAATGAAGGACAATCTCTCTCCATTGTAGATGTTAGAAGTCTCTTCAGACCTCTCAGGCTGGTCTGAAGCAGGAACTGGAACCAGCTGATGAATCAATACACCCAAATAGAAGGAGCATGGCCTTACACAAACAGCTCTCCCCTACCCACCTCTTGTGTGGGGGGCTTCACGTAGACATCCAGCACCGAGCCCTTCCACAAGTAACACTGGTGGCATAGCAGGCACACTACCACTGACAGCTGTATTTCAGAAGCATGTCAGACACATTCCTCCCAATATTCAAACAAATCTGAAGGACATTAGTGAACTCTCTGTAACACCTCTGCTTATTTACCCCAGAACTTAAGCCTGAGCAGGAGTCCCCACATAGATTTTTCCTAGTCTTTCAGGCAATGAGAACCCAGTAATATTTTAATAACACTAATATATTAATGCCAAAGCATCCAACGTGCAAACTCCAACCTATACTTACCCTTACATGAACTTGCAGGAACAAGGAAAAAGAATAGAAAAACACCTATGTATCTTCTTGTTACAATGCAGAAAAGTAACATATCAAGAAAATCAGCAGTGGGTAAACAAGTGAATGCGATCACCTCCTCCACAGGTGTTCTAGAAGCTCTCCAGCATGTATTAAAGTGTGCTTAATCTAACCCTTCTTTGCACTTCAGATATCACAGCCAACACATGGCCAGAAACAAGTGAGGTGATTCTAATACCCTACTAGGGATTGTTTGGTTTTTTAAAGGATATTTAACACCTGGTCTGATTGATTCAATGATTTACTGTTCAGGGCTAACTTTGAACCTGAAGATTACCATCACTCAGCAAGCAGCATCCTGAGGAGACGTGGCGTCAGCAGACCCAGATGAGCCAGCAGGCAGGGCTCTCCTCAGCACAGCGCTGCTGTCAGGACAGCACTGCTGAAGCGCAGCCTAAGGCCAAGTGGGCAGAAGAAGAAAGAGGGCAGGTATAGCAAATAAAGAAGCAGTGACACTGCCCCACTTCTTCATGTAGTCACTTGTAATTCTTGATGGAGAGGGACAACAGTGCTTGGTATTCAGTAATAATAATTAAACTAAGTGACATGGCAAGGAAAGGAAAACCATATAATTGTAGAGGAATGAGCATACTTGCCATACTAACATACTGCAATTACAAAACCGCTCTATTATACTATTTGCCAACACTCCCTAACACACAGTCTTTAACTGCAGTCAGGAAAACTGGATGCCTCTATTTCTAACCGCATCATCTAATGCCCAACATCACCAGTAAACAAAATAGCTACTTTGCATTCACTGTGATTCTGCACCGCAGGACTCTTGACTATGGGAATTAATAGGTCTTTCCTATGGATTGTGCTCTGCCTTTAGTCACTGCTATTTCTGACTTCTCTGTTTTCTCTGAGGGAAGTCTGAGCTTACAAAGAAAAGACTATGTACTGAACTGAAGCCTCATTGTCACGTCAGTTCAACTGCCAGAGCAGTGTGGAGCACCAAAAATGTAGCCAAAGTTTGCTTTCCACAACCGTTACACTAAGCCGCTTCTTTTAGGATGATGAGGATTCCACACAGACATATAGTACAGGCTGACAGCCTCATTGTTTAGATTTCTTATGCACACTGTTGAGTAACTCCACCTGAATAATTTTTAAAAGTCTGACAGCAAAACTCTGAGTTACTTATTTGCTAATGCCAAGTTAGATACCTTCTACTCTAAAGATTCATTTAAAAACACATAAAACCCACCCCACTAGAATGGGTGATAAGAGCAAAAAGGAAAGCTTAGATGTACTCAGAGAAAGATAAATATGTTTCCTCTTTTCAAAACGTAAGCAGTCTCCTTAATTCCCTAATGCTGTTCCGCAAACTTCAGTTCTTCAAATAGCATCTCCAAGCCTCCACCTCTTTTTGCCTCAGCAGTATTTAAATAAATACAGAAACACAGGAAGAAGCCTGCATTAGAAGCTACCAGAACTGCAAACCATTCAAATCTGATTGGCAGCCACTCATAGGCTGAATGGTCCAGAGTGGTGCACAGAGTCACATGTAGGGGAGTACACTAGGTGTCAAATCAAGGGGAACAGGTCCAGGCTATCAGCTAATGCCAGGTTCTGCTTCTCTCTTCTTCCTGTCAGGGCTGCAGAGCCGCATTCATTCTACTTATGCCCCATTGCATCAGTATTGGCCTATCTGCTTCGTTCAGCTGGTATGAGCGGGTGTTCCAGTGCAAGGGTCAAGAAGCTGTTTTCCTGATCCTTTCAAAGCTGTGTAAAAATGTATCTCCTCTGAGCTCTAGCTGGCTACAAGAAAAGATAGTCACAGCTTGAGCAAGTGTGGGTCTCGGGCCTCCCTGACCCACACTGATGCAAGAGTACTTGGGGAACTGACCTCACATTAGCCTGATGGAACTTTTCTTTTTCTCAAAGCAACTGCTTAGAAAAAGCAGCGGAAACTCTGTATCTACTTTTAAGAGGTATGAAAGTGCTAAAGTCCTTTTCCTCAGGGCTCAGTGACAAATACTTTTTCAGCAGACAGATAATCTCCTTTGTCCCATCCAGTTGTCAGCAGGAAGAAGATATTGCAGTGTCAAGTCCAGAGGCAACTGCAGATTCGAGGTCTGAAGGACACTGCCTAAAGCATGTTTCTCAGCACTGTGCATTTCCCTCCAGCCCATCTATGATTTTGCTAAATCACAACCCTGGACTAGAGATTCATAGACGCAGGACAAGGAGGGCACTGGAGAAGACACTGGGTCAAATATCTCTCAAATCCAGAATAATATCCAACTCCCATGCTGCCCTGAACTTTGTAGACTTAGGTCCCACATCAAGCCCACAATGGCATCCTTCCAGGTACCAGCTGCATTTCCCAGCGGGAATTTCCTGTAAGTGCCTATTATCCCTGCTGCTGCCCTCCCGGCCCTGTGTATCTCTTCCCCCTCCCTGGTTTGTCCCCCTTAGCACTCCCAGTCTCCCAACAGGTGGCTGACAGCCGGCCCCACATGCCTGGGCAGCTGGGGAGCAGATGCTCATTACCTGGTTCCCGAAGACCGCGACGGAGCAGGCGGTGGAGACTTCGTGGGAGCCAAACCAGACGGAGGCGATGCGCGAGGGCATGCCCAGGATGAAGACCTGGGCCAAGGCACAGATGACCTGCCCCAGGACGGTGACGGGGAAGAGGTGCGGCTTCATGCTGCCCAGCTTCACCCAGGCGCCCATGGCATTGAGGGCTGAGCCAGCCAGCGCGATGAGGCGCAGTCCCCTCTTGTCCAGGAGCCAAGCGACAGGGAAGAGCAGGGGGATGTAGGCGAGCATGTAGCTCATGGAGAGCCAGTCGATGGCGAAGGCGCTCACGTCGTAGAAGCGCACGAAGACGTTGTTGATGCTGCCGTACTGGATCCACTGGAAAGCATTGCACAAGGAGTAGCTGCTGAAGAGCAGCAGCACGGCCCAGCGACGCCGGGACAGCTGCACCTCGGCGGGGGCAGCAGCAGCGGCCCCCCCCGCCACAGCCGACTGACTCGGCGCCCCGGCGGGCTCCTGCAACACCATGCCGGCACCGCAGGCCGCCCTCGGCCCGGGTCCCCGCCGGCACTACCTGCCCCGGCCACCCCCGCCGGGCTCACTGGCGGCCGCCGCACTGGGAGGCGCCGACGCCCCCGCCCGGCCTGGCCCGGCCCGGCCCGGCCCTCCCCGCGCCCCGCCCCGCCCCGCCCCGCCGCGGGGCCGGGAGGGGCCCGGGCCGCCCGAGAGGGCACCGGCAGCGCCCCCGCCACTGCCCGGCCCCGCCGAGCCGCCGCCCTGGCGTTACGAGGGCCCGGGGCACGAGAGGCCGCGGCCGGCAGGGATGAACGGGCTGACCAGAACTGTGCCCTGGGGCAGGCTGTGAGCGGGCCGTGCCCGACCCCGCCGGAGATGCCAAGGCGGAGTCCTGGGGGAGGAACCGGTTTGGATTTCGTTTGGGTTGGCTTCTAGTTGTTTTTTTCGTGACATGGCACAGTAGAGAGTGAAAACATCCAGTGAAGTGAAAATTAAAACATTTCAACGCCACTGAAGCAAAAGAGCCAAAAGTGATGTTTGTTTCCATCCTCTCGGGGAACTCGCAGTTAATGAGTCAGCCCTTGTTTTCCCATTACTTTAGCAACACGCCACTGGCAGATGCCTGCCTGGAGATCATTTATGATCTACAGTTCATTTAATTAACATCATGTTACCTGAATTGCATAAACATTCCTCAGAGCAAGGACACAAGGTTGCTAGCGTTGTTCAGCTTTCTTACAGCATTTTGCACACAGACCAAAATTAATTTGGAAAAATGGGAGCAGTGTCTTTAGGATGTTGTATTCCTGAAAGAAAGACTTGGGTCAGAGAATGAAAAAGTGAAGTTTTTCTGACTTGTATTTACTTGGTAGCTACATTATAATGTCATCCTTTTACATACTTGGTGGAACTTGTGGGATGCTCTTCACAATGGTACAACATAGTCATAATGTAGCCCCTTTACATAATAAATAAGAAAGACAAATTCAGAAGCCAAAGTCAGAAAAGAGGTTTTCAGTCCCATTTATTATTAAGTTAGGCAACCAAAGTTACTCTAAGCTCTGCACAGAGATAACAGAACAGAGTAATTTGTTCTAATAAATTTGTAATTTTAATGTTATCAGGAATGCAATGAGTGACAGTGGTGCAGGGAGAGCAGAGGTGAAAAAAGAGAGCTGGAAAAAGACTATCATTGTCCAACAGCTGCTTAGTCTGAGAACCATGAGGTTATAACAGTAAAATAATACATAAAATTAACTTTTAGGTTCATCAGATTTGAAAAGGCCTTTACAAAATTCTCAACAATATTATACCAAAATCGAAGTTACACAGAGATAATCGCTATCATTGATTAAAGAGCAGTTGAAAAGCAGAGGTAAGTAAAGAAATACACAGGCAATTTTTAGGATGGCAACTGGATTTGCTCAGAGGACTATCATTTATTAATAGTTTGTTAAGCAGAGCAAAGAACAAAATTCATTGATTTGGCAGACATGATTGAGTTACTAAAGCCTAACTTAAATATGTCATCTGCATGTTGTATTTAGTTCTGTAGCTCTAGCTATCTGTAGCTAGAAGTGTTATCACAGTTCATGGCATCTTTAATTTGTAAACTGAGATAAACACAGGATAATGGAGTTAGGTACTGCATGGCATCTGCTCTAGTCAAAGGTCTCTGGGCAGCAAAGAGGAAGATATCCATGACTGAATGTGGTTTTCATACTTAAGTCACAGAAAAAGAACAAGCAGAAAGAGTATAAAGAAAAAATATTAGGAGTTAAGGAGACACTGACACACATCAGGAAAACACTGACAACAGTTAAATTTCTTTACACGTGACTAAAGAAACAGCACACACGTAGACAAATCTTTAGATATATGGGAGACAAATAAGAAACACACATTTGATCCTTTGCCTCCCACCAGTCCTACTCCAGACTGGGGTCATAAACAGTCTGTCATCTTGTGTTTTGTTTTAGTCCTACCTTGAGCTCCTAAATTTCTCTCAAAAATCCTCAGTTCTATTCATTACCAACACAGTCTGTAGCAAGTCAGAGCCTGCCAAGCAAGAAGTCATTTGCTCCAGTGTCTTAAGACTATCAGAAAATTAAAAAGGTAAATCAAGAATTACTAAAACACAGACCCTGCTGAAAATAATGCTGAAACCAGGTGCATGAAAGCAGTGCCCAGCCTGTCAATTGATTTTGAGCCAGGCAGGGAAGGAACCCTGGCTCCCCAAAGCCCATTCAGACAAGTATTTTTCATACCTATAGGCCTACACTTCCCAGAACTCCTGTCCTCTGATTTCAAAGCTTATTTGTTTTGTTTCTGGTTCTGTAAACTGTTCAATCACCCCTTTACACAATTTGCCAATTTCTGGACTAAAATAAAATCCCTGTGCTTTGCATTTCTTCCTCTCTCCATTGCCACATCTGTTTCTACTCACATGAGCCTCTTTTCCTTCTTGAAGCAACGTAGCAGCTGCTTTTGGATTTCCCTCATCAGGAATCCTTATATAAAAATTTCTTAGCCATGAAAAATTATTTATATTTCAGGACAACCCCTTGAAGTGGATTTTAAAACTAGAGGGAAATCTCCTTTACATGGAGATTAACATAAGTGCTAAAAAGCTTATAGAATCCTGTAGCCAAAGGTATCTGTGAGGGTTGGAAGGCATTAAACCAGAGGCAAAAGAAAGACCCACGTTAAATGTAATGGTACAGGCCATCAGATAGAGCCTAACCACTCTGTAATCTTCTTCCCTACTGATGTCAAGAAATCCAATATCTGAGTCTCTTGGAAATATGCTGCCTTTGTGACCAATGAGTACATGAAATTCCTTTACATTCTGTAAGGACTAAAGAACTTGCCTTGCAACAAATTGTTATTCTCAAAGCCCACCAATAAGTATAAATGCTAGGGATGATGGTGGCAATGATAATCCAGCTTCTTGATTTCTGGATGGCAACGGGGCTCAATGACAAGCAAGACAATATGAATGGGTGGTGAAAATTGGCTTGGAAGTTGTGCAGAAGGCACAGTAGAAAATTATTGTGAAAAGAATAATTCCTTGGTGTCTTTTCTATCCCATACTGGATCAGAGGTCCAAGGAGTATGTGGACAAAAAATGAAAGTTGCTAGGGAAAAGCAGATATTTGAGGACCTACTGAATCTTCCATTTATGCTGTTCTTTAGGTTCCATTTAAATGGGAAGTATCTAAGCTTAAAGGATCACAGGATGTCCCTTGCTTTCAAACTCACAGCCTTGTGACTTCTGTCTCTAAATCTCATCATGGTGCTTACAAAGCCTAACTAGTGCAGCTCTTAGGCAGCTCTATCTGCATTTTAACTGATAGTGTATAGGTCTAGAGGAGCTGTCAGCAGATATCCCATACAACCTTTCACAACAGACATCACAGGGAAGATTACAAGCTCTTTGTTAGTGGAGGGAGAAGGTTTCATATTGAGTTCAAACCGCTTTAGTGGAATTCTTCAGAGGTCAGGTAGTTGTATCGTAAGACCAAATAGCAAGACTCGAATAGCTGGCAGAGGCACTTACTTCTGGGGCACACTTGGATGCAGTGCTCAGCTGGAGACACATGGTGCAGTCCGGGCTGGCAGGGCTGCGGCGCTGGACAAAGCCAGCAGTGTTCCCCTACGAAGCAGGGAAAGCCACGAGCCCTCTGCTGGCACGTATAGATTTCTGCATCCCCAGAGACACCAGAAAGCAGGACCCAGTATACAGTTCATAAGTGCCGTGAATTAGTTTATTACTGTAGATTGGATACATCCTAAACCCTTAAGAATATTTCCTGTTACATTGCCAGTGTAAAGGTCTGGGTACATGGTCAGTGATGAACAACTCCACTCATTACAATGCAGCATGCAACCTCTGCAGCACTCAAAATTTTGCAAAAATTACCTTCCTCTACACAAAACACAATGGCTTGGTTGCACAGTCTAAAATCTCATCTAGAGAAGACTGCAGACCTCAGAACCACCAAAGTTGTGCAGGGACTAACTTTGAGCACCAAACCTATCCTGTTCAAAGTTTAAGGCCTTTCAAAAGGATAGCTCAAGGAAGGGAAATAATGTTTTGCTCCCCTTCAGCATATTTCATGTGTGGCTCTCTAAGAGCTTTACTGGGGATGCATCACCTATATCTATTTTACAGGGGCACAAAGAGTTATGGTAATTTGCCCAGGTGATTTGCCTGTGGTCATGCCAGGGGCGTGACTGCTTTTCCAGTCTGGCACCATCCAGCCTGGGCTCCGAGGGTTTTGCAACAGCAGCCTGAAATACCACCTCTTTGCAAATACAACCTCCCTGTTCAAAGCCTAGCTTTAACACAGCAATGGCCTTAATTTAACTCTGTCTAGCTCAGGTGTGATATTTGTGTGGATAAATCATATAGGCCTGAACTGCAAAGAGTACAGCATGACTGAAGTGCTAATACTCACTGCTGCCTTCTTGCAGAAAGAAAAAGTGTAAAAAGGAGTGTGCAGCATGGAAGAGCACTTGCATGCATGGTATCCCAGAAGTGCCAGTTTTTGGTCAGTGCACACCTCTCCAGACACAGGGCAGTTACGCTACCTCTGCATGGCTTTCTGCAAACAGATATCAACTTGCTCTGCCCCATTCTCTGATCTGGCCGGATGAGAACCGGCTCCAATCCAAAAACTGTGTAACTGTGGTTAGTCTGCTGTGCTTCTTGAGCATCTCAGCCCAGCTCTCTTTTCAAAACCCTTGCTTCTGAAAAGCTGTGGAGATACAGACAGCTGTGTGGAAAGCTGTGCATAAGCTCATTGGAGCAAACCCCCCTCACTCCTCTTCTGTGCACCAGGCACACACATGAGACATGAAGATCGGAATAGAAGAAGTGAAAAAGATCCAGTTACACTCAAAACTCAGCCACAGTCTAGATTTACATCCCCAGTCCAGATCAGGGTCACAGATTAACCCCAAATACCAATGCTCGAAGTTTATAAGCCATTCTTACTCAGCATCCTCCAGCCTCCATCTCAGTGAGTCATATTAGTTCATGTCAATGACAAAAAAAAGGTTTTCATCTTCTATTTCTTGCAGTTGATATTAATTAATAGTAGTGCTGGAAATGTGCATGGTCTCACTGCTGAACTCAGCCATGTGCCTCCTCTTTCTCCCACTCACACTGCAGCAAGAGACAAACCTGCGGATCATGACATCAAACAATCACTGTTGCAGAAAAGTTGATTGCATCTTAGGAGAAGAGCACAGAGCTGGTGCAGAAGTTGGAAGGAATGTGTGCTCTCTCTGCATGAATGTCTCTGAAGCAGTAGGAATTTAAGGAGCTGGTCTCTGCAGCCTCAGCTGCAAGAAAAATTACAGTCTCATGTAATTTTGTAACTCTGCCCTGGCAAGCGATGAATATACATTCCCTACTATTTAATTGGGTAGATTTTTTGACTAACCTAAAAAACCTTTATGTATACACGTTGCTCAAATCCCCTCCAGATCACTAATCAATAAGGTGGCAAAACCACAGCAGAACACAAAGTGAGCACAGTGCTGTTTGCTAGGAAAAGTCTCACGATTTCGTGCCATGCTTTGCTTTAAAAATGCTTTTTCTCTGTGATTCCCAATCTTCTTTGATCTGTGTGTGCTGAAATATTAGCATCCAGGCAGCAATTCTTGTATGACAAGTGCTGCTTTGGACACTATGATCACTGTAAGAAGCAGAGAGAGGGTCTCTTTTGTGTGCTTCTCCTTTGGTCCAGTATGCAGGAGATCATCCTCTTGCTGATGCAGGCTGGCAGCTCTAACAGAAGTAAATTCCGAGATGGGATTTGTAAAACAAGTGCATAAATACTTTGGAGCCACAGCAAAATGGGCAACAGAGCTGCTTACTCTGTCCTTTGGCAAACTGAAGATGTGCCTCTACTTCTCTTCTGACTCCATGCAAACTGTGCTTGTGTATTACCCTTCTTCTGCCCCTCAAGAGGAAAAAATTCACATGTCAATCAATTTAGAGAAAGGGCATCACAGTGGTGACAGCTGGGCTCGTAACAGCCCCATACAGTGGGATGAATGCACCTTCCCCTGGACTGGCTGGCTCTGTGTCTCCCCACCTCGGCACCTGCCACCTGCCACATTGGGACCCTGCAGCTGAGCTGAGTAATATGAAACAGTAAGGGAATACCAGGCATAAAAGATTGCCCTGGGCTTCCCATTGGGAGAGATACGTTAAGATTATGTCAGCACTGAATGTCCTATCTTTATTTATCTTACCATAAAAGCCTGCCTGAAATGCTGATACGGAGGGCTTGTAGAGTGCTGAGCCTGTGCTTTTAGGGAGATGGAAAGGAAGAAAGTTATAAAACCCTCCCTGCTTTGCAACTTGCTGTTCTTCTGCAGAGTTGCCAGGATGCCTTGATCCATGGGAGGTATTGAAATTCGGTAAAGGCCATAAAGGAAAATGTAACACTCTTGTTCCCTTGTTGCCTTCTCCACCCTCTGACTGTATCAACAGATGTTTGCCACACATCTCTGTTTTCTCTGCAGAGAAGACACCAGTCAGCAAGTGAATGTGGAAGCGACGGTCACTAAGGCTTGGAAAGCACCCGCAGCAGCTGCCTCCCAGTGTCACATTCCACCTGCCCTCCATTCTGGCTGGCTTTGTCCTGTATGCAGCAGAGCCCCAGGAACATGGCTGCTGGGCACAAATGCAGCCCAAGTGCTTCTACAAAAGCCTTCCTGGATATCAAAACACTGAAATCCACCATTCTTATCTCAGGTCTTGGTGAAGGTGATTGTAATTAATCAGGGCTGCAGTCAGATCTGTTTATTTTAGCAAGTAGCTCCCTCCACCTGTGATGCTTCTCGGGCTCAGCTCCCACATCCAGCGCAGCGCTGCCTGCAAAGAGCTCTGCAAACCCCTTGGGAGCTGGGAAAGGTGGAGAACACCAAGCCAAGATCCCCATACACTCACCAACAATAGAAGCACGCTGGGACCACAAAGCAGAACAGGTCCCTGGACCGAGAAGAAGGTCTTCAGCTAAGGGAAACCATAGACTCGCTCTTCCCCTTGGACACAGCCATCCTCTTCAGGCAGCCTCACCCAACCCTTGCCATGACACACATTAGCTTTGAGCCGCTCAGTTCTCCCTCTAGTCTGGCAATAGCCAGGCTAATAACCTTCAAACCGGCTCCGCCAAGAAGAGTGCGGGTGCAGGCTGGGAGCGCTCAGCTTTCGCCCAGCAGAGGCCAGCATGCACGCAGTGTTTCGGCAGGCAGTGTTCGCAGAGGAGCCGTCTCTCTTCCTGACTGGTCTTCCCCGGCTGGGAAAGAGTCTCTCAGCCTACTTTGAGCCCTCATCTATGTACTGCTTCGAGAGAGGTTTTCAGTGAGGGACAGGTAGTGCAATAGACAGGCGCTGACATCCTGCTGGAGTAGCAGCTGCCACAGGACCAGCCATCACCCGGTTTATCCAGTTGTGTTCCCAGAAGCATCCCCTTCCCTTGGAACAGCCAGCACCACAGTGGTCCTGGAGGCTGGGCATGGCCGGATAACACAACACTTGAGAAATGCCAGACGCCATGGAAATGAATTTCGAAAGGAATTGCGCTGCTGGTAGGAGCAGGCAATTGACAGCAATCAGGGATGATTGCCCTGGCCACCTCCCTGCCCTTTGCTCCTCTTTTAGGCTCATCTTTTAGTTCATTTGAGGACAGCGAGGGCCACATTAAAGGACAGACACTTGGCTACTTAGAAATCTAAAAGAAGTTGCATGAAGAGTGGAGAGTAGAGGCCCAGAGCCCAGAAAAAAGGAGCAAGAGACAGCACCGGTACAGAAGTGAAAGAATCTCCTCACACAGCCTAAACAAGCAGCTTGTGCAGCTCTGCTAATAGCCTCAGGAAAAGATCTTCTTCTCAGCCACTGTTTGAAAGGGCTGATGGCCCTGAAAGGATATGTTGTCCCATGCTGCTTTTGTGATAAGGATATTCCCCCAGCAGACACATTCACCATAACAAAGAGACACTGCCTCCAAGACACCTCGCAATCACTATAAGCAAACAGAAGTCAAAACAGGCTTGAACTGTGCAGATCATCTTCTGTGATCAGGTTTTTGAGGGCAAGACTGGGGCAAAGACAAGTCAGATTGGAAGATATGTCTCCTAGCACCAGGGAACACCCAGTGTTTGGCCAAAACGGCTGAGCATAGCGCTGCTAGGAGGCCTTCCAGCTCACAGCCAGTCATGCAGAGGAGGCACAACTTAACTGATGGTGCCAAGAATATTGTTTAGGTTTTGGAGAGGATGTTGTTGCAAACCCGTCTTCCAGTCTCACCACTTACCGCTTATTTTCATTCTGAGTCGCAGTAATAAGTCTGAGACGTTACCAGTGAGTAGTCTAGCAATTCTGTGGGCATTATGCGAACCCCACCCAGCATGAAGGATCTCAGACCTCGACAGCTCTGCAGCAAAAATATTGGCTTCATGTCTGCGTGGGCATAGCTGACATATACATCAGTGTAGACCTTATCCATCTGCAGCTAAAACCAAGCTTAGCATTTCATAGCCATGAGAAAACACAAAGGGCGCAGCAAGGATGGATATCTCTCGTTGTAGGTGACACTGTGTTTTCAGTGCAAGCTTTGCTAGGGTCTGTTGCATCCTCCAGTGAGGAGTATTAGCCTGCAGTTCCTTCCGCAGCAATCCCCAAGCAAGGTAGCTGTAGCTTTTTTCTCTGACTGTAACCCAGAAAACATGGAAGCATCAGAGCCCTAAGGAACATCAAGTGAAAAATCCAGGAGAAAATCCACCAGAAGCTGAAGGAGCAGAAGCAGAGCCTGTAAAGGCAAAGACCTCTAGAGCTGGGATCAGTTGTCTTTCTCAGGCTTAAAAGGACAAATCCCAGAGAAAAGCACTTTGGGAAGGGCTTGTGTAGCCTGGGTGACTCAAAGCATGGCTTGTGCCAGGATCAGCAGCTCTATTTGTTGAATCAATGGATGGAGTGAAGCCTATTGGTGTGAGATCTAGAACAGAGGGGTGGTGTAAGACACTGAAATTGTTCCTGTAGATGTATTCTGCATGAACCTGTATGCAGAAACCCAGCTGCCTGGCTGGAATAACTACCATCCTTCCCTGTGTGTGCACATCCCCCTCAGGGCAGGGGGCAGACCCTCACAGACAGGGAGGGCCAGTGCAATCGCCCATTGCCTCAGCACTGCTTTTGTAGGGTAGTGACCCCCCGGCCCACATGCTGACATTAGGCGTCTCTGACCATGGTGCTTCCCATGCTGGCACAGAAACTGGAGGCAGAAGGTTCACAAGCCCCTGAACAGACCATGGAAGGAGAATTCGCAATGCTACCTGTGCCTTTCCTGAGGACAGCTTGCTGAGGCATGGCAGTATTTGGTTATCCTCCTGCTAGTGCAAACCAGAGAGAAAATGGGTGCAGCACAGCACATTACAGACTTATCCATCCGCTCTTGTGGGCTATGATGATGGGCCAAATCCCAGAAAATATGCTGCTTCTCTATGCCTGAAAGAAGGATATCTACAAATTGAGTCTATTTTTCTCATTTAAAAGCCTGTGTCAGCAGCACTGCTTGTGGAACTCTATGCTGAAAAAATTGCAGCTGATGCTCCTTGAAGATGGCAGCAGTCCTGAGCCACCAATAACAACAGGGCTTGCACTGTCAGGGGGGCTTCAGCTTTGTGTATGGAGTGGGGCCAGCAGGTGACTGCTGGCTGGTGGGGTGTAAGGCACAGAGACCACCTGTGTGGACCAGCTTGTGTTTCCAGTAGATCAGAGCCAGCAATACCAACCTAATCTTCTCTGACCTTTCAGGTTTCATCTGTTTCAATGCATGAAGCAGTGCAGGAGTCTTTGGAGCTGTGACTGGCAGGCAAGGGGAAACAGCGTAGGCTACAGCTACATACCTTAGCAGGGTGCCTTGGAGCAAGAGTCGTGCTAAGTCCTGCTTCTCCTGTGCACTCCAGCCTGAAGGCTCCACCAGCCCATCAAGAGCTGCATGTGAGCTGACATGACATGGCAGTGCACCTCCATACATGCAAGGGGAACATGTGGAGACATAGCCATCAGTAGCAGGGAGCCAAGAGGGTCACTAGGGAAGAGATCTGTGATGTTATGTGACAGGTCAGATTCATTAGCCAAGTCCAGCCCTACAGCAAGGAGGGACCCATCCTCCCCAGGGACCCCATCACCTCACAAATCATTGCTCCTCAGCCTGCCCAGCCTATGCACATGGGCCCCCATTCTAAATGTGAGGTTGCAGTTGCTGGCCTTGGATTTAGACCTCTGCACATGCAAGGCTGTTTCTTGGACTCCAAGCTCTCCCCATCCTGCTGCCTGTGTCTTCCCTGTATCATGCCAGGATTGACCCAGGTCTTATTTTGGAAACAAAGAGTTAAGAATTTCAATCTTTATTTTACAAAAATAAACCAGTTTTTCCCTGATACTATGTGGCCCAACCTTCTCCTCCACCCCTGCTCCCCTTCTTCTTCCTGTAGCTCCAGCTGTTATGTGTCACATCCAGCCACTCTTCTGGAGGCTGTCAGTGCTGCACGTTCTTGTGAGTGTGCCCAAACAAGCACCAGAGGAGGGGGTTGGTGCCCTTTTGTGACTGCCTCCTCTTCCCCGGATCCAAGCTGGAAACTGTCCAAAGATGCTTTGTGGTGGCTCTGCCATTTCTGCACAGGGAGTAAGTCTTAGGCAAGTCACTCAGAGTAGACACATTAAGAAGTGTCCAATTCCTTGGAAAAGTGAGCCCCACAAAGTTACTTCTTGACATTAGTGGAGCTGGCAGGCTGCCGTCCTACTTCCAGCTCAGTGCTGGAAGCGTGGGGAGCTAATGTGGGGCTGGTGAAAGGAGTGTGTGGCATAAAGCACTTCTGGAGGTGGTGGAGGGGATGTCAGGACGGAGCACAGTGGTTCATGAGAGCTCAGCATCGAGGTGAAGTGCTTCATCTCCTCTGTCAGCTGCTTGATCTCCCGGCGCAGGGCAGCGTTCTGCCTCTCCAAGTCTTCGCTCTCCTGAGGAACACAAAACCACAGGGGCTTCCTCAGTGTGTGAGCTGCAGGGGTGAGCTAGGGACATGGGGGTTGCAGTCCTGCGCTTCTCTGCCCCACAGAATTTCCAAAACGACATATTTCTGGTAAATTCGTCACAGAGCCTCGCCTGGGCAAACCCTCCTCCCCCAGCTGGCCAGGCTGGGTGCAAGTGCGATGCCGGCGGCCCCAGACAGGCTCCCCAGTGCCGGCTTACGAGAAGTGACTGTGGCTTGCTCCCGCCCAGGCTTTCTCGCTCCCTCTCGTGCACACGCACATCTCCGGGTGCTTCCCGGGCAGCCCAGCCCCCGGGGGAGAGCGAGCTGAATAACCGCCGTCTTTAACCAGAAAACCACCTGTCACAGGAAACCTGTCATTGCCCTGGAAAGAAGAGACTCACTGCTTCCTGCTAGCAGCCGGGGAAAGCAGTGGCACGGTGGGGAGGAGGGGGAGACACTTGAGTCAGAAGAAAAGAGAAACTGAGGCCTCAGAAGAACTGAATTAATACTGTTATTAATGAGAATAACAACAAAGGGGTTAATAAAGATGCTCAGCCTCGTCTAAACGATACTGAGAGCATTGAAGGCTTTGCCACTTCACCTTCTGAAATTCAGCCAGCTCTAGGTTGGAGCATCGCAGGCACTAACTGACCATGGAGCCAGCAACCTGGGCAGGACCAGAGGAGGGAGGTAGGATACACCAGCAGGCTTTGCAAACTCAGCTGAGACAGCTAAAGCAGGACCAAGTACTTTGAGACCCTGGAAAGCTGCACCACCACCTTGGCAAAGTGCACATGTCATCCCCCGCTCGCCCCTCCGCCGCAACACTGACTTCTAATGGCACCTGCTCTCTGCACACAGGTGAAACACACCTACCAGTTACAGCTGCTGGCACTGCAGGAGCTCACACAGCAGCTCAAGGACATGACCAAATGCTTTGGAAATCATGACTGCTGTTGAACTCAGGAACTGATGGGAATCACCCAGGGGTTGGGAGCCCCAGCCTCCCCATGACTCATTCCTCTCAAAACACAAAGTACAAAACCCTGGGGCAGATGGAGCTACTGGCTCCTTTCATACCACCATAGCTCAAGCTGAGCCATGCTCTTCTGGGCAGAATCACATTAAAGAACCAAATTCCCCGATTAAGAATCGACCAAAGGCAAAGAGCACTCAGGGAATAAACCCAGGAGCAGCGGGGTTCACTACCCACCAGGAAATGGAAAAAAGCCTAGCAGAAATTCACCATCCTCTACCTGCTTCTCTGCACTTTTACATCTGCCTGTGAGGATCCAGGACTTAGCCCTGCTGCTCCCATCCCCATGGGAAGGCAAGGACTGTGTGCTATCAATGCCAGCTGAGCAACAGTAATTTCATATGCAAATGGTTTGTTATCTGCACTAAGAAAAGCAGTCCAATTCTTAGTGTGCAGCTAGGCGGGATTTTCCTGGGGAAGGAACAAAGGCCATATCTACCTCTAGGATTACCTTGGAGAGAGCATTGACCCCAAGGAAAGGGTGTTTCTTCACACCTCTCAGGCACCGTCACCCAGAGCCCCTGCTGCTGGCAGACATAATGCAACCAGCCTAGAGCCATGTCAGCTCTAGAATGCTCATCACTGACTGAGAAAAGAGTGAAATCTCTGTCTTAAACCCAGCTCAAATCATGGGTTGAGGTCACTATGTAAGGAGGAAGGTTCAGGACTAGATTCTCAAGAATTATTTCCAAAAATTTGGATATGGGGGAATATGAAGACCGCTAAGTCAAAGGATGGTTTTTTGAACATGAGCTCAACTACCACTTTTCAAAGGACAGCCAAGCTAGTGCAGGGATAAAGATAGTCTCTGTTCACTGCAGGTTGTGTGTTCTTCATCCTGCCTGCCAGTAGTCCAAAACACATGGGACTGCACTTATCAATGTGCAAAATTCAAAAGATCCCAGCCCCTGTGCTCTGACACTGACCACATACTCCTGCCCAAACACACACACACAGTTCTGAAAACCAGACATCTAATTCTTCACACCAAGAAGAGCTGCAAAGCTGCTCACAGTGCCACAGAAAAGCATCCTTGTAAGCTGTTGCATCTCTGCATAAGTGATGGCATGAATCACAAACCCAGGGAGATTCAGCCCAGACTGTGCTTTCAAAGAGCTTGTGAATGACTCAGTCAGAAGAGGCTGGAAAAGGAAATCAGTAATGAAAGACTGAGAGGTAAAGATGGATTCAAAACTAGGGGCAAACCTAAATGCTTCTGTGGCAGTCATCCTGGGCTGTGTGCTCTTGCTGCGAGTGCTAACTCCTACATCCTGCCCTGGCCTCAGTTCTCCTGTCCTGCCTCCACTGAGCATCTCCACTCAGAGTCCCAGGGGAAAAGCACATTGTGTCCTATGTGAGCCCTCCGTATTGGGGAAAAAGAAGAGTGGGAGTGCTCACCAAGTGCAGTGTGTCCGCCTTCTGGGTCTGCCTCAGGCGGCTCTTCTGGGCAGCGATACGATTCTTCTCCCTCCTTTGGACTTTTCTCATGTCATCAGAAGAGTCCTAGGGAAACAAGCCGTAGAAATAACTGGGGCATTCCCTTTCTTGCCCTTCTCTTGCAGGGCAGTAAGTGGGAAGGGAACACAGCAGATAACATGACTGAAGCACAGGACATGGGATACACACCCTCCATACCAGGATAAAGCCATAACCCAGGGGTGTGATGCTTTTGGCACCCTCATTGCCAGGAGGGGCACATCTGATACTGTTGGGCATCCCAGTACTCCTGGGAAATGACCACTCTCCCTTCACCAACAGCCAGGGCCGGGGAGATGGATTGATGGACCAGAGTAAGGACCTCCTTCTGGAAGAGACACAATTTGAATTCTTGTACAGAAAACCTTTCCCTTCCCTGTCTCTCTGCAGGGTAGTGGCAATGTGGACATTTCAGATCCTTGGATAAACCATTTGTTTCTGAAGATACAACCTGTGTTTTCCTCCTTTCACCCCTGTAGGTCCCTCCCATCTCCATCACCCTTCTCCCTCAGGCTTTATTTTTTGCGGACCCTCCCAAGGCAATGTGGCCCTTGCTTTGTTTCACTAGACAGACTCAGAGCTTTTGGTTTTAACCCAGATCTCATTTGTTTCAGCTCTCTGATCTTTGTGCTTGCTCTTTCCTGGATTCCCTTGGTAGCAACGCCGGCAATGCTGACTACAAAACTTCCTTGGGCAGGGGAGAACAGGTCTCCAGGCTCTAGGTCATGAGATTCACGAACCAGCCACTCTCTGCTGAGATCTGGTCCTTCTGCTGCTTTCTGGCAGTTGAAACTGTCAAACAGTCTCTTTCATCTTCTATTTTCATATTGCACTGCCCCTTTTGTGGACTCTTTAACATTCACACCACCACTTCTCCACAAGACTACAAAAGTCAGCCACAAAAAGTTATCTTCCCAGCCCATCAGTCTGTCCACATCCTCTCCCCCCTCCCCCCACCCAAGATTTTTTTTTCTTTGAACCTAACCGTTTTGTCCTTGCTTTCAAGACCCTGAAAATGTCTCAGATACAGCATCTCGCACATTCTTCATGAAGTCCAGTCCCTATCCTTTGGCAAATCCTGTGCTTTATCCCTTTCTCTACAAGGATGCCTCCTCATCCTTGGTTGCAAATCAAAAATCATCTGCCCTGGTCATTCCCAAGATTTCTGAGCAAAGTCTCAGGTACTTGCCATTTGTTGCCAGCCTTAGAGAAATGGCAAATGACAGATATAATAAAACTTAGCCAGAAAAGGCAGTGGAAACCCCTTGGATTTGTGTCAGTATCTGCCAGCAAAAGACCTGCATTAAAGTACGCCATGCAACAAACCAAAATCCCTCTGTCAAGCATTACTGAGATGAAAGATCTCTGAGGCTGAACAGAAAAGAAAGCAGACCCGAAGTGGCAGGGCTTTTCTGAGTCCCAAATGCTGTGCACAGGAGCAGGAAGCAGGCAGCCTGCCCCTGAGCTGCCCCAGTTCATGGCCAGGAGGTGCCTGCTCAGGCTCTTTGCCAAAGCACCAACTCTCACAATGAAGTTTCCTGCTTGCCTGGCGTGTGTTTCAGGATCAACCATGCCTGGGGTCCTGGCCCCCCAGTTGCCCCCGGCATAGCACCAGGTAACCAGGCCTTCTCTCTCCTCCTTTACCCACCTCAGTGGCTGGGGCTCCTGCCAGCGCCCTCAGCTGAGCCCTGGATCCCTCTTCCCACAGCCGTTCTTAGAAAGCTCTGCTATTTTGCGCTGTGAAAACACCGGCAATGGGTGCCACTCTACCTCCCACCCACCCATGGCCCACCCCAAAGAACTCTCCATCTGGGGAGACCTGGGGAAGGTCCCTGCTTTACCTGCTTGCTGGGAGGGGGAGACTGGCTGAAGCTGCTGGAATCACTGCTGTCGGAGCTGTGGGGCATGGCTCCTGTCTCTGGCTCCCAGGGTCTCTTCAGCTTCCTTTGTGCTCTTGGTGTGTCTGCCTTCTGTCTTGCTTCTCTGCCTCTCTCCTGCCCTCCTCTGTCACCCCTGAGGCGGCCCTTGGCTGCCCCGCTCTCACCTGTCCCAGAGGCACAGTGTCCTCCTGCCCAACACTCCCAACACTTTCGCTGCCTCTCCTCTGAGCCTCTGCACCTTCCCTTTAGGTCTCAGCCTCCTGTGGTTTCTCAGAACCTCGGGGATGTAAGCTGAAAGTCACGTGGCCGGAAACTTTAAGGCAAAGAAGAAAAGTTACAGAAGAAAAAAAAAATAATTAAAAAGAAGAAGAAAAAAAAGCACATCTGGGAAAAATGAACTTCAAAATAGCCTGAAAAACCCCCGAAAAACACCTTCAGGCAGTTGAAAAACAACAAGATGGGTTTTCTCTGAGACAAACAGCAGAGATGGAAAGGAAGAAAAGCCCCAGCTCTGGCTGTGAAACTTGGACCCTCAAAGGAGGGCAGTGCGGAGGAGGTGCTGCTGGGGGCCCCAGAAATTCCAGGAGCACTGCATGCCGTGCCAGGCCCGTGCAGGCAGGGAGTGAGTCCAGGCCCAGGCAGCCTCGGTCACCCCAGGCTAGCTGGGGAAATTTCCAGGCAGCCACTCACCTTCCCACAACCCACCCACCCCCTCCTGCCATCCCTGACACCATTGACGTGGGTCCCGGGGAGGGGACGGGTACCCTCAGCAGGTGCCACACAAATGCTGTTTGTGCAGATGGCTTGGATGGGTACAGTGAAGAACCAGTCCTATCTAAGAAGAAGGCTCAGGATCATAGAACATTTGGACTGGATTTGATAGGACTGGTATTTCCTATAAAGCAAAGCTATTTAGCACTTTAGAACATTCATCAGTGTGTCACCACTGGCCCATAAGGGCCATTAACCCGGGCAAACAAATTAACCTGTCCGTAAATGTAAGGATCTGTGGATCAGCCCATGCAGACAGCAGCAAGGAGAAGTTGCTTTGCATCCCTTTGTTTGTCCCCTGGGCTGTGCTCTGTGGGACTACTTCCATCCTTAGTACAAACCTCAGACTGAAGACGTGCAAGCAGCCCTTGGGACACCAGTGCTTCAGTGCTAGTGGCTCTGGAGGTGACAATGCAGGAGAAGGGAGTGTAAAACCAGGGACCATTTACTTCCTGATCTGCTCATGTTAGCAGATCCAGCAGGGTGAACCAGGGCCACGTGCCAACACAGGCTCTCTACCCACAGACAGGAGCACATATGTTTGGAGTGACTATGTTCTCGCTTGCGCCGTAAGGAGCACATATAGAAACAGGCATGAAACCATCCACAGTAACCCTCTCCTGTGGAAAGCAGCAATTCCCAGTTCCTCATTACTTGTTTTTGTTGCATATTGGTATTTTGTTTGAGTTTCTCCTGCCTAAAGGAGGAGTAGCTAGCAAGTCTCAGCAGCAGAGCATCAGCAAGGGCACCTGAGATGCAGTGGTCACTACAGCAAGAGTATTGGCAGCTTTGGGTTTGCAGCCATATTGCAGCACAGAAAGCACACATTTGGAACACGGTGCAGACTTGCATGGGCATTGCTGGCATTTCTTCCCATCCTCGCCAATACTCATAGAGCCAACACACGGACAAATGTGGGGCTGAAGAAGAACCGCTTGGGGCTGGCTGCAGTCTGGGTGGCTTAATGAAATTGCCTGGCTTAGCTCCAGTAGCAAAACTGCTCCATTTTGACCCATTTCCCTCTTTAGAAACATCCTGTGGCACTGGTGCTCTACCCTTGGCTCTACTATCTGAACATTTTACGGCCGTGACTGTATATTTTCTCCTGGTGAGCTGTAGAGAAATGTTAGGATCCACCACACTTTCTAACATGGCTGCAAGGGTTTGGTTGCTTGGCATGAACCACCCTGAGGGACCTGATCTCCTGGCAGTACAGCCCCCCTGTAGCAGGCAGGGCTCCTCTGGTGTGGCTGGCTCCAGGAATGGAGTAGCCAAAGGCATCATGAGACGAGGGGCATTGAGTTCAGGCCTCCCAAGGCACCAGATAGCAGCACAACTGTTGAAGGATCCATTCGCTTGCTGCATTGCTACACTTCCTCTGAACTCTGCAACCCAGAGTGGCACTTCCTTTCCAGGAAGCACAGTGCTGGATTCCCACTCTCCTGAGGAAACCACACTCCTCTGCTGGAGAGTGGGTCTCAGAGACTGCCTGGCCCACCCTGCTCTGCATGCTGCTGTTGCTTAGGGCAGGATGGAGGGAGCTTCTTCATCAGAGAAAAATATTCTTGTTCCATTATTGGGCAAATAAACTGAATTCCTTCCTTTTATATCTAGCAAGGCCAGTAACTGAAGGGAGACAATAGGGGAGGTGGTGGGTGTGTTGGCAGGAGGTGATGCACGGAAGCTGGGTGCCCTGGCAGGAGCTGGACATTCTGTGCAAAACTGTCCAGAATGTGTCTATGGCAAAGGCTATTCTTTGATCCACAAGAGGAAAATTTTGAGCTGCACCTTGGTTTCCCCAGAGCTGAGATTTTATTAACAATTGATGGAGACACCTCAGGAGAGAGCGACAGCAGGGGAGGCTTGGACACTTGGTCTTGCTGAGCGGGGCTAAGAGAGCATCCCTTTTCCTGACTTGCCCAAACACACTCCTTGCCCTCAAGCTGGCTATGATGCTAATGAATTCCTGTCACTTATGAGTGAATAAGTGTGCTGTGAAACAGTATCTCCTGGTGGGAAGATGGCAGAGCCTTCACAATGCTCCTCTGGGCTTGGCAGAACCCATGTTGTCTCCTCACAGGCAGTGCCCCATGCCATTCCTCTGTTCAGAGGTGCAATCCCCCAACCCAAAGCAGCAGAAGCCACCAATATGGCTCCACCAGCACGCAGCTGCTCACAGCTCTGTGGGAGCTGCCCTGGGCACCTGCTGCAGGCTGGGGAGCTGATTTCCTGCCGTCCCTCCCCAGGCTCTCCCCGGCTATGAGGAGGAGCATCAGGAGGCAGTCTCCTAATCTTAGTGCTTGACATAGGTGACTAAATATACATGAATAACATCCCCTGAGTTTCTCTCTGGGATCGTTTAGGTTCCTTGATCTTGATCACAATAGCAGTGAAATCACTGTCAGTGGCTTTGGATGAACTCGCAAGTGTTAGGTTGCTGCCGTACCAGCAGCTTGATGAAGAAGGAATAGTTCCAGAGAGTCTTAAAGGAAGTACGGGGCCATCTAGTCCTGCATTTCTCCCTTCTGAATAACAGCAGGCTTAAGGGAGTCCTGTTCTCCTGGGACAGAGTGGCTGCAGGGACTCTGGAGGCTGGGCTTAATGTGATCTCATCTGCTGAAGAAATGGTTTGAAAGCAGCAAGATGCAGTTCAGCAAGAACAAATGCAAATGTAAAGCAAAGTGAGATGTAGAGAGAAGATCTGGGGAATAACTGACCAGGGCAGTAGAATAGCAGGGAAAAATCCGGGGGTTGCAGAGCATTGAAAACCAAAGCTTTGCCAGCAGCACGGAGGTGCTGCAAAGGAGCTGGGTATGGCCTGGGGTGCTGGGACAAGGCAGGGGAGATCACTGCCCTGTACTGCCTATTCAGGGCCAGGACCCATTCAGAGTCCCAGATCCATAAGTAGAATAGTCCAGAAGAAAACAATACAAAGGAGAAATATTGCACTAAGAGATAGGAGTGAAGAAGTTGGGTCCATTTAGCCTAGAAAAGAGAAGTCTTGGGGGTGGGAAGTGGGTGGGGAGGAAGGAGCAATCTTTCATATGTTGTAATGGAAAGGTGGTCAGTTGGTTTCTGTGCAGCCAGAGCAGGGTAAGAAGCAAAAGGCTCCAACTGCAGCAGGAAAGGTGTAGATCTGAGGTTCAAAGCAAGATGAGCATAGGAATACCTTGGGATGTGCAGTTCAGGAAAATTTTCTGTTCAGGAAAGTTATTCAAGCCCTCCACATGAAGTGGCTGGGAACAAACCTCTATATGAGAGGGTAAAGGTTGAATTCTGCCTCTGTAGGATGGATTATGTTATAAGTTATGTTTCCAGGGTTTAGATAAGGAAAAAATAAAAATTTTTAAAAAATAAATTTAAAAAAAAAATGGGCTCCTCAGAGCCCAGAGAGTATATGGGCCATTTCTCAGCCTTAGCTGCAGCCAGCACCTTCACCTCCAAAGTCCATGTCCCCCTGTGTAACTAGCTTCCTCAGCACAGGTGGGTGCAGGAGTTTCCTTTCAAGCCCTCTTGCTTGCTGCAGGCTTATGACAGCAACATTCAGAACTGCATCTCACCCCATCTATCTCACTCATCTTGTTTGCACAACCATTCAGTGCATAGTGCTATTTAAAAATCAAGGCTAGAGCAGCTACCAACTTCAGCCTCCTGTAAACCACTGAGGTTGTTTCTGCTTCAGATGTAGCATTTTATGCAAATAATTTCTTACAATATTTGGACAACTGCAGCAATTTCCTTATCATTCCCCACATGAGTTTGAAGACCTTTGTGCAGAAATCAGTGCTGATAAGAGATATTAAGCAAATGTCTGTCTTGAACAAAGTCCCTGCTCTCTGTTAGATGCTTCTTCCATGTCCTGCTCTGTCAGGATGTATTGGTCCTGTCTGTGATGTGGGCAGCTTGCCTAGTCTCGGTCACCAGGGCTATTTCATCCTGGTGGAGTGGAGTGAGTGTGAGAGGGAGGTTGTGCCTCAAGCATAGTCCCACCAAATTCATCCCACCCAACAGAGAGCAAGCGCTCATCACACCAACACTTTCAGTCCTTACTGGATGCAACCTGACAGGAAACAGGTACTTTACACCCTGAATGTCTGATAAATGACAAGTACCGTAAATCAAGCACTCAAAAGTATGGAAATCCCAGAATTAACTCCCTTAAACACACTGTATTTACACCCTCATGCCAAGCAACATGCTGCGCTCTGTAACTCCATGACCCACTAAGGTTTCTTCCCTGCAATGGCTGTGTTACCTTCGCTGTTGTCCTGCAGTCAGAGCCCGCTCCAACATCCTGCTTTTCCATTTCTTCATGGATTCTTTCTAGTGCTCATTGCTTCAGTGCTGACTGAGTTCTTCAGGGTTATTAATTAATCTATCTTCTCAGCCACCTTTTCAGATTCAGGGTGGGGGGGTGGAGTTATCCCTATTTAACAGGTGCAAAAGAAGAGGCAAAGAGAGATTTAGGTCATAAGTACTCATCATTTTGTTTTGAACATGTTTTGAACCAAATAGGATCTAAATTTTTCAGTGGTTTTGGCCCTATATAACACTTAATTTAATCAAACCCCAGATCCTCATGTCTGTGACTGCAGCTGCAAACTTTTAGCACTTCTGTAAAGCAGCTCTGCCAAATGAGGAAGACGTGGCTGCTCCTGTGAAAGCTCTTGCTTATGTGGCTCACTGACTCACAGAGTAACTTCGAGGCAGGGGTAGACATAGACCCAGCTCTCCAGGGAGGCACCAACTGTCTACCAAGAGACCCTCCTTTCTTTCTGCAATCCAATTGCGTAGGAGTTTCTCACCCCGCTAAGAAAGGATGCAGCCTAGCTGATCAGTTCTTCGCTCCCTCCAGCCAAGGTCCAGCCTGGGTGCTGAAGAGGTGGCAATCCAGGGCAAAATGTAGGAAGTGACCATATACACAAGACAGTGGAAGCTGGGTTGTCCAGGTAAACCCATTTCTGGCAATTTCTAGGTATTTGGTACTTGGCTTTGCCAGTTCTAAGGTGGGGGGGAGGTGCTGGATGTCATTAGTAATGATTTCTTTGGTCCATATTTCAAAAGAAGGAAGCTATAGAAAGGAAATGCCAAATGTGTTAGCTTTCCAGATATAGACAACAAGCTCCAAGTAGCTGGGGTACCACTGACCCCACTGGAGGGGGAAAGCAAGCCTGGCTAGAGCTCTCAGCTGAAAGATTGGCAGGAGGTTGTCAGAGTCAGACTTCCAGCACATACTGGAGTTTCTGTGTCAAGACACAAATATAGTAGAGTTCACCCCAGGCTATTTTGAAGAGGTGAACCACATTCTCCTGTCCTGTACAAATAGACTGTTTGGGTAATTAGTTGAGCAACCTCTAATCTTCTCCTGGTAAGGACTTTGCAGTTCATGAGCAAGTATTCAGATGTGCACTTACAGGAGTCTCCAGGTTAGCAGATCCCAAACCCTGGTAGAGCATATCTATTTAAGGCAAAACTTTCTCTCACTGCTGCCTTCACAGGCCCTGTCTAGCTTCTGGGATCTGGTCAGAAATGGACCAGGTCACCCAGCCACACATGGGACACCGAAAAGGCTCAGCTGCCAGATGCCCCCCAGTCAACAGGGGTTTCTTTGCTTCCGCTGCCTGGGCTGAGCCCACCAGCTGAACTATCCAAGCGCATGGACGGGGTGTGCAAGGGTGCAGATGTTGTCTGACGGTTTGACTCATCTCGGTGGCAGTCTCGTTCGGTGATGACGGGGAAGGCCCAAAGAGGAAGGGCAGTGACCCGTTTAACCAGAAGTGCTGATCCACCCAGGGGTAGGCTCACTGGTGTTGGTAAGCGGCCATAGCGCCAGCTTCCTTCACGCTGTCCAGCATGTGTGTTTCAGGCTACCACAAGAGCAGGAGAGGTACATGTGGCTGTCCAGCCCTGCCACAGTGGCAGCAGAACCCAAGCCTGAGTGTCTGCTAGTGCTGCAGTGAATCCAACTGAAGCGACGAAACAGCAAAAATTGTGCTCCCCGGGGATGACCACAGCCTGATGGAGGATTTGATGTTTACTGGGCATTGGTTGCAGCCATGATGCATGGCGTGGGGGCGGACGCTGAATGTGTTACTTGTCTCTTAATTTAATGCATGACTTTGAGTATATTACGTTGCTGCTCCATGACGCTATTGAGAAGAAAATGTTCTTCCACACCACCCATCACCATAAAACATGTTCAAGACTCCTAAGGATTGAGTACAGCTTATTTAGGGCATGTTCTTACAGCCAGACTCCAAGACACCCACCTCAGCAGAAGATGGCTGCGAACAACACTCATGCCAGTACTGTGTTCCCACCCCAATGGGATCTGCTTCAATTTCGGATTACATGGATGTATACACTGGTTCTCCCTTCTGCCCACCCCATTTGATGGGAACAAGCTTCCAAAATACTCCAGCTCATGCAGCGTAGTTGGAGGAGGTGTTCAGCACAAGTAGCTGCACTGATGTGCGCACATGCAGTGAGCTTGTGCCCAGGCATGTTTGAGGCTTGTACAAGCAGTACTGGAGCACAGCATGTTGGAGGCAGCACGGGGGAGGACATGCAGCGTGGAGCAGACAAGCTGTGAAGAAGAGGACAAGGGAGCTGTGCAGAAGGTACAACTGGTGCCTATGCAAGTAGCGCTGATTGGCAGAGTTATCAAAACACACAAATGTGTTCAAGCCCCATCAGCCCAGATGCTGCACTGGCACACACTGGCGCACCCACAGCTCTCTCCTGTTGCCAGCTCTCTGGGAGACAAGCCATCCCAGAGCAGGCTGACAGCGGAGGCAGCAGCAGGGCTGAGCCCCTGTCCCACACCTGGTCCATCCCCTGGAGCCCCTGCCCAACTCAGGGCTCTTGAATGCCTTTGAGAGAAACACAAGGAGGGAGGGAGGCTCATGGTCCAACACCCAAACACAAGGGAGGACCCATTTAGTGCTGGCTATTTCAGAGGGCTTACGAATTCCCACAGGTTTCCTCAGAGCCAGCAGAGGGAGGGATGGAGGGAGGGAGGGAAGGATGGAGGGAGGGAGGGATGGAGGGAGAGGGACAGTTTCACATGACCATCAATCCTGTGCTTTCCATCCTCACATTTCAGCATCCTGGCATGAGAGAGGAGCTCTGTAACCAGCCTCCTGGGGATACCAGCACCAGTGCCCAGACACAGGTGACCTGCACCTCATCCCTGACAGTGCTTTGGAGGTGGGATGAGGGAGAAGTGCTATACTCTTAGCCATGCCAGTGCTGCTGCTGCAAGACCCTGATTTGAAAAGTCAGTCCTCCTGACGTAAATAATACTGCCAACATCAGCTTCAAAGAGAGGACAGAAAAAAGATGGAAACTCCTTCCCACCATTCTTTACCGAAACTCCAAAAATAATGTCCAAGAATCATGCCATCTTCTATCTTATTTAAGCCAAACTTTTTAACTTCAGTTTTGGGTATCCTTGTTTTTCATGTCAACACCTTGTGAGCCCTCTGAAACTGTTGGCCAACAGGGCATCTTGTCCACCTGCACAAACCAGTTTGCTGGCTCTGTGAGAAGTATGTCGGTTTACCAGTCTGAAATGAGTTGTCTTTCCATTTCTTTGAACATCTTGTGAGGGGGTGAGCAAAGGAACAGACTTATCTCTGAGCCAGGCATTGCTCTGCTCATCTCTATCACATGGCATTTCACTAGTTTCCACTCTAAACTAGTGGGACTTTTAATCCCCACATGGGGAAATTTTCCTGCAGCCCTAATTCAGATCAGCACCTATCTTTGGATATCTCCCAGTTTCAAAGTGGGGCAGACAAAACCTAACACAGCACCTCAGGGAAGCTTCCTCCCATGTATCATGGCATTACAGTTAGAAAGGATGGATTTTCATCCCATTCCTCATGCAGCCTTCCTCCTTTCCCCACTGCTGCACAGTGAGAGGGATCCACCAGGTAGTTCTATCCTGAATTTGGAGCACAGCCTTAAGCCCATTGACACACTCATCTAAACCACGTAGGTGCCAGCTGGCACTTAGGCATGCTCCAGAGCATGGCTGGGAGAAATGCTGAGGTGCTGCTACCCCAGCATACGAATCCAGCTGCCAAACAATGCCAGACCCTGTGGCTGCAGTGGATGGTTGCTGTCAGATGTAGAAATGTGCCCCAAAGTCCTGCCCAAATGAGGCTCCAGCTCACATGCAAGTGGCCAGGTAGGGTACATCGGCAGTTTGCATTGCTCTTAAAACTTGTGCACGTGATCCAGTGACCTGAGGTGTCCAATAGACAGCAGAACAGATGCCTGTATCTGCATCACAGACACAGAGAATGCCTTGTGCCTGCAGCCAAGGGATTTTGTTTGAACCAGTGAGTTTGGTTCTGCCAGTCTGTTACACTGGCAGCATGGGGGGCCATCATCCTGCCTGGTCACACAGCAGTGCCAGCATGCACCAGCACCTATCAGCTACTCATCTATTATCTGCTGGCTGAAGCTGGTGAGTGAATCAGGTCACTTTGCTTGTAGGGAAAGTCTGCACAGAAGAAAAGGGATGCCTCACTCAGCAAATGTCTGTGCAATGCAGTAGTGCCTCTGTCTGGCACCCAGAGAGCTTGCCTCTGTCAGAGAAGCCAGTAGCCCACATACTGAGAGGCACTTGCCAATACCCACACATTAGCTCTAGTGCAAACCCCCTTTTGCTAACTGGTCACCGCGTGTTCAGCATCACCCTGCGATGAGCTGTCAGTAGACATGTTATCCTCAATCAGAAACTATGTGTTAGCCTGCCTAGTGACTTCACTGGATTTGGGAGCCTACAGGCCTGCAGCACAGCCTTGCTGCCCACTTCTTCCTGACACCCCCATACCATTTCAGGACAAGCAGGTGTCCAGCAAATCCAACCAGTCCAGATGATGCTGCTGGAATTGGGGCTATGGCAAAGCAGAGGCAGGAACTGCAGTGTCAGGAGTCAGGACTTCCCCTGACAGTGCCACAGATGACAACTCAGCAAGTTCATTCTGCAGAAACTAGATAACATCAGCACAAGGTGGTGGTTACTGGCAAAGGATCCTGTTCCTGAAGCTTCATCTGAGACGTGACAGACAGCAATGAAACCTCGTTGTCAAACACTCCCAACCTCTGCTTTTGCTGAAACCTGTGCAAGCTTCTGGACACAGCTTCTTGCTGGTATTTCTTAGGAGCTCTAGGTTTGCAATCCTGGGAACCAAGGCTGGAAAAGTCCATCAGCTTGCTAGCACAGGGCCTTTTTGTCTAGCAGAGGTGGTGGCAGAAATGCTGACAGCAAGCTCACTGCCAGTGGGTCTGACTACACCTCTGACAGCACTTGCCCTTCCTGCCTGCATCACTCAGATGGGAGATGACCCCTGGCCACCCCACCAACTGCACAGTGTGTGGAGAATCATGCCCTTAATCAGAGACAGGTGACCCAGCCTGCTATGCCCTCAGGGCGGTTTCCAGAGCCCAGCAGGGACATGGTGCCTCCATGCAGGCCCAGGGCTTGTAGCCGCATCCCCCTGTCTCACCCCCATGCTTCAATCACCAGCAACCAGTGATCACAAATAAGCATAAAGTGCACAAAGGCATGGGGAACCAAGTGATACTTCCAGGCACAGGGAAGCACTAGTTAGTTTTTCTCATTTCTCTGCAAACATCTTGGCAACACAGTTTTCCCTGGCTCCAGTCCTGCACTGTCATAGGCCATGCTGGTGCCAGTACTGCTCAGCATAGTCTGGCATGCATGGTAATCAAAGCAGTTTTCACAACTCTTGGTAAATATCAAAGCTGGGGATTTTTGGGGCTTGTTTTACAGCAAGTTGAGTAGACGAACCAATAAGGACAAAGATAAATGAATACCTGTTGCCTTTGGCTCAAAATGAAACAAGAGAGGCAGGTCACTGGCAAAGGTTAATTAATACCACTTACCACAGTGTCACAGAGTCGCCCTTGGCCCCTGACAAGAAGGGCAGAAGAGGCAGTTTTTCAAATACAAAGTGAGAACAATACTGTAAAAAACTGCAAAGTAATGGCTTCCAAGCATCCCTTGCCCTTGATCAGCTGCAGGCCAAGGGAGGTGTTGGATGCCTTTGCTCCCAGGACAGCACACAGGGACTCTCACCTACAAGGGGATGGGGGCAGCAGGTGGGGAGAGGGTGAGAGGAAGAGAGCTAACATGAAGCTTTGGGAGCATGATGTGCTGCTCAAGCTCTTTGGGATGAGCTGATTGCAGGAGAGGGGTGAAAAGCTGGCAAGACCAGAGGCCCTTCTGGGGAAACTGAGTTCCTGCTGCCCATGGGCCCTGCCACTTCTCAGGGGTCCAGCAAGAAGGGAGTCAGGTGTGCAGTGTAGAGCACCCACATCAACCTGTTGTAGCTGGATCCTCAGCTCAACACACCTGCAGTGCTTCAGACCTGGTGCTTTGAGGCAAAGTGGCACCTACCTTTCTCTGGGAGAGAAGAGGTAAGAGTGGCTTTGCAGAGGAAACTGGGGTAGTATGTGAAGGATACCAGGGAGCTGTGACAAGCATCTAAGCAATGGAAAAGTGATAGGGCTCACCTACTTGGGATTCAGGAAAAATGTTGTACCGTGGCACCCTGGGGAGAGCTCTGGTCTGAACTAGGGAGTGTGGGAAGGAGCACAAGGGTTATGACCTGAATGTAGATCTCACAAAACAGGAAATGGACATGTGCTAGAGGGGGCTATTGGCAAGTCAGGAGTTCCTGCTGGTGATCCTGGTTGTTGAGGCACCTCAGGTATTTCAGAAGCAGAGGGACCTGCAGGTGAAATGGCCGGGAAACACCAATGTTGCTTATGGCTTATGTCTGACAAGTCTGAGTGGGCTTATGTCTGACAAGAACCATCTGACACCATGGGATGGCACCATGAACTATAGAATGACAGAAAGGTTTGGGTTGGATGAGATCTTTAAAGGTCATTTAGTTCCACCCCCCCGCTGTGGCCAGGGACACCCTCCTCCAGACCAAGTTGCTCAGAGCTCCATCCAGCCTGGCCATGAACACTTCCAGGCTGGGGCATCCACAACTCTGGGCAACCTGTTCCAGGGCCTTACCACCCTAATTTTAAGAAGTTCTTATATCAAATCCAAACCCTTTTCCAATTTAAAACTGTTGCCCCTTGTTCTGCCACAACAGGCCCTGGTAAAAAGCCCCTCTCCAGCTTTCTCATAGGCCTTTTAGGTACTGGAAATTCTCTTTAGGTACTGGAAAGTCTCTTTAGATACTGGAAGGTCTCCCCAGAGCCTCCTCTTCTCCAGGCTGAACAGCCCCAGCTTCCGCGGTTTTTCCCTCAAAGGAGAGGCGCTCCAGCCCTCTGCCCATTCCCGCGGGACTGCTCCGGGCCCGCTCTGACGGCTGCCCGCCGGGCCGGGGGCGGTCAGCACTCGGGGCGCTCTCCACGCCCCGGGGCACGCAGAGCGGGCGCTCCGGGACCCGCGCCCGGCCGTGTCCAAGCGGGAGCGGTGCCGGCCCCTCCCGCCTCGGTCCTGCCCGCCCCGGCCCCGCCTGCCCCGCTGCTCCCGCGGCCGCGCCGCGCCTCCTGCCGGCGGTCCCGGCTCCCACCGCCTCCTCCCGCCCGCCGGAGCGCACGGCCGGCCCTGCCCGCGCCCGGGGGAGCAGCGGGGCCGGGGGCAGCCTGAGGAGCGCAAGCGAGCGGGACACGGAGAGGCCACGAGAGCGGCCGGCACAGGGGCACAGGGAGAGGGAGAAGAGCCGGCCGCGCCGTGCCTGCCCGGTGCCCAGGCACTGAAGCATCCTGCCCGCCGACGGGCTCCTGCGTCCCTGTCTCCAGCCGCTTCGTGTGCAGGTTTGCGTGAGCACGAGCGAGCCTCCAGCTGGAGCAGCCAGCGAGCGAGACAAGAGCTGTGTGGCAGCAGCGGCTGCCGTCCTCCGGCCTCCTGCGCCCAGGGCCAGCAACTGCGGCTCTGCCTACAACCAACTACAGTCACCCACCAGAGGGATGCACGTGTGTGTGTGTGCGCGCGCGCACCCATCGGCAGGAGGGATGCAGCCCGACGACGGGCTGGACCTGGAACGTGGGGCTGGCAGCAGCCCAACACCTATCAGGCTGTCGGCTCCAGCAGCACCGTCAGCGCACGAGATCCCATCAGCTCCACCCGGTAGTGGCCCACAGCGCACCTGGAACAGGATGTGGTGGCGTGGAATGGCCAGGAGGTGCCTTCTGGCCCTTTGAGAAGTGTCTGTTGACCTTTCCAAGCAAATCCACATTACCAGCCCTCGCAGTACCTTCCAGGTAGGAGGACACTGCCACAGGTACAATCATTGCTATTCTGGTTTGGAAGCACGTTCTAGCATGCAGCAACATAGGCTGTGCCTGGCATGTGCCTGCTGCTCCTCCTCAGGCCCAGGAGATGCCACTATAAATGCACCAGCCTGCAAAGTGTTCAGCAGGACAGCCTCTCCCATGGCAAAACTTGCAACTCTGCTAAGGTGGGTGCTAGGTTTCGAGAGGACACATGCTACCAGACTCAGGAACATCAAGTAGCCTGTCTCCTACAGGAACCAGGAGGGATTTGCAGCCCCCAGGACTACACAGAGATGGAGCCTTTTCCACTCAATACTCACAGGCTGTGGCTTAAAGGGGAAGAGGCTCAAACCTTAACTTCAGTGGGTTATATCCTAACCAAGTCTCCTGAAAAGAAATGCCCTAGACTTCGAGTGGCAAACCCCTTGGTTTGCAGCAGAATGGCATGCAGCAGAAGGTTGTTTGGAGGACAGAATCATGGAACAGTTTGGGTTAGAAGGGACCTTAAAGATCATCTCATTCTAACCCCTGGGCATTGCCACGAGTCAGATAGCTCCTGCCCAAGCCTTGGCTGGAATAGCTAAGCATTAAACTGACGTAGATCCATCCCTCTTCAGCTGCTGCCTTTGCCACTGCTTCTAGCATGCTTGGTTTCAAAGGGCACTTTATATTTCTTGTCCAAGCCAGCTGTTTTCATAGCAGAAATTTTTACTACATTGTGGCTATTTGCCAGAGAAGGGCCATTGTCTGCCTCCACAGCACTGCCACTGCTCCTGGAAGGTGTGTGACAGCTGACAAGCTCTCCAGCTGAGCAAAAAGCACAAGATACCTGTGGCTGGATCTGATATTCCACAGGGAGCACCTGCTGACCACAAAAGAGGAAAGCGATACTTGCAGGAGTCTGAAAATTCATTACCATGTACACTTTGCAGAGGGAAATAAAGTCCTGAAGAGATAAGCAGGCCCAGCAAGTGCTCTGTGTCCTTTCAGCAGAGCTTGATAAGAGGTATCATATTTTTTCAAAGTGTGAAGATTGGCTCCTGAGGAATAGGTCACATCTGAGCCACCTACTCTAGGATCTGGGCAGAAGGAACAGCAGATGGACAGCTGCCCAGCTTCAAGGGCTGCACAGCAGGCAGTGGCAGCCATGCCAGACACTGTTTTTCTCCATCAGCTTTGTTTCAGGCCCTGCCCATGCTTATCCCTTTAGAGAACCTCAGCCAACAAGTTCTCCCAGGGCAAAAACCTTGTCTCTAACAGATCTAACATGCTTCACACTAAATAAGGCAGCTGGCAGCATTTTGTGAGGTCTCAAAGAAAGAAGCTACGGAATGAGAGGGGAAATCCAGGAAGAAAGTATGAAGAAGAGAAAGGACTAATGTCGGATATCCCCAGAGGTTAAAGATTAGAAAAGGAGGCTACAGAGAGAAACATGCACTAGAGAAGTAGTCACGCTTAAGGAAGACCTCCTCCTATGCTGTTGTCAAGCTCATCTTCTCAAACTGCTTCAGTGCTCCTGGCTGGAGTGTCCATCTGTACCACCTGCTGAAAGCTTCTTTTCACTTCCAGTTTGCATCAAAGTAGCCTCATCCACAATGGAAATGGGTTGGACACTGGGAGAAGACTGGGTGCACCGTTTCTCCCCTGAGAGCGCTCAGTGGTGCACACGTGAAGATGGGGTCTGCCCCAGTCCAGACCACTGCCTTCATACCTTTGAGTCAGGAACATAGCCATACTGTCAGGGCTTGGTTATTCATACGGGGATGCTGATTTTTCAGTTCTAGCACCTGCGGCACACCTGGCTGATTATCTTCTCAACCTCCACACCCCTGTGGTTCAGCACTGGCCAAAGCCCAAGGCAAGATTTTAGGAGCTTTCCCAGCATGTCAGTTAGGGGCAAGGCTAGGATCTGGCGGAGACCCAAAGAAACTATTCTACACCTCCATCCATAAAGGGATCATGACCACAAAGACATCGTGATAGCTCCCCCATCTCTTTCTTATCCCTGAAATGAGTTCAAATTGCTGTAATTGAGATTGAAACAAGAAGGACCAGGTAAGGATGAGATGGCCTTTCCAGCTGGCCAACCATGCCTGCCTGTCCTCCTTGGTGCAGCACTGAACTACTTCTTGCTTGACAACAGTAAGAGCTGCTTCCAAGGCTCCCAGCTTCTCTAGGATGAATTCTCCCAGTCCACGAGTACTAACTCAGACAATCACAAAAACCAGCTCTGGAACCTGCTCCACCATGCCACTCAGCCAGGAATGCACCCGCTACATTCAGCCCTGGCACAGTGCTGAGCTCTGCTCAGAGCCCACTGTGGCCTGACCCAAACAGAGCTACGGGAGGACGACATACGCAAACGTAACATTTACTGAGAGATACAGAACTGAATATTATGAAGGACATACATGGATGGAGAGGGTAGTGACACCACTGCAAAGGGCAGCTTGGACCCCCTTCCCAGCATGCCAGGAAAGGAGCTGGATGCTACCAGACAAGTGACAGAATGGAGATAACTGTGGCATATGTGTTTGTATCAAACAGACCATCATAACATACATTTCTATAAGATCACATCTAGTGATTATATAAATCCATATAGAGATTGCTGTATAAAAACTTTGTAAAAAATACTTTAAAAAAGTGTAAAAATGTGCATTCAAAAGCACGGCCGACACGGACAGCTGGGCTGTAAACATTATACTGAGTGTGCTTGTGGGGGGCGCCTGCGCCACCAAGCCCCGACAGGCCTGCCCACCAGACGGGGCTGCATCAAGTGTTTGTGGTTCTTGGGTTTGGGTTTCCTGCTGGAGCATGCTCCAGGAGCAGCAGCAGCCTCTGGGCAGGGTGCTGGTGGGCACCGTGCAGCTGCCACTCCTCTGCCTGCAGCCCCTGCTACCCACGGGGTGTGTGGTCCTTGCAGGACATGCTGTGGCAGCGTGAGTCCACAGGGCTGCGAGCAGGCTGGAGGACTGTGATGAGGTATCACAGGGAGGTTGCCCTCACTGGTGCCACTAGCCCTGCTCCCAGGTTTAGCCTCAGAGTACATGGTTGGCAGGTTCCTGATCTTCTCTGTCCCCATATTTGGTCCATAGTTCCCAAGGAAGCCCACTGGGTCCTCACTGCACCAGGTTTGGGTGCACAGTTCTTCATACAGTACATACATTAGAGACCCTGGAACACCCTGCGCCACTGTCTCCTCCTCCTGGCCCAGTGCCACCTTCACTTCTTCTCTAGCTGCTCCAGCAGCGGGTTGGCTTCGCTGTCGGGAGTCTTGATGCTGTCTGTCCGCACGATGCAGGTGGGACGGTGCCGGTTCAGCATCAGGATCAGCTGCTGCCGCTCCTGTTTCAGCTCTTCTATCTGGGCCTTCAGCTCAGCATTCATGAGCTCTAGACGCTCGGACTCCTAGCAGGACAGGAACACAACCACATGTGACTTTACTCCAGCAGGACAAGATACAAGGAGAAACAATTTGGCCATCAGGCCACCTCTGCTCAGTTCTGCCCCTCAGCCCCTGCAGCATGGGAACGGACTGAAGACCTGCCAAGGCACCAGGTCCCTCCAGGCAGTTCATCCCCAGCCCTGCTGCCTTGTGCCTAGCGCCACCACAGGGAAATACACAGTCACTGCCTGGGGCAGGTCTCTGTTGCACCACAGCAAAACCTCTGCCTGGAAGGTGCTTGTTCCCAAGCACCCTTCCCTGGTCTGGAAGGGTGCTTGGGAACAAACCTAAGTTTAGGTTTTCACCTCCCACATCTGCAAGGATCTACCCTTGTGAAATGACTTCTTGTCCCCAGCTGTCATTTGGCCATGTCTCACCACTCTTTGCATCAAACCAGCAAGGTGCTGTGATGGTTTTTCTGCCTTGGGGTCAGGGGTAAGTGGGCATCTGGCTCTGAATAGGAAAACCTTCAGGAATTCAGGCAAGGGGCCAGCCCCTCCTGTGCCACGCTTATATGGGTGCTCCTGCTCCAGCACTGAGGCAGCAACACTCATCCCTCCCTCACCATAAGCCCAGAGCCCACCTCCAGCCCTCTCCAGCCCTGGCACCACAGGTAAGCTCTGCCTTGGCATACACATGGCCACCACCTTCAGAGCCTCATGAAAAGTGGGGGCCTGCATTTTCCCAGAAAGGGGCACAGGAGCAAGGGGAAGCCGAGGGGCAGTTCAGGAGGCAATGTTGCCTACAGCTGCAGCACCTTTCTATGGAGGTCCCTGCTGCACCCTGGGACAGATTGGGGCACCCACCCGCTGCAGGAACTCCGTCCTCTCCTTCTTCTTGTTACGACATCGTGCTGCTGCTACTTTGTTTTTCTCCCTGCGCCTTTTCCTCCTCTCCTCTTCCTCATCCAGCTGCAATGAGACAGAGAAACCCAGGTCAGAGCCAGCAGGTAGGGGTTGGGGCAAGAGGAAGGGGTGAGCCCCTGGCAGCCCCACAGGTGGCAGGGCAAGATGGCAGCCACTCATGTCATTGGCCTCCAGTGACATGATCTAATCCTCACCAGGAACCAGGTGTGCTGCTGCTACAGCCTCTAACTCTTCTTCATGGGGACACAGAGAAGGAGACCAGTGCGGCATCCACAGCTGAGGGCCTGGCTGGCAGGGGACAGACAACCCTTCGCAGGGCTTCTCCCTGCCTGAGAAGGGGCAAAGGAGAACAGAGCCCCTTCCCACAAAGATGGTCACTGTTTGTCACACAGACATCTATAGGCACAGCTCTGTGAGCACAATCATTCAAAGCATCACACAAGCAGCCAAGGGTTAGAGGTAGAAAAACCTGAAAGATCCACCAGCTGGGCCTGGCTGTTCCCCCCATTCCAATGCCTGGGACTGTCTGCTGCACCTTCACTGCTGGCTGAGTCACAGGGCAACCATGGTAAACTGGGGACAGGCCCTGCACCCCCTGTAAAGAAGCAGGACACAGCAGTGCCTGCATTGTTCACCATGTGCTCTCTGACACAAACCACACAGGCCAGGCCAATAAGTCCTATGGGTCGGAAACCTGTAATCAAAGTATTTAGGTATATTTGCTACAAAGCCTGTGTAAATGGCCTAAATCAGCTCCTTCAAGAAAAATCTGAGTGCTGGAAAGCCCTGTGAAGTCAGCATCCAGGTTACACTTTGTAGCATGGATAGAGATGAAAAGGTTCCCAGTGCCTTCATCCACATTTGGCCTGGGACTCTAAAACTTGAGATGTCAGACTGAACTGCCTCACTTCCTATTGACTAATATCTGATGTCCTCCAGATCTACCCACGTGTAGGTACACCAATAGTTCTGCTGGTAATGAAAGCTGCAGGTGCCATCATCCACAGTAAACTGTGCACAGTGCTAACATTCACCAAGTCCAAAACCCACTAAGCAAAACATCTCAATGTGATGTGCCAGGACAGGATGAAACATGGACTCAACAAAGTTAAGGTGAGGGAGTACCTTAAGTAAGCTGCATATCTGGTACACAGCATGTGGCGTGCTTTAGAAGGCAATGTCCAAATTTTATAGCACTAACAGATTTTGTATCTTCTCTACCTTACTTCCCAAGCATTATACCAAAGTTGCTATTTTAGCTGGGGCTAAAATATTAAGCAAAGTCAGCACAAGCTATTCACAGACTTCCATAATGCCAGGCTGCCATCATTCCTTTGCCAAGGCAGTGTCATGGGGCACCATGTATCACACTTAGGAGAACTAGGATGGGAACTGCACTAATACCCCAAGTCCAGTCAGAAATGGATAGCTCACACTATAACCACATAACTCAGATGTGACAGGTGACAGCAGAAATTATCGGAAGGGCTCTAACTCCATGCTCTGCTGCCAGCTCTTAAAAAACTTCCTCCCAGAGTTTAAGAGGAGGTGGACATCAGGGTAGCCATGATCCCCCTCTGCACATTTAACAACCACTCATCTCCCCCTAAGACAGCCTCTTGGCCTTTTAGTTCAAGGATTATTGGGAGGGTGCAGAGAGGGAACATGTGCTCACAGCTGCAAAGCTCAATAAACACCCCCAAACTTTGCTAAAAAGTACATCTTGGGTTGTAACAGGAACTGGAAGACCAAACAACAACTGCACAAGCCCCGGGAACTGTCTGATGTATTTCCATGTCCCGTTGCTCCATTCAACAGGAATCACAGAATAAGTGACAGTCCCTGTCCCCTTCAGCTTTCCTCTACCCTGCAGAGGGCCCAGCTGTGAGGGGTGTGTCCTTAAGATGGAGTGCAGATGCTCAAGGAAATTGGCTCAGCACAGATAGCAGCCACTTGGACTCTTGGCTCTGCTTTTTGACTACAGCTCCTGTAACTTCATAGAACCATGAAGGTTTGGGTTGGGAGGGATCATAAAGATCACCTCATTCCAATTCCCCTGCCATGGGCAGGGACACCTTCCAGTAGAGCAGGTTGCTGAAAGCCCCACCCAGCCTGGTCTTGAACACTTCCAGCGGTAGGGAATCCACAACTTCTCAGGGCAGAGAAGCTCTCCTCTTCAAGAAAACAGGTTTCCCCATCTGCTTCTGCTTGGTTTCAATTCAGAAAGGTGACATGGCCCTGGTGCTGGGGGTTAGGACTCTACTCAGATGCACAAGGGCCAGTGATGGTATATCCCCAAATATTATGTCTAGCAGTTGATCTCCAGGGCATCCCTGTGGGAGGTGTGGGTGTGCCTCCTGAATTGCTTCAGTCAGCAGCCTCAGAGACCAAGGTGATCATCCACCTGAGAGGCAGGGCTCTGCCCTGGAGCAAGCACCCCGGGCGGGTTGCAGTGATGGAGGAGCCCGGCAGCACCTCTCTGCAGCTACCCTAAGAAGAGAGCAGCTTACCCAGTGAAGCTGTCCATCACCCAGGGGGAAGCCAGCACCCAGTACCCACTGGGGGGGGGTTGTGTGCACTCCCAGGCACAAACACCCCAACGCCAGGAGATGCTGGTGCCCCCAGCAGAGCAGAGAGAGAGCTGCCTGTGCCCAAGCTCACAGGGAGCAGCCTGCCCTCCCAGGCACCACAAAAAGTACATCATGCCAGTACCCAGTGCTCCTGGGCTCCAGCTCCCTGCAAGAGGAAAGCAGCTGCAGGCTGCATTGCAAAATTATGCGTGGGCAGCTTCTTGGCTACTCATGGGATAAGCAGCTACTGCTTCATCTCCCTCAGGCTTTTGCTGCAAAGCCTTGCCAAGGGCAGCTCCATTTGCTGTCTTCAACTCCTCAGATTCACAGGCCATGCAGGGGAGGAGCCAGCTACAGGGAAGGCAGTCATGCAAGGGCTGTCAGTGGATTTCCTCTTATCTTTCCTCCACATGGTGTCTCAAAAATTGGCTCAGAGGACACTCAGCACTTTCAGTACCTGCTGTGGGGCACAACTACCCTGTCCCTGTTAAGCAGATACCAGTGAGATCACATACCCATGCCCACAAAAATCAAAAGCAGCTGTTGCAGGGCCAGCTCAGAGGTGCCTGAGATGCCCCAGGAAAGGAGGTGGGCCCAGAAAAACAGCATAGCCACAGACTCCTTCTGTCTCCCCCAACCCATGAAGCAAGGTGGGCATGACAGCCCCATTTGCTGCAGAATACCCAGGCCAAGAGCTTGCAAGAGAATTTGGCTTCATGCCAATCCATGCAAATCTATGACTGCTTTGTCCATGGAGAGACTAAAGCCATTATCATCCCCCAGGCCCTTACAATGTCCTCCCACAGCATCCTAGCCCATCTCCTTCCATTGCAGAGTTGCCCAGCCCTTCCTCATGTGATCTCCAGTCTACACAAGCTGACTGGACACTCCCTTGGGCACAGAGCTCCTATGCAAGGTGATCAGATGGACTCCATCGTACCAGTTCTCCTTGCAGGAGTCCACATCAAGGGGCTAGGGGGAAAGAATGGGGACCCTCCCCATCGGCCTGGCTGATGCTCTTCTGCCAAAAGAGTTGGGCTAAATCAAGTGTCAGCACCATCTGGAGAGTGGGTTGCTCCCTGGAACTGCTACTTTACCCCCTTCAGCTCACAGCTCATCACAGGCAGCTTTTCACACCATCTAGCACCTCCTTGCTCCCGTCTCCAGAGAACACATATCACCCCATCCTCACATGGCATCATCCGAAGTAATGTCACATACAAGCAAATGCACTGTTCAGAAGGGTTGTTTATTGGACCTTCTGAGAGCACCCACCATCCTCACCAATGTGGGACCTCTGAACTGGTGGGTTCCCAGCTCCATCTGCAGGCAGTGGGAGGTGCAAACACTCACCACCTGTACAGCCAGAGTCAAAGAGTCAAAGACTGGACAACCAACACATGGGACAACCATGCAAGGAAAACACTGTGCGAGTGTCTCCCTAGTCCCTTCAGCCTGATTGTGATGTGCCAGCCTGCAGTACCAAGCAGAAATCACCCACCTTCCCCGTGCCAGGAGACGCAAGGTAAAGCAAGGGCCTACCCCAAGCAGGGGGGCAGATGACAGCCCCCAGCCAGCAGTGCCTGCAGCACAGGCTGAGTCACTGCTGCCACTTCGCACCACTTGCCCATGCACCTCATCCCCACTGGAGAGGCAACACCAGCGCCAGATGCACCAAGGCCCTGGCTGGCACAGGTGACAGTTTGTGCAACTCTTCCTTTGGGTACGTGCCCCAACCTAGGGACATGATGACTGCACCAGACCCCACTCCACAGGCAGAGTTTGAGTTCAGCTGGCTGCCAATGGTTGCATGGGACCAGTCAGGTCTGGGACAATGAGGCCACCACTGCCGGCCAGTGCTGCAGGGACAAAAATTCAGGCAATTGGAAGAGGCAGGTACGGGAGCAGCTACCAACACACATGCACATCAAACAGGCAGCATGACATGCTTATAAAACACACTGCTGGCCACCCTGGTAGGACAGAAAAGCACTGGCAAGAGGGAAACCCAGTCAGGTGCAGACAACAACCCTGCACGGTCATCTGCAGCCAGCAGCCTCCTCAAGACTCACCTCACTTTTCACAGGCTGGGGTCTCTTCCCAAGCTTCACCTCCAGGAAGTGGAGTGGCGAGATCATGGCCCCGATGTTGCGGATGTCGGCGCACTTCAGCTCCTCGGCAGTCAGGGCTGTGCCAGGCAGTCCTGTCAAGGGGCCGAGCCCAGGCAGTGCGCCAGCCGTCAGGGACGGGTCGGGGATCTGCCCTGGCATCATAGCAGGGGAAGCAGCTTCGTAGGCTGGAGGGAGAGTGAGACATCCCATTACAACCCAGCCTCATGGCACAGCACAAGACAAATTCATTCTATAGTCCCATCACCTAATGGAGTGAGAACCAGGGAAGGTAGACGTCCTTCCCCAGGGATGGCAAAGGCAGAGACTAACCAAACCTGAATGACGGAAACCAAAATATATGAATTCTGCTAGGAAAAATAGGCTACTAGGATATAGGTCAGGAAGGGAAGAGACCTAAGAGACAAAGTACCAGAAGAATGGGAGCTTGCTGCAATGACAATGACGATTCCATGGACTACTGGTTTTGGCACATCTGGTCAGGGCTGGGACATAGCACACAAAGACCACAGATAAAACTGCAAGAGAAAAATCTGCCACTGTACAAACATCTCCCATCACAGACATGAGGAACCAAAGGCTGGAGGGGAAAGGGAGCAAGGTGAAAAGACTTCTAGTGTCACAAAAGAAAAACAAAAAGTTGCAGTGTAAGTGAGAATAGGATCAGGACAAACTTTGGCATGTCACTTATGGGCAGAAGAAAGGGAGTTACCAAGAAACATGAAGAACAAGCAGCAAAGAGATAAAGAAATAAAACTACACCTAAAATGGGAAGCTCACAGAGCTGGAGCTGTTACATCAGTCCAAAAGCAATGGGAGCAGATGGTTATTGGCTGCAGCACAAGTGCATCCCTGCTGTGTAACTGGCCTGGGACACTTACAAGTCACCTATTTATAACATGGGGAATCAACTTCTGTCTACACAGCAACCATTTCCCACCCTTCCTCAACTCAACCACGTGTCCCAGTGTGTGTGCACTGCTCTCCTTGCTCTGCTCAGTCAGACCAGTCCCAGCACACTACAGGAGCCTCCACACATTCATCCCATCCTGCCCCAGTGCAGGAGGCACTGACACAGCAGGGATGAGGACTAGCAATGTCAGGAGAGATAAACAGGCTAAAGGAGCAAACCCAACCACTGTGCAGCCTCCTGAAATCACAAGGGCTAGTCACAAGGCAGGATTTAAGGAACAGTTGGGGAAACTCATGGAAGTTGTCATAGCACCAACTGCCAGAATGAGAAGGTGCATTAAATGAAGGATAACATGTACTTGCCCTGCTCTTTCCAAAGCATCCACTCTCAGCTGCTGAGAGACCAGGTTACAGGTGATGCAGGTCCAGGCAGTATAGTTGTGCTAATCAGACACACACACACACATTGCCAAGCCAGCAGTCATAGTTGCTCAGCACTTGCCATCCTGAGGTGACAAATTTATGTCAGTACCAGACTGAAAACTTGAATAAAGCTGCAATGTGAGATAGGACTGCTGGGTCACAAACAGTTGAGGTAGGGAGCAACTTCTGGAGATCACCTGGTCCAGCCCCCCTGCTCAAGTGGAGTCAGTGGGAGCAGGATGAACAGGGTTAACCAGACAAACAGAGAAGTTAAGGATTTCTTGGCATTGGCACATCTCTTTACTCAGGAGATTATATAACATATTTGTTAGTGTGAAGGAAGAGGGGATAAACAGCAGAAGGGAAGACAAGCATACATGTTAGTCAAGGGCAGAAAGGCTAATGCAAGCTCCACAGTTTTCAGCATGTCCTGTACAGACAGCAGGATTTGCAGCAGAGCTCATACAAGCTGCAATGAGTTGTGAGCTGTCATACAGTCTAACCTGCCACCAAAGAGGTCCAGGTGTCAGCATGAGATGTCCCTTGGCAGAACTGGCTCAGCTGTGACCAACGGGACTTGAGAAAGAGCATGGAAAGGCAAATGCAGCATGATAGACATCATGAAGTGGCAAGCAGGAATCCAGTCACCCTTTAGGAGATCAGAAAGGGGAGAGCAAGCCAGTGCTCAGCAGTGTCAGGAGCACTGCTGTGGGGGGAGGAAGCTGGGCCCAGGGACTGTGATCTGTACAAGGTCATTAAAGCATGAATAGAAGACAAGAAAGAGAGACAAGTAACTTCTGAAGTGAAATGATGCTACTTGATGAAGTGGACTCCTGCTCATTTGGTGACAGAAAAGAGAAAATACTTGGTAATGATACTTGACCTCAGAAAAAACTATAGGTCAACTCCTTGAGATTGCAAGGATGTCAACTGATCCAAAGTGTTCATTCTTCCACAGTGATCTCTAAACCAGACAGCTGTAATTCCACATCAGCAGTGGTTGCCTTGTACACTGTCTGGAGATGCCTGATGCAGCAGGGCTCTGAAGCTGCATGCTACCTCCCTCCCCCTTCCTTTCAGGCCTACACATGACTAAGATGCTTCACCTGTCCAGAAACCAGCACCATCATACCCCTAGGCTGCCCTCCAGACAGCAAAATGCAAGTTATTTGGGGACTGTGCCTGAATCCCTACCATGTTCCTCAGAGACTGCCCCTCTCCAGCAGGAAAGCACCAGGTTAGTGAGGTATCATGGCAAAGGAGAAGTGACCCCAGAGGCTCTTCCCAGGACACAGCTGTTGTGGCACTAAATTCAGTCTACCATTTTGGGATAGCTGCACACACTGCAAAGCTAGCCATTTCCCAGATGCTGCCACCAAGGCGACATGCTGTGGCACTGAGGAAGACACCTGCCAATAGCAACACATCCTGGGCCAGCTGCCCCTCACCAGCAATCCAATAGATGTCCATACCCAGTTTGAACAGCTTGAGTTCAGGTAAAAATTTAAAAAATAAACTAAAATGAATCATTTGAAGTCTCTAGCCTGCAAATACCACATGTGCCATGGCACAGACTGATTTGGGGCCTTGACTCACCCTTTCACAGGCTTCAGGCTGTGAACTGACTTGAGCCCACCACACTGGATAATGAAATTCATTATGGACTCGGGGGACCTAGTTTTAATTTATTCATAGAATATGCTGAGTTGGAAGGTACCCACCAGGATCATAGAGTCCAACTCCTGGCCCTGCACAGGACAATCCAAGAGTCACACCAAGTGCCCAAGAGCATTGTCCAAACACTTCTTGAACTCTGGCAGGCTCAGTGCTGTGACCACTTACCTGGGAAGCCTGTTCCAGTACCAAACCACCCACTGAGTGAAGAACCTTTTCCTAATATCTAACTTAAACCTCAGCTTCATGCCATTTCCTAGAGTCCTGTCACTGGTCACAAGAGTAAAGAGATCAGTGTCTGTCCCTCCGCTTCCCCTTGTGAGGAAGTTGTAGACTGTGATGGGATCTTCCATGTCTCCTCTTCTCCAGGCTGAACAAACCAACTGACCTCAGCTGCTCCTCATAAGACTTCCCCTCAAGGCCATTTACCATCCTTTTGGCTATCCTTTGGATGCTCTCTAATAGCCTAATGTCTTTTTTTTATGTTGCGGTGCTCAAAACTGCACACAGGACTCAAGGTGAGGCTGCACCACTGCAAAGCAGAGCAAGACTATCATCTCCTTTGATGGGCTTGCAATGCTGTGCTTAACTGTCATCACAACATGCAGCTGACAGCACCTAGGCTGGAGAGTCCAGGTCCTCAGCCAGAATGAAGCAGAGTCACTGCATTTTATGAAACAAAGAGCAAGGAGAAATCTGTTTTCCAGACTGTGGCACAACCCGGCCACTGAGTATCCTCTCCCCTGCACTCCTGAGCCAGAGGCAGCTCCCTGGGGAGAACTGGCTATTTCAGGAAACAGTTTTCTCTGGCACATCTTTTCCTTCTACATCTTTGATCTGGTAGCTTAATATGCCTTGAAATAGCCTCTGTACCAGTGTAACATATGGCACAGGTCAGAGTGAATGAGCTGGCCCAGTATTCAGTATGCTCTAAAAATGTATCCTGGATCCAGGGACTGCACTGCTGAAGCCCACATCACAGCTGCATCACTGTAGAATGAATCTAAAGCTGATCAAACTGAAAAGTGCCAGAAGTCACCTGGAAGAACATATACTCGCGCACTAAGATGAGCTGAGAACTAGGTGGAAAGGGGAAAAAGTGACTTCTAAAACAAGATCTTGCTCAGGGGTCAAGAAGCTCAGAAGCCCACTGAGAACTGCCATAAGACAAGTCCTTGGAGAGGAATGTAACACCATTCCCAGCAGGGCTATAACCACGGAAATAAGAAAGGAACAGAGACAGTTGTCATCCCTCTCTGCAAAGCAGGGGTGCAGTAACAGATCATCCCATCCAGTTCTTGATGGCCCTCAGCTCCAGGCACTGTCACTCCCTGCTGATTGGAGGGACTCTCTTGTTTTCACTCCTCTTCCTCATGTAAGCACAGCTTTCTTTTCATTCCAAGTCTCAGATACTTTCACATTTTTTTTCTGGTTAGTTCTAGAGGTAAGAAGTTATCCTTTGATCATGTAAAAAAACCCAGGCCATGGAATTCCATTTAATACTTCAGTCTTCTTCCTGAGGCCGTTACCCTGGCAGACAGGGACATGCCTACATATAGCTCCAGCATATTTCTACCACATTCACCTGGTAGGTCAGAAATAACTTTGAAGTTCAAGATCTGAGTTTAACCTTTAAATTCCAGTTTTTCAATACCTCATCTTGCTGGATGGGGTGAATACGGTTGGTGCCTTGCCAATTCCTAATTCCTTTCTAGATATTCCCTTTCAGTGTTTGTTATTTCTAAGGCACATGAACCAACTCACCTCTGTATTCCTTCACTTTCTAACACAGTGCTTTAGCTGGGATTCTTACTAGATTTTTTTCTTTTCAGAACTGATTAATAACACAGCCTTTTTTCCTCAGTGCCAGGCAGTCCTTCAATGTCTTCTTACATGAGCTTGGAAATGTCATGTCTCCAGCAAAACCCAGTTTTCTGGTGTCCTACAGCCGAACCAGACAATTCCTGCATTGTACCAGCTATGCTTTTTCACATAATGAAGCCAACAGCAGAACAGCAAGGGAAAAGAGAATGTGCAGTCTTACATATAACCCTGGGATCTGCATGACACCAGCTGCATAAGTTTACATTCACCGTAGCTATGCCTTCTGCTCCAATGATATTCATCAAGACGCTCGAGAGTGAACTAGGAGACAGAGAAACCTTTCTTACAACTTCAGTTTAATGATGAGCATCTTACCTCATTCAATGTTCTCTTCAGTAACTATCTTTGCAGCAAAAATCTGGTCAACACTTGATTTCATGGGTCAAAATTCAGTTTGTATATCCTTAGCCTGGACTCTACACTCCCTTTATTCTGGTTAAAATGCTGTAACACAAGACTTGACCTTTTGCTGAAATGTCTGTAAACCCTCCTAATTATTGCAGTAACTTTTGCATTCTTGCTTTGGCACTATTCTTCTTGTGGTCTCAGTCAACTCACTCATTTTATCAGCAGTCTCATCCCCGAAAAGCTGACCACAGTACAGCTTCCTTCATTCACCTTGGTTTTGCTGCATCTTTCCCACCAGTGTCAACTGTTTCTATGCTTTGTCCGCCAATTTTGTCCTTATGGTCAGCAGTCTGTGACACTGACTGACTTAATATTTCTTAAGAGCAGCACACATTACTTAGTTTTTCTCCTAATGCTGGAGTCTGCTATCTTCTGGAACCCACGACTTAAAGGGAAGAAGCTTTATGAAGTTGGTACTGTCTCATACAGTTGCTCAGCTTCCTCAGTGACACTGTCCCCACATGCCCTCCTATTCTTTCTCCTGCAGTTCTAATCTTCATATGCTTGGGTGCTTTTTTCTGGTTTTGGTTGTTTTTTGTTGTTGGGGGTTTTTTGTTTTGTTTTTGTGGGGTTTTTTTGTTGTTTTTGTTTGTTGTTTTTTTAATTTTTTCTTCCCGTACTGATCATACTGATTTTGTTGCTGCTGCTTTTTCAGGGAACTCTTTGTTTGGTTTTTGGTTAGGTTTTTTGTTTGTTTGTTTGTTTTTTAAGAAGCTGATGTTTGCACAGCAGTTACAGCATAAATCTAACATACGTAGGCATAATTCACAGAACCCAGTATCCCTGAGGACTTGTACTCTCGTTGCTAGCCTGTATTCACACCCCTCCTGTCACCTCCTCACTGTTATTCTTACCCACAGACTAAAACTGGCACAGGAATGCCTACCTGTGTTGAAATCCTACATTCATTTCCTTGTGCAGAGACTGCCTCAGTTCATATCCACTGTTCCCCCAGGACCATCCTATGCATCCTCGCTTATCCAGAGGTGCTGTTTGTTTCTTTACAAACCCAGTGCAGGTGCTACTGTTGCATCAACGGCATCATCCTGTAGAGAAGGTTATGACATCCCAAAGCAGGCTCTGACAGTCACATTTCAATTTAAACTGCCAATACTGCATTATCTCTGATGTCAGCTTCCTTGGCAAGACTTGAGGGCAAACTTATTTTCAAATTTGCTGTTTACAGTATAACCACAGTTTCTTACAACATAAGCTATTTTACATGTGCTGACATCTGCAGTGGTTGATCCAAGTACCCTTCTGATGCTCAGAGAACCAGTCTAGCACCTAATATTGCCAGCCAACAGATTGTAATATACCAGCATGTTTCTCTTTTCCCCATGTTAAGCACTGCACTAAGGCATAGTCTGTCCTACCAGCCCTTCTCCGTGCTGCCTGCAGAACCAAGGTCATGCTTGCCTGCTATTCTTTCACTCCAGGCTCAACCTGGGTGCCTGCTATTACTTGTCAGCTGTCACACAGAGCACTGCCAAAGTCTGCAAGCCACCATACAAGCAATCGTTGATCTCTTCATCAGTGTGTTAGCGCCTAATATACTATCACCATTTGCATGTACCATCTTGGAGCATTTAAGCCACAACTGGCCTTTCACATGCTCCTGACCAGTAGGCAATAACAATTCTGCTGTGGAGATCAGAAGCAGTGCTACCATCCATGAGAAGCAACTTCTGGTTCCTTGGATTCTACTACAGCTTTATGGCCGTTTTTAAACTTTTTTTTTTAGCTCTTGGCTATCAAATTAACTCAGCCTGTGTGTCATACATTGCATCTTTCTAATTCCTCCTGTTGGCAGAAGGGTGATTTATATGAAAGCCCTTTCCTGACATACCCAACTTCTCATGGCCCAACAATGTAACTTCCTAAACAAAGACAGTTGGATACAACTCCTTCTCTAAATCACTGAGCCACTTGCTTTTTTCTATCTGGACTCTTGTGTCTGAGGAGACTGCAGGGTGTTGAGTGTCACTATAGCCTACAGACCTTCTTCCATCTCAAGGTTCAGCTCCCAGTAAGCACCAGGTTAAGCACAACCAAGTTGAAGGAAGAAAGACTCCATACTCCCAGTGCCACAAGTACCTTGCCACACAATTACAGCTGTCCTCTGTTGTCCAAAACGTGATTCTTTCCCATTCCCACACAACTGCTATCTGCTCTAGATGCATCTAGTTTTGAGTAGCACCTTACAGCAGGTCATCTCTTCTGTCTAGCCTTTTCTGTACTGCACTGTTAAAAGCAGTAACTTTGAAGTGCCAATGCTGAGGGGCACATTGCTCAATGTCAAAGTTATTTGCCAATCATCAGAACACAGCAGCAGACAAGCCCTTTGGGGGTAGCCAGTCTTTTTAGATACCCATGCAGTAGTGCTGGTAAACATGAAGTTTACCAGCAGCCACTGTGTATTCATTCATTTGCTGAACCAGTGGATGCCAAAGAACCCACCACCTGTAGCATACGGAAGAGCTGTAGTGACGCCTGCTGGGGTAAAAATGCGTGCTCTCTCTTTACCAAGGACCTGACATTACTGAGTGTTTAATGCCATTAGGAAAATTGCCCTTTATTTAAAGGCACGATCATTGCACAGCCTACCAAGTGGACTAAGGTTGAGCACACCATCTCAGTATGCCAGACACTGCAGTTCCCTCACTACCTCCACACTCTACCTCCATCCCAAGAGGGAGAGACAGCTCCTACAATCCATGTTCTGGATTTGCAGGGCCAAAGATGCATCTGTGCCCTTCCCACAGACACTTCTGGCTGCCGCTCTTGCTGTTCCCTTCCTCCCACAGGCAACCTCATGTGCTGGGAGAAGAGTTGCAGTGTTTGTGAACACCTGTTCATATAACGTCCCACCCCCCAGTTCACAGAGTGGGATGGGGGGCCACAGTGCTAAAGATAGAAAGGTGCTGTGAAGAACTGTACCTCAGGAGATGGAATTCTAAACCCATTTCATGAGCAGGAACATTCTGGCTCAGTCCTGCACATCTAGCTGGCAGGAGGAACGTCCCAGTCATTCACAGACAGAAAGCTATGAAAAGCTTTCTAAAAACAGGAATGCAGAGAGCCTTGCTGCCCTTCCTCCTCTATTAGGGAAGCTCTCAGCTCCCTACACTCTGCACATGGGGCAGCCCAGAGCAGACAGCCTCTCTTTGGCAGAAGTGCTGTTTTGCAGCCCCCATCCAACTGAGTACCACCATTAGGACCCCACACCTGCCTGTCTGATGCTTTGCCTTCGTACCCTTTTTTATGAGGAAGGGGGATGGTGGTTCTCTAGTCCTCAGCTTTAGAAATAACCCTCCTTCGCCATTAGCAAAGCAGTCAGCTCACAGTCCTTCTTTCTCCCTTAGCCTTTTCTTCCATATCTTCACAGGATAGTAAAAAGCTCTAGTTTTGCTGCTCCAACCACTGCAATGCAGTGATTGACTTGCAAGCAACCTGTGACAGCAGGGTTGTGTACAGCACCTACCATAGCAAGGCTCCTCTACTGCAATTACTGAAAAAAAATTGCCATTGATTATCACCTTATCTCAATCAATTGAGATTGCAATTAATTATTTGGGGTTGCACCACCATAGGATGGCAGTATGGAGCGGAAAGGTAAAAGCTATCATATTTCTCCCTGAAACAGGTCAAAGATTTGAGGAGGAAGGAATATCTTGGTCTGAGAAAGGCTGCAGCTCAGACCTTGAGGTTAGCAATTGACTTGTTGAAATTCCCCAGGACCTCCCGTAACCACATGTGGTCAGGGCTAGAATCTGCTTCAAGAAGTCAACCCTATTCCAGCACAAAGCTCTGTCTCCAGGGGACAAGGATGGCATCAGAGATGAAAGACCACCCTCTACAAACTCTTTAAAATTATGCCCTGAATGCCAGGGTCATCCACAAAGACCTCTAATCCATATAAAGACCAGCTCTGGCTAGTTTGCAACAGCCCTGCTCAGCTGAGAGGCCCATATGGACCTTCAGCTCCCTGACTGCAGCTTAAAATAGCCAGTGATGTTTGGAGTGATACTTCGGACAATCCAATCAACTGAAAAACACAACCAAAACCAGATGGCATCAGGTTTGCTGTGCCCCTCCTTGCTGCACTGGTACTGCAGGACACACGTGTGCTGGCAAGGAGTCTCTGCTACTCACCATGGCTCTGCCTCCTTTGCTCTTGGGGCCAGGCCCACCACAAAAAGCCCACTGCAGTGAAAAGAGCCTCTTAACAGCTTCACACTCAAGACACTGCATGCTGCCAAGTACCTGGCCCAGGCAATGCAGCTGAAGTAGCAAACACTAGCACAGGCAAGGAGGCCACAGAGCAGATGCTCAGCACTGCCTGCGCTTGAACAGCCTAGCTGGAGGAGAGGGCAGGAGGAGACAAGAGGTGTGAGGGAGTATTTACTCTTCCTTGGCAAGGAACAGAACACAAAGACCTTTGCATCCTGTAAGGAGAGAAACGCTCAACTGTGAAGATGGGGGAAAAGCATCCATAGGTGTCTCAGCGAAGAGACAGAGGCAGCAACCTGCACACTAACTCAGCAGATTTTGGTAATCCCCCAGACCCCAGGAACAACCAATTGCTGCATGACACAGGGATGGTATGGATAGCAGCTCCTGCACCCACACACTCAGCCCCCAGATGGGTAGGTTTTTGCTTTTTTAAATCACTAGGAGTCATACTAAGAATCTGAACTCCCAAGACTGGCATTCCCAGATGCCCCCACAAAAGCATTCACCAACAAATTCCCAGTGCAGACTCTGGCAAGAGCCTCCAGATAAAGTTTTTCATGCAAATTTTCCCAAAACTAGCTAAAAAATCCTGGTCTGAGCTGCAGAAGCATTTGTTTCTGCTGAGCTCTCGGAGTCCAAACACACACACACTCACAGTTTGGCAGTGGTTGTGTTCCAGGGCTGGTAATGCAAGCCATGGAGCAGGCTGCCAAGACAAGCAAGAGAACGAGCCAGGCCCCGTTTCATTGGCCACCATACGCTGCATATGGCCCTGGAACCAGCCAGCAGAGTGTTCTCACCCTCCTTGAAGGCATAGGAGACCCTGTGTTTTCAAATACACCTCCACAGGGCCTTCATTAAAGGAAAATGGAAATATAATGTGGCTCTTGCTCCCTTGGTATTTCTCCCTTTCCCCCAATTTGCTCTCAAACCTATTTCCCTTCCACGGAAAAAGAAAAGTGCCTCCTGGAGCAGACCGTGCAAAAGAATGCAACTTCCATTCAACTCCATGCCTGACTGCTAAAGCGGACTTGGGACCGCGCGGTGGGGGCACCTCTAGGGCCCCTTTCCTTCCCGGGGCCCCGCGGGCTGGGGGCACGGCTCAGCGACAACCCGCCCCTCCGGCACGGACCAGCGGCCGCGGGGAGTCCGCGCCCCTCACCTGCGCGCCCCGCCGGCAGGTGAAGCGGAGGCGAGGCGGGCGCCCGACAGCGGGGGGAGGCCGCCCCGCAGCTGATCAGTGCGGGGGCAGCAGCGCTGCTCTGAGCCGCCCATGCGGCTGTGCCCACCGCCGCGGAGAGTCTCCGCGCATTGCCGCGGTGCGCCCGACCGCCCGGAGGGCAGAATCCTGCCCGCTGCCGCGAGATACCGGGATGCTCCTGCGGGTGCCCTCCGCCACAGCCCCCGCCGCTGTCCGCCGCCCCCGCGGAGCCCCGCGCCGCCGCCCGCCCCCTGCCGCAATCCCGGCCCGCCCGGCGAGCCCCCCGGCCGCGCTCACACCCACCGTGCAGGGGGACCGGGCTGCCGGGGTGCCCGCGGGGCCCGGCCGCAGGGGCC
>JAWWES010000168.1:39872026-40147770 GCA_035583135.1 Lophotriccus pileatus | reverse complement strand
ATCTAGTAATCACAGTGGGGTTGGATCAAGGGTTGGACTTGGTGATCTCGGAGGTCTCTTCCAACCCAGTTAATTCTATGATTCTATGATTCTGTGATTCTGAAGGATCTCTTCGCCTGCAGTAACCTCTTATGCCTTGTGTCCAAGATGGGTTGGGCATGGGGAGAGGGGGGGATTCATTGCCTTACTCTGAATATTGCCATTTGTGTTATTAAAAAAAGAACTAATGAGAAAGCTCTCCTCGATATTTATCCAAAACTCTTTCTCTCCACAATGCCCTCTATCCTCCTTCCCCATTTAATTTCTCCACTATCTTTTCCTTACCCTGCTCTCCTGCACACTTTGCTTTCTCACTTTCCTGGCTTTCTTCATCCCTCCCCTTGTACTCCCTCCCTCTTTCACTGCCTCCCTTCTTCCCTCCCTCTCCTTGGCTCAGTATTCAAAATCCCTGCCCATAGCGACGAAAGGAAAAACAACAACACAACACTCCAGCCTGAGGAGGCCAGAACACGGGATTCCTTCCGAGAAAACTCAGAAACCAGGGAAAGGAGGGAAAGCAAACAGTGAGACCAGGAAGAAGGCTGAAGAAAGCAGGGATATTTCAAGGGGGAGGGATGAGCTGGTATCTCAGGGAAACTTGGTGGGGATTAAGACAAACACAACGACACAGTCATAGGTCCAACCCAAACACAGCAGAGAAAGTTCTGCTTTCTGGGGGAAGCAGCTGGGTCAGGAAGCCCAGCTCACACAGAAAGAGCCCCAGAGCACAGCTATGCTAAGGACAGAGATAATTGGACAGATGGGAGGAAAGAGAAAGAAGTGACTTGCTCTAGGGAGTGGATGGGCCAATGCCCTGGGCCACAAGCAGGAGAAATCCCTGCAGTGGAGGAAGAAGGGCTGAATTCCCCAGGAATGCTGGGGAATTCTTCCTACCAAAGGGAGACTGTGCACCCGGGGCTGAAGGGTTAATACCCCACAGGAGGGCCCCGGGGAATCCACTGTAAATAGGTGTGGTTTTCTCTGAAACTCCAAGAGGCATTTTCTTTCTGTACCAGTCTGGACAGGTGAGAAATCGGAAGAAGTTGGAGCCTGTGCTTCCCACTAGCACAAAGCAGGGCTGTTAGTACAGGTCTCACTGTTTGTTTGCACACTCCAGCCTGGCTCCTTAACTCCGTAGTACCGGGTGCCAGGAATCTCTGGCAGTCAGCATGGTGGTCCCCTGGGTACAAGCACCTGCCTGTTAATGGAAAGCCACAGATTAATGGAGCAGCACAAGAAGCCTTAGTCAGTTACTCATTGCAGAAAGGATAATTCAGTGATAAGCAAAACAGCCAGATACAGCATGTGCAGGAACAGCAACTCTCTCCCTTTCTCCTCCTCTCATACTTCATGGGCCTGCACCCCCTACCCCAGCACTGCACTTGGCCCTCCTTCCTTGCCTCATCACTCACAATTGCCCTCCCCATGCCACATCTCCACACTGAACTAGAGAAATTTTGTTTCTTTCCACAATCCAACCCCCCCTTGCCCTGGCTCAGCAGCCTGCCTGCTACTAGGCAAGAATCAGTTTTTCATTTGTAATGCAGACCATTTGAACCTTGAGGATAATTTTCTCTTCTTCAAATGAATATTAAACATAGCTGGCTCCCAGAAAGGTAGAACAAGAAGAGACACTGGATCACTAAATCCAGACACAAGCTTTAACACCATTACTTATATAGTCTCCTTCACAAACTAACCGGGCTAAATCTTGAAAACAATTGGAATTTTGCTCTCTGTGTTCCCACTAGAAAGCTGTTCAAGGATCCTAGTGCTTTGAAAGAAGAAATATTCTGTTAATCTCCAGCCTAAATTTGCTCAGGCAAGGAAAGACAGCACTCATGCAGCAAAGTGCTGAGTAGGACATAAGCCTCAGAACAGAATTCAAACAACTCCAGTTGAATCACAAAGAATAACACTGAGGAATGAAAGCAGAACTGTTTGCAAAGCAATTAATCTCAGTCTTGGAAGTGCTGATTCCCCCAGCCATTTCAGATCTCGAAGGCTCCTCAGCCCTAAAGAGTCCCCATACCTCTTCCATTCCCCAAGTGCAGATTAGAGCCATGACACAAGTGTGTCTCTGGACCAACAGCTCTTTTGAAAACTGTTTCCAACCAAAGCTATTTGCATGAAGACCTAGCCCCCCCGCAGTTCCCCCAATCCTACCTAGCACAGCTGCTGCCCAACTGCAGCTGAGCTTCAGCCCAGGAGAGCTGCAGGAAAGGAGAATGCTGGTGTCTACTGAGAGTACAAGGTGTATATTGTCCAAAGTTCAACATATAAAACAGTAAAATGATGTTATAGAGGGTTGAAAGCTTGAGGATAGATACTATAAAGCCCTGGGAAACAGAAGCTGCAGGTACTGAACCTTCCTTTTGTCCACCATCCCTAGACACCACTGCAGTCAGCAAGAAGTAGTTTATTTTTGGCTTTTGGTCAAGTTCCATTTTCAAGAAGCCAAAATAGCGATGTTAGACCCAAAGGCATGTCACATTCCAGCAGAAACATGGCTCCCCAGCTTACATGGGTAGATGCACCCAGGCCACAGATACTTGTACTGAATCATAGATTCCTGTCATCCAGCTGTGGATGAGGATAATGGGAAATACAACAGAAGAGACGGGGTAACCATCTGCTCCTCTCGCTTGATTGTGCTGTGAAACTCTTGGCTCTGTTTGGGATAAACCAGCACTTATTTCCAAGGCAACAAATTGCAGTATCATAAACAACAGAGGACCGCGAGATGCCTGCAGGTTGGAAGCTGAGAGAAAGAATGTCCTTTGTGGAGGCATAGGTGGACAAAGCAAAGATGAGGCAGGACTCTCAGCTCTTGTGCAGGGTGCTGGTTTTGCCAATGTCACCATAAGACCTCTTCCCTGCTCCTCCCAAGGACAAGGCACCCTCGTGGTAGGGTCTCGCCACCCTTGACCACATAGTACAGCTGGATGTTGTCCCAGCCACAGAGGGGCTAACTTGCCTTCCAGTCTTGTGGGTATTTATCTACAACATGACTGAAGGAACAGCCATAAAAACCGTAGGTGTAGAGGGGCCTTTTTTTACCCAGCGTCTAGAGCTACAGGCAGTTGTGGCCAAGTCACAGCAGAGGCATTGCTGGGATAAAACCCACGTATTCTGCTGCACCTTCATGTGACAAATGCTCAGACCTAAGCAGGGGATCATAAAGCTGGCTCTGATGGCCTGACACAAAGAGGCAATTATAGGCTAAGGCCCAGAGAGGCACAAGGTAAACATAAGAGGAACACATTTATATTGGCATGACTTGCTGTAGGATTGTCCTCTCTGCCATGTAGTGACCCTTCTGGACCTGGGGGAGACTGAGGTGGATAAAAGCTGGAAGAATAAAACTGCAGCAGAAAGAGAAGCCTTCCCTAGGGGAGTAATGAGGCTGAGCAGGAGGAACAGGAGTGATAGGCATAAGTGACACTGATTTAGGTAAGGCACTCAGTGCTAAAGAGATAATGCCCTGCAGAAAAGCACAATCAGTTCAGGAAAAAAGAGATCAAAAGGAGGAGAGCTGAGCTATTTACTGAGGATGAAGTATGTTCTCTGTGGGGCAGATGGACCAGGTAACACATTTAAGTTCTAATCATGGGGCTAAATGTGGGGTGCAATGAAGAGAGAGGAAGCTAGTGAGTGAAGAGAGAGAAGCCAAACCAAGAAGAGGAAATAGGAGGGAGACTGCAGCAATAGATGGCAGAAGCTGTAATCACAGGAGATATGAGCTGCAGGGATTATGACAGCTTAGACCAGCTGTCAAAATGCAGACTTAGGATCCGAAAGATGTAAGTTGGTCTCTGTACATGCAGCTGCAGAATGGGGGTGCCTTAAATGGCAGGGAGCTTGATGACTGGTATGCATCTCTCCCACTGTATCATTGCTGCAGTTCCTGAGAAGCTCACCCCATGTCCTCCCAGCAGTCCTGGAATTCTCAATCCTCACACACAGCGCAGGCACTCTCATGATGGGGCCAGGTGAGTTCTGCTCCTACATAGTAGAGAGCAAACCACAGAGCTGAGGAAAGTCACTCTGAACAGAGGGCAGGAGGAGCATGAACAGCGGGTTGGAGCAGCTGCCCTGGCAGGGTTCTGAAGAGCTGTAGGTAAGAAGAGGTCCATGGGTATGAATGGACATGGGAAGAATCCCAAGAAGTGACAGAATGAAATGGAGAAGGGTAAGGGATAGAGGGGCCACAGCTGACCTGCTGAGGTTACAAAAGCCAACAAGAAACCCTAGAAACTGGAGGATGAGAGAGGGAATTGCAGGGGTTGCAACTACCCACAGAGAAGGGAAGACGGCCAGGGAGAAGATGTCCTTGCTCACAGGCAACTTTACTGAAGAGTCCTCCAAAAAATCATTAGTAGCAGAGTCTCAGAGTAAGAACAGTTAATGGGTTGGAGGAAAGATCCAAGGCAGAATTGGGACGGCACAACCAAAAGATCCCATTGTGCAAGTTCTCAGTGTGGCGAACTACAACCCCTTGATGAGTCTGAGAGTGGAACAAGGGGCAGAGGAGAGAAGAAGAATGCTGTCCCTTGAGACACTTCGGCGATCCGCGTGCTCTGGAGTTAACGGGCTGCCAGCAGGGACTGCGTGAGCCAGCACTACTGTACAAGCTGGACTGAACTTTCCAGGAACCACGGAAAACCACAAACCGTCTTCATGACATGGTCAGAACATGTGGAGTAGAAAAATGGCTTGGCTCATTACAATTGATAGCCATCAATCAATTCCCCCAAAGGCTGGAACAGATATATCCCATGTGAGACTGGATTCTCCACTGCCACCAATACATAGGAATAGTGAAACCAATTTTAGCCTGTGGTAGCAAGAAGGATTCACTGGCCCCTTATGGGTTTTTCCCCTGAGCAACACAGTATCTCCATTTTAGAGTGGGAAACGTTTCTGCCCTTCCTTTTGCTGCTCAGTTCTTCCATACAAATACCTTCCTATGTGCACTCTGTGACTCCATCACGGCTTCCTATTAAGAGATACTGTGAAAAAGGAAGTCTTCCTTTTGTGCGCAGTCAGCCCTGTGTCACTGCTTGTTGGATTCATGTGCCAACAGGCCTGAGGAAATCCAGCCTGGGATGTGGCTACATGCTACATGGTCAGATAACATGGCACACAGAGACAATATACAGCCTTCGCTCAGATGTGTGAGGGCTTAAGTTCACCAAGAAAATGCTTCTGCTGCTTAAACAAAAATTACTCTTTTTCTTCTCTCTCTCTTTTTTTTTTTTTTTGTGTGTGTGGGGTTTTTTTTTGTTTTTGTTAAGGAGTTCGTGAAAAGGCAAAAAAAAGAGATGTTATTTGTTTTGCCCCTGCTGGAGCCATGAAGGGAGCTCTGCAGAGTGGACAGTACAGTCACTGTGGCATCGCAGCAGTGAGGGAGCTGAACCGGGAGCTGTGAGGTGAAGGTCCCTGTTTAACAGCTTTCCGTTTGTTTACCAAAAAAATATTGTTCCATCATAAAAATTCCCAAAATAGTTCATGTCTTGACAGACTGACTGGCAGCTACCCAGCTCTGCAGGATCCTGCTAAATGAAAGGAAATAAAAAGAGCTAATCTGGTACCCACAGCCCAGTGCTTACAGATTGGGAATCTGCACAGTCTCAGGGCTCAGCTGTCCCAGTAGGTGCAGGGTAGGGTAGAGAGTCCTCCGATCAAAGAGCTGGATTTACTGATGGCATCAGCTTTTCCATGGGTGCTGGGAAGGCTGATGAGGAAGGCAGTGCTCACCTTGCAATGAATAACCAGCTTCTGCTTTATTTTTATACCAAGGGGTTTTCCCCCTCCACCCAGGTCTGTAAAGCTTTACCTTCGCAAGTCAGGCTGCCCCCCATTAATGGCTGTATCTCTCCAAGCTCTTCTATTCCTAAAAGCTATCAGTGGCTCCTTTGGGGGAATTTTCATACAGACTTTGTTTCTGAATCAGTTTGACTCCTGGCCAGCTAATGTATTGCTTGCTGTTGAGAAGATCTTAGGATGACAACCTACTGTTGCTGCAGATCCCGGTGATCTTATTACTTATAAATGGAAAGCATCAAACAGCACATGGCAGCCAAGTCAAAGACAGTCATCCTCTGCAAGAAGAGCAAAAGGCCCCTGTGAAGCCCTGCAGCCTGCCACAGTGACCAAAGGACCGTGAGCACTGTGACTCACAGCGCAGAGGAGCAGCAAACCCAGATTAGGTCATGCAGAATTAGCAGCCTCTGTGGAAAGAACCGATCCTCGCCAAATCGCAGATGTCTCCCCAGCTGCAGAGTTAACTTCTCCATGGCGCCCATGGCGCCCAGGGCAGGTCTGCTTTAGGGAGGGAATGAGGGAAATTTGCACTCCAGGTCATTCCCAGTATTGGCCTCATGGGACTCTCCATTCATTCCTTAGACATTTTAGTATCCAGCCTTCAAATCAGGTCAGGCTCTATCAGCAGAGTTGGAGGATGATGGAGGGACGACCATTCCCCCCAGTGCTTGCCCCCATTAGTGGTCTGCAAAGTCTGGCTGGCTGGTGCTGTGGGAAGGGTCAAGGCACACAGGGCTGGGCGACTGTAGTGGTTCCTCTTCTTATGACAAGATCAGTTTTGCCTCCCACTGCACAACATTCCTGAGCAGTGTCACATCAGCTCAGCAGCCAGACATGGGAGCCGTTTCAGTACAGGTGAGCTCAGGGCTTGCTTGGTTTAGGTACCTCTGTCACAAAAGAGAGCTGAGCTGGTGGAAAAACTGGTCAGCTCTCAGCCAGGCCATCCACAAGCCAGACAAAAGTGTCAGGTGTGTATTTCACACAACTCTAAGGTTCCTTTCATACTGCATATGGTGTGTGTGCTGCCAGGTGGGGCTCCCTTCACCTATCTGTTGCACCTGGGAGAAAAGCTGACCGGTTTTGAACAGAGGTATGCTGCCATTGTAGCTGGCTCTGTCCCATGGTAGGCCACTCTTCTTGATCCATTTCCACATACTGAGCTGGCACTGGGTAAGCCATATGGGTTCTTATGATGGAAAAGAGCCCTGAGAGCACTGGGTATGACTTCCATTGTTTCAGCCTCCAGGACACAGGGAGCTGAACCCTTCACACCACAAAAAAGAGGAAAAGAGCCTTTAGCTGAGGAAGGGCCATGGAGGAAGAAGAGGTATGGTTTACACATCAGGGTAAGTTGGAAGCATCCTTGGAAGCCCTTATAAGCAATACACAGTTCGTAGCCACCCCTTACAAGTCCAGGAAAGCAAAGAGCTGCCATGAGCTTCCAGGTGCATTTACAAGCAAGCATGCTGTTCTTCTCTTAACCAGACTGGCCACCACATCCAAGTCAGCACTCACTCTTCACCCTTTCCCCTCTGCATTCAGTTCCCACAAGCTCCTTGGGAGTTTAACAAGTATCCATCAGGAGCACACTGGAGGTCTTTCAAGGGTGAAGGCAGCAGGACTAGGAGAAGAGGAAATGTCTCTGAAATGACGCAGCCTATTTTGGGACAACTGTGGACAATAGCTTTGCTGGTCTGAGTGTTGAAATGCCTGATTCGTATAGTTTATTTTTCCTTCGTGCTTACTTTCCTATAGACTGTGAGAGGATTCCTTGTGCAGCTGTGGATGTACTCTGACAAACGTGCTTCAGGATAAAAAGTGTCAACCACCAGTCCCTTTTCTTGTCTTTCTTCCCCATGTGTGCCCGTGTCTCACATTTGCACAGTCAGGTGCCTCTGGTCTGACATTTTTGTGTGGTAAGGCTGCTGTAAGGCAGGGCTGGAAAGTACTCTCCTTCAGCTCTCACAGAGCTTGTTGGGGACAGAGGCTGACCACATGGATGGCATTCAGTCACTCTCAGCCAGGAGCCTGTAAGGCAACTGCCACTGCTGTGCTTCCAGACCCTGAATCACCCATTTCCACTTCCACTGGTGGGGCGGGTGATGCACAGGACTGGCACAGTTCTCCCAGAGCCTCTGTCATAACTTTTCTCTTATATTATGATTACCATTTAGGGCATAATCATCATCAGACCAAGTGGATAAGGGCACAAGGGAAGGGTGTTTTCCTTTCACATTTTAATGCCCCAGGGCTAGCCCTACAATTCATGCTAAATAAAACAAAGGCTTCAAGTTTGGAAAGAAGACAAAATGCTGCCATCTTGCTCCTGGGTTACCAAAGCAAATCAAGGGCTCATCAGTCACCAAAACCAAAAGTCTCAAAACATTGGCTTTAACCCCATCTTTTTGAGTGGTGTATAAATTGGAGATGGTTGCTAGTGTCTTTCCAAGAAACTAGCTGCAGAGAAACCCGTGGGCTTGGCCCTGTAATCTACATGTCTGGGGCTCACTGAGGTCCATAGACCTAGTTGCTCTTCTCATCTACAGCTCTGCCTGCTCTGTAGGCAGGGCTCTCTTGCCAGGATCTATAGAGTCTTGGCCACATCTCAGAGGAGATGATTCTCACATATTCCTGGATGTGACTGTCCATTTAAGACCCCACTCCAGCCCTTGGCTCATATCACAGAATAGTCCCCAACCAAAACATACATTTGCCTTTCTGCATTCTTTGCTGGGAGATCCTTCTACTTCAAACAGCATGTGAGTGAATCAAGCTAGTGGGGGCAGGTCTCTGGGATCCCACTGCCAGCAAATAAAGCACAAACTGATCACTGCTGTACCAGACTTCTCCTTCAAATGAAAAACCTCAGAGAAGGGGCTAGGAATTGAACTTAGGTCTGCTCTGAAGCACTGACTGAACAAAAGCCTAAATACAGGCTCTGTGGCTCAAGAAAGTCAGCAGAACTCCCAGGTGCACCCTGTCAGCATCACAAACCCCACAAGTCCCACCCTGCTCATCCCCTGGCTTGTGCATTTGGTTGCTATCAGACAACTCTAGCTCTTTATCAAGACTTATTTTACATTATTTGTAAATAGCAAGTAATCAGATTCGTTATTGCTGTTTCCATCTTGCCAGATATGGGACTCCCACCCCCTCCCTGGGGAGACACAGTTCACTTCTAGGAAGTACTTTCCTAATGCTCAGTCTAAATTTTCTCCTTTGCTTAACGTAATCCCCATCTCTTCACAGATGTTTGGAGACAGCAATGCTTCCTCCACCTATGTCATCTTTTGGCTAAACTGGCTAGCATTATGCTCAATCTATCTCCCGTGTCTGTCAACACCTCCAATTACCCCCAGTTCAGATCATAGTATTTGGTGAACTGTTCGAGAGAGATTCTCACTCCCTTACACAAGAGGAAAATCACACTGGCCTTTCCCGCAACCATAACGCAACACAGCTCCCCTGCCTGACTTGCTCCCCACTGGGGAGCCTTTTGGGGCTGCACTCCAAAGATTAGTGAAAGTTATTAGAAAATCGATTCCATCTCTTATCTTTCTGTTTCCATGTAGGCAGAATCATGCTTGCTACAAGCTGCTGCTCACAGGCATAAACAAATTATCACAGTCCTTTTTCAGCCAGTCTGCAGGCAAGTGTCCATGCTGGAATCAATGAGTCCAAGTCATGAAGTTTTGTGAAAGCCACAAGGAACAGTTATATTACCTGTTTTGTCCCTTCCTTGAATTGCCTACAACTTCATCTCTTTTGCAAGTAGGAGGGTGGGAGCTGATCTCATCCATCACAGATGGCAGAAGGAAGACCAGCCCATGCACTGGGGAAGGGGGAAAGCAAAACTCTGCACTGGCAATGAGCAGCTGGCTACAGGAGAAAGCTCCCCCATCAAAGCAGATTAACAGGCCCTATTTTCACTTGTTCTCAGTATGACACAGCAGCCCACTCAGTCTGTTATAGGTCTTGTTGCATGAAGCTCTAGAGGGAAATATTTCACAAACATTCTCTACATTCTGATTTGAGAAATATCACAAAGATAATTGCCTAGTTCAAGCAAACACTGGTTGACAACATTCTTCATGCTCCTTGTGCCATGTGGAGTATTGCTCACTTAATTCACATCAACTAGCTCCAGCTTTGGGCTTCTCCCTCCCACTCTCCCAAGGATCCTGTGACAGCGGGTGGATCACGATGAAAAAGCAGAGCTGAGAGCACCTATGCAATCTCTGCATGGTATCACTCCCCACCTCCAGAAAAGAGATGCTTTCTTAAGCAGCAGGAAGATGCATTGTGCTGGCCACAGCTACAATGAACAAGGAATGTCCTACAGTCAGGCAGATCTCCACTGCACGACTTGGAAGAGGCTCTGACAAGGGCTGGTGGTCATGTAGGGCAGCTGTGCAGTATGGAGAGCTGCAGAGACAGAGCAGCCATAAAGGAGAAGTAGCATGGGAGAGCTCCTGCAGAACTAAACCTCTTTTTTGCATGCTCTTTGGCAGCACTAAAAGCACCATTGCTTGTTTATCTCTTCTGGAAGAGGATTAACAAAACTGAAGGATGGTATGCAGAGTTCAGTGTCCTCACAGAGAGCTCGTGCAGAGGAGCCCACTGCTCTCACACTCTTTGCCCTCAGCATTCTCTGCTACATGCAGTAGACAGATTGCAGCAGCAAGAAGAATTAAAAAGAGAAAGAACCATCCCTTTTGATGCCTGGTGGTGAGAGAAAGCCATTTCCAAGCAGAGTGATGAGCATGGGAAGAAGGAGTATTAATTCCTCTCTTTTAGAGATCTGGAAAGGACTTGTGAATGTTTCCTGCATTCTGCCATTAACAGTTCTGCAGGGTGATATCATCGGGGCCTTTTCCAAACTCAGAGCGTCTCAGACATTACAACACCAGGTTTTGGCTGCCTATACATATCACCAGCTACACCCACTCCAGCCCCCTCCCTGCAACACCCTCAGAGGGACCAGTGAACCCTCTGTTGCCGGACTCACCAAACCTCTGCTCAGCACCTCAGCAGTCACAAGCCCCCAAGACCTCATCCCCAGACACTGTACCTACACCTACTCAACAGCTTTCAAAAGCAGCTCAACTAAAAATAGATTCTAATTGCTCCAAAGAGTCTAACATTCTGAGTCTCGTTATTTTTAAGGCCAATAAGGCAAGTGGCTTACGATGCCAGGCATCAGGATGCTGACAGATGGGTTTGGATGTAGAAGGAGGAAGGAGGAGGGCAGGTGCTTCTGAAGAGTATCTCCAAACAGGCCATGGTCAATGCAAAGGTCCATTTCTCTTGTGCTATAGACCAAGTACTGACGAAATTAACAGCTCCCAGTTGAAAACCTGCTCTTGGTGAAGGCAGTTGCAAGCCGGAGGAAGAAGAGCAACTCTCCCTAGGCCCCAGCAGTTATGGGCTCATGTTCTGCACTGCAGCAAGTTCACCTCTGTTGCACAGATCTTGCTAGCTGCAGCAGGGGAGAGTTGCAGCTCTCCTCTATGTATGGTGGGGCTCATGTCCAAACTAGCTCTGCGCCAGCATAAAGAGGAAATATCTCCACTGACATTAATGAAATTAGTCCAGAGTGTCAAGTTAGGCCAAGTGAGAGCAGAATCTGGGTGTGCTGGAGATTTGCAACCACAGAGCAGCCTACCAGCACAACAGACAAAAACAGTGTGTCAGCGAAGATGTTTTAGTTTCAATTTGTCCAAGAATCACAAAAAAGCAGCAGTCATTTAAAAAATGCCTGAGCTGGGTTCCTCAAAATAGCGGGAGTTTCATTTAGTGCTTACCCCAAGCAGTGTGTTAGCAACGCACTCAGGGCGCTTTCTGTAGCAAGCAAAAGTGCCAAAGGCAGAAGAAAAATAAACAAATCAAATGCCTGGGCTGTTCCACTGGCCAGTGCAGATGTCAGATTTGCTGTTAATAATGCCGATGATTTGACGTGCTTCACTGCCGGCAATCACGTCCAGGAAGGTGTGAGGAGCCCTGGAGATGCAGACAGCATGTGCTTGAAGTGTGAGATGGTCCCCCAGTGGGTTTGTATGACAGCCTGGCAGCTCTGCTCTACAGATGTACTCTGTCAGTATAAAACCTCCCAGGGCTGTCAGCCTGCTCCCAGCAGCCTCTTTTACTCCCCCTTATGCTTAAGGATCACAGAATTGCAAGGCTTTCTTCTGTTTACTGTAAGGACATGTTGCCTGGATCCTTTTTGGATGGAAACTCTGCTACTTTGCTCTCTAGCAACCTTGGTCAAGGTTCCCCAGAGCTTTTTCCAGCCCACAGGACAGTTTAGTTGCTCCAAAACAAGACTGGTTTGCTTCAAATCCAGTATTTGATCCAATGGCTCAGCTACATTCTTGCTGGGATATTGCCCTTGGTATCACCACTCTGCCTATTTAGCAAGCACTCCACGGGTGAGAGAGACAAGTGCATGCCAAAAGTTACTGGGTTCACCAAAGCAAACTAACCACAAAGGTCCAGAGCTGGCAGCTTTTCATCAAGAAGAGATCTGCTTCTAAGGCTCTGCTCTGCCATTGCTCTGGCAGCTTTCTGCCGCTATTGTTTCCCCTCTCTCCAGAGATTTATTTTAGTACTGACAGGGACACTGCAAGGACCTTTCTTTCCTTTCTCCATTCTAAGGCACTTCCTTTTTTCTCTCTCCCACCCTCTGCGTAGATGAGAGGGCCCATTTCCATGTAGTGATTAATTCCTCTTGGCCCTCACTACTCAAAAAAGATTTTCTGACTGCTGTTTTTGTCCCTCTCTGATTCAACATGCACCTTGCATCGTATTAAATAGCTCCAAGCACTTCCCCTGGGGAAAATGGGTTAAAATACATCCTGAATCCTCAGAGTAGACACTCAGAGAAGGACATGGGGAGTAGGGGTAAACACTGATGCCAGTGCACAGCACTGGCAAAAGCATTACTTCCCTGCTTTAAAAGGGATGTTGACTGCTCGGGAATGGAGGAGGAAGAAAGATTCCAATGGCTGAGCGCTGCACTATTTGCCCCATAGTAAGCTCAGACTGTTCAGCCTCTTGAACAGAAGAAAGTGCCTTTATTCCACTGTAATCCCAGGGAATAAACATGGGGCACTCAAAAAGTCTTTAATCTCCTGAAGAAAGGAAGAACGGGAACACAGCCGGATACCATAACCAGGCAACCTCTGATTAGAAATAAAACACTGTTTTGTAGAGTGTGGCTGATCAGCCTGTGTACATGGTAGATTCCCTGTCTCCATTTGATTCTGCACTGAGGCTGGTTAACCTCCCAAAAGCACTGCTGGCAAGCACATATTATTGGGTGTGGGACAGGGGTAACTACTTTAAATGAAGGGGCCAGTCTTATACAAGAGGTGAGGCTGGATGATTGCCTGTCAAACCTGGGGAGCCTGTGAATTGCCAAAGCTCTCGTTTTGCCTGTGGCATTTCTGTAAACCTGCCACTGCTGCTGGTTCAGTGCTGGCACATGTCCTGGAAGCACACTTTCTCCGAGCTGTTCATTGTTCCAGGTCTGCCAGAGATTTAATTTGCTCCCATGCCTCTGGCAAGAAAATTTCAGCTTTCCTTGTATAACCTTGCAGAAGCAGGGGGCATGGTGACCAGAGGGGGCTGGCTGCACCGTCGAGCCACAGACAAGAGGCCATGGGCTCCTGATCCAGCTGGAGAGGTGGGTGGCTAGTGAAGGTAGCCTTAGAGTCACAGAGCACACGGACAACCCAGAAAATCAGCTCAGATGAGATGCACTGCAGTGTAGCACACATGAAGGAGGCACTCCCATGGCATGCAAATAGACACAAGGATCCACTGGCAGCAGTTGTACAGCAGGAGATCACCTTGCAAAACTGAGCTACAGCCCTTCCAGAGTAATGTGAAAAGGTGCTCCACAAGGCAAAAACTATGGTTCCTGCTTGGGTATGAGGTTGTTTATGTAAAAAAAAAAAAAAAAAAAAAAAAAAAAAAGGCAAACAAATAAGCCTGTGGGTCCATGAAGTTTATGCATAGCTAGTACCCACAGGAAACTTCAGCTGCTGTGTAGCAGCCCCTTAGTCTTTGTTGCCCCACAGATCTGGTGCAAGGGGGCAGCATATATAGACCAGGCAGTGAGGACTTCCCAAGCAAAGAAGCCTTGGAAACTTGCTAAGAACTGATGGGTTGCATCTAAATCCCTGCAAAGTCTCTCAGGATGGAGGCAGTGCTTTCAAGCTTCAAGCCAAATTAAAGAGGAGCTTAGGATGCAGTCAACCAAGCGAGTCTCACACTCAGTGCATGAAGCTATAGAGGTGTATCTAAACCTTCACTCATGAGCACAGACTGTCTGGATTTCTTTCCAGAATTAAAAACCACAAGCTGGTCTAGATAAGAATCTTAGTACAGAAGAAAACAGCTGGTGAGCCAATTTCCATATTGATGTCCTTTGCCTTTCCGTACGCCTCTCCCACACTGCATTAATCCCAGCTTCCTCTTCACACCTCTCCCATCCCCTGTTCTGGCTAGTCCTGATGTATGTGTGTGCTGGCTGTGATACCAACACACACGCCCTGCGTATACAGGTCACAGTTGCCAGACCAGGGTCCAAACTAGCTGCACTCTCCATGCCTGTCCCATGGCATAGCACTGAACTGGGACTGATCATTCTGTGCACTTGTAGAGCCTCATAAAACCTGCAGAAATGTAACAATCTTGGAAATTTCTACTCTTTTCTCAAATTTGGTTGAAGCTGTCCCGCATGTTCAAAAGTGGCCAGAAGGGCTCCATGGTAAACAGCATGATTACACAGGCTTTGTCATCTTAGGAAACTGTCCAGAACAGCCAAGAGGCTCATACACTACACTACAGCCCTACAGGTATCTTGCTGCAAGAGGACATGGCAAGAAGGTGCCCACTGTGCACAGAGCACAGGCAGCTGCCTGCCAGTCGTGCTTTGCTGCCCTTCCAGCTTACCTGCACATATTAACCTCGATGAGAAATAAACTGCTTACTAGGCAGCGACCCCAGGTTTGTCTGGTTTTGTTGATGGTGGGTGTCGATCCTCGCTGAGATGAGTCATGACTTGACACTACTTTCTGTGTTCCCCTTCTGTCTCCAGCCAGCGCACCGGCTATCCTTGGCTCCCCGCCAGGGTGCAAGGAGAGTGTATCTCACTCATTTATTGCAGGACTGGGGAATGTTTAAACCAGGGTGGTGATGGGAATCTTGGGAATTTCACAGGCACATAATGGCAGCTGCAATCCTTCCTGCAGCTGACAAACTCCACCCAGGCCAGAGTATAGAATTTTTTTTTATCTAAAGACAAATCCATTGACCAGCTACTTCTGGAAATGAAGGCACTCCCAGGGATTGTACTAGTTCCAAAGCAAATTTAAAAACCATAATCACTCATGGCCTCATCTTTAAAAGGCAGGAGTCCAAATCAAAAACTATGCATGCAGCTGCATGCTTAGTAGACACATGCAGCTACCATGATTGCCTGCACAAAGAAACACTTTGACAGGAGAGAGGGAGTCTGACCTAACTTCTGTGGCACAACCAGGTCCACACTGAACCATGCAGCTTCAGTGGTGACAGTGTCAGAGGACAATCCCAGCTTCAGAATAAAAAATTCTCCAGTCATTCATTTAGTAAGGAAGCTCTACAGGTTATTACTAAAGCTGAAAGAATGTGTTTAGATCCATGCTGTGTTTCACTATGAACGTTTATTTTCTTTCAGCACTTCAGCCTGGACACCAAGCTAATTAGTTTCACGTGTCCATACTTTTAAGCTTTTCTGCTTTACAGGATTTCATGACTGCAATACCGAGCATGATAAGCAAAGGCACATTTGGGTTTATTTGAGAAAGTTTTTGCTTGATCAAGTGATTTTCATCACTTATTTTTTAGCGCTGAGTCATTCCCATAAGTTTGCTACTAGCTAAAGACTACACTAAAGGGTCAAAGCTGATCTGATCACGTTTCCTTAGTAAAAAACAAAACAATCAATCAACCAAATTAAAAAAAATCCTGGTGTCTAGCTTAGGAGACTGAAAAACTTGGAAGCAGAAAAACTCTTGCAGTCAGAGGAAAAGGAATCAACTCTGACATGATACATTATTATTTTTAATGCCTTATTACTCAAAGGTCAGTGGTATACTTGATGCTTGGAAGGGCACCAAATGCCAAGATACAGAAACACCACACCTATCTACATTTGCAATTCAAGACAAAAAACACATTCAGGGGCTCTCACAACTGTCTGTTACTTATCCTTTTCAAAAAAGCATTTGGACTCCTTACAAGAGCCTCAAATACAGGAGTTTGGGGAACCCCTAGACAAACAATGCACTGGAGTTTCTGAAGTTCCTTTTTCATGGGCAGTTCTGTCTGAGAGTGCAGCTAAGCACTGGTTCTGCACTGAATTGCTTATTTTCTGGATATGCAGCATCAAACACAGGAGGTCCAGATCCATCACTGGGCACAAGTGTGTCACACAGAACCACTTAAGAAAAGCAAGAACCTGAAAGGCAGAAGGAGCTGGGCAGCAGCACACTCTAACTGCTGCATGTGTTTCCTACACTGACATCACAAGCACTGCTGTCAGGAGCAGTGGCACAGCAGCCTGGGTGCTGAACACTGCATCACTTTACAAGGTCTCAGTTCACCTTACCAGGGACTTGTCATAGCAGGGGAACTCCTGGAGCAGAGCTGGATTCCACCTACCACATGGCACCCTCAAAGCGCCAACATGGATCAAGTAATTCCACAGGATAATTCTCAGCTGCATGCTTCTCCCTGGACCCACACCAATAACTCCCCATAAAAGCCGACGTCGCGCCTCCCCTGCCCTCCCACAAGTACTCTGTATCAATTTTATTTTCTTCTCTCTTCTTCCTTCCCACATTCTGCCACAGCTTCTATGTCTTGTCTTCAGTAATTTCTACTAATGGACAGTCCTGTTACCCATCAGCACCAACCTTTTGAAGAGTAAAAGCTCCATACAGCTATATCACAAGCAACAAGAGATCCTACATTGCATTTGTGCCAAATCCAGGGACCTTGCAACTGTGCCTCTCATTACACACAAGAGCCTATCCATGCACTGGCAACAGACACCTGTCTGCGTATCAAGAGGCCCGAGGCTGCCACTGCTATTGCTTCACTGTATTGACCTGTATCACAGCTCTGGCCAAATCACTGGGCTCAACAGAGTACCCACAACAGCTGACAAGCCTTACCAACTCACGGTACAGCATCGGGGTGATCTGCTACGGGGAGAGATGAGTCCAGGTAAATATGTAACAGCTGGGACTGGGGATAACTTGGAAACAAAGTCTAACCTGAACATCGTGGAATCTGATGAAGCTCTAGAAAAAGGTCCTTCTGACTTGCCTAAAACCCCCTAAACCTTCCTCCACTGCTGAAGGCTAAAATAAAGAAGAACAAGAAACTGTGTTCCTTACAACATAAAGCAAGAGATAAAATTCCCCCCAGAAAAAGTGCAGTATTTTCCACACTGGTGGCTGTCTCATCATGGAAAGACATCTGAGACACTTCATTAGTCACTGCCTGCAGTTTGCCTCTTCAAACACATCCCCAGAGCAGTAGAGACCAAAAATAAAATGAGAAAAGAGGAATCTCTCTATCTTCTTGAAAATGTGGAATTAACTGGAGTGGCAGTTTAGATGCCAGGCAAAGCATTTTCTTTGTATATTTTATGGGCCAAACCCTGACCTCCTCTCCAGTGCTATTTTTGTCTGCAAATATCTCCTCTAGAACAGGGGCCAGGTCCAGAACTGCACTGCTTTTTTAGTGCTTTTTTACTTACCCAGAAGTAATTTTCTCCAAACAGGTGTCTTTACTAGTAAGTCCAAATCCTGAAAATAATTTAAATGTGCCAGTTCTCACTGGAGCTTCTCTCACGAGTTTGGAAATGTGCTGGTAAAGAAGCCCACATGCTGAAAGCTAGGCTGGATGTAAGTATTCAAAGTCCTGCCAACTCTGCCGCTAAAGGGGGATGCAAGTCTTCACTGGCAGGGTCAACAGAGACCACTGGGAGGAGCCAGAAGAATGGAGAAAACAGGAGAGATGGAAGAAGGTACTGCAGTACCTAAAATGCCAAGTGAAGTACGGAAAATGGGTCAGTATCTTTTCTGAACTCTGGCAAAGGGCAAAATCGCCATGTCAGAGTCTTTGAAGCTCCCTGACATTCTGTGGGTTTTATCTGTCACACACTTATCACTTCAAAATTGAGGAGTAAAACTGGACCTGTCCTTCCAGCTCTGGCAAAGACTGCATGTGAGAATCATAGAATTGTTTAGGTTGGAAAAGACCTTTAAGATCATCAGGTCCAACCATTAACCTAATACAGCCAAATCCACCACTAAACCATGTCCCATCTACATGTCTTATAAATACCCTCAGGGATGGTGACTCAACCATTTCTCTGGGCAGCCCATTCCAGTGCTTGACAACCCTTTCAGTGAAGAAATTTTTCCTGATATCCAGTCTAAACCTCCTCTGTCACAACTTGAGTCCATTTCCTCTTATCCCATCGCTTGTTACTTGGGACAAGAGGCCAACCCCCACCTCACTACAACCTCCTTTCAGGTAGTTGTAGGGAGGACAAATGGTCTCCCTCGAGCCTCCTTTTGTCCAGGCTAAAAAGCCCCAGCTCCCTCAGCTTCTTCTCTTAAGACTCCAGACCCTTCACAAGCTCTGTTGCCCTTCTCTGGACATTCTCCAGCATCTCAGTGTCTTTCTTGTAGTGAGAAGCCCAAACTGAATACAGTACTTGTGGTGTGGCCTTAACAGCGCTGAATAGAGAGGGATGATCACTGCCTTAGTTCTGCTGGTCAGATTATTTCTGACACGAGCCAGGATGTCACTGGCCTTTTGCACCACCTGGGCACATTGCTGGCTCACATTCAGTGACTGTCAACCAGCACCCCCAGGTCCTTTTCTGCCAAGAGCTTTCCAGCCACTCTGCCCCAGCCTGTAGCACTGCATGGGGTTGTTGTGGCCAAAGTGCAGGACCCGACACATGACTTTGTTGAACCTTGTACAACTGTCCTTAGCCTATAAATCCAGCCTGTCCAGACTCCCCTGCAGAGCCTTAGTACCCTCCAGCAGATCAACATTCCCACTCAGCTGTGAACTGACTGAGGGAAAGGGTCTCCAGAGCCAGACAGGCCCATCAGAGCAGGCAGATGACTTGGCAAGGGGAAGACAAGGCTAATTCACCTGCCCTGGCAGTCAACCCACGCTCAGCTCTTGCTTGGACATCCCTGCCTATGCCTGAGAGAAGGACAATTCCTGTCGAGCCAAGCCAGGCTGCAGAGCACGCTGGTGGAGCCGAGGCAGCTGCCCGCCCGTGCTCCCCGAGCGGGGCAGTGCGGCGGCGGGGGCGGCTGCCTCCTTCCTTCCCTCCCGGCTGCCTCCTTCCCTCCCGGCTGCCTCCTTCCCTCCCGGCTGCCTCCTTCCTTCCCTCCCGGCTGCCTCCTTCCTTCCCTCCCGGCTGCCTCCTTCCCTCCCGGCGCCCACAGCCCGTGCCCCGGCCATGCCCAGCAGCTGCAGCTCTAGGGCCGCTCCCGCACGCCCAGGCCACGCCGCCACCCGCGGTGTTCCCGGCCGCGTGCGGCGGGACGGGCAGCGGGCGCGGGAGGCGCGGGGTGCGCGCGGGGCCGGGCCCGCTCCTGCGCCCTCTGCCGGACACCGCCCGCAGCCGCCACCGCGTCCCGGGACCCCGCCACGCCACTTCCAGCGCTGGAACGGGATAAAGCGGGACGGGGTGCTCCTCATTTCAGGCGCCACGAGTGTACCCACGTTCTGGACGGGGCACAGCGGGGAGCAGCTAACGCCACCGCCTCCAGCCAAGCCTCTCTGCCTCCTCTCACTTCTCCCTGGGCCGGGAGCGCTCCACAGGCGAACTCCACGTGCCTGGATTCCCCCTGCAGAAGAGCAGCAGCCCCAGCTCTATCAGGGCAAAGACCCTGCTTTTGTTCTCACAGCCGCTGCAGCCTCCTGGCTTTTGTCACCAGATCTTTATTGTGGGTACTCATCAAGCCCCATAATAGTGTCACTTCCTAAACCACAAGGCCTGGAGCTCACTTGAAGAGCAAACATCCTGCCACCGGACCAAGTGTGTTCATTTTGGTGTGACAGCCTTCACCAGCACAAAGACTAAACCTCTGCTTAGGCACTTACAATGCCTTCAGTGCTCTGCAGCCTCAAAACAGGATCCAAGGAGCTTCCATAAAGGAAATAAGGCAACAAACATTGAAAAGAGGGCAAGGGAAACAGTGATGAATCATTTTCCTGGTGAGCTAACACCCATTAATTGATCAGCTCCAACTTTCTGTGGTGGCGGGACCCCATACAGGTGCACAGCAGTCCCCACAGCTGGCAAGCCATGGTCTCTGCAGGACAGAGACCATGTGGGACATATGTTATCAGCCTCAACACAAAAGGATTTGCCTTTTTCCTCACCACCCTTCTCCCACAGGGCAGCTTGTAATTTCAAGATGCAGTTAACAGCAGACAGTTATCTGGAAATGACTAGCTGCGGTTTCAGGCTATGATAGATGGCACTCACTGGTAATCCTTCCCTCCTTCTCTCCGTTAATACTCCTCCTTCCTTCAGTTAACAGAAAATACAGCAGTGCTTCCTTATGCCTGCCCCTTTCTCCTCCCTCCAGGCTACTCCTTTGGAGAATTGGATCCACAGCTGGATTGTAAAATAATCCAGCTGTTCCTATGACAACGTGCTGGCAGTGGGCAGAGATGACGCCAGCATGCAGTGTTGGCCCATTCACTACCAACACCCAACTTTGTTTTGGTTTGGGAAGCATTTGTTTTTCTATGCGGGCAGCTCTGCCGAGTACATTTCTGAAGGCCGGAGGGGCAGGAGGAGCCACAATCCCAGAGACGCCAAGAAAGTTGCTGGCTCTGTGATTTACCCTTGTTTTGTTTGGGGTTTTTTTGCCCCAGCTCCATCTGATATGAGGATAAAAACCCCTCCAGCAATCTCCAGCAGCTGCACCCAATCTTTGCAAGGCTTGATCCAGAGCCTGATTTGAAAGGCACAGTGCAAGACTTTGCGTGTCAGGCTTCCACAAGAAAAAAAAAAATCAAACAACAAAACATGGGGTGGAATCAATAGGGGCCACACAGCCTTTATTTTAACATCTTGCCTGTCAGCAGAAGGTTTGCAGGGTAGAGGGAAGCAAAGGAACACTTGCTCCTTGTGAGGCATTAGCCAAACACCTAGCTGGACTCACTCAGCCTCTCCAGCTTTGACAGAAGGTAGCTCATATACTGAGGGATTTGAACAGAGCCCATTAGCAGGAGCAGAAGGACCTTGCTGTCAGGCTCAGCAAGGAGGCTCCTCAGGTACTGCAGCTACTAAATCTCCTCAGCAAAGCCCCCTCCTTCAGGGTCGCTAACATAATTCTGCACTCACAGCTCTGCAACTCCAATGACAGGGCTCCAAAAGTGAAGAACAGGAATGTGCTTGACAATCCTCAGGAGAAGAAGACAATTTCTCTGGGACTAATGCCCTCACTCAAAATGCCACTGCTCCCAGCATGAACAAAATAAGAGGCAGCATTTGTTACTGCCTGAACATTTCACTCTGTCTCAATTTTTATTCTGAAGGTCTTGAGAACAGAGCAGAGTTTGTAAGACAGGCAGGACTCTGTGGCCGCATAACTGCTAACAAACTGTTTCCTTTCAAACCCAGGTAATTAGCAACGATTACAAGCACAACAGTGGCCATTTCTATTGCAGGACTGCAATGACCAGAGTTCCCAGTTGCTCTGCCTTCAACATGCTGAATGTCAGTGGCTGGGGTGCAGAACGGTGGTCCTCGGTGAGAAGGTAAAAAAGAAGTTGCTCATGTTTTTGAAGAGAGACCTCCATGTGCCTCTCTGGCAACAGGACACAAATGGCCAATTAACCCAAGCAAGTGCAGTGAAGGGATTGTATCTCAAACTACACTCTGACCTGACATGGCGAGCAGCTGGACATAGCAGGCTGTCAGGTGCAAGGGAAGTCAAGAGATCAGATTAGCTTAAACCTATAGATGCTTCTTCGATGAGAGCAAAGAAAGAAATGCAACTAGAAGAATGACTATTTCTGGAAATGCCTTAGACATCGCAGTCCCAACAAAGCACCATCATAGCTATCACACAGTCATCAGTTGTGTTTGGACAGACCTTTACAGGCTCAGGAAGCTACTCTTCCAGTGCTGCACCTGGCGTGGCTGATGCTTCAGGGTGCCTCACCTCCTCAGTTGTCCACAGCCATTTCCAAATTCCCTCAGGATCTGTCCCCTGCCCACTCTTCAGTCTGAGAGTTCATGGTCTCTGATGTTCTGGTCATCAGAGATAGAAACAGGTTGCTGCCTAATTCAGAAGTCTTCTAACATGCCTCTCCTCCTCCACTGCCAAGGAGGAAAGACAAGCTAACTTCTAAGAACTGGTTGCATTGCTGCTGCTCTACAGTACACTTTACCCAAACTCTTACCTGAGTCTTAATCCAAGTTTCCCTTCTCACCACACAGGGATTTCTGTCCTGGGTTCAAAAGGTCAGAAATAAATGTCATGAGACATATGTTGCCAGACTTTTTTTCCTGTCATCCATTTTACAAGGACATAAGTAATTTAATAGCAGTGCAGAAAGTTTTGAGGTACCTTCCAGCTGGGATGTATTTTCCTACATTTTTACCTCATTTAGAAATGACTTGCAATGTTTCAATCCAAGAAGCTCTACAGCCTCCTCTGAGCCCTTCAACCTCAGTGCCACCTGAACATCCAGCACAGTAATTACAGCAAGACACTCCTTCCAGGATCTAGCCTCTGTCCACTGTTCAGTAATGGGCTCTCTCACTGGCCCAAGACAGATGTAACCCATGATCTCCCTAAGTCCTTTCTGTAGAACACAGCTCAAAGAGTCAAAACCCAGTAAAATAAACAAAAGCAAGGCTCTTCCCCTTACTAGCATAGATTGTGGAAGTCCAAATTCCTTTGTGCTGTGCTTTAGTCTTCAGCACTTCTCACAAGTGCCAGATCCCAGCCCCACCGTCTCTGCCAGATCCCACTCTACAGTCTCTGTCAGGCTTTTTACTGTTTCCTAGGGCAAAATCTGATAAGAGGTTGCCAGGCCCCTGGTCTGTATGGGGTTTACAGGAACAGACCACTCTGTCCAAAGCTTCATTATATAAACTAGACTCAAAATCATCACATGTACATATCTGAGAGCATTAAGAACAAGATTTCATCAAAAGGTATTTAAATTATCAGACTGCACAGCAGATACACAGCAAGGCAAAGGACTCTGAGAGCAAGTCTGGCCATGTATCAACAACCTGTCTGTTTCACGAAAAGTTTACCTACTTGGTCCCACCCCAGGAAGCACCTTTGTGAGGCTTGGCAATCATGGGAAAGCAGATTGGTGAGAGGAAAGAGGCAGCCTTAGAGCAGTGTCAGTGCAGAGGGGAGATGGGATCAGGTGAGTGACTGGGGTAGAGGTTTTGTGGACAGGACTAGAGGGTCTGTCTGGGGCAGCTGGCAAAGCAGGCTGCTGCATTGGGAATGGAGCATCAGCTCTTTGGTTCTGATTGAGCCAGTAGTTGACTTTAGTGAAGCTCTCAATGCCACCTATCTTAATAACCTTAGAGCCAAATTAGTGAGATAGTCACATATTCACCTAATGAATAATGAGGTGGGATGGAAACTGTACGGATCATCATGCTCAAAGCCAGTCAACACTAAGTCCAAGGGACAAACAGTGGATTTGAGTAGCATCTCTTAAAGGGTCAACACTGGGGCCAGTGCTCTCTGGTGCCTTTATTAACATCCTGAATGATGGGACAAAGTTTACGGACAGCAAATTAATGCACAACAACAAATCAGTGGTAGTGTCTGACATGCTTAAGGAGTAGTGCTACCACTTGGAGGAATCCAAATAGGCTGAATAAGTGGCTGATAGGAACTTCATGAAATTCAAAAATAATCAAATGCAAAGTCCCCCACCTAGGAGGGAATAACTCCACACAACAGTACTCAGTGCCACCTGGCTGAGGAGGCACTTTGCTGAAAAATTGTTTGGCATTTGTGAAATATTTGGGAGTGCAGCAGGGAAGTACTAACTCTTCAGAACATGTCCCCGGGATCCTGATTGTTTACTGTAAGGCAGATCAAACAGTGGATCAAGTTGCACAGAAATGTTGTAGAACCTTCATTCCCACGGACATTCAAAATCCAGGTGGACAACACAGTGAGCAACACACACTTGTTGGATCTGCTTTGAGCCAGGGGCTGGCTAGAGTGTTGACCTCTGGGGTCAGAGTATTCTAATCCAGTACTCCTTAACTAGTCGCTTCTGCTTTTCTCCCCCAGTGCTCAGCTTCCCGGAGACCAGCAGGGAGCAGTGAAAGGCGAGAAATGACGACTTACCCACCAGACCAGCAGCATTCCTGCAAGGCTGCAGACACATGCCGGCACCGCCCGGGACTGAAGTTCTGACTGCCCAGCCTGGGGAAGAGAGGCAGGGCCCCGACCAGCCATCGGCCAAGAGAGGGCACTGCGGGATGCGCTCACCGGGCGCGGGGCACAGCTGGAGCGGCCGCGGGGATGCGAAGGACCGAGCAGCCGAGCGGGAGCGCGGGTGGCGGCTCTAGCGGGGACCTGACTAAGGGACGGTGAGGCCGGGGGTGTTTTTTACACCTGGGAGGTCAGGCGGAGGGGGCTGCCCAGCTGGTTCCACCCACAGGTGCCATCCCACAAGCCAGATCCCCAGAACTCCTGAGATCTGCACAATATTGCTGCTGTCAGCGTTGGACGTTGCTTGTTGCTTCAAGTGTCTGGTGCTACAGGGTTCGTATTGCCTAAGTCTCCTCCTTGATCTCGAAATCTAAACACATGCTTAACAAAACCCAAAATTTAAATTCTTACATAACCACTTGACTCCAGGCACTGGGATGATGAAATCCCAAGTAGCAATAAGACTCTTCGACTGACACCAGACCTGGAGGGGGCTGCCAAAACTCAGGAGACACGGACAGCCTCGTGCCATTTTACTGGACAGCTTTGCTACAGCTCAGGATCATGCTCACATCCATTGTGGAACTGAGCACCAAGGCCACAGAGACATTTGCACATTGTTGTCAGTGCCAGTATAAACTATAGTATGTTGGTGTAAGCTATATTCTTTTATCCACAAATTACAAGTATGGAAAATCAGACACGGGGGGAAAGAAACCCCAGCAAATTGATGTTTTGGGACCCCAAAAATTTTGGGTTTACAGGTAGCTGAGTCTAAAAATGCTTCCTCAGGGGTCTGACTAGGGTGGGTGACTGACGGGGTGGTTTGAGGCATTCCCATGCAAGTCTCTCCATCCTGCTCTCCTGGCCTGGGTTAACACACCTGTTCCAGGGGAGACAAAAAGAACTGGAAAGTCAGCCTTTGTCACTAGGCATCGGGGAGCTCTGCACAAACCCTTTCCTCAGGCAGTTGATTAGCAGGACCACACATGCAGATTGAGTAAGCTATCCTGAAACTGTAGTTTCAGTGCCTCAATATACCTGCCTATTCTTCACCTGCTTCATATGGTTCTGAGGTACAGCTAATTGAGTCAGCAAAAAGTAAAAGTTGTCACTTTCAAGGCACCAGTGGCCTGGGATGAGCACATCACAAGAAAAGAAGTCTCCTGAAACACCAAGATAGATGGTACATAACAACTCCGGCCCTCTGGCACAAGAGGACTCTGCAATAACGTAATGTTGGTCTTTGGAGAGACATCATTTTCCAGTGTTCTGCCCAAATTTGGAGAATGAGCTCCCTATGGACCAAGGATCCTTTAGTACCTACCTGTTCACACTGCAAACTATGCTGCTTTCACCTGTAATGCAAACACACTGCAACACAAAATCCGCTGAGGGGAGGGGAGAGGGGAGAGGGGAGGAGAGGAGAGGAGAGGAGAACAAACCACACATTTGCGTATTAGTCACTTTTGAGGTTAATGGGAAAGTGCTGAGATGCTGCTTTGAATGGTTCATGGTAAGCTGCAAACTAGAACAGAGCACTTCAGTCATTAGCACCCATAAGGAGCTTCAAGATCCTCAAGTGGCAATCATTATATAATAAAAACTTTGTTCTCATAAATACATATGATTATTTCAGTGCATAATGTATCTTAAAGGAAATACAAACCTTTGGTTAAGAGTCAGAGCTGGTCTTTACCACGTTCTATGCCTGATCACCTGCAGGGCACAAACTGTCATGCAATATCCAGTAATTAAGCTATATTTATGACAAGATTGGAGGCTGTGAGGTCATTCCCTGTGCTATTACACGTGCCTTAAATTAGCTATGATAATCATCCTCACATGCATGCAACAGTTCAGGCCTTCAGCCACAGTCAATGTCTGATGTTACAACACTAAGTGACAAAGTGGCATGGAGGAAAAAATATTGCAGACTTTTGTCGTAAAGTGGTTTGGAAAAAAGGAGTTTTTGCTGGGGTTTGACTGCATGGAGTTATACTCTATTCCATACATCCAACAAGTGGAATTGGTTGGCACTTTTATTACAAACACAGAAGTACCACCATTCCAGAACCATCTTATTTATAGTTACTCCCTAAGGAATCAGCAAATAAGCTGCATTTATTTTTGGTGTGAAAATACAGGCAGAGTAAAATCCTTCTCAAATTATATGTTCTAAAAATTATGAAAAAATATTTAATTCTGAAGTGCTAAAGTTTTCTTGGCAAAGATGACTTATGTTTACACTATATGACAGGTTTATCAAGAAGCCATGTTAACACTGCTCTGGTGTAATGAGCAAGAGTCTTGCACTCCTGTGGTGCCTTTCTGCAAAAAAGATTAATTCAACAACAAAAGGAGTTTCATTAGGAAAGCAATTAAAAGTTTGGGTCTTGACTAAATGGGTTGGGACTAAGACCCAATGAAGCATTTGCCCGCAGAAGGGTCCCTTGGAACCTAGAGGTATTTAAAGTATGCATAAAACTTTTCTCAAATAAATGTTCCTAATTGGGATCATCCCTTCTGGGGTAGGTAGCTTGTGTGACTACCATTTAGTGGTTCTTAAAGCTGTAGAAACCACCCCATCAGCTTGCCATGCCCCTTTAGCTTAGATCAGACAAAACAAAGATCTTGAAAATAAACAACCAGGTAGAGTAATATGTTTTCTTGCGTGTAATTTTACCATGTTTGTCTCCAACTACAGCTACATATCTACCATTTAAGTGAAGACCATCAGTTCATCTTTCCCTTAAGTCCCACCCCACATTTAGGATGATTTGGAAATAGTTTACCAAACACTGCAGTCACCAGGATTCCTTTTGGAGCACTGCACATGTTACACAACCCTTCCAGTGAGGTAAACCCTCTAACCTGCCAGAGCTCGTCCACAGCCTGACACAGGCACCATCTACAATGCCAAGTGAAGCTGTGCCAGGAACTCTTCTGTGGTGGAAGGGCCAGGCGGGTACACTCCTCATATCCATGCTACACAGCACTTGGCTGGTGGTCACCTCTGAGCTACATATGGTGTCAAATAAGTATTATTTGAGGGATGTTACTTCAAATACTCAGAACTGAATAAATGAGGGCTGTGCTGTAGCCCAGAGGCGTGACTGACAGCATGAAGCTAAAGGACCTGTCATATATACCGAAGTGCAGAGGTTTGTTTGACAGTGTGAAACCTTCTAGGATATTGCTGCATGACTCAGAAGTCTGGAGGAGGCCCATTTTCACACAGTCTTGCCCACTGCTCATCAGCCACATGATACCCTCTGAACTATGCTCAAGTTTCATCTTGGAGACTGCCAGCTGACACAGACCAAGGCTGTTTCAGGGACCAGAGTTATTACTGTGTAATAGAGCAGAGCAGAAAATCAGCAGTCAAATGCCGATGTTTGCTTCCTATCCCCTTTGATTTTGCAGCATAAGCATAGCTGAGGAACCCAAGCTTGTGGCCCCTGGAACTTGCTGACAAATAGCAGGAAAAAAACCAAACAAGGAGGGGAAGGATGGGAGGATCTGAGACTCCCATGAATAGTTAAAGCTTTGAAGAGCTGAATTCTTTGAAAGTCTTAGAGTGAAATCCTTATCTGTGCTGAAAACCCATTCTTGGCTTTGCACTCAGTTCTTACGTAATGACAGCAAATTACTTTGGTTTATCTTCCCTGGTGTCCTCGAGGTTAGTGACACATCATCATTAGGTTACGTTACTATTTTAATTCAACTGCCATTCCACATGCCTAAATGCTGTAACAGAGCTTGTCCTTCTCTCTTACCATGCACTACTGGGAGCTGTCATTTTTCCTACGATTAGAGTTCAAACACTTCATAGCAGGAATTGCATCATTCTCATGCTGAAGCACACAGAATGCTTCAGAACAGTGTCAAAATAATGTTTTACTTAAAAACCCAAATAACCTTGCAATATCTGACTCCCGCGTACTTTTCAGATGATATGCTCTAAGACTAACACTGCTACTGTATTTTATGGCCTTTACAATACCCTTACCTATTCAGGAGAAATATTTAATTTCATAAACAAAACCAGATAAATACTATACTATGAGTTGGTTTACTTCCCTTATTCTCTGGCATGAGAAGATTCAAGATGGGCTATTTAAAAAGCAAGTGAAAGAGGCAATGCAAACAGAATTAAAATTACTCCCTTACTGTTGCAGCTCGTTATCTTTAGCCAACAGAACAAGTTAAAAAAATTTGTATAGAATTAGAGCTCAAATATAATCAGTGAAGAGGAGCTGTAAATCTGTTGTTCTGCAGACTAAAGATTCTGGGGGGTGCAGGGGGTGTGTGTGGGACAACACATGACAGAACAAGAGCTCCTTAATTGGAAATAAAGATACATTGTCCACATGCTAGTTACGACCTTCTTTTGTTTTCCCATGATATCCTGTTGATATAATACCCAGGTCCCTTGTGGACATCCGCTGTTTCCAAATGAGAAGAATGAGTGGTGTTGGTTTCACTTCAGCACCTCACTGGGTCACAAGTCTACCTACGCCTGGAAAGCCTGCCGGAAGCAGCGCCAAAGAACAACCTTATCTGCGAAAGATCTGAACAGATAAGGTGCATGGACATATGACATCACATCTTGTGGTAATTTAAACAAATTTCAAATACCATTACAATAAGGAAGCACAGGAAAGAGCAAAAGTTCAGCTAAATCCTTAAAAACCCACATAGAAGTAGTCATATTTAATGAGATCAAGCACAGTTTTTGCCCTTCTCTGTTACCGGCCACAGTCTGCTGATACTACCTGGCACCAACCACCTGAAGAAAGCAGTAAGGATAAAATCAGGGTGTATTGCTACCTCCCCACAGTATTCCCTAAGGCCCCGAAATTTTCAAAATCAGGACTTCCATGGCCAAAAGGAACGTTTGAGTATTTAGTAGTCCTCACTAGCTTTTCCTCGTGTTCATTTTCTGGACTTTCATTCCGAAGAAAACCCTCATAGTATCCACAAAATCATGCAATAAGGTTTACTACAAGTATCCACAATGTGGAATGATCAAATTTGTCAAGTTTGGTTTTATCCCACATCTTCCCCAAGCTTCATTTGTTGTACATCATTCTTACATTGAAAGAAACCTCTCTTCATTTGTGCCTCTGTAAAGCTGAAGAGTCCTAGTTAATTTACCTGTTTCTGACCCAGAATCTGTCCCACACCTCATAGCAGTCACTTACTTTTCTGCACCTCTTACAGTGCTCTACATCCTTCTGAAGATCAGAACTATACACAGGATTCAAAGCACTGGCACACTGTGGATTTGTCCTGTGACATAATGACACTCCCTGCTTTATTCCTTTCCTCTTGTTCCTTCTCTCTTAAGACTTGATTTGCTCATTTACCAAGCCTTGAGCTGAGGTTTTCACAGAACTGTTATTATGCCAAGATCTTGTTCCCAACTGACAAATCGGCTTCTAAGCTGTTTCTGTATGTTTGAAGTTAGTATTGTTTATCTCCCATTTAAAACACTTCACATGTATGTACATTAAAATGTATTACCCATTCATTTTGTATTGTGACATTTTACTACCTTTCCTTTCAGTTCACAGCCTCCAATTCAGATCCTTGTGGAACTTTGCATATTGACTCCTTCTACTGAGAAATATTTTTGCTCTTACTGACACTTGTCTTTAATGCAGTGTCATCTGCCTGTGTGAATACTCCTCCTCTTACTCTGCAGTTTCTTCAGAAGCTTTTGCTGATAGATTGTCTTGACTGTTTTTTAGAAACCCAAGTAGACAGTATCAGCTGAATCTCTCGTCCACGTGTTTTGCTGACTCCTCACAGGACTCCAGTATGTGAGGCCAGGACTTCTCATTAGAAGAGCTCTGCCAGCTCTCCTAGTACACGATTTTCTGCCTGCACCCACTAGCTCACCTTTTTAAACAGTTCCCATTAATTGGCCTGATACAGATAACAGGCTCATTGCTCACCAGCTCTCCAGAACTTTTCAGGATGCTTTTTTTTTAAGTTGGCATATTAACTATTTTCCCATTCTCTGACATAAAAAGTACAATGTTATACAAAGCCATTAGTAAGCAGCTCAACTATTTAAGCCTTGACTTCTCATAGAACTCTTGGATGAACATCATGAAGTCCAAGTGTTTGTTGCTTTTTATTTTAGACATTGGTTTCATAACCTTTTCTATGAGCCCTTCACCTTGAAACATATCCTCTGATAAATCTTTCACAAAATCAAGTATAAGCACAGGAATCTCCTTAAGTACCTATACAGTGACCACAGATCAAAATACCAATTTAATTTTCCAGAACTTTATTTCCTCTGAATAATCCATTTATTTTTGACTGTCCACTGGCTGTGACAGCTTTTTTGGCAGGCTTCCTGTTCTATTTTGACCGAAAGCAGTAGAGTCAGATTTATTGGCAAACTAACAACAGAACAAATGGCATGAGAACCGGCAGAGCAAGTGTTCAAGGATACAGGTACCTGGTCACCCGGTACACTGCAGTCATAGCTCTTGTGCTATGTGTATGTTAAAAAAAAAAAGGTAATTATTTTCTCTCACCTAATGCAGATAAAAGCCAATTGTTCATTATGTCTTTTTATTTTTAATGTTAAGTCATATTCTATCACCTTTGATTTTCCACCATCACAGTTCAATTCTTCCAACTCAGAGCCGACTATGGAGATTTCCAGGTGGAGGGGTGTTGCCAGGGAAACCTAGTTAGGGACAGCGGGAGCTACAAGCCGTTACGCGTGAGCCCGCGTGGGACTCAGCACCCAGCTGCGGGAAAACCCCCGTTCCTTCTCCGGACCTCAGCTCGCAAAGGGAACGAGAGTGCCGGAGGGGGGGGAGCGGGGACCAGGCTGCCTTGTCAGCTCACCGCCGGCACCCCGGGGCGCGGCCGCCCGTCCCGGTGCCCGCCCGTCCCGGTGCCCCCGCATCCCCCCACGCTCCCCCCCGCGCCGTTCCCGCCGCACGCGCCCCGCGCCGCCCGGGAAGCGCGGCGCCGCCGCCTCGCCATATATGGGCACGGCCGGAAGCGCGCGCGTCACGGCGCTGGCTCGCGGCGTCCCCGCGGGGCACGGGACGTCACGTCACGTCCCCGGCGCGCCCGCGCGCGCCGCCCCGGCAACCAAACAGTAAACACGGCGGCGCGCATGCGCGGCGGGGCCGGGGCGGGGCCGGGGGTGTGCGCACGGCCCGCTCCGTGCCCGCCCTGTGCCCGCGGGTCCCGCCGGGGGAGCCCCGACGCCGGGAACCGCAGCGCTGATCTCAGGTACCGGCAGCGGCCGCCCCGTCGCGGCCGGGGGCAGGAGCGCCGCAGGCGGGAGGTGGGGGTGCGCAGGACCGTGTCGGGACTGCGGCTGCTGCCAGCACCGAGGCAGCCCTGGATCTGCAGCACCCTGCGGTACCCGGCGTGGCTTCGATGGGCAGCCCGTTTTTATTATACCATAAAGGCGTTAAAGGATCTTCATGTTGTTTTACAGCTCTACTTTTTGTAACTCATAGTAACAGTTGTCCTGTTCCTTGTGTTACTCATGTTGCAGTTACATTTCTAAGAATTAATTACACTACTGCCCTCAGAGGGATCAGGAGCGCAGGAGGTGTCAGAAATAACACGAGCGTTTCTTACTTGCCTTATCTCGTTTCATTGTTTTGTTTCACAAAGCTCTGTGCCGATATCTGTGTGATGTATCAGATACAGATTGTAATTGAATGCATGCAATCCATTGCAGGCAGAGATTGCTGCTCTGTTGAAGTTAATAGCAAGATTCGCACTGAATTAAGTGCATCTTCACTACATAATTCTCAAATTCTAGGAAGCGGATAAATCACATTCATGACACACCATAAATTTTATGTAGCACATCCTGAATTCTGGGTCGTTCATGTCTGAAGGCAAGGAGTAGGGCTGGAGCCTGGAGTTAGACATGTCTCATGTAGTGCCACCCTGAGTTTGACATCATTGTGTAACAAATGCAAAAGCTGACACTTACACTTGGCACTTGCTGTCGCTGCTGTTAAAAAGAAAAGCCTTGGTTAGGAGGCAAGACTGCTGTCTCGCAGAATTCAGCACTAGATTTTGCTTTAACCTATCCAGTGATCGTGAGAGATGATGGGGCCAGGATCACTTTGAGGGGACTCTGTGGACCCCTGCTCCTTTCTGCCTCTGCTGGATGTCATGATTTCAACAGCATGCATCAGCTCTTGAAGACCTCTGAATTCTCCAGCTCTGAACCTGAAAGTCTTTCAGCAAGACAGCATGTTGTGATTCCAGATTTACTGACTTCACAGGGTTACTTGTCACATAAGTCTGACTCTCTTGCAGCTACACCTACATGACTGCTTTATGGGTCAGTGCTACTGTGCATTTGCTGCACCTGGGTGTTGCCCACATCAACTCAAGTGGCAATGTGAAAGTAGCTCCTTCTAAGGAGTAACTAGGATTATTCTTCATCACTTGTCAGCTCTGCCTCCAGAGTATTGTTGAAAGACAGGAAGCTACAGTGTAATATTTGCTTTTGCACAGGGCAGACCTTGTTGAGCAAGCCATGGAGCTGCAGTACACGCTATCGAGATGAGATACATCCTGTGTGTGTTCTGATTAGGGAAGGGGTGAAGAAAGCAGAGCCTACTGCAGTGACCAGGAAATGTGGAGTTATAGAAGCCCAGCCCTGAATACTAGGCTTCAGAAATTTCCTGAGAGCATGGTGTCAAGGTGGCCTTTAGCTGGACACATGTGTCAGTGCAGGTAACATCTTTCCTTTCATCTTGAGAAAGGAGTTCTGGAGCTGGAGTGACAGGGCTGGAGACTGTCAGGGAAGCCTTGTTGCTCTCATGGGATTCTTCACATGCAACTATTAGGGAGGGAGCAGACTTGTGCTCTGCATGCAGAGGTGGCCTGGCCCAGCCGCTGTCCCTCCAGAAGGGCACATGTTTCACTGCACAAGCAGCAGGGAGGAGAGAGAGTAGCAATCCCCCCTAAACTAACTCAGGCAGGAGAGGTGGCACTGCAGAGAGCCCAGGGAGGGAGCACATTCCCAGAGTGTGTTTGTGCCATTTGCCATAACTCATTCATTCAAGGATTGTGTTGTCTTTAATGGAAACTGAAGGACAAGGGCAGGGGCAGTGGTTTGCCTTATACCACTCAGGCTAAAGCGAGAAGCAAGGGCATGAGCATTTCTCCTCCTCTCCTATCCCAAAGAAGATAGGCCATAACTACTCCTAGAGGAACCAGACCACATCCAGGGGCACCCAGAGCCAGGGTGCATGCCCACTCTTCCCCAGGGAGGAGGAGGAGGAGGAAGTTGGGCTTGTAGGCACATGCAAATGATCATATGGGCTCCAGCCGGAAGATGGCCTTCCTGATTTAAAGGCATGAACTTTCACCTCCTTTCCAGCAAGACCTCCGGCTAGTTGCTGAAAGGCCAGAGCAGGTAACACAGATGCACAGGAGGGGACCAGAGCCAGACAGATCAGATGGGGAAGGCCGTAAGGAGTGACCCGACTGCCCACCAGGATGGGTGGGAAGGGTGTAACCACAGCCAGCCCTGACTAAGACTAGGACAAGGGTAGGGCTGGCCTAAATGGTATTCCTACCCTGATACATCCTAAGCCTCAGGCAGCGGGAAGCAGTCTGCAGTTTATAAAGCCCAGCCCAAATTAGAGGCCAGGGAACCCCTCTGAGGTCACAGGCAAGCAATGCAAAAGGTAACACAAGGACAGCTCCAGCAGTCAACTTAAATGCTTTTATTGACAATGTTTCTGAACAATAATAAGCAAACAATGCTTAAGTTTCATCCAAATTCACTTTCCACATGTCAAAAAAGACCTCAAGGTAGAAAAAAATAAAATAAAAATATAAATATCTGAGAATCCGTCTTAATAAATAAATTAAAAACACAATAAAAACGTTTTCATGGAAAACTTATGTCAGAACATTCAGACCACCTCAACAATGCATGATCAGTAAAGTTACAATGAACATCAATGTAGAACTACAGTACATGGATATAGCTATTTATCTACCTACTAGAAAATAAAATAGAGTCTCTTTCCCCCCACGTAAGATGGGTCATTGCTAAGTCATCAGAACACGATATTGCCAGGAACACAGTAGTTATTGTTAATCAGCTGCACTAGATACGAGTTGGAGATACCCAGCACCAGGTTAAATTCCAATCATTTAAAACCAAGAGATTAATTAGTTAATGCTAGTGATAACTAAGGAGGGGAGGGAGTCACCTACCCAGCCATGTGGGACATGCTACAGACTACCAGCTCTCATGGATGGGCCACTGGGGACAAGACAAACTCCATGCGATTTGCTACATCTCTGGAAGAGGTACGAGGCCTCGGTGCATGACGCTCTGCCAGGCCCCGGGGCACCAGGCCAGACAGGGGATGGCGGTGGCAGGGCCCTCCCCAGGCCTGGGGAGCCCCATGGGGCACAGCTGCAAGTCCGTGGGGGTACATGGGCAGCAGATGGGGCCCAGCAGGTCAGTCAGTGCTGGAGCCCCTCACAAGGCCAGGAGGGTGGGGGAGCTGAGGGAATCGGACGAGGGCTCATTGCTGCTGCTGCCCTTCCGGTGCGCGGCAGCACAGCTGGGGAAGGCGTCTGCCTCGGGGTAGGTGAAGACGAAGGTGGAGGTGTAGGTGCTGGGGCACGGGGTGCAGGTCACCACGGGGGTGCAGAGGGGCTCCAGCTCACCGCTGGTCCCGGCGGTCAGCGACTCCCAGTCCGACGGGTAGAAGGAGGAGGCTCCAGGCAGGTCCATGTCAGGCACGGAGCGGGAGGCCTCCCGCGGCCCCGTGGAGAAGAGCAGCTCGTCGAAAGGCTCAGCCTTGAGCTCCAGCCCGCTGCTGCCGGTCTCCTTGGGCGGCACGGCCGGCGGCGCTTCAGGCATCAGCGGCAGAGCAAAGGCAGCCTCCTCGGTCATGGGGGGGCTGGGGGTGCCCAGATCCAGCGCGGTGGCAGCCCCCAGCTCCTCGTGGAAGCACAACTCCTCGGGCATCTTGCAGGCGGGTCGGTGGGCCGCCAGGATAAACTCCAGCTTCTCCTTCTCCTTCAGCAGGTTAGCGATCTCCGCCTGCAGCGCGGACTTCTCCTCCTCCAGCTGGTCGGTCTCCTGCAGAGAGAGCAGGCTGTCAGCCAAGGCCGGCATCACTCCCAGCTGGAGTTCCCTTCATCGTGCTACCCTAGCCCTCGGGTACCCCCCTTCCCCCCCGCCGCCTCCCGGACAGCACTTACCGCCTGCAGCGTGTCGGTGAGCTCCCGCCGCCGGTTGCGGCACTTGGCCGCTGCCATCTTGTTCCTTTCCCGGCGGATCCTTCTCTTCTCCTCCTCCTCCGGGGACAGCTGCGAGTAGAGAGAGGCCGCTCAGTCCCGCTGTTAGCCCGGTGTCCCCGGCCGGGCCAGCCCATCGGCCGCGCACCCCCTCTCCTCCCCATAATTTTAATAACTTTAGTCCCCACTCACCTGTTCCACTTTGCCCCGGCGGCCGATGCTCTGCCCGCGGCCGCCCGGCGCCTTCAGCACTGCGGGGCGGGAGTAGGTGGCAGGGGCGGGCGCCGAGACGCCGTACGGGTGCCCACGGCTCTGGGAGGGGGCCACTGAGGAGATGAGAGTGGGCTGCACCAGCCACTGCAAGTCGGGGCTGGTGGAGATGGCCGTCACCGTGGGCACGAAGTTGGCGCTGGAGGCGGCCAGGTCGGTGCAGAAGTCCTGTAGGTCAGAAGAAAGGGGGGGTGCCGTCAGCGGGGCGCCCGGGCCGCTCCCCGCCGTCCCCGGGGCCGCGGCGCCGCGCTGCCAGCGCCGGCTCCACACGAGAGCGGCCTGTTATAAATATCTCTGACGTCCGCGCTGACGCAGACGCTGCTCCGGAGTCTCCTCAATGAACTCGCGTTTTATCAATGAAGCCGCTTTACACACCCGCCGCAGAGCGCGGCCCGGGCCACGGCACCCCCCGCCCGCCTCGCCTCGGCACCGGGGCCGCTCCCCGCGCATAGTCCCCGGCCTGACCTCCTCCGCGGACACCGCCAGCCCTGCGTCGCCCGGTCCCGTCCCGTCCCATCCCATCCCATCCCTCCCCTCCCGAGTGCTCTTGCCCCGCGGCGAGGGTGCAGCCGGCACGCTCGGAGCCTCACCTGTGGGTTGACAGGTGATCCCATGCTCGAGAAGGAGTCCGCCGGGGAGGGGTAATAGGTGAGGCTGTCCCCGGCCGGGGAAGCGCTACTGCAGCGGGAGGACGCTGCCTCGTACTCTCCGGCGAATCCCTGGTACATCATGTCGGCTCGGTGCGTGCAAGCCGGTGGCGAGAGGTGATGAGACGGTAGTGAAGTGTCCTTGGGGATGAAGCGAGGAGGAGTCGGCTGCGTGCGTCCCTGTGCCCGCGCCGCGCGTCTCTCCGCTCCACCGCCGGGGCTGCCTGAGCTGCTGGAGTACCGCGCCGCGCCTCCCTTTTATACCCTCCCGCCGACGTCACTGGGGACGCGCCACCCGCGGCCGCGGGGGGTGCCGCCCTCCCCGCGCCCGCCCCGCGCCTCCCCGGGGCCGCGCCGCGCGCCGTCCGCCACCGCCCCCCGCGGGAGAGACCCGCGACGGGGGGCGGGAGGCTGCTGCGGGGGTGGGGGGGCCGCGGGACAGCGCGGACGGGGGCCGGTGGCGGGGCTTCCCCCCCCGCGCAGAGTGGTAGGGCCGGGCTCGGGAACCCACTGACGCAGATATCCTTATATGGGATACATCCTGTGCGAGGGGGCGTGACTGACGGGAAGCGCTCCAGGCTGCAGCCAAGTGCGGCGGGAGGGCGGGCGGCGCGCGGGACGGGACGGGACGGGATGGGAGGGTTTGGGACACGGCGGCCCCTCCCCCCCCCCGCCTGACGAGGCCCTGCGGGGGTTACGGGGCATCGACACTGCCCCCGGGGCCGCCGTCCACGCGCAGGTGACCCTTTCCCCTCGGCGAGGCTCCGCACAGCCCCACTGCGGAGCAAGGTGCCCCCAGGAAGGCGGCAAAGAAGGGGGCCAGCCGGGCAGGGGTGCGCTTTGCGCTGCAAGGCAAGCCCCGTTGCTAACACTGAGCAGGGTCTGCCCGTAGCTGGGCACGGGTACATGGGGGGCCCTACGCACGGAAAGCCCGACCCACCCCCTTTACCTGCAGCGAGGAACGGGTTACGCTCCTGTGTCACTATTGACTTGTTTATTATGTATGCGAGTAATGGTCGAGAGTGAGGGTAATGGCACAGGGCGGTGGGAAGCCCTGCCAGGGAAGCCTGGGGGGCTGCAGCCCCCGGGGAGGTTGGGAGAGCTTGGGAGCAGCGCTCCGAGGCGCTGGGATAGCCGCCAACGGCATGGGCAAGGGGCCACCGGGAAACCACCGACGAGGAGAGAGGGGCGAGGCTCGTCCTTTCCTCCAGTTTGGGCTTTGTTTTGATCCTCGTTGCAGCGAAGCCCGGAGACACCCACCCACGATGGGGATGTCAGGGAGCCCTGGCTCAGGTCAGGCTAAGGTGGGAGCCAGACCGCAGACTCGCCTTGCACGGGAGCCAAGAGATCGCGGCTATAGATAGTAACAGGGAAGCTGCAGCAGCGAGCGTGTTTACAGCAACAAACAGAGCCTGCAGCGCAGTCTCTAGGCAGGAGCGTCACCCAGCCAGGCTAGGATCCTGCTGGCAGCCTCTCCCTCTATTTGAGCTCATGGGCTAAATGCAGCGCCTGATGCTGCTGCTGTTGCTGTTGCTGCGCGAGCAACCTCCGTTCTTAGAGATCTGGGCCACGGGGGCGGGAGAACTGGGCCAGCTGCTATTTCTGAGCTGCCCGTCAGAGCAGAGGGGACAGCCAAGGACTGCCGCAGCTCACGGCCCACACTGCTCCCTGGGAAAGGACCTGCGGGGGCCAGTGCTGCTCTCTCCAGCTCAGCACTGGCCCATGGGCTAGTCCCTCTCAAGGCAGGTGTCAGCCACCCAGGTTCCTGTGCTGCCAAGGGTTCTTCACCCTGTCCAGCATTCCCCCCATGCTGGCTGATGAAGTAGTGAGGCGAGCATGGTCTCTTCAGCACCCCAGGCTGCAGTGAGGAGGTCCTCCCTCAGCATGGCCCAGAGAAGGGATGTGCCAGCAAATTAGCAAAGCCTGGACCCTGCCACCCCTGCCAATGGTGAGCAAGAGGCCAAACCTCTGCAGCCACATCCCCAGCAGGGCCTAGGTAGATGCACTGGTTCCCAGCAGAGGCAAGAGTCTCCAACACAGTCCATAGCCCCAGATATTTGCCAGGCACATTTCAGAAAATCCCTGTTTAGCCCTGCTGCTGTCTGCAAAGTGTCCCAGGGTCCCTCCAGCCAAACTGCCCTCCCTGAGTGTCTGGAAATCAGGGAGGGGAACCCACTTCAAAGCCCAGAATATTTTTGTGGTGCCCAAGCAAACCATCTGTTGCCACCTCTGCTGGCGAACAAGCATGATCTGTTTGTACCAAACGGAAAGTGCACGGACGCCGCACATTTCTAACACGTGAAAGCAAGGAAACACAGAAAGCGAAAACACATGACGTGGGTTTGTTGTTTGCTCCAAACATGGGGTGCACTCATTTTACCGCAGTGTGTGTGAGAACAAAAAAAGGAAGCAGGTGGTACCGCAGGGACAAAACAGAGTGTGAATCCTCCTGCCTGATGATGGGGGTGATGGGGCTGCCCTCAGCAGCATACCAGCAGAGCAGGCTCCTCAACCCCCTCTCCAGCCAGGAATGGGCAGAGGTATTAGGCCCTCACAAATTAGTGTGATCTGAGGAATGGAGCATGATGGTGCTGTCAGGGCAGAAGAACAGCACCTATCCAATGAGGATCTTATCCTGCATATCAGTGGGACCCCTCCACCTGCCTGGCCTCCACTTTTTCTCCTACCAAACAGGGAGATGGGAAAGCTTGCAGCTCTGAGGCATACAACAGAGCAATGAGCTCCTCAGCCCCAGAACACAGCACTGGAATCTGGCCCTGCTTTCACACCCCTCCTTCATCTGAGCTTGTGACTGAACCTGGCCCAGGAAAACCATGGCAGAAAAGCACCTGAGATGTATGGACCAGTGTGGTCCAAAACCCACTTTGGGTGCAGGAGATGGCTGTGCCTAAATTTGAGCACTCACCAAGGGAAGTTCATGCCAGTAGCGTGGCCCTTTGGTAGCCACATGACAGTCCCAACCCACTCTTTGTCAGCAGTGCTGATTGCAGTATGGTTCTATCTTCCCTCTCTGGCAACACAATGTCATGGACATCTGCCTCCAGCTGACCAGAGGCTGCTGGGATGAGTGGGAAGGAGACCTGGGAATTAGAGTCCAGCAGCAGGACTGGCACACAAGGGACACTGCTGTGGACACCAAGAAATAGCTCCTCTGCACTGAAAAGCCATCACTGCCTGGCCAAACACCCTGCCCATACTATCAGAGTATCTGTGCAACAACCTGAGCACCTGTTGCAGTACAGGCTTTAGGAGCAGGCTCCGGAGACGTTATGGAAATTCCCCTGACACACACCTGCACACCCACTATTCCCGCTGTCCCCCACTGCACTCCCAGGGACCACTCCATCTACCCAGCCCCAGGAAAGCTTGTGGAACCAGGCAGGATCTGCAGGCCTCAGGAGAAAACAGGATGAAAAAGCAGAAAAGGGGGCCAATAAACCAGTGGTGGGGGCCTGCCCCCTCTGGCTGGGGAACAGAGGGTGGAGGAAGGGTCCTTAGTATGTTATCCGTGGGGCCCGGATTCCCCCCAAGACACGCTGAAGCTATCACCCTCCCACCTAGCCTGGGAGCCTCCAGAAGGGCAGGGCTCCCACCTCTGCTGGTCTGAAAAGTGCAGCACATACCTACCCAACGCAAAGTATAAATAGTAATTAATAATCACAGCAGATGGGTGTGTGACAGGGACATCCTAAAGAATAAACACTGCAAGCAGAGACATCCCGGCATCTTGTGGTCACACAGCCACATGCTCTGGGCCACCAATTACTGCAGATGATGCAGCTGAGCCATTCCACCCATTCTCACCATGCTTTGCCTGCACCATGGTGGATGCTAGCTCACCGGGCACAGCTGGACCTTGTTCCACACACCAATGGACCCAGGCATCACTCACAGCCAGCAGGTCCGAAAGATGGCTTTGCCCATCACAGCACTTCCTCTGCACTCCATTGCCCTAGGGCCAGGCTGGCAGCCATTGCCCCACAAGTGAGAGTTCATAACTCAGAGTAATTCAAGCACAAAGTTCTCCAGACAAAATTCCAAAGCTCCTACTGTCGCCGCCAGTTCATGCACTGCAGCAGTGCAACAAAACCAGAACTCTGTGGCCAAGGTGATCTCTTATCTCCCCGCCAGCTTCATTGCCATACGCCCATCCCAGGGCGTTGTGCATGCTTATAGTTATAATCCCAGGGCACTGACCAACTAGGAGGAGAGGAAAACATCTGTAACAAAATGATCCAAACATGTGTGGAACCACTTGATATTTAGAAGTGAAATCCCTGAAATGAAAGGCAGTAAGCTTGCACTGAGTTAGAGGCAGCACATTCAAATCCAGTGACATACAGGCTGATGCAGGACTTTTCTGATAATCAAACAAGATCCAAACAAGGCAAGCACAGCAGCAGTTTCCTTGATGGAACCCCACAAGATGCCTGCAATAAAACCGCACACCATCGAGACAAAGCTTGGGCTTTCTGTTATGTCCAAATGCTTTCTGAAGGTGGCAGCTGGACAGTCATGTTGCACAAGCTCCCTTTTCCCGTGGGACTGGGCAGCAGCACTAATCCTTATGCCATGGGCTGGGGTCTGGGTAGAGGGACTGGGGTCTGGGTAAGGGGTCCTGTTCCTCCACTGGTGCAGCAGCTCTTGAAGAAAATGGGCCAAGGGTAGCAAAGGAGGAAGTGCTGAGAAGAAGGAAAAGGTCACTGTGCTTAGCTAAGGAGATTTTGTTTCGGATAGAGAACAAAGCAGCTGAAGTGAAGAGAAGGGACAAGTTGTTGAAGATTGTTTAGCTCAGAAACATTCTAATTGTTGTGATTGGAGAGTGCTCTGGGGAAAGGCTCATGTGAACTTAGGACAAACGAAGGATCACAAAGCTGAAGATAGCCTAGGAAGGAGAAGGACAGAGCTTGCCACTGCCTGGAGAAACAGCTCTGGAGGTAGTCCCCAGATCACCTTCCTCCTGTGCTATTTGGTGTCAGAGACCAGCACACTGGGCGGGCTGCCCTGGAGGACAGCCACAAACACAAGCAAGGTCTCTCTTTTTGAGTCTTCGGCTCTTGAAGTGATGGTGCTGTTGCAGGGACTCACAGACTCAGCCTGCCCTGTCCCCAGGGGAGTAACATTCAGTTGGTGCTGCTGAAAGTAAATGTTGAGATTTGAAAGCAAGATGTTTACTCCCTGATCTGATTGAGCTGCACCTCTGTCTGGGCAGTCGGGCTGCACTCAAGGCAGAGCCAAAGGAAGCCATCAGCTCTGTGGAAAGATGCTGCCACTGCAGGAATAGAGACCCCAGTAATGAAGCAATAGAATAAAAAAAAGGCATGGCTATGCAGTGAGTTGCCCTAGGAACAAACATTGGGAATACCCCAGGAAGCTGAGGTTCCTTAAATGGTATTTAAGAAATGTAGCAAATAAGAAATTCAATATTATTAAATTGTCTGAGGTTAACAGTGCCATGAAAAAACATACATGTAAGCAGTGCAGAGCACTGCCAGCCCAGCCCCGAGGCTTTGATCCTTCCCATGGATCCAAATCTGCCAAGCAATTTGGTTTGGCTAGGAGTAGCTGCTGGGAGGGGAAACATCTTTTATGTTAACCCATTCCTAAGTATCTGCACAACCAGTGGTAAGCATATGCTTGTGCAGAGAGACCTGGAAGGAATAGGACATTTACAGATCATCCGGATGCTCTGCCCTATCCCTGCACAGTGAACAGGGTCTAGAGGAGGGTCTCTGTTGTTCACTGCTACCAGCTCACAGCTCATTCCAAGTTGAGAAAAGCACTTGCCACCATCCAGACCCATACCAGCACCTCAATACATCACCCATTTCATTCCTCATCGAGGTCATATGGAAAACATGAAGACAATCGACACACCAGAGAATATAGACCTGGAAACTCAAGGACCTCCCACAGAAGAGATTCAGCGATCCACTTTGGGACTGTTTGACTTGGTGGTTGCACATGGAGGCAGACTGGCAAGAATGACCCAACACCGGTGAGGAAATGGAGTATGGAGCTGTGAGTCTGGGCTCATGCAGCTGAAGAGGGGTGTTGGACACTTGGCCGCTGCAACACACACCACCCTCTCAGCGCGTACCACCTCCCTCCTGCCCCACAGAAGGGCTATGCAGGACCCCTCCAGCCTGCCGGAAGCCCCTCTGGCACACCTGCACTGGCCACTGGAGTTTTGGGGTGCTTGCTGATGCCAGCATCCCAGCCAGGCCTCCATTCTCCCTGCCCTGATGGCCTGCATGTTCAGAGTGGCAGGGTGTGTGGATTGTATGGGCAAGTACCGAGGAGAGTGGGCACCTCCAACATACCTTACTCCCGAAAAAGTGCAGAACCCGGAAAAACTAGTAAAATATTTTTAAAAGCTGTGCTGTCGACCTGGCAACCCCAGAGAGATGCAAATCACTGCAGTGTGTTGGGGTCTGGCACTGGCCAGCGAGTGGTGAGCAACTGTATTGTGCATCACTTCTTTGGTTTTCCTTTCCCTTTTTATTATCATAATTATTACTACTTACCATTATTATTGTATTTTCCTCTGGTTTCAATTATTACACTGTTCTTATGTCAACCTAAAAGTTATACCTTCCCATTTTACCCCCTCCCCAAGTTTTACCTCCCCCACATTCCACCGGGGGCGGGAGGAGAGAGGGGAGTTGAGCATGGTGCTGAATTTCCAGCTGGGCTTGAGCCCCGACAGTCATGCTCGGCCGCGCTCGGCCCCTCAGGCCCCGGGCGGGGGGCAGCAGGGGCCGTTGCGGACACAGTCCCGGGCCGGGAACACCACGCTCGACGCTCCCTGCGCGGCCGCGGGGCGGGGGCGGTGCCACTCCCGGCACGGGCCCCGCCCCCCGCCGCCCCGGCCAATGGCGGCGCTGTTGCCGGGGCCGCGCCGGGCGCCTGACGTTACCCGGGAGACGGCGGGACGTTGACAACACACAGACCCGTGACGTTGGCGCGTGGTTCCCGTGGTAACGGGCCGGGACGTCATCGCCTCCCCCTCCCGCCCCCCCCGCCGGAGCGCGCGTCAGCCGCGCGGCAGGGGCGGGGCCCCGTCGCCACGGCGGCGGGCGGGGCGCGGTCGCCACGGCAGCGGCTGTTGTTTGTTTGGGGGGCGGCAGCAGAGCTCGGGCGGGACCTGCGGCGGCCCCGGCCCCCCCGCCGGCGTCTTGCCCACGCGGCTGCTGCCGGGACACCCCTGCCTGGCCCGGCCCGGCCCGGGGAGCCCCGCGGGCAGAAGGCAGCGGTGTGGGGCGGGACTAGCGGAGGTGCCCTCAGCTGGCAGCCCACCGGGCGGCTTGTGGCTGCTGGGCACCCCCGCCCCGTGCGCCAGAAGGGCGCGGGATGGTAACCTGAGAAGGGAGATGGGCCCAGGGTTAAAAATAATGCCACTGGAAAGGAGAGTTTATTTTTAACTGGGGAGCCTGGCCGACAGCGCCAACAACCCAGCTGCAGAAAGAGCCCGGGGCTGGGACGGCTTGGGAGGAACAAATAGATGGACGGACGGATGGATTGGCCGCAAACACCACGCTACTCTGAGAGGAGTGAGCATGAGCTCTTGTCCTGCAGCAGGTGCTGGCTGAGAACCCTTAGCAAATGTGCCGCAGGTCTGCTGTGCCTGTCACCCAGACTGCTGAGTGTGTGGGGGGTGTCTGTGAAGTGCGTGTCCAGCAAGCCTTGAAACAAACAGAAGTGAACCCCAGATGTTGTAGAGTTGTCTGGTCTATCTCTTGAAGAGTGGCCTGGTCCCTTCCGCATCCCTTCCTGGAAGCAGCCTCTGAAAAGCCTGCCATGCCCAAATCACCCAGCAGACCACCCAGTGCCAGCCATGCTCCTGCCACCGGCAGCGGGGGTGCCCGGCAGAGGCCAGACAGACTGATTACTTTTCCCGGCGTGCCGGGGCCACGGGGGCTGCTCCAAAGAGCCCTGCTCCTGGCGCCCTGTCTCCTCCCCGGCTCCTCGTCCTTGGGTGTGCTTCGGGCTTCTTTCCTTCTGACATCAGCTTCCTCCCTTACAATGTGTAAAGGCCAGAGCCCTCCTAGCCTAAACGCCCGACAAGGAGGGCGGCTGAACCAGAGACCCACCCAGCGGGCCCTGGCGTGGGGGAGGCCGGGAATGCCGGTGGGTGGGTCCCTGTGGCGGGGGGCTCCCCGGAAATCCCCAAAGCTGTCTTTGATTTGGGGTTGCTCAGGCGCTGCTGGCAGGCGGCGGCGGAGGGAACCTCGGGGCCGCCCCGGCCTCGGCGTCGGGTGCCTGCGGGGTGGGAACTCCCAGGGACTGTTCCCGCCGCCGCCATCTGCTGAGGCCAGCAAACTGGAAACCAGCTGCTTGCCCAACCCTCGCCAGCAGCCAGCCTGTTGTCATTGCTGTTTGCTTTACATCAGCTCTATTTAGTTTGGCAAGCTGAGGGCAGCAGGTTCAATCCGGGCGATTTTACGAGGGCTGGTTCCTGTCCCACACCCTCGCGGTGAACACGGCGTTCGTTGAGGATACCCTCGCCCTGCAGCCCCAGGGCAGGAAAGGGTGCGGCTGAAATTAGTGTTTGCTTCTCAAGGGCAAGCCTGAAGTGCCGGTATTTAGGAAGGTAATCACCAGGCGTGAGAAAAGGCTTTCTGCATGGTCACGGCAGCTCCCCGCATGCCGTGGGTGCCCGGTCACCTGCTCAGAGAGACTGATGGCTGTGTGGGAAAGTGTAGGTACGTGGTCAAAGGCAGGGATCACACCTGGTGTCTGGCGGCTGCAATGCAGAGCATGTCCAAAGTCACTTGCCAGGGGGACTGAGGCCAATGGGAGGGATGTCCCACCAGGTTGTGTACCCTCCCACAGCCCTTGCCCCAGGCAGAGCCTGCTACTGACACCCACACTTGGAGGATGCTCCATTTCCATCTGAGATGCATCCAGGCAGCTGGTACCCATGGTAGGGAGAATGGTTTCTCATCTATGTTTCACACTGAAGTGAGAAAGGAAACATGTCATTAGTTACTCCTGCTGCTCTCCTTTTGCCAGAACAGGCTGTCTGCCCTCTGACTCCATCCCATCCCAGGGTGCAGGAACAGTGCTGCTGACACAGACTCTCACATCTCCTGGGCTGCAGGGAACCACAGAGACGTATTAGCTGAGTACCCTTCTCCTCATTATCTCCTGCCTCATCTCATTAAACTGGGCATTGCCAGTGCCCCATCCTGCCAGCCAGGACTGCCTCAGTGCCACCACCCTGTCTGCTACAGGACCTCACCTGAGGGAAGGGAGCAGTGGGGCAGAGGACAGGGAAGGAGCAGCAGGACAGAGGACGGAGTTCAACATGCAGTAGCGCCTCTGCCCAGCCCTGCCCCGCCCCAGCTGCTCCTTCCCAAACCTGCCCTGCCCTGCGGCACACAGGCCCAGCTGAGTGATGATGACGGATAAGAACAAGCGGCTGGAGACTTGAGCTGTGAGGAGGCGGCCATGTAGTGTGTTACTCCTGGTCCCCTCCTGCCTTGTGTATTTCATTCCCTTGCACTAGACATAGGAGCATGCAGCCATGTGGCAAGCCAGTTCAGAGAGCTGACCTGGCTGGAAACAGAACACTTTATTTCACCAGGCTGGAGATCAGCTTGAGCTGCTTGCTGCTCAGGCTTGCCATGAGCTGAGTTTCTGCCAGGGTTCTCCCTTCACTGCGGGACCCCATTCCCACTCCTTGCCAAGTCCAGCTTTCAGCTATGGGGTAAGGAGCTGCCCTCTTGTGCTATGCCAGCAGAAAGCCCTTTGCCATTTTGTCAGTCATTCCTCCACCATTTTACCATTTACTGAGAGCAAAGTCAGGAGTCAGCAACCAGTGCAGGGAGAAGGCTGGTCCCATGCCAGGAGGAGTGGGAAAAGCCAGTCTACAGCAGCTGAGCTCGGACTGCTGTGGAGCTGCAACCTGGGCAGATGGGCACTTGCCTGTGCTGGCGGCTGCCCAGCTCCCTCTGTATCAGCTGATTGGAATCTGGGAGACACAGCCAGCACCTCCCAAGCTGAGCCAGGGTGCACAGTGCTGTTCAGAAGACTTGCAGTGAGCTGTGCTGGAAGACAACTAACCTCATGAAGACGAAAGATGATGGCTTTTCCACCAGAACAGCTCCTGGATATGATTTGCTAGGCAGTTGTGAATAGTGCTGTGATAGCACAACAGAGAGGATGTGAGCAAGCTCTGAGGAGTTGGGATTGCTTAGACCACTTCAAACATCCTTGGCATCAAAAAAGTATAAGCATGGCCACACAGGTGACCTCAAGCTAATAGGGCTCCAGTTGTCTGCAGAGTCTTCGTGAGTCCAAGCCTGGGACAAGTCTGTACTGAGTTGCTGCACTAGGACAGGAGTGCTGGAGCTGAGCTCTTGCAGAAGGGTTTGGGGGTGTCGCCTGTCCTTTCACACAATATTCGAGTGCGTCTACACTGCCCTGCAGAGCTGAGAGGGGGTTAGTTGGCTGCTCTCCCATTCCAGTTTATCCTGAGTCCATGGCATTTTCACTCCCTGAAGCATTTTAGTTTCTTTGTGCATTTCTTCTTTGCTCTGGTGCCAGTTCTGGAGGTTTTTAGTGATGTTGCCCCCAGGCAGCATTCATGGTGAGGTGCATCCGCATCAGTTGGAGGGGGCTGCATTACTGTGTTACTGCATAACGGTCCTGTCCTGTCCCTGCTCCCCGTTGCACGCTGCCTGGCCAGGACTGTAGGGGCTTACAGGGCTGCCGCACTCCCCACGGAAATCACACACTCCCTTCATACACTGAATCCACCCACATAATATTCGGAATTCTCCCCCGTATCCCAGGTTTCGCTACACTCCTCCTCTCCGCTCTGATTGTCCTCTCCCTCCCCAGCAAGTAGGCTCACTCTGGAGTGAACTACTCACTGCCATCGTGACTGTTGTGAAACAGTTTATCTTCCTACGGGAGCGGCAGCCCTTGCCTGTCAGCCTGTGCCTGGCGCTCACAACGCCTCCAGCACTTGCAGCCCCGCTTCCTTCTCCCTGACGTGCACATATGCACGCTCCTGCACGCACACCCCTTCCCTCCTCCGGCATGCCTTCTGCGCCCGCCGGTTTCCCCGGGGATCGTGCCAGCGAAGGGAGTGCGATGGTGTGCTGAGGGGACCGGGGCTCCTGGCGCCAGGGGGATATGCATGAGGGACAGATATGGGTCCTTTTGGGGACACTGCGAGGATGCAGATCTACAAGCCCAGCTAGCAGCTCCTTGGGTGGGTGGGTGGTGGTTGCATGTGGACCATAGCCCCCTTGCCCTGAGGGTTATCCCTCACCCAGCAGTGCCTCCTCGGGAGCGACCAGGTGCGGGCTTTCAGACAGGCTCATGCCTGGAGGGGGAGGGAGTCGGATGCCGTGACCACCGAGGAGGCTCGGCGGTGTTCCCAGGAGGTGACTCTTTAGGAAGTGGGTGCGTCCTGCCGGTGTCACGGCGGGAGGCCCAGCGGGAACTGCGTGGGAGTGAGGAGAGCCACAGAGCAAGCTGGATCCTGGCCTGAACCCCGGTCATTAGGGAGAGGGCGGCTTTGACGTGAATCAGCAGAAGACCTGAGCACAGGGTATGCGGCACCCGGAGACTGGAGGAGCAGGGAGGTGCCAATCGACATCGTGACACGTCCTAATTACTTTAGCTTTCAAATCCACGTCGTGCTATTAAATTTGCTTGTTTGCACAAGAAACAAAAGCAAGAAGCATTCCCCAAAACTCCCACCAGGCAGTGGGCTCTAGCACCTAAGCCAGATGTGGGCAGTCTCTTTCTGTGCCAGAGGAAGGAATCCTAGTCATGCTGCCTCCTGCCAAAAATTCCCAAGCCTCACCAGCCTGGGACCAAGCACTGGAGCATCACTGATAAAGACACCACCTGGGAGGGCCAGGCGTGGAGGAACTTCAGCCGATACGTAATGCCTCAGCTCCCTGCAGTTGGGAAATGGCTATTGCATGGAGCCTGGGCGCTGCGGTCAGCCAGCACGGAACAGGACCGCCGCCGGCCGCCTACCACGTCGTGGCTTACGTGCGGGAGGGAGGTCAGCCGAGGGAGCGGCCCCTGGGATCAGGGCTCAGCCAATGTCAGACCAAGGTACCATAGAGCACCAGAAAGTACAGGCAGAAGCCCTCCACATCCCCTGCACTTCATGGCAGCACGCTGCCCAGCTCCCAGTGCCAGGTGCTTGGCTGGCCCTGCCAAGCTCCTCTGTGGCCCCACGGGCCTCCAGCACACCTGCAGAGGTCCCACTGGGAGAGCAGCCTCCTGCTGCTGCTCCTGCTGTGGCTGCTGCTGCCACCTAATGGAGCCGTTCCTCTGGCCCGGATGAGATGAGAGTGTCAGTGCTCTGCAGCGGCTGGCCAAAGCTTGCACATCCTGGGCAGCCTGTGCCCACTTGTGCCCGTGCATGTGTGATGTGCAGGCGCTGGAATGGTGAAACCCCTGAGCGCACGTCACACTGCACGGCAAGGAGGAGACCTGATGTCTCCCTATAGATGTTCACCCTTGAACCCCACTGACACGCTTTGCCTCTCCATACGCATGCACACTTGGCACACACGACACACACGACACACCTGGCCCACGCGGCTGCCGCACGCGTGGAGGTCTCGGCTGCCGGGAGCGAGCATCTGAGCCTCTGGTTCTTGGCGGCCGAGACAGGGAATGCAAAGCAGCTCCCGAGCGACGAGGGTCATGGCAAGATGCTTTATATAACCCACAGCCACAGAGAAAACCAAAATAGCTGCCTCCCTGCTGCTCAGTTCGTCTCTTCCATCAAACACGGATAAAATTAGAGCAGGCCGTGACGTGCAACTACGTCTGCGCAGGGACTCCAGGGAGACAGAGGGAGCCGGCTCAGGGCTCTGCCATTAGTGGCACAGCCTGCCAGAGCTTTCAAGTAAGATCTGTCAGCAAGGCTGGTGTGTGGCCACAGGGGATAGATGTGTGGAAGAGGAGGAGGCAACAGAGGGGAGCACAGCTTCCGAAGGCTCGCAAGGACTGTTCCACGCCTCATCTCTGCCTTTTCGGAATGTAGCCTGAGCGCTCACACTCGAGCTTGTCTTCAGCACTGCGCTGACCCTCGCTTTTCGGGCACAGACACTGCCGTGGACAGAGCAAGGCTTCTCCGAAAGCTCTGGATTCATAGTCTCTGAGGCCAAACCCCTGAGGAGAGGAGTGCTGGCGCAGGAATACTTCTGCCAGAGCTTTCGAGCAAACCTGCCTCTGCAGGCTGGGACCCAGAGCTGCTGCTGTCCCCCAGGAGGTGACATGCAGAGCTGGCCAGCCCCCTTTGTCTGCTGAGTTTGCAACCCGGTGGAGCTACAGGATGTGTAGTACTGGAGGGAGGTGAAAAGCTGACTCAGAAAATACTGTTTGGAGACTCCGACTCCATTAAGAAAAAAAATTAACAGGAAAAAAAAGCCAGGCTAAAAGCCTAGACTAGAAGCTGGAAAACAGTCACCTGCATACCTGTAGACACACAGAAAAGGTCTGAGTCTTTTCCTGATGACATAAGAAACCTCAACTGCTCAAAGCTCCTGAATGCTAGGTAAAAATAATAGTGTAATTGTTCAAAGCACATGCGGGTGAAGATGTCTAACTCACTTTTGGACATGTTGGCTTTGATTTTTATTGCCTGCTTTACTAGTCTGAACAGAGGAGAGGGAGCCAGGAATGTGTTTGTCTGCTATTCTGTGACATTGCTCTGGTCTGTGACTTTGGACACATCTTTCCCTGATGTCCACATGTCTGTGTGGGTGCTTTAGCGTCCCATCCTCTTCTCTGGGGCTAATGGTCTTCATCCTTGTTCAGCTGACAGGGTAAAGGTTTATGATGGTGAGCAAGTTAATATTTGTCAAACAGTAAAGATGACAAGAGCCCTGGAGAAAATCTCTATATTAATCTTTATTTATGGAAAAACAACTACAACAATAAGGGCAAAAGGTTTAAAGCTTTCCTGGCTTAAGGGACATGTACCACTTATGAAGGTAATTTATGCCCTATCCCCTGGATCTCTGCCACCTTCCCCCTGCACCTCTGTCACATGCCATTGCTGGATACCTCTCTTTTTGGAGAGGTGGCTCAGCTGCCAGGCAGAGCCTGGAAGCAGGAATCACAGATACATATGGCAGCATGGTAAGAGGTGAGCTAGGCAGTCACAGTCGCAGTTCTTCATGCTGGGCTCAAAAAAAGCCCCAAAACCACACAGAGCAAATTAAATCTGTTCATCTCCCCCATGAGTTCCTGCAGTTGAAAGGTCATCAGGAGAGAAGTGCCTGGATGAGCGGAGGAATATCTCTGTCACATGGTGGGGTCCCTCCTCACTCAATTCTGCCCTGAGCTTGGTGAGGCCACCTGGAAGTTGCTCACGTATCCTTGGGGACACTTTGCTGAGTATCCATCACTGCCTTTTATCTTATCTCACTGATTTCTGAGGAATTTCCCTGGTGCAATTCAACTGTCAACCATATAGTGCAGAACACCCAGTGTGCCCCTGCATCATCTGTTATCTTCTCCTTGGGCCCTTGACAAGTCCACAGGATGGGGAGTGACTGAAGTGGCAGAGGCTGATTTTGCATTTTCACTGAGGCAGTTCAGAAAGAGTGTTGGGAATCAAAGGGCTTTACATGACTGTACAGCAAAATCCAGCTTCCCTGTGTTAGTACCAAAGTCTGTGTGACTCCCCCCGATATCTGTGTCTGCATGACCTCATGCCCCTGGGATGCTGCCCTGAGCAGGATCCTGCCCAGTGCTGCCCAACTCTGCATGCACGTGGAGCTCCTGGTGCTGCCTGCCTGCTGCTGGACAGGGAACATTCATCCTGTGGCTGCCCAGGTTATCAGGTTCCTTTGTTTCAGTGAAAGTGCTAGTTTATTCATAGCAGAAAGCCTGTGAGCGAGTGGAGAAGACAAAGGTGGAAAGGACCAGCAAGGATGAGACAGGACAGAAGGGCCCACAAAACATGCCCTTTCCCCACAAACCACAAGTCACCCCTCCGCAGGCCAGGCTGGCTATTGCAGAAGAGTTATGAGACAGAGGAGGCAGCCATGGACCAGCCACTGGAAAAGTGGAGAGAGGGTCACACAGCTCCACGGCACGGAATGCCAGAAGTCTTTAGTGCTTCCACTGCACTCACAACTTGCCTGTGCCTTCTCCTACACACTGAGAGGAATGAAAGAAGTAACACATGAACATCAAATATCAGGGGTATTTGTTGCAGGCAAGGGCAGGAGAGCACTGGGATACAGTGATTCCCCTTGTGGCTGTTGGAGGACTGGTTTTACTAGTGGGATCTCTGCTGGGATGAGATGAATGGGGAGCAGGATTAATTTGCAATCCCTCTTACGTCAACACTTGACGGAAGACTTAATGACTGGGATTTCCCTCTGATTATCCTGGGAGAATTGGAGATCATTTTACAAGCTCTCACCCAGCATCAGGCAAGGAGCCATTCTCAGGCTGTTTGAGTCTTTCTAGATGTCAGGAATAAAAATTGTTTCCTGTGAGCAGCAGCAAGCGGCATTCACAACAACTGCGGTCTGAAAAGGATACTTAAAACAGGAGCATCTTTTTCCTCAAACCATCAGCACATTTCTCTTTCATAACTGTTCTATAGCTCAAAATATCCTGTCCTGGCAGCTGGTGTTACTTGCATAAAGAGGAAGCTGAGGCCCTCAATGAGGTCAAAGGGAAGAGCACCCTGTCTAGACTAACATCCCTGGGGATTTCAGCCCCTGCCTCCTGGAAACCCCCCTGGTCCAGAATTGTCCTGGTGAGTCACAGCCACTTGCACAAAGCCAGCACTGAGGCAAACTCCAGAGCTATTCCATGACTGATACCTCTTGGGAAAGCTTCCACGGGGCAAAGGAAATTTCCACCTTGCTCTTACCTCTTGATCCTTATCAGCTCTTCCTAGCCATGCTGCAGGATGGATGAGAACCTGCAATTACTTATCCTATCCACCCTCATTGCCTATTTCCTTTCCCTCCAGCTACAAGGCTTTCCTTGTGCAGCTCACCAAAAGGCCTGTCTACTGATACTCTCCATATCAGACGTTGCAGGCAATGGTCAGCCAGGTCTTTGATGCCCACTGAGCCTGGTGCACTGGCAAGGCTCACACAGGCCACCTGCCTTTGGTATGATGCTTAGGAGTGACTTAGTGACCTCTTGTCTATGGCCAGCAGTGAGAAAGCCAGTATTCCCAAGCTATTTCTTGTGTGGGTTTTGGGGCACCCTCACGCAGCCCAACAGCTCAGTTTGCCGTTGCAGAAGGAACTCCTCTATGCAGAAGTTGCCCATCTGCACTGAGTGGTCACAGAGGCTGTGGTTTGGGTGAGCCATCCTGCCCCCAGAAATCTTGCTGTAGAGGAGTTATTAATACTCCTGTTGCCCACGTGCCATGCTGACTAGCTTCCAGAGATAAGTGCTCTGCTCATGTGCCTGTGGAGAGAGGGGACTTCCCAGGCCTAATTCAATGCTTCCCATTCCTGCTTTCTTACACACCAATCTCTGCTGAGGCTGCTGAATCAGTGTTCATCCAGCCAACTTCCCTTTTTCACAAGGGGAAATATTTATAATCTAGCACTCAAGCCACCACGCAGTGCAGCTGGTGGAAGACATCCAATAAACATCCCATCTAACTGCTGCCTTTGCTGCCAAGCCTCCTCCCAAGAGCTGGCATCTTCAGTAGCATTCAGCTGCACTGTTGTTGATATACAGGAGGTAATATTTGTTATGCTGTTCGTTGGATGCTGACCGCTCTGATGAATTGCAGGAAGGACTGTTCCTCTTGTTAATCTTCAAATAATCAGCAAGGTTGTTCTGAGCTGAAAAAAATCGTGTCAGTCTGAAAGAATTCATTAAACTTTGTCCTCGGTGGAGAACCTGGCTTGGTACTTGCCATTGAATCTAGCATGAAGTTATTTTTGGAATAGATAGTGTTGCTGTGTATAAATATCCTCTTTTTATTATTACCAGGTGATATGAGGATAATATCATTCAGAAATTGTGGCTCCATAGCTACAGCTTAGATTAATTTTGTGTTTTAAGTAGAGATTTGTGTACTCTCCTGTTTGGTGTTCCCTCCCCAGTGTTCTTACACTTACTTGCTGTGTATAAAAAGGAAAGATCTGAAAACAGACAGATACAAATGTTAAATAGCTGAAAAGTTAAAAATAATTAAAATTAGCCCTTGAAGAAATACAGCCTCTAGTAACAAACCTTTCTGATGTTTAATCATCACCATAGTAGAATAATAAAAAGACTTCAGGCTTCCTACACAGTAAAAGCTTCCTGCTGTCATGTACAAAACGTACACGAGAATATTTAATTTTTTAATTCCTGGGTATTTTTCACATTATTTATGACATGTGAAAGTCTCTGAGAGTGGTTACAGTAAGAATTCAGTTTAGAATTTTTCTTTTAAAAATGCCACCGAAGTCACAGCTTGTCTTAAGTGGGGATCATTTGGAAGAGTTGTCCTTAAACACACTGATACTCAAGCCTTTCCTTGTACCTACTCGTTTATTTGTCTCAGTTGCTGCCTCCTCACGGCTAAGGCAGCCACCTTGCTCAAGAGTGAATGCAACTATGTTCTATTAGGTACACCTGTGGCAGATAGCCTTTTAGTTATAAAAAGCTGAAATTGATTTTAAGGAAATACCTTCACAGACACTGGACAGCAGGTCTGGAAACAATCTGATTAAAGAATTCAGCAATATTAAAAAGCACTGAATGGCTGGCAGGAACATCCATATTTTTAAAAGTGAGTGAATGTTTTAAAAAGGATAGTGAGGCTTCTTCTGAGGGCCTCTGCTTAGCTCTAACTCATAATGTTTTGATGCTGGAGTAAATATGTCCTGTCCTTCTGGTGTGGGCTTGTCCATCACTAGCCATTATCAGAGAGAAGACAGTGGAAGAGATGATATGGGTGGTCTGGGAGCTGGTCTGGAGGTCACCAGGGATGAGGTAAGTCAGGACTCCAGCTGAGCTGCAGGGAGGTGGATCTACCATGGCCAGCCATCTCTTATTTCAGATGCTGTACATTGGGTGAGGAGACAGCTCAGTCAGACTTGTACAGAGCAACAATACACAATGTAACTGCTGATTAGACCTCTATATCAGCATAAATTCAGTTTGGAGAAACGTGGGGTGGGATTTACCTCACCAGATTTGGATGTCTGGTTCAGAACAAGATGACCTCCTCTCTAGAATAACTTCTTTCTCTCCATTGATTGGAAAGGGGGTGCAGTCCCATGAGACGAAGAGATGTGTATTTAATCAGATGGATCTCAGCTTTAGTCTTTTAAGAAAAAGTAGCTATAAAGTTATGCTCCAAACCTTAAATGTATGCTCTTTTGTATTGTTGTAAGCTTGCACTATGTTTCACAACTGAAAGAAAAATAATGGTATGACTTAACATTGGGGAGTTCACCTGTTGAGACATGACAATACCCCAAGCTTCTAGAGTTTTTGTAGAGTTGTGGCTTAGGGAACAAAACTCTATGCAATCTTTTGTAGAGATTCTTCAAACCCTGTGTAAACAGCAATTTGTTACCCTCCCTGAGCAGAGGCATGTGTGTTGCAAAGGTCAGAGGAGGACAGGATGAGGGCTGGGGCCTTGAGAGGAGTTAACAAGCCAGCTGCTTCTTGCAGAAGGTGGGGTGTTCTGGGTGAGCTCTGTATTGGTGTTTGCTGGGAAGGTTCATCCCAATGCAGTTGCTGGTAAGCAGGTAGACAGGGAAAGGGTGTGCTGGACACGGCTGGGGCTGTGTGAGAGACAGGGCTTCAGCTGGAGCTGCCTGCTGGGAATGGAGAGGGAAACTGGCTTCTCTTGAGCTCCAGGAGGGCAGTAGGTGAAAGTTGCTGGGAAGTGAAGTGGGAGGTTTTCTCAAAAAGCACGGAGGGAGCCTCACAAACCTGTCAGGCTATTGCCTGAAAGCTGAAAACCTGCCTAGCAGCAGCAAAAGCACTGGGGGGAGATGAGAGGAGCATCGTGAATGCTCACTTCCTTGAAGTGGTTTGTGTATGATTGAATCTGGGCGGTCTTTGATGAAGGATGTTTTGTTCCCCTAAATGAACTCATGTTTTAGATCAAGCCCCATATACTTGATTTCAAGCAAAAGTAATTCATATTCATGCATGATTCTTAAGTACTTTAGGTAGAGATAACTTTAGTCACTGGGTAAAATGGAAACAGATATGTATAAATATATTATAACAGTAGTTTGTGTCCTCAAAGGACTTAACTTATATGCTTTCTGATATCTATAGGTTATTTTGACTCATGCCTCTTATCCAAACGTATATTTTAGCTATATGGCCAGCACACAGTATCTGGGGTCTCTTAGACATATTACAGGGGAGGCAGAGCAGTGCAACACTGTTTTATGGCTGTTTAGCCACTGATTTATTTTCAGTTGATTGAGTAACATCCCTATCTGGATTGTGATCATGAAGGCAGCTGTGCTGGTTATATCCCAGCAATGAGTTCAAATATAGGCCCTTAAAAGAAGTGGCTTTTGCCACTTAAAATCTGCACTTTCCAGAAGTGGTGGATGAATAATTTTGCATGGTTAGTAAAAACAGTGATTAGAATCATAAAGCATATGTAGTTTTTATAGGAGTTCCTCAATAGCTTGTAGTGGACTGCCAGGGGCAAGGCAGAATGAAAAAGGATTAGAGCATAAAAGTAAGGCTAGAATAGTTTTTAAGAGGAACATTGTTTCAACTTTTTATTGTCCAAAATAAGAAAATGCAGAAATGCCACAGCAGCTGACGCAGAAACAGTAAAAAAAAAGGTCTGATTATGTAATTCACACACATTCATCCATATTGTTTCACAGAGACAGCAGATCAGTGCTGTTTTCTGCCATTTACCGTAGATAAAAGATACATTTTGGTATGGCAAGAATTGACTGCTGCTAACACTCTCTGAATTTTGGCAGTTGAGAAAAAAATAGAAATTTGTTGGGAAAGGGCATATTTTCCTCGGTGGCCTTTGCTGCCTCAAACTGCAGAGATACCCAAAGGTTTCCAGGGCTCCTTTGCTAACACAGGGCTGGATGCTGAATAAATCATTGCTTTCTTCATCATTTTCAAGACAGCAATGAAATTGCATTAGGGATATTTGGAAATATAAAAGATATATACAAAAAAAGTGGTATAAATTTTGGCAATGTGTTGTGATTGGCAGGCGACAGAGTAATGTTTACTTTGGGGATACACCCATTTCTCTGTGGAGTAGCGGCAGTGAGAACGAATACCTACTTCCAGCTGGTTGCCGAGCTTCCACAACGCTTAACAGAAAAGATTAATCTAAAATAGGTCATCGCTTCATCTAGAAAGTTGTGTAACAAGTTATCAATCTCTCCTTCACCCCTATTAAGTGTTTCAGAATTACAGGAAGCATTTAATTTTGCCAGCCTCCACTATGTGGAAATGTTAAGCATGTCCCTGCAAGACTGTTATTTCCTAACCTGCAGCTGAAAGGATCTTAAAATGCTTTCCCTCTGCTGTAAATTACTTTGCACACTCAAGGGAGATTGCTCCATTGCATGTTTAAGTGCTTTAAAGAGCCCAAAGCGGGGGATTGTGAAGAGACTTACAGCAGCTCTGTACTATTTTCTTTCATAACATGCTGAAGGACCAAAGCATCTCTAAGAGGGTTTTATAATTAGGTCTGAACTTGCCTGTGCAGCAGTTTCTACCGTAATGCATCTGTATGAGAGAAGGCTACAACAGAAACCAGGGGATAAATTTGTTCGTCATGAATGTAACTCATCTAAAAATGGACCATGACAAAATGGCCACAATTGAAAGGGGTTTTAGTCAGTTACATATTCCATCTTGATGGTTGAGTTCACATGTTGATTTTAGAAAATCAAGCTACCTTAACATCAGTGAACCTCTTTTTCTAAAATATCTCCCAGAAAATAAGGCATTATTGAATGTTTTAAATGTGCTAGAAGACTGGGACGTATCATTGGTATGAGGACTGTTCTGCATGAAGAGATTTGTCATGCTGTGCATGTTTCATCAGGAATTTTATGCTGCAATATTACAACATTTCATATCTTCATATTCTAGTAATCTATGTTTCTTAAAATTTGCAAAACATTAGCTATTTCTGCCTTAAGTGCTGCAAATGAAAGAATGTTTTCATTGTGCAAATATACTTTGACATACTGCAGAAAGAGCTAAACATTTATTTTATTATGGTTAAGTTTGCAAATAATTTCATTGTCCAAATAAGGGAAGGCTTGTGAACTTAGAAAAATAAAGATGTATAGAAATGTTTGTCAAGTGACTACAAGTCTTATTTCAAACAATAAACTGAAGCTTCAAGTAAAGTAATTAATGGAATACTTGAGTACAGTCAATCTTAAAAGATACGTGCTGTGCTAAAGAAAATTATGTTTTGCCAAAATGCTCACTAAGGGCAAAGGTCTAGTGTTGGGAGGTTTGGGGTTTTTTTGAGGGTTCTTTTTATGTCCTTCCAAGCAAGGAGGTCGCTCCATCACTGTACAGTTGGTCTTAGCACCTGTCCCTGCATATGGAGGGCTTCAGTGTATTGTCTCAGTATGAGGATGTGAAAGCACAGAACTGTTCTTTAAAATGCTCTGCAGATGAAGATCCAGGCATTAAGTTTGATGCTTTAAGTCTCTTAAGACTGAAGTTTGTACTAGTTACTTCTCATCATTAAAGACATGTTTTGCCCAGAGAGAGAACACAACTGGTGATGTTTGAGGAATAAAAGTGGAGGAATGGTGCAATTTTTTGTTACTCAAGTTAATAGAAATAAAAAAGCTATTCTGCTTTCTAGCAATGTTGCTATCCATTTCTTTCTTCCTGCTTTTTGTTATATATACGTATTTACAGCTGATGCCAGGAGCTGACTGCAGCTGTGGGGATCATAACCACACACCTGTGCAATTTTTCTCCCCCCTGTCTGCCTGTGTGAAGGAGGGTTACACCACAGAGCAAGTCACTGCTCCCGCTCGTGCATATTGTCCCTGGCAGTTCCACTCCCAGGATGGGAGGCAGAGGATGGAGAGGAGCCGATGGTGTGGTGCCAGGGGAAGCAGAGGCCCAAAGCTGGTCACAGGGGGTTATTCAATGCTATCTACCTAAAGAGTAAAATATGCCAAGAGGAAAGAAAGAAAAAGTAGATCTGAGCATATGCTGGAAAAGAAGAGGAAAAAAGTAATTCTCTGAGTGTCTTCAAAAGTCATCATAATTTTATTTGCTGTCAGAAACACTTGGGTACTTCTGTGGAATGGTATTTGCAGGGTGCTGATGCAAAGAAGTGAGACATCTGATAAAACTAAATTTTCTTGGCTGACGAAGTCAAGATGGAAATTACTCAGAAATTAAAAACCTCATAAAATAAACAGCAAGTGCCTCTCCCAGCAAAGGACTTCAGCTGTGAGGCAGTCTCGAGGTAACTCAGACTGCTTGCCCATCCTCAGTATCCTCTACCTCAGAGCAGAGTTTAATTTCTTTCTAATTTTCCAATTCTTTAATGAGCGAAATCATTATTACTTATTGCCATCCGTTATTACTTCATTAATCATTAGTTTCATAACTAAATAGCTCAGTAGAAGGGACAAGCTTCAGTACCTTACGCCCGGTACCCCTATACCCGAAGGAGGTGGGTCAGGAGGGCCCGCAGCCCCGATCCCCCCTCAGGCTCACTCTGCCCGCCCCGCCCCGGCCCCGCCCCGCGGTGACGCACGGCGGCGGCGGTCACGTGCGGCGGAGGGAGGCCCGGCCCGCCGCACCCGGAGCGGCCGCCATGCCGATGCCGATGCCGCCGCCGTCGCTGTGCCTACCCCTGCCCGGCCGCCCCCGACTCGGGCGGGCCCCGCTCCTGTCGCTGCTCCTGCTGCTCCTGCTGGCGGGCCCGGCGCGGCCCATCTCCTTCCAGCTGCCGGGCAAGGCGCGGAAGTGCCTGCGGGAGGAGATCCACCGCGACACGCTGGTCACGGGCGAGTACGAGATCGGCGCCCCGCCGGGCTCCTCCACGGGACCCTCCGCCAACCTCAAGGTGCGGCCCCGGCCGGCCGGGGGGGCGGGGGTGGCCGGCGCGGGCGGCGCGGCTCCGCCTCTCCTCCCGGGGCGGGGAAGGAAGGGGTGACGTTCTCCACGCGTGACACCGGCCACGCGTGGGCTCACGGCCCGCGCCGCACGGCGGCACTCGCCCCGTGCGAGGGGACACCAGCGCGCCCAGGAGCTCCGAGTTTGGGGCAGCGAGGGACCAGGGCAGCACTTTGGTCTAAGCCCAATACGAGTTTTTTCTCCCCAAAGATCTCGTCGCCCCGTCCCATCCAGGCAGATGCCGTGTAATCCGCGCACGATGCGGATTATCCGGCGTCTGGCGAGACGGGCCGCTGCGATAAAGCCGTGCTAAGGCTGCTGACACCGTGTGAGCAGGAAAGAATTATGGTGACGTGGCCTTCCAAGGGCTCCCTCCCCGCGTAGGGAGGGCCTGGCACAACGGGATCCTGGCACAGTGGGATGGGGTCTGAGGAACCACGTTTTTGTGCACAAAATGGCTATTCCCATCTGGCTGTGTCAAGGCTCGCCTGGATTTTAAGGAGACAGGCACTTGGTGCACGAAAGAAAATGTTCCTGCAGGATCTTTGGGGAGTACAGATTCAGCAGAATATACGTGACTAATACACCTATGTGACAAGCAGTTAGCAAAGCTTGAACAGCTTCACTTTAATTCTGCCCACAACCTGCCTTTCCTAAGCTTTCTTCAAAATTCCCACCTAGCTGAGTAAGGTTTGTTGCTATGCAGTCAGTTCGTGATAGCTTTCTGTCCCTTTTTTTATTTGTGTACATTCGCAAAGGTTTCAAAAGTAAGCATGCAAACAAACAGGGGCAGAATGGTCTTCTCAGGAGACTTTGAACTCAGTGTTAATGAGTATTTTAGATCTCCTGAAATCAAGTTGCCTTTCCAGCATCTGCCTACTGACGCCTGAAGGCTTTGGGTTATTAGCAGCTGTGCTTGGTTATGGCTAGAGAAGGCTGTTGCTGGAGTCTTGCTTTTTAAAAAATGTCGTTCTTGCATCATTTGTAAGAGAAAACTTGCCTGTGCATAGGCAGAGCCAAGCACCATTAATGCTTTAAAAGGTTGCTGGAGTATTTGCCTGATAAGGCACTTGTATTTCAGATCAAGTGCTATGTTCCCATGTCTCTTACCGCTTGGTGATCAGGCTTCCTGATTCTCAGGTTGCCCACTCTTAGGTCAGCTGACCCCAAAGTCTCTTCCAAAACTTACTTTTATGATAGAGGACTTGTCTAGAGAGGTGGTGATGAAGCAGTCAATTCAATGTTTGGATCTTTGGCTTTGCTGATGAAGCTGGTAGCTCATGGAAGTTCTGTTTTGTTTTAGCCATAAAAGAAAATAAAAAAGTCCTATATTAGTCTGAAAAGCTACAAAGAAGAAATAATAATCTATGTAATTTTTGCCTTCCTTCAGGTGTGCTGTGGCCTTCCAGTATGCTGGGTCTGTTATAAGTGCTGAAACCCCTCTGCTAGGTGCCTGCTTTCTCTTTGGTTTGTGTGGGAAAGGTTAGTTCAGGGCATCATGTCTGCAGGTAGTCTCTCTCCTTCTGCACTGGATGGTCCTGCCTTGGCCTCCTGGGTTGGGCCACCGAAGAGAGGAGTTTAGCAGTTAATTCTGTCCAGGCTCAGCTAGGTTCCTGCCGGTGAGCTGAATTTATGTGTGTGTGATACCCCAGCGCTAACAGTGGCACCGTCTGTTTTGGAGGAATCTGCAGGCTCTGCCAGCTGGCTGCTGAGGGCCCTGCCACGTGCCTCTGCCCCATTGTCGAGGGTGGCACTTTGGGGAACTGTCTCTGTTTGTCAAGAGCGAACAATGCCCTGTCTGTAGGGGATCTCGTTACCGTAAGTAACGTTAGAATAGCATGAAAAATCCCTTTCAGGTCGACTCCCCCACAGGCATTCTGACTGGCTATTAGCAGCTTCTCCCACCCCCGCAGGCCCGGCTCAGTGGGCAGTGTATTTGGCCGATCTGGGTAATGCTATTCAGTTCTGATGAAAGCGGATAGCAGAGCTTTTACTGTCCAAAATCCTGTTCATGAGCTGCAAAGGGCAAAAATGGATCAGGCTGCATAATATTCTCTGGGTAAAGATTAGCTCTGGTGTCTACAAAGCCCTAAGGGAATAGTGCTCAAAATAAAAGGGACCTCTGAGAGCCTAAGTTGTTCTGGGGACTTCTTGGGATGGAGAACCCCGTGTGCAGAGTGTATGGTGTCATGCTGATGAGGCATCTTGGTTCATTGCGACCACTCCACTAAACAGCACGTGCCATATGGTGACCAAACCACAGGCTTTTACGCTGTGTCTGCATGGTCAGACGTGGACAGTCCTGTACTCCAGTAGGGCCTGCTCTCTTGGGCCCAGTGCCTCCCAGTAGTCTGGTGGCCTCCAGACAGGAGGTGGCTGTTCTCTGGTGGCGTGTGGCAGCTGCCTGCGCCTGACTGCGCAGGAGTGCTTTTATCTGCTTTCTGCTTGAAAACAGGTGGAGCTCTGTGAGCAGGAACTGCAGCACGGGAGAAGACTGCTCCTTGTTCTCAGATGCGGACAACGTATGGTGCAGGGGCAGCTACAACAAAGCCCTTAACAGACAGTTGTGAGATAATCTGTATATAGAGGAAGCTTGTTCCTAAAGTCTTGCCTGCTATGGTTTATACCATCAGATGTGAGGATTTATATACTTTCTTGGTTTTCCTGCCTCATGCAGCAACTCTCATTATGCATGAGAAGGTCCATGCTTGTTTTAAGTCCAGCAGGCTGCTGGCATCAGTGGCAGAGAGTTAATGAGGTGTTCTAATAAGAATAAAGGATGTTTCCTTAGAATAACTCTGGGTATGTAGCCCTTTTGCATGGTCTTTGTATAGGGAAGCCAGGCTGGTTTTTTCTTGTAAGATGGAGTAAAGTAGAATGTCTGACCTACCTTTTCCATAGCACAAATGATTTTGTGTACTTTGTCTTACATACCTTTAAAATTATGCCGAAGCTTTTTAGTCTCTTCATCTCTAAGACTTTCAAAGACCCCTAGTGACTGTAGCATTTGTGCCTTTTCAGACATACCTGTTGACGGATAGAGTTGAGGGAAACTGGGAGGCATTCCAGTGGAATACACACTATTGATTTTCCCGCAGTGTTGTAACACCTCTGGGTTTTTCCACCCCTCTCCAAGGTCAGAGTGTTTCAACTGGATGGAGCCTTTAATTGAGCATACTTATTCTCAAGTTTGTGTCATGAAATGTGTGTTCTTTTTTATACTCGTTGTTGAAGCATTTTTACAGACCTTCCACAGTTTTTGCCTATTCTTAGTCGTTTTACAGACTTAGTGCAAAGCAGTCATTATTCTGTCTGTGTAGTCTGAATAGTCCTCTGAAGTGACTGCTTTTATGGATCTTGGCACCCAAACCTTGTCTACCTCAGAGCCACACTCATGATTCATTTCTAGAGGAATAGATGTGCCCTTCTCCATTTCATCTTCTGGGGAATGAGTCGTCTTTGTCCCATAAAGTTTCTCCATATCTCTGTTGCTATGGGAATTCATGGATTTTGCTTGCAAAATGAAGGTAGCGAATAACCGTTTGGTTCAGCTAGAGTTCCTACATGTAGTCTGTATTTGGGGTTTACAGGAGGAAGAGGAATTAGTGTGGTTTTCAGTTTGGGTTGTTTGGTTTTTTTTGGTTGGTTGATTGCTTTTTGGTGGTGGGGTTTTTTTCTTCGGGGGTTTTTTGGTTGTTTTTTTTTTTTTTTAATCTAAAGAGTCAGTAATTACTTTAGAGTCACTCTGAAGTGACTCTCAGCTCCTGGAGTGGGAATTACAAGGGGAGGAACTGATGTAATCGTGAAGAAGGAGGGCTACTGTTGAAAGGGGAAAGCGTCAGATCCTAAGGGATGGCTAGGATTAGTCTTCCTGCACAGGCAGCATGAACCCGTGGCAGCAAAGTACTGTTAGCTTAATTGTCTCTCTTACAGACAATATTTCTTACTGTCATTATCTTACCCTCATTGTCTCTCTTACAGATAACTGACTCAGCTGGGCACATCCTGTACGCCAAGGAGGATGCCACTAAGGGCAAGTTTGCCTTCACCACTGAAGACTATGATATGTTTGAGGCCTGCTTTGAGAGCAAGCTTCCTGTGGGTAAGTGAAAGATCTGTTGGCTGCTTCTAGCTTCTGATCATGATAACGTGGGTTAGGGATACAGGTAAAAATGATCCTTAGTGTGGTCCACAGAACACTGTTTGACTTTCAGAGCTGATCTTCAGGGGGTTGTGGGCAGTCTCACTGCAGAGTATCTGCTGTTGGTATTGCATTTGAAGTTTAATAATTCTCTGTGGCTGTTGTGTAGAGTGCTTGGGTTTCCTCTGAAAGAGGAATCAAATGTTCCTCCCACAGCAGTCACCACAGTGGGAATAAGTGGCAGTACTGGGGAGCAAACCACACTTCTTTGGCCAGTTTCATGCTTCTCACCATCGTGCAGTTGAGTCAGGACAGAGCAAGACGCCGTCATCTCCAGGACTCGTCTTTCACCCTTGCTGGCCAACTTTTCCCATTTGGTAGAACTCGATCTCTCCACAAGTGTGTACTTGGCAGCTATCCTGCAATAGGTTGACAACCATTTTCTGAGGTTTGGCTATGCGTATATAGGGAATGTGGCCTTGATTTGCACCCAGAAGTGGTCAATAAAGGGAAGGGGAAATGAGCAAGGACGTCAGCCTTGCATTTGTGCTGCAAGGATGGTTGCCTAACGAGTGCTCAGGCTCGTTTCCCGTGAGTGTGATGCGTGTGCTGCTTTGAGTGGCTGCGCTGAACTTCAGGACAAACGTGCTGAAATTAGCCAACATGTGGGCTCTCATCTCATCTGCAGTGGTGTGAGCATGCGCAAGTTTGTAGGTGCTACATATTTTTATGGTCATTGTCAAAGTTCCGCTCCCTGGACCCAGTTTTTATTAGGTCTTATCCTAAAAGATACCGTGGCATTTCACAAAGCAGTCACTAGCAGCATGCCTCGTATCTGTTGAAAGAGAGGCACTGTTTTGCTGTTCTGCTCCATGTATAAGATGCAAATAGTTTGCAAGTTGCAGAGAACTTTCCAGAAAGAGAAGACTATATTTTTTACTGGGACTGGGAGGGATCTGGCTTGTAACACCTTTTCTATAGTATTTTACAGATAAGATACTGACCCCCAATGCTCAGGATTATTCTTTTATTTTACTCCAAAGGTAGGATTTCCCAATATTCCTTAACGCATTGAGACATGCAGGCACTAGTGACTCATCTGGGAGTCACTCATGCTGTTTACTTTCCAACACCTGGGTATTTGAGAAGTCTCTAGACAGTCCTGCAGATCCTTTCATAGCTTGCATGTGATCAGACACTGAGGTGGGAAAGGCTTCTTTCTTTAGCTGTGTCTAGACTCTTAGTTTGGTGCTCGTGAGCAGCGGTTTCTTGCCTAGACTGAGCCCCTTACAACTCTTTTGATTGCAGCAAATGTTTATTCCCTGGATTCCTAGTTACAAATTTGTTTTAAAGTTTTCAGTACTGATGAGGATAAAATATTTCTAATGAGGCTTCTACCCTGATGACATGTAGGGCACTGAGGTGCCAAAATCTTCTGGAGGCTTTCTCTTTGGGGGCCTTCAAGCTGCCAGTTTCTTTTTGGATCCAGGTGCCCCACAGTCCTTGCTAAAGAGAGATACTGCATGGGGAGTATCTCCAGATTTCCCATGTCTGCTGGAAATCAAGGAAGCAATGAAGTAAGGGAGGTGGCATTGTGAGGCTTGATCATCTGCAGGACTTGGTTAAGGTACTTTGAAAGAAGTAATCAGGTCACAAGGAAGTGCCTTGTTTCCTCTATAAGATCAGCATGGCAATGGGGAAACTGACCAAGTGCTGTTTAATCCCCATGCTTCTCTTTAAAGTTTAGGGGTTTTTTCACAGTCTTATAAAGTAAGTGGTCAGGACTTGTAAGGCAGCAGCCAAGGAGGATGTTGGTGGAGTACTGGAAGAGAAAAACTATTGGTAGAGGAAACCCGGAGCCGTTGGGACCTGAGGGGTCTAAGCAACTGGGATTTCTCAATCCCTAACCACAGAAATGAGGAAGAGGAAGTAAGAAGGAGATCCTATTTAGAAGGTCCACCTTATCAGAGTGGAGGAGCTCTTAGGGTGCTTCTTGGACCTATGGGTGTTTGCAAGATGAGCTTTTTACCCTCCTTCAGGGTAAATTGTCGTGCCTTTCTGACCGGTGCTCTGTTCCCAGGCACATTTACTCTCCTATGCTAGTCTCTAAAATGAACAGCTTGGCCTCACTGCATTCTCCTCTTTAGGGCTCTTCCTATGGGCTAATCTTTAACTCTTTGCTTCTTCTGTAATCCTTCTCTTCCCAAACTTTGTTAAGAGTGTCAGGACCCCTTTTTTCTGGAATTCCCGTGGGAAAATTTTTTGACATTTAGTTCAACTACCCTGCTTTTCCACTGACTTTGCAAATTAAGAGCTTGTCTAATCTCCTGGGGAACAGTTCTGTACTCATGTGAGATGACCTTATGAAGACTTGGAGAGTGTAGATATCAGTTTAGTTCAAGATCTCTGAGTCTTGACTGTTTTTCTCTTTGCTGCTGATCCAGCCTGCTCTGGTGAGCCCTGGCTGCAGGAGAAGCAGGGAGTTACTGAGGTTTGATGAGGGCAAAAGGAGCTGCCTAGTGACTTGGGCTCAGTAAACTTGTAGGAAGAGCAGTTGAGTTTTTCCAGGCCAGTTCCTGACAATGTTAGCCTCTTGCAGAATATCTGCTCTCCATTCCTTTGCACACAGAACTTTAACATTTCTGATTTCTTACTGCCTTTTGGCGGCTCTCCCTTCCAGCCTAACAAACTAATTCTTCCAGTTCTGTTCTTCTTTTCACTGACCTTTTCATCTTTCTCATCTCCTCCTGCAAGCTCCAGCTCTCCACCCAAGTTGCTGTAATTTAAGCAACATTAAAAAAAACCTCTCACTGAACTGTGTGCTTTGAATTTTCCTCTGCAACTACTGTTGGCTGCCAGTCTCAACACATGCTGGTACATGTATGCCATAAGCAGTCAAAACTCACAGTTGGAGAAGGGGGCACCAGGTGGTTGTATACAGCCTGTTAAAGACTAGTGCTATGATTTCAGATTGGGTTTTTTTTCAGTAACTGGTCTTTTATAAGAAAACAAAAAAATTTTATCTTAATCCTCATTTATCATTTGGGCTCTTATATAGTGCATTTCCACCAGGAAATTCAAGAAACAGTTGATATGCACCATCTTATCACTAGGTTATTCACTATTCTGCTGGCAGTAGAAGGTGGAGGTGACTCTACTGTGGTGTTGAATAGCTGTTCAGTGAGTGGGTAGAGAAAATTTTGGGGATGTTGTATTGAAGATCTGGAGTATCTTCCAGTATCCAGCAGGAGTGACCCAGCATACCCATAAGCTGAATTTTTTTTGTGAACTGAGGGAATGTCTACCTGGCAGCCTTTTGAGACAAAATACGAGTGTTGGACATCCTCCTGGATAGACACTCTGAAATTCATAGTTTAAATTCAGACGTCGTATTTTGCTGGAAGCCAGCTGAGGACAGCTATATGCTCCAGCATGCTGGGGTTTGGGAATGTGTTACGTACAGATATTTTCTTGGTGGGTGGTATAGTGGAGTGTGACACTCAGATCAGCTGATATGCTGCAGTTTTTAGAGTATCTGATATGCCTATCCTATATATATATTTTGTCCTCGTGTGAATGTTCTCAGATGTGACACTTTGTAGCAGTTAAAAGAAGCTATAAGCCGTAGGTGTCTCTAGCGTGGGGGCTACAGCCTTGAAAGATACCTACTGTGCTGTTGACTGCAGCCTTATGTGCTGTTTGGGTGGCTCCAGCTGGCAGTTCTCTGAGGCAGTGCATTCCCAGCTTCAGAAGCATCTTGCTATCGTGAGGTTTGTTTGCATTAGCAGCGTGGGTCTCAGGCGTCTGAGATGGTTGGTAAGGGAGTTTCCTTGGCTTCTGCAGATACTCCGGCATGTGAGGGTCAGTAGTCCCCATATGTCATATTCCTCAGTTTGAGCAGTTTATCTTCTGCTCCTTTTAATGTAAAGTCATTTACAACCCCAGTAACCTTGACAAATTGCTGCTTCACTTCCTGTTAGGAGGAACATGAACTCCCGAGTGGAATATTTGTCCCTCTGGTGACTTGTCTTTCGTTAGGCTGTCTCATAGCAGCTGGTGTTCATGTTCTAATCCTCTGCAGTTTTTACAGTGATTTGCATCCTATACACACTCAGTGCTTTTAGTTACAGCTTGTTCTCATTATCTTTGGGAGGCTCTCCTTCAGCCAGGATTTACTGTGAAGTCTCTGTATTTTTAGGCTGGACTGTGCTGCCTCCGCAGTTAGCTGCAGACATGGAGGGTGGGGAGGGAGTTGTGAGTTCTTCCTCAGTGGTGGGAAGAGCTGGTGATTTCCTGGCAGGCTGAATGTTTTGCACAAGGAATCCTTTCATTATGCTTCCAGGAACAGGGAGGATGCCGGACCAGCTCGTGACTCTGGATATGAAGCATGGTGTTGAAGCAAAGAACTACGAGGAGGTATGTCCCCTGGCTGCCTGCACTGCAGGCTCCACTTTCCCAGCACTCACGTGATGTCGTTTGTAGATCTGGGGCTCATGATGGGAAGCTCTTTTCCCAGTGGTGATGAAAGCCTGTCTGCAGCCTACAATTCCAGTGAAGCTTTGTGTGTTACGGGAGAAAAAAAAAAGACAAACATCAATTAGAATTAATTCTGTGCTCTGGGAACTGGAGCCTAATATGTGAATTTCTTTGCTAGGACAGCGTGACCCAGCTTTTGGCCATAGGCATTAGAGGCAATAAGAGACTGAGAGGTGAAGTTTCCCCAGCAGCAGAGGGCATTTTAGGTTGACATCCAATCCTCTTAAAGGTCAAGTTGCAATGTTGCTGTTCTTACCTTCCTGACTATAAGATGTACTGGCTCAGCAGGCCTGAAATGGCGCTTGTGTGTTTCTAAGAACTGGCAGTGTATCAATGTAAAGGTGTTTGGCAGAGTAGTAGCTGCTGTGTAATGGGTATTTGGTTTGAAGGCGTGACACTGCAAATAGGCATAAAGCCTAAACATTTACCCTTGTAGTCTTCTGTGAATGAGGAAGTGAGCCCTCAAGGAAGATGATGGAGCTGATCAGTGCAAGGCTAGCTTGTCAGTAGAGCTCCCCAAGTCCTCCTGTGTGTTACAGACCTGCTGCTCTAGCTGCGTCGGCAGAGCCTGGGCCATAGGCATGCACGCAGTGGCGCCAGTTTTTCAGCAAAGCTCTGCTGGCAGGTATGTGTCCAGGTCACAGGTTTTGTCATTACAGCCTATTGACTAGAAAGCAGGAGGGGGTCAACCTACTGCTTCCTACCCCTCCTGACAAACACACTTTGAATTGACGCTGCTGTGCTGGCAGAGCTGTAATATACAGCTCACCTCAGCATAAAAGTCCCCAGGTGATTGTTCGACGGCTTGCCACTTGCAAGTATACGTGTATCACGTGGAGATCCTTCAATGGAATGGCTGATTAGCTAGCACTGGCGTGGTCACAAGCATCTCTGCATCTCTTCAGCTGGGCTCTGATGCCTAGGCAGCTGCCTCTGGAAGTGGTGTTTTGGGGATGCTTGCATGCTGGGTGCCCAGTTGCCTGCCTGTCAGCATGGTCCACTGAGGGATGGCATCCTGCAGCTGAGAAATACTGTGTGGCTGTGAGACTGCAGGTGCTTTGTGTGCTCTGTGCAGTTTTCTGTAGCACGTCTTTGCTGCATTACTTGGGGACACGGCATCTGGCCTTATTGCAGCAGCCTGTCATTTCTTGGTAATAGTGACAAGTTCTATGCAAGATGAAGAGTTACCCAAACCCTACGCTGTAGCAGTGGCAGGAATTGGAATTAGCTTCCTGTGAGTGTCCTTGTGTCACAGGTTTTACATAACTGCTGTGTCAGTTACAGTCAGGACTGGGGCAGGGACACGTTTACACATACAAATTGAATAGCTGCTGCTGTGGGCTGGGCTTTCTAACTGCACTTTTCTGTGGGTTTTTCTTTTCGGACGCCGAGCGTGCGAGTTGTAGTGCGGTGTGCCGGGTGCCGCGCAGAAGCCGGGCGCTGCCTGACCCGGCGGCGGTGAGGGGAGCGGGCCATTCCCGCGGGGAGCCGGGCCATTCCCGCGGGGAGCCGGGCCATTCCCGCGGGGAGCCGGGCCCGGCCACGGCCCGGCAGCGCCACCTGGCGGCGCGATGCGGACGCAGCGCCTGGTGCCCGCGGGGTCCCTGCCAAGGGAATGTGCTGCCCTGGAGGTTCAGCCCGAGGGGTAAAACCCCCGAGCTCTTGTGCGGTACTCAAGCCGCTGCGGCTGCGAATAGGCCTGCTCGGGTTTTCTGGGATGTGTGGCAACAGTTAGCAAAGCTAATCGCGGTCCTAATACCCCATGTGCCTGTGGAACAGTATCGTATGCGTATGTAAGTTAGTCACCTGTATCTCAGTCCATGACTTATATTCACTCGAGGTTTAGTCATGTGGCAAGTTCTTCTACCCACTCCTCAGAAGCCAACTGTGAATAAGCTAACATTAGGCCGAATAAGGAAGAAATGTGCTTGTATGCATGCTGTTGCTCCTCCGTTGTGTAGGAGGGGTAGTAGGAAAGTGTGTTTCAGAGAACAGGTGGGAGAAGTGATAGTGTTTTATGCAATGGTAGTTTCTGGCTTGTAGAGGTATTTCCCAAGGGGAAGGATGCCCCAGATCTGTAGTATGTGGGGAGGAGTGGTTCCAACTGGCAGTAAAAACCCATGTGGGAGCTTTTGGTTTTGGCTCGCTGATTTGACTGTTCTGTTTTCTAGATTGCTAAAGTGGAGAAGTTGAAGCCTCTGGAAGTAGAATTGAGGCGCTTGGAAGATCTTTCAGAGTCCATAGTTAATGACTTTGCCTATATGAAGAAGCGAGAAGAGGAGATGAGGGACACAAATGGTAAGAGACTGTGTGCCTCTTCAGAGGGCTGGAGCTCTAAGACCCCTTATTTCTGCTAAATGTGTTATTAGGACAGTACTTGGAGATCAAGTAATTATAGTGTTCTCTGCCTGTTCCTAGTAAGGGAAACCCAAAGCAGTCACTGAGTCTTATGTGTTCTGTCTCCATTCCTCATGTGAATTACTTTATACTGTTTAATGTTGCCCATTAGCAACAGCTTCACCTTGTTCCCTCTCATTATCCTTCTCCTTGTTCCCTCTGCTTTATTCTCAAGTACTGCTGGTTCTTGTGTGCCCTTGCCTTCATGCTGTATACTATCTTGCTTTTGAAGTTTTGCATGGGGGAGGAGAAATCCTGGGAACTTTGCCATCTTGGGGCACATCCTGTGATGTCAGACTCCTGTGCAATGGTTTGTTGTCTGTTTCAGAGTCGACAAACACCCGGGTTCTGTACTTCAGCATTTTCTCCATGTGCTGTCTCATCGGACTGGCCACCTGGCAGGTTTTTTACCTGCGTCGCTTCTTCAAGGCCAAGAAGCTCATTGAGTAAAGGAGTAAATCCCCCTCCCCCTCCTCTCACACCCAGCTGAACACCGCTGAGACCTAGCCATGGCCCCCTGGAGCCATCTCACAGATGATACCCACTGACTGGAGCTTTTCTGGAGGAACTTGGACCCTAAAGGAGGAGGGGAGCCTAAACACTGGAGACAATGGGGGACTTGTGAAATCCTGTTGAATGCTGAGGGTGGGGGAGGTCATGATGGGTTGGGTATTCCTGGGACAGCGATTAAATAAAAAAAGATGTTTCCATGACAGCTGCAGCAAGTTTTTTGCGCTGTCTGTTCTCCTTTTATAATCATGGCTTGATGATGTCTCCCATCTGTCTGTGACTGCAGTGTTACTCAGAGCCACTTGACCCTGCTCTTTAGGTGCCACGCAGCTCGCACTGAGCGGAGTGGAGGATTCCCTGTTCTGACCATCTGGGATCTAAGCCTCCTGCAAATGGAGATGAGTGCAAAGCGATAGGATTCATCATTCCAGCAGGGCCTGAGGATAGAGAGTCATCCAAGGTTTGGTCCCTGTCATGGACTTCTGTGTTTCTCCCTGTGGGAGCTGGTGTCTTTGTGTTGATGGGTCAGGGCACTTGAGCGTACAGTGATTCAGCCTGGAGGAAGGGGAGCCTTGGAAGGAGAGCTTGGGAATGTGTTTGAGCTAGGAAAGAAGCCTGCTTTGCTTAAATAAGCTGTCCAGCCTTGGTCCTGCCCTTGCCCCATGTTTGTCTTGGATTTGCCTCTCTTGTTTTGAAATGATGCAGCATCTTTCTTGAAAGCCTTGGTCAGGAACAGCCTTCTGTGCAGACAGGAGGCCTGAGATACAGTCACAGAGCAAATGGGAGCAGGTCATGCTAGGAAACTTGGTCTTGTATTGAGCAGGAGATTTCTCATCTGTCCAGGCCACTGGCTGAATCTCATTTTCTGAGACCTCAGAGCAGGGTGAGCTGATGTTCACATGAAGCATGAGGACTTGTGCCCTGCATTGAGGTCTGAGGGTGCAACAGTGCTGTGCAGGTTAGCAGAGGAGTTGAAAGAATGTGGATGAACTAAAAAAAGTAGTACAGAGTAGGAATAGGGTAATTCTGCATCTGAGGGGAGTCTGAACTGTGCCCTCAACAGAACTGTTATTCTGTGCGATGCTGGACAGCAGGAGCCAGCAGCTTCTCACTGTTTCTCAGCCATCCAGATGGCATGATGTTAAATAAACCAGGCTGGCTAAAAACAGGCAGGTTAACTTCCTGGACTTAACCTGCTGCAGTTTTTAGGCAATGATAACAATTCTTGCACCTTCTCTACGTTTCTCCAAAGCAAGTGGTTCAGCAGCACAGCATTCTGGTGTCCTGTATCTAGACAATTCTGGCTAGGGAAGGGGTTGTCATGGCCCTGGACCCAGTCTAGCATTTTCAAAAAAAGCATAGTTGTATAATTTCTGACCTGAGTCTGATCTATTGCTAAGAAGGAAACGGTTGTCCAGGGTGAGGCAATGGGAAAGAGAAGGTAAAGCTGACCTCCTGTCATCTAAATACGTCAGTACTTTGCCTCCTCTTTGCCATTGCCAAGTTACTGGAGTTGTTAGTTCCACTGGCAAGTGCTTGGATTGCTTTTCATTTGTTTGGTTTTTGATAAAGCCATATTAAGAACCTAAGTCCACTCCTCTGCCCTTGCATCCATTTTATCCTTGTACATTTTTGAAAGCTGTTACAGTGCAGAACAGCAGTGATGCCACAGGACTGAATTACAGAAGTCATTTGAAGGTAGTTTTAGGTCTTACAGTTTGAAGCCTGTAGATCTGTTAAGTTTTTGTTTTTATATAACTTGAAAAGACATTACAAGAAAGGGGCTTTTCCAATCTATTTTGATATCCGCTCCCCATCTTTATGTGAGTGCAAAGATATCTTAAAAATGGTGGCCAGGCCTTAAGTTCCCCAGGTGTCTGTTACACTCTTATCATTCTGGTGTTATGTTTGGCTCTTTACTGTACTGGCATGGTTACTGGGGAGCAGATGTTGGCAACTGGTGTGGATTTACCTGTGATGACTGGTTGGGGGATTTTTGTCAACTTTCTCAAATAAAATTTCTTTGGGGAAAAACAACCCACCTCACCTTGTCGCTGTGAATCTTGTCCTCTTTGTGCATGTTCCTACAAACTTGTTTCCTGCAAGTTGACCAATTGCAGGAAGCAGCAAATACAGAAACTCCCCCTAGGCCTTTGGGTTTCTTTAGCAGTGGTTAGTTTCTAAAGAATTTGAAAATTCCAGACTTGGGAAGCACACTCAGGCTTCTCTGTGGAGTGGGACCAGCACAGTAAGTGAGATCCAATACAGGTTACCATTTTTTGCCTTTCTCCTCCCCGCTTCCTAATTGTATCTCTCTGTGTGGAGGAATTTTGAGACTGACAGTGAACCAGGGCTGGTGCTCTAGAGTACAAGATCCATCAGCTCCCACATAAATTTTAGTTTATTAAAACAAATGTAAGTACATTACAATTTTGTACTTATGAGGAAATTTTAAATCGTTGCAAAGATGAGTTGGTCCTCTGTGAGTGGCAGATACTGAAGAGAGTGGTTAGGTGTTTACTGAACTGCTCTCAGATCTCTGCTGACCCTGCAAGCCTTTAGTCCTGCCAAGTGAGATATGCCACATAACAGGACTGGGGGCACATAAATACTACATAACTAGTTAGTATTATCAGGGAGAATTTCAAGAAGGGAAATTCCCAGATCTCTGGATAAGGTTTAGCCTCTGCAAGTTCTTTCCTGGATGAATATTTGAGTATGTGAAATTGTACAGCTGTTCTCATGCGGTAGGTTGGCAGTGGGTCTGGGCTGTTTTATAGCAGTGTGGATGCAGAGCTGGTGTCTTCATTCCTTTTCACATCTGGGAAATGGGCTAAAGTTGAGCTGTTGCAGATACTTGGGTCTGAGCCCATCTTGGTGTGTGACAGATGCATCACTGGTAGATCTATAATTGCCTGTAGCAAACTGCATCAGATGTTCCAGCCTCTTCCACCCACTTGTCAATGTGACTAACGATTTAATTATCACAGTACTTAACATAGCACGTGAACATTCCTAAGTAAGGTATATCTCTGTGTATTCCCCGTCCTGCTCTGCCAGCGTAGGCTGCACCCTGCACAGAGTGCCTGCTGCAGCTGCTGTTTGTGTGGATGTGTGAGGGAAGGAGCATTTTACACATTGCTGCTCATTTTTTACAAGCTGCTCAGGTATGTGAGAAGTAACCCAAGCAAACAACATCTCTGTAGCACATCAGAGACATTTGACTCAACCTAGCTTGGCAGCCGGTTGTCAAGATCATGAGGGGATTCCCGCCTGTACATTTTTCACGGGGTTCTGTGGCAGAGGTTTAGGAAAGTAGTGTGCCCTCTTTACCCCCTCCAGTTCATGTGATATATTTCTCTCATATCTTTAGTTGTGTCCCTATTGCTGTACTTGTCTTTCAGATGCCTGAGATGGCCATGCCTTTAGCGAACAAAGTCTTTGGGAAATGAACTTCCCTTATGTTGAAGGTGGCTTGTTGGGAAAGAGAGACCGCAAACCTGAAATGGATAAATCTTTCAGAGGGAAAAAAATGTTGGGTCTGGTGAAGAATGCGGGAGTTCAGCACTGATAATTTTTTTCTGCTACCCCTTCTTCAAAAGAAAAATTTGTCAGGTTTGTGCTTTTTCTCTTTTTCCTCCTCAGTGGAGGAGGAAAAAATCATCAGCGGTTGTGGTATGGAGGGTCTGGCAGGCCAGAGGCAGGTCACCTTTCTCTGAGGAGAGTGGAAGGAGAAAAGCGTTTAGAAAAACTGCCTTTTAGCTTTTCTTGGACCTTTTTGTACATCTGAAACAGGTGAGCCCAAGCTTTTGCTGCAGCACTAAAACACTTGTATTTGCCCAGCGGTGTTTTGCAGGAAGCCTGTTTTGCTTTGCACTGAAAGCCCATTTGCACTGGCAGGAGCTAGGAGTTGCTCTGTTTCAGGTGTAGCTGAAGTGACTTAAACTTTCTGCAAAATGGTAGTAACAGATTCCTGATGCTCCTTCTGTTGCCAGAGGTCCATGTGGTTTAGCACCTTAAACTCAGTGCATTAGCTTCTGCACTTCCAGCTCACTGAAACGGCCTTAATTTCTTCCAAGGTACCTTTCTCCTGAGTTTTTTAATCAGTTGCATTATGTGATCTTTGCATAAACTGCACCAAAATGTTCTGTTGGAATTGTAATGATATGAACTTGTTTTTCCTTGGTTATTTGGTGGATGCTGTTCCTGCAGCTGCCGTATAGATAAGGCAAGCTGAGGGGAGGGTGTGCTTATGTTTTCCAGCTATGGCAGCTCTGGTGTGATCTGCTGCAGAGTTTTACCCTCTAGTGTTCTCTCACCCATACCAGCTACTCAGGCTTTTATTTCCCCCAAATATACCTTGGTTGGAGATCTTTGAAGTAAGGTAGATGCTTGCTATGATTTGGTTTAAATGACAGTTTTCCTACCCTTACCTAAATTCATCCTTCAGTACTGACTTTGCAGGAGGCAGAATGGCACATTGCCTCTCAGCAGTCTGATTTCTTTAAATGCTTGAGTAAAAAACAGTGTAAAGTGTGTGTATTCTTCAGTCACATTCCAGTAAACCTGAGTGGGCAGTGGCTGCTACTTCCCCTAGGGGCATCTTGCTGTGTGAATTACTGCCTGCTTTTTAAAGCTTAGTAAAGGCAATGCTGTGGGGCAGCTACACCTGATTGTGTACTGTGAGCATTTTATAGAAGAATTTGTATGATACTGTAGTTAATCATGGATAAGATAGCTCTATTGTTCAAATAGGAAAAATAAGGATTGACTTTTTCAATTAGTATTCTGATTTTCTACAACTGTTCCAGATTCCTTAATGGAAAATCTATTTTCATGAGATTTTGTCACCTGGATTTTTTTTTTTAATTATTACTCTTTGCTAGATGACATTTTGCCACGTACTCTCCTTGGAGGGAGTGAATGCTCCTTAGCAGAAAACATCTGAGCTTTTTTCACCCATTTCTGCAAGCTCCTTTATTATAAAACTGACCTTCTGTCTTTGCTGCTTGTAAGGACATCATCTTTGTATGGAAATAGTTACAATGCACAGCAAATAAATTATGTATAACTTACTTGCTTACAAATAGGTGCATATAATGCTGAGCAGCTCTTTAACATTCACCACTTTGCAAGGAGCCCTGCTTCTTCTTTTGTGCTCTGAGCATCTTCCTGAGGTAACGAGATAAGATCTAACAGGGCCTTGTTGTGCCGGTGGGGATTTGTGCTTCAGCTCCTGATATCTCCTGGAAGTGTTGATCATCTGTCTTGAAGTGAATGTTCTCCATCATTCAACTTCACTTTCCCACCTATGGTTGTGACTGGTGAACTTTGGAAACAAAACATTGAAATGATGATGGTGTGCATAATCTATGAAGAAATAAATCACTTTTCTAAGATTAAGGTTGCTAATACTTATTTATTACAGAGAAGTTATTGCAGCTCCAAATCTAAAATATTTATGAAGCTTTCAGTTTATTTCTTAGTCAGAGAGAGGATCCATGGACTGTGAGTGGCACGGAGAGGAACACCACTGCATTTTATTAATGGTGTGAAACGTGTACCCACTGCAGGTGCCCTCACCTCTCCAGTAGATCTTTGTCCACGGGGTACAGTCGTGGTGTTTATCCGTGTGTGCCAATTATTTTTCAGTAATGTGTATGTGTAGCACAGTTAAGCAAACAGAAAAATTAACATCTGCACAATAAGAAACAGTAATTGCTTTTTTGATATAAATCACTTCAGACAGCTTTTTATGACTAAAAGCTTTGTAAGAAAATAACTATGAACCCCTGACTCCCTGGGCAGTGAAGCCGCGTGCAGCGGCGGCTCGGAGCGCTGCGGGCCCGCTGCGGGCGGGGCGGGGGCCGGGCCCGGCGGGGCGGGAGCGCGGAGGTCGCGGCGGCCGCGGGAAGCGGTTCCGGGTCGCCGTCGGGAGCCGACATGGAGCCCGTGGGGCCGGAGGGGCCGCGCTGAGGGAGCGCCGGGCCGAGCGGGGCCGCCGTCGCCATGTCGCTGGGCGAGTACGAGCGGCACTGCGACTCCATCAGCTCCGACTTCGGCAGCGAGTCCTCGGGCAGGGGCGGCTCCCGCGGCGGCGGCGGCTTGCCCGGCGAGCAGGAGGAGCTGCACTACATCCCCATCCGCACCCTGGGCCGCGGCGCCTTCGGCGAGGCCACCCTGTACCGCCGCACCGAGGTAGGTGGGCAGCCCCGGCGGCGGGAGAGGGGCCCCGCTCCGCCGTCCCCGCGGAGGGGCCCGGGGCTTCCCGAGGGGGGCCGGGGCCGCTGTCAGGGCGAGCGGGGCTGTCGCCAGAGGCCGGTGCTTGGAGGCCGCGGTGCCCGGGGAGCCGCAGCGGGGCTCGGCCCTTGGGGTGACCGACAGGCCCCTGGGTGACACCGACAGCCCCCTGGGGTGACCGGCAGCGCTCGCGGTGACAGCGCCCGGCGCCGCTCTGGGAACAGCCCGGGTGCGAAGTGACAGCCTCAGCCCTCGGTGTCCGGGGGCACAGGGTCTGGGGTTTGTTTGGCACGTTTGAGCGCTGTCAGTCTCTCGGTCCCCTGAAGTTTCACAGGGAGTGGTGGAGACTCTTCCGATGCTAATAGACTCCTCATTTTTCTATGTTTTGTTCCAGTCACAGAAGACGTGGGGGCATCTCATACAGGTAACTCTCCCACGTCCTCGGGGTTTCAGCATAATCAGGGGAGACGGGCTGAAAAGCCAATCTTCCTGTTGCTCCCAAGTGGTTTAATCCCATCGTTTCAATTGTAGTTGTGGTTTTTAGCAGCTGTAAAAGAAAAGTGCTTGACTTAGTTGCCAAGGGAAGTTCTTTTTTTCTGGCCACGCTGAGGTGTCATGGCTTGGCCAGTTCTACGTGAAACCTGTTAACTTAACAGATCACTCAGCATGGCTGGCAACGTGGGTGGGCCTAACAAGGGCAAACTAAATTTACTCTTGTTTCCTTGTTGTTTTGTTTTTGTGGTTTGTTTTTTTTTTCTTTAGGCTTTTTTTTTGGTGTATTTGTGAGAGCTTATGGTCTTGTACAATATCCTACAGTTATAGGGTTGGAAATACACTGTTCTCCCTTTATTGAACCGGAGTATGTTTAGTTTTTATTGAAATAGAACAAACTCTGTGTCTTTCCCTAGGTTTGGTGTTTTGTTTTTGTGGTTTTTTTTCCCCGAATGGAGTGTTGACCAGCTGGAAAGATGGCTTCAGGCCATTGCTATTGCTAATGACAAACAGCAAACCTCAAAACTTATGTTGAGAAGAATATTTGTCTGAAATCTGTAAGAGACAAGAAAGTCTTTTACCTTCTCTGAAATTTTAATTTCCTGCTAGAAGGGCACATACTGTTGTCTTTAGAGCAGTGTGTTTTTAATTAAAAGATGTTTTTGTGTTTCAGGATGACTCACTTGTAGTGTGGAAGGAAGTGGACCTGACCCGGCTGTCAGAAAAGGAGCGTCGTGATGCTTTGAACGAAATTGTTATCCTTGCCCTGTTGCAGCATGAGAACATCATCGCATACTACAATCACTTCATGGATAACACCACGCTGCTCATTGAGCTGGAGTACTGTAATGGTGAGATCCCTGCTCGCATTTACAAAGAGGCACCTACCACGTTCCTGTGTCACCGTCCTGCAGAACCTGCAGGGAGTATCCCTGGGGGTATCCTCTGGGGAGCAGAGGAGTGGAGGTGAATTCTGCTGCATACCTCCTTAAGAAGAGATTGAGAACCCTTCTGATTTGGGTCTCAGGTGCCAAGAAAAGAAAACCAGTAGTTAGTGCAGCCAGTTCAGTCAGTAGATGATTTCCTGAGTCTTCTGAATGGCTGGTGTAGTGGAAGAAGTGGGATATTGGTAATGTGCACTTCTGGTATACCTTGCTGTGTTCTTTTAGGTGGGCTGTGGGAAAAGACCATGAGAATATTTGAACCTCTCTGCCAGTACAGGGCAGGGCTGTGTTTTTCCAGTAGTGTCACTTAAAAAGGTTTATATAATTTGGCAATTATAAATCAAGGCTTAAAAGTCTCCTGTCACACTGCAATCAGGACTTTTTCTTGTCTTTCAGCTTCTACATTTAGTATTAAAGCAAAACAAAACAAAAAAACCACAATAAACTGGGTCCTTCTGGTGGAGGAGAAAATTTTAAAATTCCATCCAAAAGCAGTTCAAATGGCGGTGTTTTGAGTTTGCAGGGAAAACAGTCCCAGCTGGGAGGGAGCGATGAAAGGATTTGATATGAGGCTCTGACTAGCAGCTGCTGTTAAGACAGCAGGAAGAGGAGGTCGTATACAGGTAATACTGCTGGAACAGAATACCTCTCTAGAACTGAAGTGTGGTTCCTATTTGTATGAGTAAGACAGCTTCCCTAGCTAAGGGCCCGGTGTATGTATAGGGCTTGTGTTGTTTTGGCGTGTCAGCAGAAATTGTTTTTGCTGGAGAAGTCTATAATCTTGTTGTTATTGCCTTAGATTGTTTTCACTGGAACAGGTGGGGGGCACAAGAGTTGTGCAAAGTCTTTTTGAAGGGTGTCAAACACCCTGTTTGGCAGGTTGGCTAAAGCTGGTTTTGCTTCTTTGCTTTTTGTTCTTATACAGGATGGAGTCCGGTGCAAGAGTAGGGGAATGTTAGCTCTTTGAAGCACCTTTTGTTTTAGGGGTACTCTTTCTGTGTGAGTTAACTTACCTGCCCTGAAAAGACCACATGCTTGGGGCCATTATAAATTTGTTGGAGGGCCCAGACAGAAGCTGCTTAGTACTGATGCCTGTGCTTGGTTTTGTTAATGCTCTAAACTGTTTTACTTCAGGGTAATAACCAAGACATGAGTATACAGCCTGCATTGCCTGAATATGTCTGATGGTATTAAACACGGGACATGAGAAAGAGGGAATCTTAGTTGGACTTACGTATAGTGGTTTTGCCAATACATTAATAGTTGTCCTCGTGATTTTTTTTACAGTGTACAAGCCCAAGATAATTTGTGAGTAATTTTTGAAGTAAGGCTGGACTAGTCACTGTCAGACACTTCTCAGAATCCAATCCAGTGTTTAACTGGCATGTCTCTTCTGAAGATCTAGAAAAGAGTTTCAAATTTGAGCAAATGTTGCCCCCATTTTACAGAGAAGGAAGCCAAGTTATTGTTTTATTTGCCTTTAGTTCCATGTGTATCATGGTACATAAGACTTAGATTTATCATGGGACAACATCAGTGAATACATCTGAAATTGGTTTGGGAAGAAAGGTCCTATAAAATAGACAGAACAACCTATGTCAGAACGTTAGATGTGATTAGATAAAATAAATAGTGAATTCATTTTATTTTTGTATCTGTGTGTTGATTATATGAGTCAGGAGCTAACTTGTCTCCTTGTGTAGGATTTTGGCAATGTAGTACCTATCATGCTGCTCTTTGGTTCAGAAAAGCTGCAAAAAAAGGATGGGAAAAAATGAGAGATGAGGAATAGAATTGACTAAAAGCCTGCATAGTCTGAATCACTAGGAAAGAGGTTCATAAGAAGAGGCAGATGTGAATATTTTGGTTAAATTGTGAATGTGAAGAGTGATTGGTAGATAGTTTGCAAATGTGAACATAGGGCAGAAAAAAGAAATGTTGAGAAGTTATAGCAAAACTGAATGAGAAGAAATTAAGTGAAGGGAATCTTAATTAGGAACATTTTCCTAACATGAAAGTCTGAAATAAGTTCCTCAAAGAGGCAAAGGAGCCATTGTGACCTGCTTTGGCCAGGTACCACTTGACAGGCCCATGGAAGTCATACACCAAAAGCTGTCTTGCACCGTATTCGTGGGAATGGGAAAGGTCCTGGTGATCTGCTTTAATTAGGACATAATATATGATAATTGGGAATTGGAATAGCAACAGGATGTGATCAGAGATTAGGGATTTGCTGGTTGGATGCTGATCTGACAGTTTCACTACCTGCAGCCCTCAGCATTGTTTCTTTTAGCTGTGCTTGATTTTCAGTCTGCCGTCTTGAAATTATGAGGTGCCCTGAAGATTCTTTGGTGGTGCTGCTGTTGTCAGTGCTTTGTGAATTCTATATCCATGTATTTGGCAGGGCATATGAAGGAGAGGTAGGTCAGAACTGGACAGTAAGTTGGGATAGGCAGTAAATTGTGCTTTGAGGGACTACTCTGACCTTAAAATTGCTTTATTTCTCTTTTTTAATTTATTTGTATATAATGCTGCGCAGGACAATCTCACTTGATTTGATTACATGTTATACATGTTTACGTACTCCAAAAAGGACTTACAGGTAAAAAAGTAGGGACTGCTAGCCTAGCTTGCTGATTTGCTTTTTGGAGAGTATTAATTGGTGGTGTTAAAGAATCATCTCTGCTTAAGCTTAAATATGCCAGTGAAGTTCTTAGGTGGAAGAACTTAATATTGTGAATGCCATTCCAGTGTAAGTGAAGAGTGCTGAGAGAGAGCTCTAGTGGTTGATCAGATCTCTCAGGGGATTTGAGTATTCCCAACAGCACTTGAGCAAAGTAACTGCTGCCATTAACCTCTCTATCTTTTTCATTAACTTGTAATTACAGGGGGGAACCTCTATGATAAGATTCTGCGACAGAAAGACAAGTTATTTGAAGAAGAGGTAATTTGGACTGTTTTGAGGGAGCAGTGGGCTGACCTAGTGTTCTGGGCATCTGTCTAGTTATTTGAATATTTCTACAAAATTTTTTACAGATTGCTGGTAGGGAATTTCTGTGTTTATCTGGGGGCTGTCATCCTTCTGCTTATGTTCAATGTTGTGAGCATTTATGGACTATCCGAAACTTCTTATTGTCCTTTTTGACTGTCTGTAAGCAGTATATACTTCCAAAGAAGGAATAATGAAAGAGAACAGGTTTTCATCACCTTATCATCTTGGCAGACATTTAATTTTAAAACATCTTTCTGTGTTTCTTCCTAGTTGGTACTTGATTTCTCTGCCTTCTTAACCATTTTGTATGTTTTTTTCAGAGTAATTTCCTTGAATCTTTCTTCCTCTTTTCCTTTATTTTATTTAAGCTTGCTTTTTCGCTGTCTGCTTTCATTGCATGCTGAGCTGATGCATGATTACACTTACTTGTTTTATATAGCGACTTTTAAGGCTTTCTGGCTCATGGACAATATTAAATGGTCACAATTCATGTTTCAGAGAGCACAACTGTAGATATTTCACATGTGGTCATTAGCTGTCATTTCCAAGTCTTTTCACTTATTGAATTCTGTGACACTTGTCAAGACAGACACTATGAATAGCAGTAGAACAACTGACCTTTTGGAATATCTTTTCAGAGATTTCCAAAACAGGAAATTCTAAATTTTCATACTCCTGAAAGGGCATCTAAATGGTATGGCCAGACCCTCTTGCTGTGCCTCAGTGTGACAAGTGTGACAGGGACATGCAGGGTTTGGTGGTGTTTTTTTGGTGGTGTTTTTTTTTTTTTTTTGAGCCTCACATAATACTTATATTTCCACTTGTGCAGATGGTGGTTTGGTATCTCTTTCAAATTGCATCAGCTGTGAGCTGCATTCATCGAGCAGGAATTCTTCACAGGTAAATGTGGCAGGCAGCAAAGCTGAGGTAACCAGTGCGATTCATGGGTGTGAGTGAAAAGCCCCTTTGCTTCTGTGTTTAAAGCAAGCACTGAGCTTCTCTCCAAATTGTGGTTGGACAGCCTAGGTGTTAAGTATCACTTCTGTAAAGGAATTTTATTGGGCTATAAACTAGCTTGTGATAAATGTGCAGGAAATCTTGTATTTAAAAATGGAGTTGCAGCTTTGTGAATTAAGAGTTTATCCATATAGGAAGGAAGTAAATTTGCCCTTTATTGCTGTAGCACATAAATAATGTTTGCTAAAGTGAGTAGGAAGGGCAGTTACCACAGGCCAAAGGTACTTCCTACCTGCTTCACAATTAATGGCTTCAAGCCAATAGGTTCATCCCTCTGTAATTCCTGGAGGATAACAGTGATGAAAACTTTAAGTTACTGCATTGCTGTAATATAACCCGTACAAAGATTTCAACTTGGAGTTGTCTGCAAACTGACTGAGGGTACATTCAATCCCCTCATTCAGATCATTGATAAAGACATTAAACAGGACTAGCTGAAATACTGAGCCCTGGGGAACCCCACTAGTGACTGGATGTGGCACCATTCACCACATTCACCAGTCACTACATCTCCCATTAGCCCTTCTCTGTTCGGGAACAGTAGGCACTGCCCCTGGTAGGCTTGCTTACCTATTGTGTCAGGAAGTTATCTTCCACACATTCCAGGAACCTCCTGGACTGCCTCCTCTCTATTGTGTCAAGTTCCCAGCAGACATCCAGCAGGTTAAAGTCTCCCAAAAAATTAGCAACAGTGATGTCAGCCAGCTGCTTATAGAACATCTCATCTGCCTCTTCATCCTGGTTGGGTGATCTGTAACAGACTCCCACCAGAATGTCTGCCTTGTTGGCCTTCCCTCTGATTCTCACCAATAGGCAGTCAACCTTATTATCACTGTCTTTCAGCTCTACACAGTCAAAACACTACCTTAATATACAGAGCCACCTCAACACCACACTTTCCTTTCCTCTCCTCTCCCTTATGAAGAGCTTATAACCATCCACTGCAGCTCTTCAGTCATGGAACCACATTTCCATTATGGCAACTGTGTCATAGCTTTCCTGCTGCACAGTGGCTTCCAGCTCCTTCAGTTTGTTATCCATGCTGTGTGGATTGGTGTAGATGCACTTCACCTGGGCTATCCATTTCATCCCCAGCACTGGCGTGCTGACCTTAAACTCATCTCTAGCAAGCCTGGTCTTATCCCTTGCCCCCTTCAAACCTAGTTTAAAGCCTTCTCAATCAGCCCTGCCAACTCATGGGCTAGAATCCTATGTCATATTATAAAGAGCTGTTCTTGAGGGGTAAGGACGTTATGCTTAACTTTTAGAGTGGTATCTGTTTCACACCCTCCATGTGTGTGTTTACATTTGCATACATACCTATTGATACTTACATTTATGTTTTTAGTGAGCTCAGCAGCTCATGGCTTGGGTCTATTTATAAAACAAGAAAAAATAAGACCTGCTCCATGACCTTCATACAAGAAGAAACTGAGAGGGGGGAAAGAACTATCTTTGATCTGTGGCCTTTACATAGGTTCTGAAGACTGAGCTTTTTAAACTCTGTTGTATTTGTGTGGGGAATGTGATAAAACCTGTATAACTGCAGTTACTGCCCTGCTATTTGGGGTAAAATTGCCTTTGGAGAACTCTGTGTGTGTGTATGAGAGAGAGAGAGTGCTGGCAGAGTAGCAAGTACCTCATTTTGGGGGAAAAGTATAGTAATGTGTGGAAGACTGAAATCTGGAACTGTATTTGAGTGTTTGCTTTTCTTTTTTACTTTCAGAGATATAAAGACATTAAATATCTTTCTAACCAAGGCAAACCTGATTAAATTGGGAGACTATGGATTGGCAAAGAAGCTGAACTCTGAGTACTCTATGGCTGAGACTGTGAGTATCTGCCTTCTTCAAAACACAAACTGAGTTTTGTTTTTCTTTCATCTCTGCCTGCCTTGCAGAAGACTAGGAACGCTGTACATTCTTGCTGACTGCTTTCTCTTATTTTCCTTTCCCTCTCCCCTCAATTTCCCTCAGTGTTATAGAATCATAGAATTGTTAAGGTTGGAAATGACATCTAAGGTCAGTTAGTCCAACTGTTAACCCAGCACCACCGTGTTCACTACTAAACCATGTCCCCAGGTTCCGCATCCGCACATTTTTTTGAACACTTCCAGGGACAGTGACTCAATGGCTTTCTTGGGTGTCTTGTTCCAATGCCTGACCACCCTTTCAGTGAAGAAATTTTTCCTAGTATCTTATCTATACCTCCCCTGGCACAACTTGAGGCCATTTTTTCTTGTCCTGTCACTTATTGCCTGGGAGAAGAGACTGACCCCCACCTTGGTAGAACTTCACTTCCTGACTTTATCTCACTAACATTGGCTTATTTGGTGATGTGTTGCAGCCTGCAGTTATCCTTGCTCCCAGGTTACATACAGAGACAGCAATGTAGTCATATCAGGATAGTGCACTCCCTCTGGGCTAGTTAAGGCCAGCTCAGCAAATAAATTTGGTTTTGTCATGCTGCTGGGCTAACAGGTAAATTTTGCCTCAGGTGGATCTGAAATAACTTGGATGTGCATGCCTGACATTGCCCTGTTTCATAGGCACGTCTCCTGTCTTCTTAATATTCAGTCTCTGAACTGAATTGCAAAGAAGCAAGAAAGGCACTTACAGTGCTTGTTATGGTAACCAGGTGTATGGTTTATTGGTAATGCTGCTGGAGGGGGCAAAGCTTTGTAGGAGAGATTAATTCTACCAGAAGGCTGTTAAGCTTTTCTTTGTTCCAGACCCTGCCAGAAAGCATTTTCACAGCCAGAGCTACAACACAGGGTAAGCTGTATTGCAGGCACCTGAAAGGCTCAGCTTGGATTTCCCAGCTCCATTAATTTCTGTGGTGAGCGTTAGGCTTGGAAAGGGAGACACTGTCTGGAGCTCCTATCTGCTAAAGGCCTTTATTATAGTTTGGGACACAAGCCAACTCACACTTCCCCTTACCAAGCTGTATTATTAGATTTAATGCCAGGTGTTGGTGTTCTGCTAGGATGTGTAGTTAAATACTTGCCAATCCTCCTCCAGAACATGAGCACTATTGTGCAGTTGCACAGTAAGTGGTAATTCAAGGCTACTGCATGAAGCCATCGCTGAGCTGCACCGCAGCAAAACCACTTCTGTTTCATCACACTTTTTGTGGCCTTCTGGCTTTCAGAAAAAATGTGGTCTGTGCTGTGAATTTCAAGGTTTGTTTTGGCCTGTGTTGGCTGTGATCATCTACACCTACACCCACAAGCATTTTTTTTTTTCCTTTTTCACGTATGAAAAATTTTGAACTACGCACCTTCAGCTGGATTTCATTCTGTATATGCTGGTTGTGTTCTGGGCTAGTTGTTCAATTTGTGAATCTAATGACCAGTGGCAGGCTGGAAGTCACTTTTGAGAAATAAGTGCAAAACATGTTGTCAGTATTTGTAATTGTAACGGTAAAATTGTGATTTTGTAGAATGTCTACGTCTTGCTTACTAAACACTGATTTCTTAACTTATCATTCTTTCTCCCATTTACCAAGAAAGATAGAGAATATATGTCTGTATCTTATAGAAAGCTTAGATTATCCTTGGTTTAAAAAGGGTTTGGGTGCAGTATCCTAGTTCTCTATGTGATACTCCAGCTCTCTGGGCTTCTAAACCTTCCCATGGCTGGGACTCACAGAGCTCTGTAGCTGTTACACTGTAACAGGAAATGGGAGATGGCAGATTCTGAAAGTTCCCAGTAGGTAAACAGTGTACTGCAGAGGCTTTGTAGTCCTTGGAGCTTTGCTGAGAGAGTTGAAAAGAGGGCGTCTATAAATATTTCCCCTTTTTCTAAATTGTGTCTTCCTCATTTTATTTTTCTGTCTAGTTCCTTGCTAAGGATTGAGTTCCATTCATCTGGAAGCTTCATTCTTACATCTTTTACCATGTTTGTTCTGTGTCTCCTTCTGACTTTGAGCTATGCCACTATTTCTGCAGTACCTGGGAGGCTTTCTGTATGTAGGTGCTGGATTTTGGATTTTGTGTGTTGGGGGTGTTTGTTTTACACCAGTTGTTCAGGAATGACCACAGAAAGCCTTTTAGGTGAGACTCAACCCAGCTTTCTACATACTGACCCAAAAGTAACCCCTCTGAGACAGAGTAACCTTTGTCCTGGCAGTGTCTTGTGATCAGACAGAGTGGCTTCATAACCATAGGCTGGCATCTGTATTTGAAAGCTTTGCTGGATACCTTTTCCTTCAACCTCTTGTGAGAGTTTCCATATGCCTGGTCAGTACGTAAGGCCCTGATTACTTCTAAATGTAGTATATTTAAGAGAGAGGCAAGTCCTTGCTGCGTTCTTATGACTACTCTGTTGAGAAATATGTACCACATCAGGATCTGAGCAGAGAGGTATCTAGAATCTTTTAAGAAATTCAGGAACAGGCTTGTGGATAAGAAGGGAAGAAGTGTGCTTGTTTCTACCCCTCCAGACGTTGGTGGGGTGTGTTACTTCAGTGCTGTGTCAGAGCAGTGTCTAGCTCAGATGCTTATGGTCCTGTGTGAACGTGATGGATACAGAGCTCCTGAGTTGAAGGCTGCTGGGTCATTTCTGATTTTTAAATATTATTTTTTCTAGCTGGTGGGAACTCCATATTACATGTCCCCAGAACTCTGCCAGGGTGTGAAATACAACTTCAAATCAGATATTTGGGCTGTGGGCTGTGTCATCTTTGAGCTGCTTACTCTGAAGAGGACCTTTGATGCTACTGTAAGTCTGCCAACCAGGATGGATTAAGTGACCTTATTTTTTATCATCCTAAGATTCACATTTGGCTCATAGCTTTCTCAAGTCATGTTTTTCTTTCATTGATGTTTAAATCTGCTGATTAAGAAAATAATGGCCTGAGAGTGACAGCTATAGCCAGAGAAAATGCTTGAACGATTTGCCTTCATGCAGATCACCTTTCTGCCTTCATGCAGAAGCCTCTCTGGCTTCTGCCAAACCCATCCTTGTCTGCAGCCCAGGTTTACCAGATGCAGAATACAAAATGTGCTAATTTGTATCATGGCTGTGCATGAAATAACTTTTTCACTACAAGGAGAAAGTTTGTGATTGTAGTCTTCTTGCTTTTTCTGCATTACTAGCTGTGAATTTTCTTTGTAGCATTCTGTAGCAAAAAGTTCCACCCTTCAGATTTTATAGGATCTAGTCCTGTTACTCTTTCTCAAAGCTTGGTTGCAAGAAATGTCTGGTCAAGCTGGCATGGGGAGGGTGAAAGGGAACATTGCTGGCTGGCATGCATGATTTGCCAGCTTGTGCCATGAGATGGGAAAAGCTGCTAGTTGTCATAATGCAAGATTTTGTAACCCTGAAAGACATGATGTGAAAATACCATCCTTCCCTGACTTTTTCTCAATATACTGCATAGGAAATTCCATGCAGAGAGAAGCCTATTCTCCCTGCAGTGTTGGAGATTTTGGTGGGAAGCTGGATCTTGCCGCCAAGTCCTGGTTATCAGAGGTACCATTTCTGCAGGAATTGTAATTAGGTTTCTGGAGAACCTACTAGGCAGGGAAGAAGAGAGATGTGTCCTGATCAGAGATGGAGGAAGAAAATAATGGTGGTTTATAGCATCTCTCCCTGTTGGACACATTGTCCAGTTCAGTTCCCTTACAGCTGGTTTCTGGTTTCTGCCCAGAATCCCCTGAACCTTTGTGTGAAGATTGTACAGGGAAATCGTGCCATGGAAGTTGATTCCACTGTCTATTCTCGGGAGCTGATCCAGATGGTGAATTCCTGCCTTGATCAGGTTGGTGAAATATTTTTTAATTTTCAGACATCCCTTCCCAGCTGCCTCAGCCATGGAATTCAGGGCTGAAGGGGAATGACATGCCTGTTTCAGCACATAGGTTGTCGATGCAGGGTGATTTTTCTGCGGCCTGAGGCATCACTAGTGCTGGGCTTTCTCCAGTCCTCTGAAAGCATTGTCTCAAGATGCCATTCAGTCCTCCAAGCTCTGGAGGGCTTCTGGGTTTACTCAGAGGGCAATTATTGAATGGGCTGGCAGAAGCACTTATTTTTGAATGCAGTGCTTTGAAGGTGGGAGTGTCATCTCAGTAGTCTCTTAGGGTTCTGCCTTTCCATAGGGAATTAATTTCATGAAGGCAAACGTAGTACCTTCAGAGCATGGAAGTCCCTCCTGCACATCTGTGGCATTTATTCATTCTAAATATTTTAATTAATTCCTTTCCCTTCTGAAGGTAGTCAGGGAAGGAGGTCCATGCAGGCTTGAATGAGGTCTTCTGGTCCAAGATTATGAGTATTTCCCAGAGAATTACTTGTTGCTTCCTTCTTTCAGGACCCAGAGAAGAGACCCACTGCAGATGAATTGCTTGAACAGCCCCTTCTCAGCAAACGCAGGAGGTAATCCAGTGGTCTTGCCTGAAACCTGTGTGGGTGTCAGGGAAAACAGGAGGGTTTGTGCAAACTGGTAAGGTACTATTGAAGTACTTCATCCTCCTTAGGAGAGGAGTGCATTCTTACAGTCTTGTCTTCTGACCTGGTGTTCTCTTGGTGCATGGGTAAGGTGGGAAAGGTCTCTGCAACCTTTGTCGTGGAAGCTGTTGTACTGAGAACCTTGAGGCTTTCTTTTCTGAGACTCTTTTGAAGAATGCTGGTTCCCTCTCTTCAAATGTCTGAAGGAAGAGTCTCAGAGATCCTCTTATGGTCATTGGGAAAAGCGGTTTTGAATATATGTATTCAATATATACATATTGTGCAGTATAGAAGCCCTCATTTTCTCCTTTTGTTGCCTCCCTCTTTGGGAGAGACTTGCATTGAAAGCCCATTTTAGCTAAGTTTGCCAATCAGCCTTCACACGCTGTCTTTTTATGAAAGATGGACCATAATTCTGAGCGGTTTCAATCCCCCATTCATTGCTTTGGGAACAGCAGACTTTGTCCTTTATATCAATATTCTTTTACTTGGTGATCAGCAGAGTTTGAGTTTTGTCTTGCTCTTTGCACTGTTAGAAGCCCAAATCCTGATAATATTTAGCCGTTTAAGGTTATTCTTGTGCAATATGGGTATTGGTTGCCCATATTCTGTTACATATGTAGTTTGTTGCCCTCAGCTCTTCTCGAAGTTTGTTAGCTGTGTGGTACATTACTTCTGCCCTAGTTACTGTGTATTGCTGCGAGCTGGTAAACAGTTGCCACATTTCCTCCAAGAAGGAGCAGCGTTTTATTGGAAAGGAAAGCAGTCCGTGTCTGCTGCCTGTCAGTAAATTGCATTGGGCAATGTTGCTGTTTCCTAAAATGCTTTTTCTCCTTTGGCAGGGAAATGGAAGAGAAAGTCACACTGCTTAATGGGCCAAATAAGCGACCAAGGTAATTATTTAGACATGTGTTTGAAAGGAAGTATGGAGAGAACAGCTCCCTAGAGAGGAACTTTGCTCAGAATATTAGCCTGGGACAACTGTAATGGAATAGTAGTTTAGAAGATCACTGAATGCCAAGAATTTGACACAGTTGTTACATGGTTATTGTCCCATGTTTTACTCTGCCTTTTATATCCTGCTAATGTGTAAGGTTGGAGCCTTACCTCAGCAGGTCCCATCCTCTAATTTGTACTACTGAGGATGTAGTCTTTAAAACAGCCTACATATCTGAGATGTAATGTAGATCACTCCTTTCACATAGATTCCCTTCAGCAGGAGGAATATGACTGTCGGAATGTTGACTATTAAAGTATCTTCCATGAAACTTGATAGAGCAAAGGTTCTCCACAGTTCCCAGCAAGGAACTGTAAGCAGAGTTGCTCTGTGAAGCAGGTAGCTTCTGTGACGTGTAGCTGGTTTTCTGTTATTTGTCAGATAGAATTTGACCAGTTTTTCCTCATCAACCTGAAAGTACTATCACTATCTGAGCAGTTTATGTGAAGTTGTCCCAGTTTATGGCTTGTTCACAGTTTGTTGGAAGAACAGTTTGTGAAAATAAAAACCATGAATGGTTTTGAAGGGGAAACTGCTAGACAACAGTAGGAAAATGAGTGATGACAATGAATGCAAACTCATTATTAAAAGCACGTGTGTTTTGTCGGGGGGTCTTGTGCAGGTCAAGTACCATGAACGAGGCTCCCATTGCAGTGGTGACTTCGCGCACTAGTGAGGTGTATGTCTGGGGGGGTGGTAAGTCCACTCCCCAGAAGCTGGATGCCATCAAAAGTGGCTGCAGTGCGCGCCAGGTGTGTGCTGGTAACACTCACTTCGCTGTGGTGACAGTGGAGAAGGAGCTCTACACCTGGGTGGTAAGTGAGAGAAACTGCAGGAAGGGGATCAGGGTGGGAAAGGAGAGTCCAGGTCCACTGCTGATCATTCACAAGCCCCTCAGGTGGGCAGGAAATTTGCAAAGTGAGAAATCTGATTGCAGTGGACACTACGAGGCCATCTGATTCAGGACTGACCCAAGTCTCCCAAGACAAGTGTTATTGAGAGAAGTTTTCCACTGTGACAGGAAGGGTACTGGAGACTCGCTGTGCACTTGAGGATTGTAGGTAGTCTTGTAGGCCCAAACACTTTCAAACATCTCTTCATTCCTTTCCTGACTACTAGAAATGCACTGGAGGCTTTGTGATGCTCTGTTTGCTTTGTGTATTTTTGAGGAGGATTTTCCAAGATTGGAATAGGTGGGTTGAGTGACTGTTTGTAATATGGATGTCATCTGTGAGGCAACTTGTGGATGAAAGTGGAGATGTCTTACACTAAACAACTCTGCTTGTTATGTTGAGTGGAAATTCTGTAATAATTTAGAGTGAATAAAAAGTGTTTGCATATAATGCATTTTGAACAATACTTGAAACATCTCAGGCTTAGATGGTCAGTGATGTGGAGGTATTCTGTATTTCCAGGCTTCCATGAGCTTTTGTATTGATTATACAGAATCTGTTAAGACAGATTAGAAAATACTGGCAGGTTGGTGAGAAAAGAAAGAGATCCATATGAGAGGAGAGCAACTTGAAGTAATTTGCTGGATGTTCCTGCAGGAATGGCCACTGAAAACTTTCTTATGGCTATTACTATTTTAGTTTTCGTTTCAACACTATTTGTTTTCTTTTTCCTGCATAATTGCTAGGTCAGGCCATTTCAGTGACATTGTTTCATGTTATGCGTTTCTTTGCAGCCATTAGGATTTAGAAAAGTCAGAACGCTGAAGGGTGAATTTCAGTCCTGCAGCAGAGAGGGTTCTGTAGCCTGGCAGGTGAGAAAAGAGCAGGGATTCCTCACCAGCTGGTGACCTGAGATTGGATCGCTCTTTGTTAGTGCATAACTGCCTGGAAGCCTGTGCTACTGTTGAGAACGCTGCCTGCTGTTGTGACACACAATCTCTTCCCTAGAGTAGCCACCACACTTTCTCGTGTTCCTTGCTGTCTTCTGTTGTTTGTTGGAGGTGCTGTAACTATTGGCACCATGTCTGAGACTGTGGATATGCAACCTCACCAGATACTTCTGTCTTGCAGAATATGCAGGGAGGCACCAAGTTGCATGGGCAGCTGGGACATGGAGACAGAGCTTCCTACCGGCAGCCAAAGCATGTTGAGAAGCTTCAGGGAAAAGCCATTCGCCAGGTGTCCTGTGGAGATGATTTCACAGTGTGCATCACAGGTGAGAGCTGGAAGCCCTTTGGCTCAGATTGTTATGGATGCGTTGACATTGACAAGTTCCCTCACTTTGCAATGCTGTGGAGGTGTTTGCCTTCAACGTAAGATTAGCAGAGCAGCTTTGTGCACAAAGGAGAAAGCCCCATGTGTTACTCATCGCTCAATTTTGAGGATAGTATTAACATTATTACATTTGAGATAGATTACATATCAACATTTGAGATAGATCAACATTATTACACAGAGGAAGATATTGACTCCCAGGAAGGATGAGTGTTTTCCTAAGGATGTGCTCTTTTTTGGTGATGATGCTGGGTGCACAGCTCCCTGGGGCTGTGCAGAGTCCCTGCTTTTACCAGTGAACGTGTTGCCTCCATGCATGCTTGTACTAAAGACAGAATAGCCTGACATCAAGAATGTAGATGTGTTTAAAAGTCTTTTTGGACTCTATAGGGAAAGAATCACCCAGTGATAAAAGAGGATATGTGTCTGGGATTTGTTGTTTTATCAGAGTGCATGAGTCCTGGAAGCTGCCTCTAGTTCTAACCCTGCTCGTACTTTTAAAGATGTGTTAGCTGTGGTGCTGTCTGTTATGGAGGAAATTGAGTCTGGCTTTACCCATGCAAACGATTCTCAACAGGGTAGTTTCAAGTTTATTTTGCCAGTGCCGGAAAAGCAGAGATTTTACAGAGAGAAGTTCAAATGCTCAGTGAGGTGGAGAAATGACATAGGGAGCCACAGGATCAATTTTTGGGTTTCTGTTAGAGAAATTGGCAACCAAAGATTTTTTGACACTGAAATAGCTGTAGATTGTCATGTAAGATCATTTATCTTAACATGACCAAGAAAGGACTCCATAGTATCCTGATGGCATTCTTGTGCACTAAAGGGGATGACTGGAGAAAAGTGGTCACTCTGGCCATGTCTTAAGAGGTTATTATGCAGCCTAACACCAGCTCTGTGTGCTGACTAAGCTTTCCTTTGTGTCCTTCAGATGAGGGCCAGGTGTATGCCTTTGGCTCAGACTATTATGGATGCATTGGCGTTGACAAGGCTTATGGCTCTGAAGTGCTTGAGCCCCTGCAGCTGGATTTCTTCCTTACCAACCCTGTGGAGCAGGTCTCATGTGGAGATAACCACGTGGCAGTGCTGACCAGGAACAGAGAAGTGTACACGTGGGGCTGTGGAGAGTACGGTAGGTAGAGTCTCCTCGAAGCCTGAAGGCACTGGGCCTGCCTGCCCAGAAAGTGTCTTGCTGCAGGTGTGTCATGTGGGGCCTGGGTGAGGGCTGCCTGTATCCCCTGGGGGAAAAGAACATTGTTTATTTGGGGTTTTCTTTCCTTGTAAAAGTGGAGAACTGGAGGCTGAGCCTTTAGGACTTTGCTCTGGGAGGCTGTAGGTGCCTCTTGGCTTCCCTGTGTGTAGGACAGGTTCTGTAAGTGGGGTTGGGTTCCCTTGAGGATTGGTGGGTGATGCTGGATGTAAGGCAGCAGGTTTCTAGTCCTGTAGGGAGATTCTTTTGGGACTATGGAGAGACGCTACCAGTTCTTAGGGATGGGATGGGCACCTTGTGAGGCAGTTTCTAACTGCAATGTTTCCACTCATGCAGGGCGCTTAGGCTTGGATTCAGAAGAAGACCACTACACCCCTCAGAAGGTAGAGCTGTGACTACTACTTCTCAAAATATGCCTAGACGTAAATCCAAATTAGTTGCTGTTTGGAAATATTAACTCTGAGGCTCAGGGTTTTTTTCTGATGTACCATAAAGTTTGTGAGGCCTTTAACTTTGCTTCCTCACTTCATTTTTCTTCGTTTCCCCCTAGAGATCATGGCAGAGGGGCATACCACTCCCAAACCAGACAGCATCATGACTTAGAGCTTCATTACTCTGAATCTCCACGATTGAACTAGAAATACTAGCTTAATGTTGTGGAAATCGTAGTGGGAAATACCAAATGGCATACCTCAGGTCTGTAGAGGAAACTCACAGCAGTGCAGCTGCTGGGAGTCTTTGAATTTGACATAATGAGTTAAAGATTAGTTGAAAGTAAAACGCTGTTGAAATACAATGCTGAGGGTAATTGAAGTATTCTAACCTACTGGGGCTTAGAAACCTATAAGGATGTGCCCAGAAGTCAAATACCTGTATTCACACAGTATCACACCTGCACAGCGCAGTCAGAGCCCTGCTTACCTAAGTAGGTCTGGTGCTTGTAGACCCCAGCTGACCAGGATGCCTGTGTACCATGTTTCTGGCTCCTGTGCTGGTCACTGATGTCTGCCTTTAATTTCTGCATTGTGACCAGAGTTTAGTATGCTACAGACTTTATGATCTTACGCCTGCATTCAAAATAACTGCATTTGTTATTGTCAGTGTCCAGACTAGCTGTACCACTGCTTTACCCCTGTATGTTTTTCATGTGCCAGCTTCCTGTGTAGTAGGTGTTGGGATTTTTATTTTCTTGGGATATATTTCTTTCACATAGGTGGATGTTCCAAAGACCTTAAACATTGTGTCCGTTCACTGTGGCTGTGACGGAACTTTCCTGCTCACCCAGACAGGCAAAGTCTTGGCATGCGGACTCAACGAATTCAACAAGTTGGGCCTGAATCAGTGTACATCAGGAATAATCAACCACGATGTAAGTGCATTTGGATCCCTGGCTCCAGCTCCCAGCAGTCAGGATTATATGGGGAAATGGAGGTCTTGTGACAAAGCGTTCATTAGCTTTATGCCAGTTTTTTAATTCCAGTCCAAGACAATGGGTACTGGGGTTGTGGGAGGGGCAATTTGTTACTCAGTTTCCTGTCTGCCCTGTGAGCTTATGTCAGATCTGAGGTCATGAAACAGAGTGAGCTGCTCTATGGTGATTTAGCCAGTGATATGGATCCTGGCAGTTCTTTACCATACCTGTGTTGAGACTTCCTAGATTTAATGTTGTGGTCTGTCAGAACCTACTTGAGGAGGTCTTAGCAGATGAATGTGTAATTTTTCACTCTGTCCTTACCTGCATGTGTTTTCTCAGACATACTGTGAGGTGCCATATGCCACTTCCCTTACTTTGGCCAAGCAGCTGTCTTTCTACAAGATCCGTGCCATTTCTCCAGGGAAGACACACACAGCTTCCATTGATGGTGAGCCCTCTGTGTTATGAAGTGAATGCTGGTTGCTGAATTACATTAACTTTGCCCTTGACAGAAGCCAAGGGGTTCACACTGGGGGTTGTGTTCTTGGTTGCAAGGCTCATGCCTGCTCCAGGAACCCAAGACTCCTGTTTCTCAGCAGTGTTGTTTCCTGGCCAGCTGAAGTAGTGATGTCAGCCTTCCAGTTTTTACAGGGGAAAAAGAAAGTTTTGGGAAGACTCATGCTCTGGGCTAGTGGAGCATTCATGACCAAGTCGGGCTCCGCCCAAGTGACATCAGTCAGAGGGCTGTAAGGAGTCCCAACACCTAGCATCAGTAAAGGGAAATAGTGGGAGAAGGAACTGGGGAGATATTTCCAGGCTAAACCCATTCCTCTTGGCTGGCGCTATACCCTTCCAGCCTGGCTGGGTGCTCAGCAGAGTCCTTCCTGGTCATGGGCTGTTGCTCATTCTCTGTACACATGGTTGCTTCCAAAGTCGGGCCCTGGCTGTGACTGTCTCCTCATTCCTCCTCTCAGAGCGAGGCCGCCTGCTGACCTTCGGCTCCAACAAGTGCGGACAGCTTGGTGTTGGGGACTATAAGAAGCACCTGGGAATTAACCTGCTGGGAGGCCCCTTGGGGGGTAAGCAGGTGATCAGGGTTTCATGTGGAGATGAATTCACCATAGCTGCTACTGACGGTGAGTGGGTCTTTGCTAAATTGTGGTGGGTTACTTTAAGCTTGATCTGCAGGGTGGTTAACTGGCTCCCACTGAGCATTTCCTAGACCACCCCCCAGCACTGTGTTGATAAATAAATCCTTCTAGAATGGAACTGTCTTGCCCCTTAGTTGTCCCAGTGCAGTGCCAAGTATTTGCTGCCCCTGGGGCTGCAGAGTACTGACTTAGTGGCTGCCTATTAGGTTTGTTGTTGGTTTGTTCTCCCAGTGGCAAATTGAAGCTGGTGGATTAGATACTTTGGGATAGCATTAACAGCAGAGAGATTGATCCTTACAGCAATTACATGTTGAGAAGGAGGGATGGAATTGAGCCCCTGCATTTCTTTTTCCTCAGACAACCATATCTTTGCTTGGGGTAACGGTGGGAATGGGCGTCTGGCAATGACATCGACTGAGAGAGCTCATGGCTCAGATATTTGTACCTCGTGGCCTCGACCAATATTTGGATCATTGCATCATGTTCCAGACCTGTCCTGCCGTGGCTGGCACACCATCATCATTGTTGGTAAGTGTAAGTTTAGGATGAAGGTTTGGGATCCTATTTATGATGATGTATCCCTTGCCAGGACCTAGAGTATAAATCCTGCCTGGGAACAGGCCAAATTGCTGGTGGGGTATGTGGGAAGCTACTCTGAGCTACAGGTGAGCTACACTGGCTTTATAGGAGTTGTCTTTCTTTCCGTGTGGCACTCTAACTGAAACCGTGGTCCTCTCCTTGCAGAAAAGGTGTTGAACTCTAAAACAATCCGATCCAATAGCAGTGGCCTATCCATTGGTACTGGTGAGTAACCTGCCCTGGGGAGCTGTGGTTTAAGTCATTTCAGTGGTTAGCTTGAGTGATGCAGCCTGGGACTGCAGCATAGTTTCTCCGTGTTTGAAAGGCCTCACAGAAGAGCTCAAAGGGAGGAAATCAGGTCGGTGGGATGGGAAGGGATAGCCCAACGCTGAGAAAGCAGCAACTGAAACAGAGGAGAAAGAACATGGGTGCAGAGAGGCCTTTGTAGTTGTGGAACTTCAATTTGACAAGGAAAAGCTGAGAGGAATTCATTGAAGGCAGCTGAGAAGAGAAGGTGATAAGGCAGCTGCTGGAGAGGTAGAGTCCAGTTTCTGGGACTTGTGGGATGGCTGGGGCCAAGAAGCTGCAAAAGACTGCGTCACAAAAGCCCATGTGGGGAGGCCTGCAGGGAGTGTTGGGAGCTAAACTGTTGAGGGAGACACTGTTAGCCTGTGCCCTCATCGTGACCATACAGCACAAATTTACGCATCTTCTCTGCTCCAGCTGGGGTTTGGCAGCAGGAGTAGCAGAGGTGGGAAAAGTATAAAGTTTTCACTCTTGTTTGCTAGTGGCTCAGAGCTGCACAACTGGAGGAGGAGAGGAAGAGGATAATGAACAGGAAGCGGAAACCCCCAATCCCAGTGGAGGCTTTCGGGGAACCATGGAAGCTGATCGTGAGCTGGGGGGCTGGATCAGCACCACAGAAGCTAAGGGAGGCAACAGTGCCGACAGCAGCTCCTGCCCTGGTTGGCTGCGGAAGGTAATGTGGAGTCTCAGAAATGCCTTAAAATGGGGAGCTCTTAAGGCCTTGCTGCCTTTTGAACCACAAGAGGGTGTTAGTGCATTTGTTGAGAAGATGAAACAAGCTGCAGGAAGTTGGCAAGGCCTAACAGTGCTGCTTTTGTGTATCTAGGAGCTGGAGAATGCTGAATTCATCCCCATGCCTGACAGCCCCTTTCCACTGAGCATGGCATCTTCAGAGCCTGAGAAGGAGACGCTTCCTTACCAGAAACTTCAGGGACTCAAAGTAGCCTCTGAAGAACCTGTTGGATTAAACAAGCCCAAAACAGAGCCCTGGGTAATGTTACGCAAGTGAATGCTTGGCTAAAAGCTCTTAGGGACCATAAATGGCAATGTTTGAATTATGGAGAAAGCTAGGAAGAGGCTGTTGCATTGGCCTAATTCATCTGGATGAGGAAAAGAGGGCTGATGATAATCAGAGATGATGCTGCAAAGAAAACAATTCACAAATACCTAGAACAAAACCCTGGGGCTTGGTCAGGTTTCAAGTAATGAGGCCAGTTCTGTGGGAAAATGTAGTTAATGCAATTGGAAAAAAAAAGAGAAGCCAAAGGCCCAGAAGCCTACCAGAAGATAGAAATTTAGAAAGCAGAATTTGCTGTGAGATGGGAAGAAGAACTGATCTAAAAAATCATTGAGAAATTACAACCTGTGTGACTACCTTCCTTATTCCAGGAGTTTTCTGTGCCAAGAGGAGGCACAGATCCCTCGTGTAGGGAAAGGGGGTTAAACCAGATGGATTTTGGTGATAGGAGAACAGGAACAACTTTCCCAGTAAAAGGAGGAAGCTAGTGGTTTTGTACTAAAGACAGAATGACTAGTAGCTTGTCTGCTAGAAGTTTGGAAAGTCGGGAAACAAGCTGGGATGACGTTTTGGGCATGTTTTTTTCCTGTGGCATATACAACTCTTGGCCTTGCACTCAAATCTGGCCTGACTTCCCTCCATGTCTCTGCAGCCTACTTGCCTGAGTCCAACCTTGCCGTGTGGTGAAGGGAAGGATGCATCTCCTGTGGCAGGCTGCATGTGCAGTGCTCTGCAAGTGGAGGTGACGCACCTCCGAGGCCTGGTTTTACAGTGTCTGGAAGATCAGAAGAAGCTGCAGCAGGAAACCATTCGTCTGAATGCTCAACTCCAGCAGTTCTGTAGGGGGACGGAGGGAATACAACAGGTGAGTATCTATCACTTGGGTGCACATCCATGCTCAAGATTCACCACACTCCTGTGTAGATTGTGGAGGCTGTGCAGAGGGAAGCAGCTCTTAACGGCTGCCTCTCTTAGGGCAGAATGGGAGGCGGGAACTGAGCAGCTTCTATGAGCTGCTGATGCTGGCTCTGGTAGTAGCAAAACAGGAATGAAGCCAAGAAGGAGTTTTCTGTGAGGACAGCCCATTCTTTGAGGGACCTGTGATTCCTCTTTATTTCTCCTCATGAGAAGGGATGGGCAGTCAGAGAGTCCCAAATGGCTGTGGAGAATACAAACTGTGGCTTGTATAGCTTCTAGCTTTTTAGCAGTTAGTCCTAGAGCTGTTTGGGCAACTGCTGTGTGTTTTGGCAGGTGGAGGTTCATTCCAAAGGAACACAGACAGCCAAAGAGGAGGTGGAAGTGGATCCGAAACCTGACTTGGATTCAGATTCCTGGTGTCTCCTGGGAACGGACTCGTGCCGCTCCAGCCTCTAGTCTCCTGAGCCCACCGGGATCCATCTAACTTCACAGCACACTAACCGAATGCAGAGAGCGGCTTTCCTGGCTTCAGGTCACTCGCAGACAAGGAGCGAGGCCGGAGGCTCCAGAGCAGCACCCATGTACGTTTGATATGAACTAGGAGTGAGTTTGAGAGGGGAAGGGCTCCTGAGCTCTAGGCCAGCTCAGTGATTGAAGCAGCAGCAGCTCCTCTTTGTACCTAATCTGTCAATTCTACACATGAGGCAGAACGGCCCCATTATGGCAACGGCTCCAGTAGCAGCTTGTGGCCCTTTCATTGTTTCACTGTTTTCTGGGAGCTGCCTTTGGGACCCCAGTATTCATCACTGCACCTCTAGATGAGAGGAGGAAACATGTTTTGTACTGAAGCTGGCTGAACCCTAAGACTCGCCACCTTCACTTCAGAGGGGTGAAGGACTAGGATCCTCTCCCTACCGCATGGTAAGGCCCCGCCGGTGAGGCTGCTTCCCTCTGCTCAGGGGCAGAGGGACCAGCGAACGTCTCATTCTGGAGGCAGTGGAGATGTTCCTCTTAGGGAGATAATGGTAGACAGCATGTCCCCTGGCCTCGAGGCACAGCTTCTGGCCATATGGCTGTGTCCACTGGTCTGTGTAGACAGAGTTCAAAAGGCTTTGTTCTGGGTGCCGAGGGCTTTCCAACTTGCAGGCAACGCACTGAGATGAGTGAATCAGGTGCCGTTTCCCACAGCAGTAGCAGGGACTGCCTGAGGTGGGATCTCTAGTTCTTGGTTTCAGACCACCTGCTTCCCAACCAGATGCCAAGTGTCCAGCCCTCAGACTAAGTTACCCATTTTTTGCTCCAGCTGTTCAACTTGGTTTGGGTGCCAGAGTTTCTGGTTTCTTGGCATAAGCCTGTAGCTGCTCCCTGCTTGGCTTCTTTTCTGTTCAGCCCCTGTGCCTACACTCTGTGTGGGTGTGGGAAGAATCTCTGTTTTTCCACTCAAGTGTTTTGATGAAGCTGGAATGCCGTTTCCTACCCAGAATAGGTCATTAATGCAGTGGTCACAGTATGCAGCCTTCCCCAATGACCATGAATGATCAAATCTCTGTCCGGAATTCACCTTCCTTCAAAAAGTGAGAGGCTTTCCCAAGAAAATTTGAGATGGGAAGAGGTATGGTCTGATGCTTAAAATTTCCTCACTTTCTGTTAGAGAATGAGGCTAATTTTATTCCCCTTAAATTTATAAGCAAACTGACTTTCTAGTAAGGTTATGGGATTGGTAGGATCCCTGAGAGCAGCTAGCCTCCCCGCCTTACATGAAGCCTCCAGGGAGTCCTGAGTTCCTCTCACCTTTGCTGTGAGAGTGGGGTTGTGATTTCATCAGGCTCAAAACATCCTCATCAACGATGCTGCTAGAATTGCCTTAGGTTTGCTGGAGGTGGTTATCCCATCACCTCTGCTAGACTTCTTTTGAGAGACTGTTCTGGGGAATTCAGCATTCCCCATTTGTCCCTAGAGGTGGATACCAAACCATTTGCTTGTAACTTAATGCTCCTTAAATACTTCCTTGGTGCCTATTGCTAGTGTCTGGGAGCTGAATCAAGTGCGTTCTCTCCAGTGCAGTGTCCAGGGCGAGGATCATACCAGTGTGCCTGTGCCTTCCTACCGAAGGCAGGACAGAGGAGAGCCCTCCTGGGAGGTGTGAGTGTCAGGCACCCTGGTGTGGCCACGGCGCTTGGCTGCCCTTGTGACTCTGCTCTCCTTTCCCCCACGTGCCTTGGAGCCAGTTCTCAGGTCAGGGTCCCGGCTTGAGGGTTGTTGGTCACATTGCAGCAGTGCCTTTGAGGAGTGAAAAGTTGAGCCTGAGCCATGTCCAATAAGCAAGCACCAAGCTGATGGGAGTCGCTCTCCTGCAGTGCACTGCTATCCTCATTTCTCAATGCTCTGCAGTTGGGAAGCTAGGTGCACAGACTGGATTCCCCTTGGATCTAGTGGAGGATTAGGGTTCCTGACAGAGGATGCCCTGTGCTCCGCAATCTCATATGTGCCTTAGAGGATTCACGCTATCCAGGTTGTGCCTGTTACAGACCACGGATTTCACACCAGCCAGCTACGCAACAAAAAAAGCAGTTTAAAGCCAGCACTTTCGTCTTGGGCTAAAAATGGAAAGGCAAGTGGGCAGAAGTGCCTTTGAGCAGTTTCAAACCCTTTCTACTTCTTCCCTTCGTGCAGTGCTAGCTCCATATGTGTTGGTCTCCTGCTAGTGTTGCTCCTGAGTTGTTATAGTGGAACACAACTTATGCCTGCTCTGACACTGGCTGAAAACTAGTTTGTCGTTGTCTTTTTTTGAAAGGTTAAAGGGTGGAGTGGTTTGGAGTTTCTGTTTAAATAAATGTTTCAACTCATACTCCTGTGTTCAGAGTCTTTTTCTTGGGTGTTTTTGAGGTTTTTTTCCAAGAGAGTAAAGGGAAATATGCATATAGTCAGTTGGCTTCATGGCATTCTGGGTTTTATTATTTTCTTTTGCTTATGTAGAAAGAGGGCCAAGGGGCTTGCAGGTTCTTTGCTATGGGAAAAAAAAAGTCAGTTTCTGTGTCCCTTCATTAAAAAAACCCAACAAACAAACAACAAACCAACTCTTTTCTCATACTGCCACATCTCCTCCTAGTGACGTCAGGAGCTTTTGTGTGTGTGTGTGTGTGTATGTGTTTATTTCCACAGTTTGTGTGCCAAGTAGGGAAATGAGTAACAGGAAGAGAGGCTCAAAGAGAAGAAGTACCTGTTTCTCTCAGAACGCCTACTGAGCAGTAAGGCCTACAAAAGAGAAAACCTGCCTGACACCTGCTCAGCCAACTGTTCCTGCACACTGTGCTTAATGCCTGTCACTTTTAACTTTTATCAGGGTTTTTATTAAGTTGTGAAATATCTTGAGAGGCAGAGCAGTATTGAAGAGTTACAGTTCATCAGAGATTTGGATGCTGGAAATGCAACGTCTTTGAGAGGGGATTGTACTGCAGGAGCAGAAGAGGAAGCTAAACTGGTGTGAATAATATAGCTTGAGTAGTGTCAGGGGAACTAACCCTGATAGCAAAGCAGCAGAACAAATCTCTGTGCTCAGCCTGATACTTTGGCTAAACTGTTACTAAGTTTTAAACCAGTTATCAGAGACTTCCTGGATACTGAAACAATAGCTCAGCAAATAGGGGTGAACTGCCCATGGTTAGCTCTAAAATGAAGCCTGGTTACTTAATTTCACTAACTTTTGTTTAATCTACAGTTTCAATCTCAGCATTAGGTGTTTGGCTGTCATTTAGCAGAAGTCCCCAACAGATGGCTTTATTTTATGACATCAGATACTTTGTGTGCATCCACACATCACCATTTGCACTCTGCAAAGCTTTAGAGTCCACTAAATACAGTCAATAAAACATAGTGTAAGGTAAACAGTTAACATTACAACACAGGAAGTGGTGCTGATTTTTTTAACTACTATGTTCAATTATACCTCTCATGAATTCATGGAGGCTTGCATAAAGGTTCCAGTTTACCCCTTTTCTACCACTTGTCAGCCCTTGCTGTCCTGTTTTTTGAATATGTGCAGTTATTGGCCTTGCTTCTCCGATCAGTTTGGGTACAGCAAATTATTTTCCCTTGTTTAGAGTCGTTTTTCCTCTCAGGTTTGTACACACATTGCTGGCTGGCACAGTGCAGCACTGACCCTTTCTGGGACCTTCAGCTTTCCTAGGGTGTGCCAAGGGCTTGAGATTTCTGCTCACACATATATAAGACAGAAACCCCCTCAAATTCTTTCAGGAGTCAGGTTCAGCCATTGAAGACTGGATTATTTCTGCATATTCAGCTTCTGACTATTCCAGCTTAATCTAATTGCTTTTGATCCTTTCGTAGGTTCCCATGAGCTGCTGCTATGTTACCGGAGTACTTGCAAACGGAGCTGCTGGAATTTTTTTGTTCCTTGTTTGCTTGTTGCAACTTTCTCATACAAAGTAGTCATTCTTACTTTGAGAACACAGACCGCTATGTGACCATTTAAAACAACTTTTGCACAACAGAACTATTTAATATATTTAATAATCTGAATGTAGAAAAATAACATCTCAAGAAGAAAACAAAAGCAGGGTTATGTTTTTGTCATAATTCCCTACCATTGCAGCAACCAAGATGAAAATAAGCAGATAATTCAAGAAAGGGTGTAAGCTTTGCCTTTTAGAGTTCCCTAGAAGTTTGGCCTTTTTTTTATATTAAATCTAATTATTGATTGTGATGGTTGTTCTGTTGCCTCAAGGGCCTGGCTGGTTCAGAGTATCTCTGTTGTTCTATTCACATGAGTTGACATATGGACTCAAAGAGTAAGTGCCTGCTACTGCTAGCTTTTCTGAACCCCTGAATGTCTGATCCTGAGCTTCTTGTGCTGAGAAAAGGGGCATCCCACATGGGGCAAACCAAGGGCACAGGTCAAAGTACACAAGCTCTGTTATTCTGCTTATATATCCTGAGCTGTTCACTAACTATACACACAAGCTTGCAGTCAATCTTGAGACTGGGGAAAGCAGAAGTGTCTATAGCTGGAAACCTGGCAAAAAATAGGCAGGGAATCACAGCAGCAGGTACAGTTGGGCACTGCCTCAGCAGTGCCTTCTCTGTGGTGGGGGCCTATTCTTTATGGGTTTGCATTTGGGAATATGTCTCTCAGCTGCTCGGGGAGCAAACTGGCATCCACAGTAGGTGCAGGCAATACAGTCTGTGTTTTCCATGGGAGTAATGGAGGCAGGTCAGACACCTTCCCTCCCTTAGTGAGGACTTGCTGCAGCTGGCAGGCCTGGCACACGGTCTGGATGAGAGCCTCATGCTTCTGTTTCCAGTTGTTCCTTCTGGGTGGTGTCTCACTATGCAGAAGAGAAATGCAGTCAGAGCAACTGGAAACACCATCAGCTTCCATTCTCAATCTTGCACTCAGAGCCCAACCCAGGTCACCTGTCCCTGGGCATTCCTTGTTGATGTAAAACCCTTCCTGAGAAGCTGAATCCCATCCAAGGAGGATGTGAAGGAAATACTGATGGAAACAACAGGACTTAGAAAGAGCTTGAAAGTAACCAGAAAAGCAAGCAGTAGGGCCAAGGAAATGGAGGGTTGCTATAGCTGCTTTGCAGGAAGAGAGCTGCATGTTTCCTCTGTCTTCATTTTAACAGACTTTGTTATTATCTGGATTTTCATTCAGCTCCCTGCAGCTCCTGATGTCACAGAGCTTTACTGCAGCAGAACCAGTCTGCATCCTAACTACAGCAAGGAGTGAGCTTTCTCCAGGAGTACACCCTTAACACATTATAAAGACAAGACAGGACTGCCACCTCCATCTATTAGATTTTAAATGGATCTACTTTTCCATTTGTTGAAAACCTTTTAGAGGCAATAGCTGGACTGTATCCCTTAGCCCTGCATACATGTGAAGGTGCTCATGTCTCACCCAAAAAATAGAAGCTGAAATGGACTAAATGTGAGCAGTAGATGTGGACTGAGGGAGGCAAAGGGACTGCACACTACCTGAGGACTCCTGGAGCTCTTCCACTGCTGAAACTGTTCCATTTCTGCTCCCCTAGCTCTGGCCTTGCTGGAGTCAAACACTTTCCTCTTGGAGACCTGGTTCTTGCCACAGATACTCATGTGTTTCTCAAGTCTGCTGCAGAGAGACTTACAATTGCAGAAGCTGCACTGTCCAAGCCCCTCCTGCTCCACAGCACTGGCAGCCTGCATATACAGCACCTCTGCAGACAAGTGGTCACCAGAATCTTGGTCTGAGAGGGCAGAGGGAGAAGGGCTATGTTTTGGAGACAGCTTTGAACAAGAAGCTAAATGCTCCATGGGTATGTTGTCTTGCATTTTGCTGTTGTTGGCCACCAGCTGCTCCTTCCTGAGTTTCCCCACTGCCAGCTCTCAGGGGTGGTAGGTGGTGCCACGCTTGGGGATAATGGCCTCTGCAGACTGTGCCCCACCAAGGACCCCACCACCTGGCCTGACTGCAACTCTGAAAGTTTTCTCTTCAGGGTACCTTGCAGCCTTTCACTTATGGGTCCTCTCAGCTTCACTGTCTCTTCTCTGCTCTACCTTGATAACCTCCTTCTCTCTTTGAATCCTCCTAAGTGTCTCCTTTGTTCTCCTCAGTTTCTCTTCAAGAAGGGCCTCTTTCTTTTGAATTGCCTCTTCTAGGTTCCTTCCATCTGCCTCCAACTTTAGGATATAGGCCAGCTTTCTCCTGTAGAGATGGGGGGATGATGGTCCAAGGACAGAGCGCTGCAGACCTCCCTGCTGGAGCCTTCCCTTTGCTCACTGAGCTTGATTTACTACTTGGAGTTTCCTGCATGTATGGGGAACTTCGGAGCTGTGCTGCGTTGACCACTGGAACACTGACACTGCTGTGGTGAGAAATTGGTTTCAGGGGATATGTACGGTCCACTCCTTCCTTCTGTCTGTCTACTGATGTAGCTGACAGAGTACAGGCCTGGCTGGTGAGGTGCCTAGTCTGCAGTCCAGCTGAACAGAAGCCTCCATGCCTGTATTGAGTGTTTTCTGCTGAAATAGAATATCTTTACTTATTTTGGGCACAGGGATCCTTATTTTGGGCACAGGGATCCTTCAGATTTTCCTCTTTGTGAGTTATGAGTTCGTGCTGAAAGTTGTTCTTCTGGTGTTTTAGTTGGGAACCAGGAACAATCATAGTAGCTGCCACCACAGGAGCCACGGGTGGAAAAAAAGCCATTCAGTGCCTGAGAAAGAGCCTGAGGTTAGAAGCAAAGCCATTACAGACTACCATATCCAAAACTGGACAAATTTTCTCCTAATAGTGTGGAAGCTACAGTGAGAGGTTATAATAAGTATTAGCAAAGATTGTGTAACTTTTCTGTGTTCTGTAAGTCTTTACATTCCTTCCATCTAGGAAGCTCCCATGCTGCCTTTCCCAGTCCCAATCATTCATGCAGCCAGAAATATGATATACTTCTATTTCTCTTTCTGCCTGAGCGCTGCCTTATCGTGGAAGCAGCAGATATATGCCACTCTGACAGAGGAATTGTTATGCTCCCCAGGATAACGTGTCCCTTCAGGGTTTTTTTGGCACTGTGATGCACCTGCGTGCCACACGGGTCTGACACGCCGGCGTTCGGCCAAGCTCGGCACGATCTTTCCGTGGCTTGTTCTACATCCCACGATGTGTGCGGGGCGCGCATGCCGCGAGGCGAGAGGAGTTACCTGCGGGGCCGCGCCCGGCGCTCCCCGGGCCTCCCTCCTCGGCGAGCTGCGTCGGCCCGAGAGCCCCGGCCCCTCCTGCCGCCGCTGCTGCCCGCGGCTCCCCGGCCCGGTACGGAGCCGTGCTGGGCGCGCCATTGACTGGAGACCGGAGCGCGACCCAGGATCGCTCCCTCGCCGCGCGAACGCTCCACTGTGGAAGCAGGGGCGGTGCCTGCGGCCGCCCAAATGCATTATTCATGATGCGGTGTGAGATGCATTATTCATGAGGCAGTGTGGGATGCATTATTCATGAGGCGACGAATGAGCGATCGGTCCGACCCCGAGCCCGCTCTTCATTGGCCGCAGGGCTCAGGGAGGCCCCGCCCCCAGTGCAGCGGCGCAGGCGCAGCGGTGCTCGGCGGCGGCAGGAGGAGGCGGCGGAGGAGGTGCCGCCATGGCGGAGGGCGAGGCCTTGGTGTCCGTGGACTACGAGGTGTTCGGCAAGGTGCAGGGCGTGTTCTTCCGCAAGTACACACAGGTGCGTGCCGCGGGCCCGCGGGGCGGCCGGCCCCGCCTGCCGGCCTGCGCCATGCCCGCTTCCAGCCCGTCCTGCGGGCGCCTGCGAGGGGCTGAGCCGCGGGTGGGTGCGTCGTGGCCGCGGCCCCGGGCCGGGCTGCAGTCGCTGCCTCAGGGAGGCCGGTACCGCGGTGCTGCTGGCAGCCCGGCCGGCTTATGTAAGCATGGCTGAAGAGTGCATCTCAGCCCCAGTTTTTCTCGTGAAAGAATATACTGAGTAGTCGGGCGAATCCTCTGCTCCTTTTCTGCTGCCTGAGCCACAGAAACTTCCTTGGAAGCCTGTGTGTCACCAACAAAATTGGCTCCTGTGTGTGAATGTCGTTCTGTTGCTCTCTTACAGTTTGGATTAACCTAATTTTGCTCTGCATTGTCTTCTTAGGGGGAGGCTAAGAGGCTAGGACTCGTTGGCTGGGTCCAAAATACCAGCCATGGCACTGTGCAAGGGCAAATCCAGGGCCCAACTGCCAGGGTGCAGGAGCTGCAGGAATGGCTCAGGAAGATAGGAAGTCCCCAGTCCCGCATCAGCCGAGCAGACTTCAGCAATGAGAAGAAGATCGAGGCTCTGGAGCACAAGGATTTCCAGATTTTGAAGTGACTTTGTCCAGAAAGAAGCAAAATCTGGAGCGGGAGCTACCCTTATGGAGCATTTTCTCTCTTCCCTGCTCGTTCATTCAGCCAATATTCAGCTCTAGAGAGTTTTATTTTACTACATTTCTAATTTATTGTTTTGCTGCAGTGTTAGTCTGGCGCTCAGCCTGTCACAGAATTCTGGTGGGTAGAGGAAGAGCTATGTTGTCTTTGTTAAAGGGGCTGTTCAGGGGCAGAGTTTCTGTTTCTAAGTGCACGCTGTGTTGGGGGGGTCATACGTGAGTGGAATCTGTAATGTGCAGAGTGTGGCACTCATGTGAAGAAAGTCACAGGATCAACGCTGACACAGAAGATTGCTAAAAACATTACTTCTGTGCACTAAATGCCTCAGAAACAACTTACTTTGTTCCAGAACTTCACGTTTTCTGTAGAATAAAGTTGCTTGCAGCTCGCCTCCTGCGTGGAGTGGGTGTGTCGCTTGGGGGGTGAGTGGATGGCAGCCCTCGGAGCGGGATCTCGTTGCAGATACCCGCCCTGGTGGTAGAGTGGGGTTGTCCCGAGCAGCCTTCCGATGCCGCTCTGCGGGAATGGCCCGCGGGAAGACGTGTTTGCAGCAGCGGTGAGATCTCCCACCGGAACCGGAACTACAACTCCCGGCGTGCCCCGTCCCGACCCTCCCTTCCCCCCTTGTTCGCGCGGCGGTGCGCACGCGCGGCCGCCGTGCGCGAGGAGCCGCGCGCAGGTCGGTCTCGCGGGGCGGCGGTTGCGGGCCCGCCCCGGTGCGGCGGGTGCTGAGGGAGCGGGGCCGGGACGGGGGCGGGAGCAGAGGGGGCTTCGGCCGTCAGGGGAGGGCGTCCCTCTCAGGCCCCGGGGCCAGGGAGCCTCTGGAGACCTGTCACAGCAGCGGCACCGGATCCCCAGACAGCGCGAAGGCCATTAGTAAACCAGTAGGCGTCAAGGACTGGGAAATAGTGGGTTCCCTTTTGCATTAACAACTTGCTCACTGCCTGACACCCGTTCCCGAGCCTGCTTTACTCCTTTCCTGGACAGGTAGCAGCAGATGCTGTTTGATCCAGATGAAGCACTGTGAATTTATGTGGGAAAATTGAAATAAAACTAGAGGAAAGCAGCTCTCTGCCCAGTTCTTGGTGGTATTTATGCGATAATTCTGATGAAAATTACAGTAGAAGACTTTTGCTTGCAGGTCCTTTGAGTTTTTCCTCATATGGTAGGAGTTGGATTTGAGTACGTTAAGTTTGAGAACCAAGTATGTTGTTAGTGATGAGCTTAGATACTGGCTCTGGCCATCTTCCCTGAGGGCACTAACAGCCTGAGCAGGAAGGTAATCACAGAAGAAGCCTCTGAATATCAGGAAAACTAATTTATATTTATGAGAGTGAATGCAGAAAATGAAAGTTTTTTTCAGGCCTTTAATTTGTATTTCTTTAATTTTTTCTTTTATTTTTTCCCCTTTTCTCTCCACCCAGGGCATTGTTTTAAGGAACATGGAGCAGTGAGCTCCCCGCAGTTTCTTGTGTTTCTCATCTGTCAGATTTTGACATGATCAAACCTTTGGTGGAAGATGTGCGAGCCAGGCTGCGTTCTGGAGTGACTGTCAGCTCCCTTGGCCAGTGTGTTGAGGAGCTTGTCCTCAACAGCATTGATGCCAAAGCAACATGTGTGGCTATCAGGGTGGATTTGGAAGCTTTTAAGATCCAGGTGGTAGACAATGGCTCCGGGATGGGGAAAGAGGACTTAAAGGCTATTGGAAAGAGGTACTTCACCAGCAAGTGCAGCTCAGTGGGAGACTTGGAGAAACTGACATTCTATGGCTTCAGAGGGGAGGCTGTGGCAAGTATAGCCAACGTGGCCAGTGTAGTGGAAATTTCATCTAAGACAAGCAGGACAGCCAAAACTTTTGTGAAACTATTTCACAATGGGCAGGCATTGGAAGTATGTGAAGCTGAATTGAACAGACCAAGTGGCGGAACTACAGTCACTGTGTGCAATCTGTTCCATCAGTTACCGGTGAGGAGAAAGTGTATGGATCCGGTGTTGGAATTTGAAAGAGTGAGACAGAAGGTAGAGGCTGTTTCGCTAATGCATCCTTCTGTCTCCCTTTCTTTAAGGAATGATGTTTCTTGTGCTATGGTGCTTCAGCTCCCTAAGACAAGAGATGTATACTCTCGGTTTTGTCAAATTTATGGACTGGGCAGATCGCAGAAGTTGCGAGAAATAAATCACAAGTCTGGGGGATTTGAGATAAGTGGTTTTATCAGTACTGAGGGACATTACAATAAGAATATGCAGTTCTTGTATGTGAATAGAAGGCTTGTTTTAAAGACAAGAATACATAAACTAATTGATTTTTTATTAAGAAAAGAAAGTGTAATTTGCAAAGCAAAAGGTGTCCCTGCGAGCCGGCAGGCTGGCTCAAGTCCTGGCCGCCATCGCTGTGGGCCAGATTTGTACGGAATCTTTATTCTCAATGTGACCTGTGCATACAGTGACTACGATGTGTGCCTGGAACCTGCAAAGACTCTAATTGAGTTCCAGAACTGGGATGTTCTTCTAACTTGCATAGAGGAGGGAGTGAAAATATTTTTGAAACGAGAACATTTATTTATTGAACCGTGTAGTGAGGACATCAGAGAATTTAATGAAGATAATAACTTTTGTTTGCACAATGCTCCAGTTCTGAAGGCCTCAATCCTTGACAAGAAGAGCATCCAAGAAAGTTTCAAGAAAGCATGTGATGAAATTGTGGATTCCTATGAAATGTGCGCCTTGCAATCGAAAGATGTCAAAAGGAAGTCCGTTACTGGAAAAAAAAAATCCAGTCTTACAGAGTCAAGTAAAAATGTACAGGAAACTGAAATTGCCCCAAATCGGAAGACTGACGAGCTATCTAATCCATTTAGAAACAATAAAGCAGAGATTCCATTGCCTGATGAAGAAGACACAGCTTCTGATTTAATTAAATCAAATACCTCAGAACAGGAGCCAAAATATGCTAACAGTTCACAAAAAGCATCTGATACTCATCTGAAACCTTCAGAAAGTCTTCGTTCCTCTTTCAGTGGAGGGGCCAGATCAGAAATAAGAGCAATAGACAATTGTCGTGGCCTGCAGGATTGTGCTCAGAATAACATAAAAGATGTGGGCAGCCACCAAGGCAAAGTAAGACAGAAAAGCAATAAGGTCTGTATTTTAAATAAGGACGTTACTCAGTCACTGCCTGAGAGAGAAGACCCTACTGAAACAGCAGTGGAATCTGAAACTGTCTCTGGAAGTTCATTGATGAGACACTGTAATGCAAGAAGAGACAGGGAAACAGCTGAAGTGATAGATGATGCCAGAAGAGGGGCTGTGAGTTCAATACCATCAAAGCTGTCCTCTACAAGCCTCATAAGATGTGTTATGAGGCAAAGTGAGCCCCCACATGCCTGTGAACAAACAGAAGCAAATCTTGCATTAAATACGCAGTGTAGGCCTGGCTCTGTCAGTGCCAAGGATATTTTTGGCCACAAACTGAATTTTGCTATTCAGTCTTTAAATGATAAGGGTATTTCCAGTAATGCAAATAAAGAATATACAGCTTCTTATACCAGAGAAGCACGCATGACTGATGGTAATAAGAACAAAACTTTGTCTGGTCAGGTGAGGGAGGAAATAGCCATGCCTACTGCCACCAGTAAAAGATGTTATAAAACACTGAAAGATACAGAATTGCCACTGCCAACTTCCTCAGGTATTCCTCACAAGAAAATTGTTATAAAAAGCACTAGAAGGCAAATAACTGTGCCAAGACCTCAATCCTCTAAGAAACTGAGCATGTCCACACAGCTGGGTTCATTAGAAAAGTTCAGGAGATATTATGGGAGAGTCAAGTCTACGCTACCAACACCCATGTCAGAGCGAAGTGAATTAAATCTCACGGTTCTTAATTCACAAACTAATTGTGACTTTTCAAAGAATGACTGTGTCAATCGTGGTAACTTGAGCACTTGTGAAATTCCACCTATGGAAGGTACAGATTCTAATAATACTAGCCAAGCTTTTGGTTCTTTGGAAAAGACTTTATTTTGCAGTGGAGAAACATCACAGGATAAACGAGCTCTTTGTCAGAGTCCTTTGACATTGTCTGATTATTCCCTGGTTAGTGAAAAAAAAGCAAGTTGTAAAAGATCTCCAGGATCTTTATCATCCAAACTGTCTAGAATGAAAACTGACCACAAAGAAGTAGAACAACTTGGTGAACAATTCCAAACAGACTCAAATAGGAAAGATGACCACGCTTTTGATCTTGAATCCTCAGATAGTGATTTTTTGTATAACACTTGTCAAACTTATAAATCCTCAGTGGAAGAAGTGAGAGAATGTAATGACAGTGTTTCTAAGGGGATTGCATGCTCGCAATCAGATGATGTTGTAGCAGAGTCTGGGGAGAGTTCTGTCAGCCCATCACCACTCAGCAGCATAGAAGGGGAGTACACAGTCTCTTCAGGCAGTATTTTGTCATTGCCTGATAAAAATGATTGTACTGGCATGATCTGTAAAGATAAAAGTACATTAGATGAATCCTCACAACAAGATAAGAAAGATACTGAGGTTCCCCATGTGACCTTACAGAGCAACTTGGAATTCTCTGCAGACAACACAAGCATAGGTGATCCCAGGAGTGATTTGTGTAGTTCTGTCTGGCTGCAAGATTTTGATGCTTCTTCGGGTAAGACAATATACATCAATAGAGCAACTGGACTGAGCACCTACGGCACTCCTCCTAGTGAAAGATTTCAAGCTGCCTGTATCCAGGATATCACAACAATGGCTGTGAATGTTGTTTCGGAGAATGGTAAGAGGGGTGGTGGTGGTTGTAAAAATGGGATGAGGAAAAATATGTAAAATAATCTTGCTGACAGCATCTGGGAGTTTATATTGAAATAGGCACTGCCTGTTACACAGTAATAGCTGTGCGGAAAACAGGAAAGTGTTGGGAACTATGGAGACAGTAAAATATTAATGTTAAAGATATAAACGATATTTCTTAACACGTGGTAAAAAGAAATGTCAGCATCATGTCAGTTAACAAACAGCTGCCTGGTTATCAGTGGGCACCATGACATTCACTGTGATCACAGTTACATGTAGTTGTTGTCGTATATAATGTGAGAAACGTACTTTAAAGTAAGTGTACCGGAAAAATACTGTGATTTTTACTGTTCTAAACGGTTGTGTTTCTAAGAATATGGTGTTATAGAGAGACTCGTATTAAAATGATCTTTTTTCAACTTGCATATAAAATTTAAAACAATCCTTGAAAGCTGAACAAAAATCTTAACTTCATTGCGAATACGTAGTCTCCTTTCCATGGAATTTGGAAGGTAGGCTGTCCCTTCACAATTTTAGCAGGTGTTGTACAGCACTGTTGTTGGCTTTTCCACTAGCAAAAGGACCCTGCTTTGTATTGAGTTTTCAGGGGTATGGTGTTTATGAGTCTTCATTGATCTATGTGGCACGTTTTGACTGTCCAGGTCCTCCTGATCTGGCTCAGCAGAATACTGTATTTGGTAATTTTGCCTTCCAGGGATAGTGTTTTCAAGTTGTTCTTTGTTCTCTCTATAGGCAGTTTTTATGAGTGAAGATGCAGCCATTCCTCATGTAGACTCTATTTTCTACTGCATAATTTATTTTGAAAAAGTAGTTTGGACTTCTTTCTAGATAGTTCTGTAAAATATTTGTCTAATTAATCCTCATAGCTTCTGGTTTGTTCCATTTTTGTCTGTTACTTCCTTCGTTGTCACCAGTCACAGAAACACTGGTGCAGTGGATGTTGCAATTGTTAAATTATCCCCTTTAAGTATAATAATTAATGCCAACAGTTTTTAGTATTTATTGTGTTCCATTGAAGAAAATTTGATGCAAGGTTTTATTAGGTAAAACTACTTGCAAGCAGAAAGATACACTCCTTGACTATCACTTCTAATTTCTCTCGTTTACCAATTTTATTGACCAGAGTGGTGTTTAGTAGCTGGCCAAAGCCCTGAGGTGTAGAAGTGGACCTTCTATCCGAAATGTTAGGATAGTGCATTCATGTTTATAAAGAGAATACCTCACGTACCCTTACACTTTCAGTTGATATATAGTCTGTAGTCTTTGAAGGCATATATTGTATTGTATCTTTTTACCTCCTACAGTACCTCCATTGTTCTTTTTTAGCCTTATCGTTGATGTTACTCTGCTGTATCAGTGGTGCCAGTCTTTCTTAACCCTGTCACTTCTTTGGTGAAGTGTCTGCTTTTTTGCTTTTCTTAGATTGAGGGTCAGACCTCCCAAACCTTCACAAGGTATTTGAACGGTGGCTTAGACCCTATAGATCTTAGGTTTTCAAAGTTCAACAGACATGTTCTTTCACATGTTTTGCAAGCAAAGGATAGTCCTTTCTTTCAGCCATAGGAATAAACATGTGTCCTAACACAACATTCACATCTCCTGATGCTGAGCACTGTTTTGGACTGCTGTTAAGACCCAGGAGCAGCATGATTTCTTCACTCGCTATGTATGCTTTCAGTTTGCTCTTTAGTGTCAGTAGCCCCATGGTGTTGACTTAGAATTTCATAGCTCCATGATTTATTAAGAACAGCATCTCATATACAATTTTAGGAAAATTAGTTAGTGATAGGTAGAAAGACGTAAGAATAATCCATATCCTCTTTTCCATGACAGCAGTGGCCATCTGCCATCTTTTGCAGTGACAAGCCACATGCTCAACAGAGATGCTAGGTTTTCTAGGTTACATTCAGACATCTTTGTACGGATTAAACTGATTGCTACTGGAAAATGCTTCATTTCACCATCAAATGCCTTTTTGAATAACATATTTGTGGTAGGGTAACATCCCAGTTCAACTTGGTCTTCGTTGTTACACCAGCTATGTTTGCAAATTTTTTGTTACTTGTATTATCCTATGTTGTTACACTGGTATATCTTAATGATCTAATTGAGGCAAGTGAAAATGAATGCTCAAGCATTGTAATTGTATGGGGTTTGCCTATACAAAGTAGATACATTGTTATCCTCAGCACCTTTTTTGAAGTTACTTGTCAGAAGAATCAATTATGTCTCTGTCAGCTCTGAAATGTCACTGGCCTTCGAGCAAGAAAATCAATCCTAACTTTATGAACAATATATATCCTGAACAAGGATTTTTCCCTACAAGAAGAAACAGGGAGATGACTCTTTGTCTATTACATGTATAAAATACTGGACTTTTGTTGATATATGATAGATTTTTCTGTGAACTTGAGAGTTAATATCTCTCCATGACAGCAGAGTCTGAATTAGGCAGCATTCTTCAATTTGCCACAGTTTACCAGGAACCATGTCAGGCCATCTTGTCCTCTGTTCTGGGTTTTGTGACAATGGGATACTGAGTTACTCTCTGGTGCTGGGCTGCCAGTTTGGATTCTCAAAGGACTCTCAGTCCCCAGGGTAGGACTGTCACTGATCCTCATTGGAATAGAGCCAACAGTCAGGAGTCTATGGACTGGTATAAGATCTAATAGAGCCTTTTCACACTAAGCTTATCAGCACACAGCTGCTTTTCTTTGGCGTTATCACTCTGCCACTCTTCCTGAATGCACACCCTTAATTTCTCACTTGAAAGGAACTTTATTAATTCATTATTATTTCACAAAGAATAGAAGTCTGAATTGTACCAAAGGAAGGGTGAAATGTTTACCACTGTGCTGGAAATCTGAGCCACTTTTCTTAATACTCTTGATAACAATACAGGTTTGTAATATTAAATCATTTCTGGGTGGGCAGGAACATGTTGTTAGGCTAAGTGATATCTCATGGGGGCTCACTGACTTGTAGTTTTCAGTTTTACAAATTCCTGATAGCTGTATTAAGTATTGATAGGAATGGTGATATACTGACAGTTTTGCTACTCCTTGATGGAGGAGACTACTATATACCTACTCTTTTTCTTTGGGGATGACACTTCTGATTGCACTAATTCTGGAAATAATTGCTACAAGTTTAAAGCAGCAACCAATTTTTAAGTACAGTCCTGCAGAAGCCATGGTAATATTTCTAAATATGTTTCCTGATGCAGATTTTTACATATATGTTGTTATTTGTCAATATTGCAAAATCTGTGGGATACTCTAATTTGTATAGGGCTAAGCACATGCTTTGTAAGAATATAATAATTGTATAGCTTTAAGTAATTTTGCATGCTGTTGATTCTGCAGCAGTAAATTTATTTTGTGTTTAGGGTTTCAGTTCAGATGCCATCCCTTTAGAAGTGAGATTGTGTTACCCTTCCTTCCTAGACCTCAAAATGAGAAGACTCAGGCAAGCCAGGATCTGAGAGGTAGGGCCAGCTTTCCAGGACATAGTGTTCTGTGGTAAAAACAAATCAAAGAATTCTCCCAGATGTCCCAACAGGAACCCAGAATTACTCAAGGTCTGTTAACAATGGGACTGTGTGAGTCATCTCAAATCTAGAACTGGAAAAAAAAACCTGTTAGGGTTGAAGGCAGGTTAGGGGATACTTATTTACAGGATGAAATACCCAGTTCTTTGTTGAATTCTGTCAGTAGTTTAAAGAATAATTACCTACTCCCTTCTTTGTACTCATTCCAACTTTGGAATGTGACAAATAGCTTCAATCCTCACTTTTTTTTTTTTCAGTGGAAAGGATGAAATAATCTTTTTGGTATTTAACTTTGTCCAGAGGGAGTGGGTAGCTAAACAGGTCTTTCTTTCCCTACACACTGCCCCCCCCGCCCTGCCATTTCCAGGCCTGTTGAATTGTGCTGCAGCATTTTTAGGAGTCAGAAAGCTACACGGTGCCCTTCCTAGTTAAAGCAGACAGTACAGAAGCCTAGTCTAATGTTCCCTTATTTATTAGTACACTCTCCCTTTTTTATGAGAGTCAAAAATTAAATAGTACTTGTGTGAGGTAGAGGTACCCAAGGAACCTTTTAATGACAGATGGTGGTAGTCCCTGTATTATCTATGTGTTCTTTCCTAGATGTTAAAGGGGAGTCTCTGCACTCATTGCTTTTGGAATGGGATAATCCTGTTTTTGTCCCCTGCCCGGAGGTAAGTATTACCTTGCATCTCATGCTAAAATAGGAATCATTTTAACCTTCTGTTATTTTCTGACGTTGGGACCAAAATTGCTAGTATTGTAATTGTTGCATATAAGTTATTCAGAGATATATTAGACAGTAGACCTGGCAGTTTTGTGTTTTTATAGACTGTTTAGATGCAGGTCGCTATTGTGGATTTATTCGAAGTCAGAGAAGCAGGTATCAGACTAATCTTTTACCTTATGTCATTTCAAAAGCAAAACATTAGAAGTGGTCTTCCCTCTACACAGATAGTTGTCTTAAAATTAAAAGCTATTGAATGGCAAAATAGTGATATAGTGTCTGTCCACTTTGTGGACAGAGCTGAATAACCCAGGTTTCTTTCTCTGGGATGCAACGAGTCTTAAAAGTGTATTTTAGTATAGCTGTTTTTATAGCCTGGCAGGATTACAGCCTATGAGAGGGAAACAATGTTGGAGCTTTTTGAGAAACTTCCTTTGCTGTCATGAGGTAGCGTTATCTTTAATCCTCATGTTGTGTGCATATAAACATATGTATGTAACCATTTCCACCTGCAAACAATAGGGATGGAGCAGCAAACCACCTGCTGGTGAGTTTCTGGAAGGGAACAGTTGTGTTCAGTCCTTGCGCTGACGTGTGCTCTGACTCATTTCAGGGCAACACATCTTTTGTAATGAGATCCACTGAGAGCTCACACGGGCTGATATTTAACTTCAGCTTTGCGTTAGGTACTTGAAATCAGCTGAATGCATTGAAGTTATCAGGTAATATCCAGATGGGAAAAATATTTGGGGAATAGAAGCAGAGGGATTGCAGGATGGTTTTTTAGCTAGTGTTATTCTCGTTTAGAAAGTTCGATTTGCAAGATACAGAGTTATTTCCAGTATTTATTAAGGCTAGTTTGTTTGGAATATTCCATGTAGGGGGTGGGGTTTTTTGACACATCCCTTATAGCCTGCTTGATCTGTAGTTCTGTTTTTACAGATTGCAGTTGATGTGACCAGTGGTCAGGCCGACAGTCTGGCTGTGAAAATTCACAATATCTTATATCCTTATCGTTTCACCAAAGACATGGTTCATTCAATGCAGGTACAATAATCTATTCTTTTATTACTGGTTTTATTGCTAGTTTTCATTCCCAAATTCCCACTCAACATATAGGATTTGCTGATGTTTATACCTGGTAGGAAAGACATATCTAGGAAAACAGATCATACTCCTAATTTTCACAAGCACTAACAGAATTCTTGGTTGCTGTGTGATGACAGCAGACACATACGTTGTGCCAGATATTAGTATCATCTTATGGTTAATCAGCTATCTGCAAGTGACTCTAAAATTACTTGACTAGTATGGTTAAGTCAGAATCAAGAGATAGCCCTGCTACTGCTGCTTAGAAACAATATTAACTAAATTATAGGGGGTTTATATTTGTTGTAGGCATTTGTTTAGTTCACATTTCTCTGAAATCTCAGTTCTGTATCTTCCATTTTTATTGATCTTGGAAATTTAATTCCCTAGCAGAGTGATTTCAAAAGCAAATTCCAGATTTGATGGAAAAACTTGAAATTGCACCTTAAGATTTATATCTGCCCTTAAAAGTGATTTTTAAAAAGGGCAAAATGGCATCATAACATCATTTAACTCTTTTAGTGCTTTTTTTATCAAATGTTTTGAATATTAACTTAAAAGTAAATGTAAATGTACGGCTTCAACTTACTAGTTTGCCTGGGTAGAAATGCCACAGTGGATTCTCTCCCTTTCGTACATCCCAGTGACAAAAGGCTACGGGCCCAGTTAGCATTATTCTTATGGAGTCAGGTTGCTGACTTTGAGATTGCAGGTTCTGACTGTGTGGAGCATGGTAATGTTGATCTCCAGGGCAGACAGGGATCCACATGATTCCCTTACTTATATTGTGAGTGCAGGAATAACAGGAGTAAATAAAGTTACTGTAGTTAACAGTTTATGTTTCACAAAGACAGGAGAGGAAAGATGGAAAATGGAAGGCACCATTTGTCTGTTTACTCATAATAAGAACTGTTCTTTAAAACTTACGAGTGTTTCTGTGACTAATTTTACCAGTGTAATGTTTTCTTTTCTATGTTTTTAAGAAGGCAAAGCTAGAAAAAATTAGCACTTCCCATCTCTGAAAAATCTAAATGCTGCCTTCAGTACGCTATAGAAATTTTGAGAATATCTGTAGAAAAGACCAAAAGCACAAAACATTGTGTTGTGCGACAGGAAAAGAATAAAAAGAATCATTAATGTCTTGCACCCCTGCAAAGAATAGAATCAACCATTCATTTTTACCTAGCAGATGAACAGTGCATATGTTGTGAGACAGAGCGAGCTCTGTCTATATGACCTGGGGAGAAATTCCTCTGTAACATCATATCTGAATATTTGAAATCTAACAGTAAGATACTGAAAGCATTGTACACCCCTTCTCAGTATTCCCTGTAGCTCTGGTTGATTTCTGATGCTTGAGGGGAAAGTGAAATCAAGTCACAGAGGCAAATTCTACATCAAAAAATGAGGGGGGGAAAACGTTTCCTGTCTTCTGCAGATGATCAGCAGGTTAAAAAAGGTTGTTTTCATTCTCTTTTAGTGGTATCAACAGTTAGAATACTCCGAGGCATTGTGCACAGCTTTCATTCCCAGCTCAAGGAGATTTCTACAGCCTTCAAGAACAATTAACACACTTGCCCTTATGACTATCTTGAAAAAATTGATACAGAATTAATTATTTTTTTTGTATTTTGAAACTTTCTCTTAGCTCCAGATGAAACTGTTCCATGACCATGTAATGGTAATTTGATCTTCTGCTGGTATTATGTTTTAGTTTAAATAATTTCTACCTTTTTCATATTTAGTCCCCCACCGTACTTATAAAAAAATAACTATGTACCTTCTCAGTCTAGTTTTGCTAGGCCAAATCCTTTAAGCCTTTTGGGTTGGGAAGGATGTGGTTTCCACTTCCCTAGTCGTCCTACTAGGTATTTGTTGCTCTTGATCCATTTTGATTGTTGTTTCTTTTGTTTGCTGTCATTTTAAAAATAATTTTACTGCTCTGTAATGATTTTTATGAGTATCTTACAGGTTCTTCAGCAGGTGGACAATAAATTTATCGCTTGTTTAATTAACACTAGGAATGAAATGGATAAAAAGGCAGGTAAGAGTGGTTGATAGCGTGAAGCTATGGTGGCTGTCAAGTGCGGTTAGATTGCGGAGGGAACACTGTTCTCTTTGTAATCTCGTCTTGCTTTGGGATGATATTCTGAGTAGAGGAAAATGCTAGTCTTCACTTGAAATTTCTTGGATCTTCTTTATCTTTATTTTGGACGTTGTGGAGTGTTCCTACTGCCTTCAGATAATTGTTATAAAAATAGATTGTACTCAAATTGCTAACATCTTTCAGACTCTGTTCACAGTGTCTGGACATATTCATTGTTGAAGCTCTCTGAAGCTGTACAAAAAAGGCATTCAAAACCAGTAGGTTTTGTAACATTTTAAAAGACTGTATTAAACAGAAAGTTTGTGGGTGACCTCAGCTCTCTTTATGAAGTTAGATGAAGATGTCAATAGAAAAGAGTTTCTGACTCAATTTAATTACCTTAATTTAACTGCCAATTTGGATCACTAAATTTCTGTTCTGTAGTGACTTTATGTTCTGCCAACACAGCCTCCTCCTCACTTTGTTTCTGTGAGACAGGCTGATCGTTATCGTCTAAATGTGGCCCCTGGGAAGTGGTTATTCTTCATGACCCGTGCAGTTGTCGGGTACAAAGTTGCCTATTTCTCATCTGTTGTGGTACACTTTTAGATGGAAACCTCTTAGTTTTGGTGGACCAACACGCAGCTCATGAACGGATCCGCTTGGAGCAGCTTATTGCAGGTGAGAATTCAGGTGATCTTAGAAAAAAAGATAATCGGTGCACAGAAAAGTACAGATGAGCTGTCTGGGATGTATGGAACCAATAGGATATTCATTTGTCATCTTTATCCTGATCCCTAGGAGAGTGCAGACATTCAGTATCTGTAGCAGTCATAATATTGGCAGCTCAAAATTGTTACAGCATTTCCAAAAATAGAAGATATATTCCCTACCCACAGAACTATTGAACTAAAATAGTCCTGACATAATGAAAGAGCAGGAAGACTGATAGGAAAAACAATGAAGAGGAAATAGAACAACATCAATAAGTTTATGTGGTTATGCTGTGAAGAATAAGACATGGTATGCAGAGTAAAGAGCATAGTTCATTTGGTTCCTTTTTAGCTGAATACTGTGCTTAAAGCCTAAAATTTCCGCAGTCTGAAATTGTTTGCAAAGGGATAATAGTCCTCTGTGTAAGCTCATTAACCACTGGTTTCAGTGTTAAAAGGCACAATAGCCATCCATCAAGTACTTTAAAATCATTGACCTTCTCTTTCATCAACAAATACTGCGTAGTTCCTGCAAAGAGTGTTCCAGGAACTTTTTGGTCAGGTACTGAAAAACTTAAAGACTGAAGGGAGAAATGCTTAATGAATAGTATTTTAACTCCATTTATATTGGACTTTTCTGTGAAAAAATTGCTCTGAGTTGAACCAAATATATCGGTGCGTTTTTTTGCTATTTAGGGTGAGTCTTTTTTGAAACTGGTGGGAAAAAACAAAGTGGCATTAACCAGCCCTTCCCCAGAGACTGGATGTCTGGTTTGTGACATTCCCAGTCCTCCGCAAGTTTCAGGAGAAGGCATTCTGTGGTCACTTTTTAATCCAAGCAGGGGATTACAAGCCAAACCAGAGGGTCATTAAGGGTAATGCCTGCGTAAATATTTTAAGAGGGAATACTTCTAAATGTTTCATTCACAGATTCCTATGAGAAGGAAACTTCAGCATGTGGCAAGAAGAAAATACTGGCGTCCTCCATCTCTCCCCCTTTGGAGATTGAAGTTACAGAAGAGCAAAGAAGATTTCTACGGTTAGTATGGCAAATAGCTCTAAATTTTTGGGGATGTCTCTGTTGACCAGGAGGATCTCTTTATATTGCTGGGTTACCATGAAGCTCAGGAGAGAAGTTGATTCTTTCCTGAGCCAACCCCAATTGGCTCTGTCTGTGCTGAGGAAAATAGATATGCTTCTTCGGCGCGTTGTTACAACATCTCGAGACATGTGATGTGCCATTTCTGTGCCTTTGTCATGTGCTCTGATTTCCCTGGGAAAGGAAACCTTCATGTGTGGGCCAAAGCAGCCTCCAGCAGTTCCTGCTGTCTGAGGCTCAGGGCTTGGGAATGCAGAGTGGAGTATGGTGCCCACAGTGTCAACCTAGGTACTGATTTTACAGACAATGTTTGAGAAGAGAAGGATGAGGTATGGAAAGTTTGTATTGTGAATCCTTCAAAAACACATTCCTTATTCCTAGGTGCCTGCCAAGAGCAGTTGATGTACGCAGTTTCCCAAATGTTTCAGAATGGTGACCTCGCTACTATTAGGATATTTAACTTTTGTACTGCAAAAGTTTAGATACAGGTTTGATGTTGGGCTGTTGAAGACCTACTGGAGTAATCAAACTTTTTTTTCCCCCAAATCCCTATCTGTCACCTGCCACATGCACTTATGTTTTTTTTTTTTCCACTGCATTGTTCATCGTTTTCAGGTGAAGTTCTATCAGGACTATCTCATTACTGTTCTTTTTTTTGGGGGGGATGCCTCTAGCAAATTCAACGGCTTCTAAATCAGACCTTATTAAGATTGTTGCCTGTTAAAAGATACACTTACTCCATGGTGTTCATAATTCCCTAATACTTAAATGCCTTTGTTGTTCCCACCTCTTAATGATGATCTTGCTAATATGACAACTACTTGTAATGCCTTTTGTTCAACTTTCATTTATTTTTGTGCTCATCTGTGTCTTTCATTTCTGATGGATCTACTTTTGAGAAGGGGTGGCCAAAATTGAAGACATTATACCAAGTGAGGGTATCCCATTGCTTCATACAGTAGCTTTTTTAGCTGTGCCCATATTTTTTGTTTATTATATCCATACCTGATATTTTGTCTGCTTTTTTGGCTACTGCTGCTTGCATGAACTGCATATCTGTTGATCATCATGAGAGAGAAACATGGAGTTGGGGGGGTGGTTAATTTTTGCTATTTATGTAGAAGCCAACTAAAAGTAGAAATAGATTAAATTATTCTGATAATTTGTATTTATTTTTCTTTAAGAGCAGTTTTTCTGTAATTTTTCATTATTCCTTTTTTATTCATCCTACAGATTTCATTCATCATTTTTCTACTTGTTTTAAATTCTGATTGAGTTCAACTTTGTCTCTATGGTCAGTTAACATAAATAATTTTATGTTTTCTACAAATCTGCTTGCTTGACCATGTCCCTTTTCCACATCATTAATAATGTCATGAAGATACAGATCAAGATTTGTGTTGAACACTGACCATCTGTTGCCAGCATACCTTCTTTCCGTAGTTGCCTAAATCATGACAAATGTTACTTCCCTATCCATGACAACTTTTTACATTTCTTTTCTTAGCTGCTTTCAAGAGGCAGCATCAAAGGGTTTTTGAAAGAGCTAATAAATTCCGAGAGCTACTTTTCTTCATCAGCTAAATCTCAAACGTTCTACAAAAATCAGTAAGAAAGTACATCAGAAAGGTGTGTTTTTCTTTTAAAGACACTGGTTCAATATTCAGCACAGGGGATGCCAGTTGTGATTTTCAGTTAATGCTTAAGATAATTGATTGATAATCGATAAGCAAGAAGCTTACTAGAGGTGGCCTGTACTGGTGCCAGCTTACTAGTACTTTTATTGTGTGACTTTATAATTTTTCGGTATGTATCAGTTCATTCCTTTGCAATCAATCTGTGAGACTATCATTACTAAAAGGTAATGAATTAAAAGTGTAATATAAAAATCTAAAGTCTGTTTTTATTGTTACTGGCAGACTATGACTGTATTCTGTGGTAAATATTCATGTAATGAAATAAATTAACATGCCTAAAAGACCTTTCACTTCAGCTATGGTTGCAGTTTAATAGTTCAGCTGGACCTCTGGTTCACCTGCAGCTTTGGTTCTGTTTGTTGACTGAGCATTGTAGTAATGCATTGTTCTGTTGACTCTCTTGAACTTCCTTCTCTGTTTTTTCCCTTAATTAAAAAGAAAAAAAGCCCGATTGACTTCAATAGCTGCTTGGGTTTTGTCATTTTCCTACAATGGTCTTTTTCTGTCTTTCTGTGCGCTTGTTGAGGGCTATACATGTCTTCTTTTCTTTAGGTAGAGTTACACAAGCCATCTCCATATGGAGGCTAATAATTATATTATTCTCGTGACTGACTTTAGTAAGTTTAGATTAACTTCGTCTTTTGTTCAAAGAATCTCTTTTCTAAAACTGATCTTTACCACCTTTGTTTTAAGTGGATATTCCCTGAATTAAAAAAATAAAGTATATATTCTTACGTTTTTTTTCATTTTGAAGATGAGCTCTCATCTGATTGTGAAGTCTCATTTTTGTGTGTATTTTTCCATCCACAGGTTGACATATGTCATCGTTAAGTGGAGGTTGTTCTTTCCTGTGTTCTCTTTGCTTACAGGATATAAAGTTCATTAAACCATTAGAAATTTCTTACAGTATTTTCTCCATTTAAGTATTTGCTAATACATGTCATTTGAAACCACATTTCTTTTAGGTTAAGGCAGCCTTATTGCTGTGTAGTTTTAATATTTGGAATGTTTGTGTGTTGAACCAGGCACCTTCTGCATCTTCAGAAAAGGTAGATTTATAAATTTAGACATAAAGCTTCTCTCTGCATAATACAGGAACTCTTAGGTCTTGTGGTTGTGGAGCATGAAAAATACATGTTTGATCAGAGTGGAAAAACATGGCTGAATGTAGGTTGAAAGGGCAAAATTACTTGGAATCTCATGATGCATGGATTTTGAGATGGGAAACTGTTACAGGAAGAAATATATTTGGAGTACAGAAATATTTATCTATGTTGTGAAAACATAGCTACTGTGATTGATGTCTTATTTTTGGAGTTTTTTTTCCTCAGATGCTGCTACAAAAATTTGGTGGACTTGGGTCTTGAATTATCATTTCCTGAGGCAAACAGCTCCTTGATTCTTGTGAGGAAAGTGCCAATGTGTTTTATGGAAAGAGAAGCCAATGAATTACGACGGAAAAGACAACCTATCACTAAAAGTATTGTGGAGGTCAGCTGTGCATATGGGTAAAGTTACAGTACTAGGTCTTGTTCTGTGTTAATGGCCCAGGATCTTACAGAATCTTGGTTATGAGGGAGACAATGGTGTCCCTTGGCAAATGTGAGTGCCATCCCTTTTAGTAGCTAAATAGTCCCACAACAAAAACCACTGAACTATTCCTGAAATGATAGAAGACTGTTTCACACTTGGATAGTGGAAAAGCTAAGAAAAATTATACATAGGACAGATGTTTTAATACAGTTTACTGCTTGCGAATGCTTGAATGAACAGTAAATGCTTGAAGGAACAGTAAAATTATTTAATCCTAACAAACGGTATTGATGTATCAGCAATATTAAAGTTCTTTTCTTGAAATCTCTCCATGGGCAGTGCAGCTTCCTAAAAAACACTGTTCCAGATGTTCTGCACTGTGAGGGAGAAATTTCTGAACTGATTGCTTGTGATTTCCATTGTAAACAGTCCTCCACAATCACAGCTGCTCTTAAACTTCTTAAAAATTGTTTCTGGAGTACCACATTCAGACATTGGGCTGAGTCGAGAATCTGTCCAGTCTTGCCATACACCTCTTTTGATATGAAAACAAGAAACAGAGTAGATGATTAATTTGATTAAATTTTCTTTTTCAACCTTGCTGTAATCACGAAGAACTCAAAATTCACCCTCCTGATGTGATTTGGAAGCCAAGAGTACTAAAAGTGGCAAAGGAGGGGATCAGGTGTGTGCATTACGAGCACTTGTTCTTAGCTGATGCCTGAAGATCTCATAAGCATCTTGACAGATCTATTCTGCAATCCTTTTTACTTTTATTAGGTCTTGATGCAACTATTCAGGATTAATTACGAATTCTTTGCATTTGAGATATTGGAAAAGAAATCCACGTGGACTAGTTATTATCCAAAGAAGAAAGGGCTATTCAAAGATAACATGCATTCTGTGGCACTCTGAGAGATGAGTTCCATTATGGCCATTCTGCAGATAGGAAAGTGATGCAGAGAGAAACCAAGTGATTAGTGTAAAGTCTGATAGAATACTTGTGAGAGGTCAGGACTTCCACTTAGATCTTTCACACTGTGGTCAGTGTATTATCAAAAGCATAATTTTTCCTGGTTCTGGCAGTTACACAGTAAATGATGTACAGATATGGACAAAGTAAGGTAGGGGGATGAAAGGGAGAAATTATAACTTATACTACCTTTTTTCTTTCCAGGAGCTTATTCAAGAACAAATTGAGGTGAGTTGCTCTCTGCTTCTTAAGTTGACTATAACAGTCCAAAGCTTACTGCATGAACCAAAGGGAGTATGTTCAGCCTCGGGTGACAGAGGTGGACTAGATAATCATTGTCCTCATTTTTAGTCGCCTTTGTGTTACAGTTCTTCTTTGTTCTCATGTTAAATGGAAAGTAAGATAATGTTCCCTTACTGCTTCTAGCTAGTGCAGACCACAGGAGGAGGAGCACGAGGGACACTGCCTCTGACGTTTCTGAAGGTGTTAGCTTCCCAGGCCTGTCATGGTAGGGAAACTCTACTTTTCTTGCATTCTTCTCTTTCTTTTTTTGAACCTTTCTGTTTCTACACTACATCCTCCCTGGGGCAGTGGTTTCAGGATGTGTTTGCAGATACAGCAGGATTACAGACTCTGTATTCCTTAGGGATGAAGAGATAATGGTCTTGTCATGGACAGCACTGAGGGACAAGCAACATTGCTCCGATTTATTCATGTATGGGCCTAACATACTTTCCAACCTTCACATGAAACATAGGTAGAATACAGTTCTGAGACACAGTCATCTGTGTGAACTCTGAACCATTCAAGTAACAGCTCTAGGAAGGGCCAAGGGGGAATGTGCTGGAATCTGCTCAAAAGCAAACGAGAAAGAAAGCTGCTCTTTCTAAATTTTTTATTTCATTTAAGTATCAAAAGTGCTAGTTTAAGTGTGCCTGTGACTTCTCAGGTATTTTTGGAAGGAGTGCAGTAATTTACATGTTTTCAGGGACTGTCGCTTTCCAGTACCTGGCAATGAGCAGACCTTAAAGGTGTAGACTGCAGTAGTGCCAGGCTCTCGCAGCAGTTCCTGTGCCATATATAGTATCAACAACATCATGCTGTAGGGGTAAACATGAACCACAAGCATCTGTTTTCTCAAGAGTGTCACTGCATTCTACAATTGGCAGTCAACACATTTTTTTTTTTAATATCTAAAAAAAGTCCCATGGCTGGAAGGCAGATTGCAGATGGTCTTGTGCATCTGTGAATGCTAAAGTTTGCAAACACCCCTAAAATGACTCTCTAATGTTCTGCTTGGATTTCCTCTACGTGCCATTAAGTGCTCACCTGTGAAAAAGGACTTACTGGCAGGGCTGGCATCCTTGATCTCAGAAGTGATGCCTGTCAGTGGCAGCCACACAAAACCAGTAAGGCCTGTGGAACTGATATTAGCTGCTGTCTTGGTTTAATACTTTTTGATACGTGAACTGGTCTTCATCCGTAGCACAAAAAAGCAAAAAAGCCTGCTTGCCTTCTACAACATCATCTGAAAAACCAAAACCTAATAATTTTACCATCCATTGGACGTGGGTTAGGTGAAAGTTTAAGCCATGGAAAGCTGTATGCATCAGGCTGTTTAATTGAGCTAAGCCCCAAGTCTGCCATACTGTAGCCTTTGAGTTGCCTTTGCAGCCTACCAGCTAATCTTTGGGAGATGCCTTGTTTTAATGAAAACCACAGTTGTTCCAGGAAGTAGAATTCTCTTTGGCAGCATATGTAAGAATTTGTATATATTTTTCAGGAGCTATTAAGTTTAATGAACATTTGACTTTGGAGGAGAGCTGTGGGCTTATTGAAGCTTTGTCATCTTGTAAACTGCCCTTCCAGTGTGCTCATGGTAGACCTTCTATGCTACCTCTTGCAGACATAGACCATCTACAGCAGGAAGAACAGGTACTGTGTTGGACACGCCTCTGGTAATCTGCACTCTGGATCATGTATGTGTGTTAGAACTAGACGGCCAGTTTGAAAACACCTCCACTGGCTTTATATTACTTGACTTTACATATTGTTTCCAATGAGATTTTAGAACATAAATTATCTGTCCTGTGAACACTTTAGCAAGAATTTTACCATATATCATTTGAATGGTCACACTGACTTGAATAGTGTCCTTAAGCATACATTTAAAGTGGTGGCAGTTTTTAAGTGTAAATCTTAGCATATGGCTTCTGATATTCTACTAGTGGCAAAGATGCTAATTTAAAATTAAAAAAAAAGCCTACTTCCCCAAAGTTTAAGATGCTATAAAAGGGGGAAAAAACCAAAGGAATAGCAGCATTTGTTATAAAATCATAGAGTGGTTTGGGTTGGAAGAGACTTCCAACCCCACCTGCCATGGGAAGGAATGCCTTGCACTAGACCAAATTACATTTAAATTTAAAACAAAATCATTACTCCTCCCTTTTGCTATTACTGTGCTTTATTTTTGTTAATTGGATTCTGTTGGAAGTCAGGTGGGATTTTGAATTAGATATTAAAAAAACTTTGGAACAACAGTATTAGGGCAAAGAGTATGGAAATCTGGAAGCTCATTTACTCACTGATGATTTAGTGCTTCTTAATTTTTCTCCCTCCAGCCTAAACCTAATTTGACTAGACTGCGGAAGATGGTGCGAGCATGGCAGCTATTTGGAAAAAAAGGACCCTATTCAAAAAAAAGTTAGGACTGTAAGATGCAACCACTAGACGTGTTGGTATGACCCATGAGCCTTGTTGTGAAACAACATCCTGTGTGGAGCAAAGTTCTGAGCCAATGCATTCACCCAAGTTCTGCTCCAGGTACTGACGTAAGAAGCAGAGACCAGCCAGAAGAAGATGGCAGGAGGAGCCCACTCCTTGTATCCTGGAGAAGCATCTTCAACATTAAGGAATTGTGTTGTAAGTCTGGGCCCTATGTCAGTGCTTGACTCTTGGATGCAAGGAGTTGCAGAAACTCGCAGTTACTAAAGCAAAGCACTTTTTTCCTGCAAGCACAGCATGATTCTGCATAATAGAGAGGGGAATTTAATTAGTGTATTTTATAGTGCTTTGAAAATTGGGAGATATTTCTTAATAAAATTAATACTAAACTCACTCTTTGGGCTCATGGCAGTGGTTGGAATGAGGACTGACCAGCTTCATAGTATATATAGGCCAACTTAGAATCAAAAGAACATTTAACTAGGCAATGAATGACACACCCAGCTGCTTTCTCCAGCTCCTTGGAGTTTGCACTCTTGAGTGAGAGATTTATAAATCCCAGTATAGCCCTACAGAAATAATTAAATACCTAAATATACATTTTGAAGACAACTGCTGACGTATTCCTATTGCTGTTACGTTTGCATGTGGAAGCACACCATAAAGCCTGCTGCTACATCATAGGTGCAGGCAACTCACTACACTGGTAAAACTCCTGCTAGTTAAACAAACAAAACAACTGCATATGGAAAATGTGCTTCACAGTGAGACCACTGTAAACAGCCTTTATTGCAGCATACTTTGAAGTAACAGGTTAGCTGCCCCAGAGTTACACATATGCCTTGCTTCAAAATCAAAGCGGCTTAGCAGCTCCACATGGTTTCTAACACAACACGGAGATCAAATCTGGGCACGAGCTCTCCCTTCTGCTGCTTTTGGGTAGGAAGGACATTGCTGAGCAAATTCCCCACGCTTTCCCACATCAACCTGTCTTTGCAACATACACTCGAATTAGTTGTATCTTTCTATAGAGAAAGATGGGAAGAGTCTGGAGAGTAACGTGCTTCACAGTATTAGAGTTCGTAGTCATCTGGATGGTAGAGCTCGCTCATGAGACGGTAGATATAAGAAGGTGCATTACCCCCAATGTTAGAAATGAAGAGAGTAATGAGCTCTGGAGGGACATAGTCAAACACTGGGCAGTGAACGTTGATCTTTGCCAGGATCTCCCCTGTTAAAGTGAATAGCAGCAATATTAGACAAAGCAACTCAAAGTACATTTAGCCATCTGCACATCTTCCTGAGCCCCTAAAAAAACTGACTATGCACATGCCACCCTGAAGTTATTATTTAAAGAAATGTTCACAAGGCCAAAACTAAAAACTGGTGACAAGCCTAGTATCTTCATTTCAAAAGTCGCTGTAACATAGAAATGGGGCTTTGAAAGAGACTTTGCTATCTGAAAATAGGCTTAGGTGCTGATGCCTTTCTAAAGATGGTGCTTGTGTGGGAAGCCCATTGCAGAGATACTGGGTTTCAAGAAGTTAACACCTGTAGGAGAGAACGGAAGCTGCCCTCAGTGTTGGGTATCTGCCCTCTCCCACAGGAAAATGCCATCTGCCAGGCATCACTATCACCATCCTGTAATAAAACACTGACTATTTCAGAGCAGAAGCAAAACCGCAAAGACAGTGTTCAAAAGAAATCCTTTTTCTGCACTTTCTGCAATAGAAAGTTACTTACAAAATTAGATGGTTCCCAGCACTTTTCTCTGCTAAGGACAATAGGAAAGGATTTTCTGTCCCAGGTTATAGGACAGTCTTATACTTCATTTTTATGTGAATTATTAAAAAAAAAAAATGAAAAACTATAGCCTGAAGCAGCTTGACCAAACATATGAAGAAGAACCAGTACCTTCTGTGAATGGCAGCACTTCCTGTGGTGACACAAACTTGTGGAATGAATCTTCTTCATTAGGGAACTAAAGAAGGAAGAGTACAGGAAGATCAGGAAAAAAACCTACTTGATTATCCTAGTGAATACTGGTCCTAGCACTGGAAAGAACTAATGGCAGAGGAAGATGACTTGCCAAGTGATATTACATCTATTTACAGTATGTAATTACATAGTGTCTATGTCTAGAACCTCTCTAATGTCTACAGGCGAAAGGTTTTTCCTTGGAGCTTTTAGAGCCTTCTGCGAAGCCTAGGGAACTGGCACAGTGACTTCCTCAGTCTGCAACTTCATCTGACAATACTGAAAAAGTACTGAGTGTAAAAAACTGTTTTGAGCATCTCATTCTACCTCCTCTGCCTTTCAACACTAATGGTATAAACTAAAATCTGTAGTGGTTGAGGAAAAATAAGTATGGTGATATCAGTCTCTAGCAGGCAGTGGTCTACATCCTTACACCCAATGCTCTGCTTTGCACATGGGGCAGAAGAGGGAGCTTCAAGGAGATCCTGAGGTGTGCCAGATTTGGGTGAGGATCTCCTGTCTGAAATAACAGTGCCAGATGGGGGAGATGGCTCATTTATCAACCTTGACAGATAGTGCTTTCCACCCTAAGCTCCCACAAGTAAAAGCCCCTGCAGGGGCGGTCCGGAAGAGCTGCTGTACTTACCTGGGGTGAAAGCTTGAACATGGGAGCACACACGATGAGTGGAGTGGAGTGGTGTTTAGCTGCCAGTGCCAGAGTATGAGTCCCACTCACAGCAATCAGTGCACCATTGGCCAGGATTGTCTTTGTACCAGTGATGACCTTAAAAGGGCAAATCAGCATTAGAAGATAGCATGTTCCACAGCAAAATGGGGAAGGAACACTTCTTGCCTTGGACCCTGACAGATGAGCTGGAGGAGTGTGTCAGAACAGCCAGCCAGCCAAAGGCTGGAGTTACAGGGCAGTTGGATGCCTGATCTGTTTCATCTGGCACTGGCTCTGCACTGAGATGTTCCTCTCTAACAGGAACATGACTCCAGCATGGCGAAGACAGCACAGAGAACTTCAGAGGACAAATGTATGTTCTATTGCAAGGAACACCAAGCAGAAACTGGGCTTTGGTCCCTGTTATTCTACAAGCCTACAAAGTAAACTTTGTACAAGTACTGCTTGCAGTAAAATGGGAATAATGTAAAGCAGCTTAAAATATATAAATATGAATTAATGTGGCTAGATTTTAACGTTACAAGTACCTTTTTTTTTCCTTTGGGGTACCACATCTTCATCCCTATAGAAGTACAGAACAGTGTCTGTTCAAAAAGACACACCCTTCACCAGGGTGATTCCCTTCACCAGCCATCTTGTGTTCCAGGCAAGGGGGGTTTCTTTCCTTTGGAAATGCTGCTTTTTGTTCCATCTTCTTTAAAAACTCAGGTTAATTCTTTCAGGTTCTCTTGTAACTGTTCTGCCTGTTAGCCACTAAGCCAGAAATACCTATCACCGTGCAGTCCGTTATCATACTGTCTTAGGGTTCCAGACAATTTCCAGCCCAGCTGTAAACAGGGACTATTACAATTTGGAGTCTTCACAAACATATCCATCACTGCTGAGACTTGCATTTAGGAGGCAAAAGCACTCAACCTGCTATTAATCCCTCCTCCAATGAAGCCCTCCTTACCTTGTTGACTCGAGACATGACAGCAAAAATAGCTGCATCACTCATGACAGTAGTTTCAATATTCTCTTTAGATAGTCGGACAGCCATTTCATGACCCTAAAAAGAGGGAGAATCCAATTGGTCCCCTGGGACATAACTCCTGCAGCGCAGTTGTCAAGATAGCAGCACTCAATTCTTGTCTGAATTGCAAAAATACCAAGTGATGGAACACAAATACAGCCCTCTGACTGAAGGATGCCGGGCTAGGATAACAAGCTGTCTCCAGTCTCTCAACTGCAAAGGAACTTCCATAATGTTCAGCTTGCCTCAGGGACAAGCTTTTAGTAAGAAGGCGCAGGACAACGTGGTGCCTGGAGAAGACAGCCAGCCCAGGCCTTACCTGGCAGAACGGCGCACACTCTGCCACGATGACCTGGAACTTCCGCTTGCGGGCAGCTTCCTTGAGGAAGGCCTCGACGGTGCGCGAGTAGCCGATGGTCATGATCACCTCATTGGAATGGATGTGCTCCAGCGCCTGCATCGCAATGTTATCAGTGGTGCCCTCTGCAACAAAAGGAAGACGTGAGTGGAAAAGCAACACTTGTGCTGCTAGGACTGTTCTCCAACAAGAACCATGTTATGAGCAGTAGTAGAGCAGGAGCAGCTTTTCTCCCCATTCTTTTTGCCAGGGGAGAGGGACCAAGAAGCTGGCCCTCGAATGCCCCATGCTTCCTAGCTATGCATAGAAATAGTTCTGTTGAAAACTCTGTCATGAGGGGAGTGGATTGTATCAGTGCTACTCCAGATAACCACCATGCCTGTAGCACTTCAACAGTTTTGCAGTTCAATAGCAAGGCAACCTGGACCTCAGAAGGAGAATCCGGTCCCTGATCTGTCACAAGTATCACAGATAAAGAAAAATGTATCATGGTGCTTTGTGACAGGGGTCAGGTTATATGTGCAAAGGGATTAAGTCCAACCTTAGCCTATTTTTTACACTCTTCTTCAGAGGACTTAAGACTTCCCACAGGACCAAGAGCACAGGCCAACAGCCCCCCATGCTATTCTCTCCACAACGTTCTACCCATCTCCCTGTAAAGCAGAGGACTTAGTTTCTAAGTCCTGGTAGCAGCAGGGCTTCAGTCCCTTAGTTCCTTCAGATTAAGCCTCCCATATTCTTGCTGTTTTCTTTCCACCTAGAGAAGGGGGAAGCATCAGTCCCATCCCATAAGAAGCTCCTTTCAGGAGCAGTTCAGACTCATCCGTACCTAGCTCTATCAGCATCTCATTAATAGCTTCAATAACATTAGCTCTGAGGGAGGGATAAGGGGTTCTGAAATCCTCGCTCAGTCCTCCAGAAGTCAGGAGTTTGTGCAGGGATTCTTGCTGATCACTTTCCTCGCTGCGCCCATGAAGCCTGTGGAGAGAAGCAGCTCTTTAGCCTCAGGAAAGAGTGCAGGGCCATGCAATGTCCCCATAGCAGAGCACACTTGGATGTGAGGAGACAGGAAGCAAAGCCACACAGAAGAGGCACACCACACCAATAAGCTTCCCTAGCTGTCTAGGCAGAGAGACACTCAAATCTCTGCCAGAAAGTTCTGCCTTAATTCATGTGCAAACACTGCTGTCCACAGACGAGAAGTGGGCTTGAGGCTACTGCTCCAGCAGGATGGACCCTCCTGGGAACAGGAGAGAACAGCCCAAGGTCAGGGCACACACTGTTCTCATGCACCCACAACACATACAACAAGTGGTTTCTATAGGGGAAATGTATCAGCCACATGGGAAACAACAGGCTTGCCTTTGATGCTGAACTTGCTAAATCACTCTCTAAGAAAGAGGGGAGAAGGGAGTGATGGAAACTAATGCAGTTTCACAGAAGTAACTGAACATGTTGCATGGGAGGGCTGTTCTGGGCTCTAGAGAGATACTGGCAGCAAGAGGGGCACTTCACCTGCCATACTCCTCACGAATGACCTTCAGTACTCGTCGCACCATGTTGCCCACAGTTGTCTCTGACGGCTGGGCTGCCGTCATTCTCTGGCCCTCTGTCCGGATCAGATCCATGAGCTCCCCTGGAAGAGAGAAGGGCCTTGCTTATCGCTGCCCAGAGCAAACCCACGTAAGCATCAAACCAGCGTACCCCCTCAACATCCCAGGGCCAGCGGCTGCTCCGGCACGGGCACCTCAGCACTGAAAACGGCAAAGGAGCCCCTCACAGAGCTGCTCGTCCCACGGCGGGTTCTGCAGTGGGAATCGCTTGGACATAATGCGGACTTAGGGAAGCCCATAAGCGGTGCATTTAGTGAAAGAGGAAACCACGTCCTGCTGGAAAGCTCCATGCTCGGACTGACGGCGCTGGAAAAGCCAGGCTGGAGCGACGCAGCTCCTCAGACAATGCCGCTCGGGAGCGCAGCGGGCTGCGAAGGGCCGCGCGGCGGCAGGACAAGCACTGGGAATCCACTGGCCGCTGCCAGCGAGGCTCCAGTTCCTGGGGGCTCCAGCACCGGCCCTGCCCCGGTCTCGCTGCTCCCTCCGCACGGACAGCCGCGACTGGGGCACCGGGCCCCACAGCAGCTCCCCCGCCACCGCCCTCCCGCCGCCAGGCCCTGCCGCCACCCGGCCCTCACCGGCCCGGCTCCATCGCCCGTGCCCGACGATCTTCCGCAGCAGCGACAGCGTCTGCCGCGCCGTGTCCTCGGAGCGCGGCCGCTCCCCGCCGCGCCGCAGCCGCGCCGCGAAGGCCTCGATCTGCTCAGAGAGCTCCGAGCCACGCTCGGCGGCGCCCGGCATGGCGGCGGCTCTTCCGCTTCCGCCACGCCGCCGCCCCATTGGCAGGACTGCCGAGGTACGCCCGCCCCCCGGCGGCGGCCAGCCAATGAGCGGCGGCACTGCCGTTTCCCGGGAGACGGGCGGGGCCCGGGGCCGCGGGCAGCGCCCGCCCGGAGCGGTTTACTTTGGAGCGGCGGGCTGGGGGTGAGGAGCCAAAGCAAATGGGCTGGGAAAGGCGCAGTTCCTGGCAGTCCAATTGTTCTTGCTGGCAGAGCCAGAACCGGCCCTGGATAAGGCAGGAATGTAGCTCCTTTGTGTCTGGTTCCTGGAGCAATGTGTTCAGGGAATAGGCAGGAGCCACGGAATAATTCTCATTGCAGTGTTGCTCTGTGGCTCTGATCTGTGTCCTGTTGTTTTAGATTAGGAAATCAAAGCAAACTGGCTTATGCTGGAAGCTTTCAGCAGTTGCTTCATGCAGAGGCCTGTGGGGCCTTGGATGTTCCTCACATCTTTTTGTGCTTGTCTGGTTGCTTTAGGACTCGCTCCACAGCCAGCTGCCATCCAGCGACTGTTGGGTCCCCAGCAAGATACCAACAGCTGGTGTGCTGGCTCTTCAGGACTTAATACAGGTGATTTGTCATCCAAAACCTGATGAGGACTAAGAGTCCTTCCAGACCTCTCTCCTCCTCCTCCTTCCTCAAGTGCCCCTGTATTCCTGGAAGCCAGAGTAGCTGCAAGGCTGGAAAAGGAAGCTTGCCACATCCCTCCAACACCTGGCAAAAGGCTATGCTTCTGGGTTTTGTTGGATGTGCTTGTGGGAGCTGCGACCCTGACTGGAATTCAGAGTTTCCCCTCCATGAAGAGCTTGTCTCATCCTTTGCCCCAGGAGAGAGTCAGTGGAGGGTGACGGGTTTTGCCCAGCTATTGGCTGTTCTATGCTGACTGGGCAAGTCCCAGTTCCCTGATGCCTTCTCTCCCCCTTCTCTTCCTTTAGGTGTCTGTTTTCTTCCATCATATGTAAATCAAAGGCTCCCTGGAGCACGGCCTGCCCAGCTCTGCATCTGTGTGAGGAAACCCCATCCCCCTTTGCCCCTCTGCACAGCCATGTTGCAGGCAGGGCAGGGCAGGGCTGCCCATGCCCATCAGCTGCCTGCTGCTGCCCCTGGCTGTGTCCATGCAGTGCTGTGTGCCAGCTGCCTTGGTGAAGAGAAACAGCTCCCACACATGCACCCAGGGACTGGGACGTGCAGTGAATTAGAAAAAAAGAAAAAATAAAAATCATTGCTTTGGAGCTTTCCTTTGTTTACTTATCTTGCTAGTAAACAGAGCAGATCTTGGAGATTAGGCAGGATGGAGAAGAGGAAGGGAAACTGGGCCCTGAGGTTATGACCTCCTTGTGGGTGCTGGGCTGTTTACATTCCCTGCTCCAGTCCCAGTAACTATTATGGGACAGTTTCTTCCCAGCGCCTTGCCAGGCTGCAGAGCTTTTCCCCTGTTTGTGCTGTTCTTGCCCTGTTCCCTACAGCACTTTCTTCTGCCACAGCTGGCATAAGACAGCTGGCAGTCTGGTGTCCCTTGAGGAGCAGAGTCCTGCACTTGGTCTGCTGCCTTGTTTTTCATGAATGAAAGCCTCTGAATGGGGATTTCAGGAGCTGTTAGCCCTGCATAGCTGAGCTGAGCCAGAACCTGGGGCTCTCTGGAGAGCTGAAAGGCAAACTCCAGTCTGCTTAGAAGGACCACGGTTGTCATTAGCCAGCAGCTACTGTCAGGACCCAGTGAGTTAAACAAGGAGTGCCCAGGAGTACTGAAAAGGAGAGTGAGGAGGGGGAGTGGCAGCAAAGGCAGTGCAGGGAGTGTGGGGCAAGTGGAGAAGGCATCTGGAAAGATGCATGTTGGTGTCCTGGTGTACTCTGCTAAAATCTCGCTGCCTTGTAGGCTGTTCTGGCCACTGTGGCAGAAGCATTCATGGGGTGTACATCTGTGGGCAGCTGGAAGGAGTCTCACCTGGTGGTCCACAGCTGCTGAGTGTTTCAGAGCGGGACACCGCCTCTGCTGCTGCAGCCACAGACACAGCCTCCTGCACAGCACACCCTCCTTCCCTTCCTGAGTGTACCCAGGACTCTGGGGCAGAGCTGATGGCTTCAGCTTCCCAGCTGGTGCGTGAGCAAGCAAGGAGGCTGACACAACTGCAGACGGTGCTGGTTCTGGGGACAAAAGAGCTGAGAAGGGGATGAGCTGGCTGGATGAGCATTGCAGCACATTTTATGGGCCTGCAGTGGGGCTGAAAACTGTCTCACTCCCTTGGAGAGCTGCCAGCCTACCCAAGACAGCATTCTGCCTCTGTACCATCAGGGATGGCTGCTGGAGACACTGCTTTCCTCCACCCAGTGAATTCTGCATCCCTGGAGGCTTAATGTCATCCCCCAAGTGCTCGTGTGAGGGAGGACAAGGCAGGACAGGGGCTGGGTAGAGCCTGGGAGCGCTGGAACATCATGTACTGGGAGGCTGTTTGGATTAGAAACTCTCAGCGGGTAAGTGGGATGGATGAAATGCCAGGGAGGGGAATCAGTTTCCTGAACTCTAGTAATTGGACTCGTCTGCAACACCAGGGTAAGCAAAGTGAGCTGCTCACGCTCAGCACAGGCGAAGGAAAGGAGCCAGGAGGGGAGAGCCGGCTGAGCCACGGTCCAGCAGGAGCAACAGTGCAGGCTGTCAGCACAGCATGGACTGGGAAGACCAGATGGGCAACATGGGAAGAAGCAGCGTTACTACTAGGTGCCTAAGCCACCCGCTGAGCACAAGTGACTGAGTTAAGAATGTCACACTTCATGGGAGTGGGGGGAACATGAAGCACAGTCTAAGAAGAAGGATACGCCAAAGGTACCTTTGGTGCGACTTCATTGCTCTTTGGAAAGTCCATACTCAAATGCCTGAGACAAAAATAAGTCAAGCCCAAAGCTCTTGCAGCCACAGATGTAGAGACAGGAGTGAATGTGCTGAAGGGCTGAGGGAGCCCAAACCAGTGTTTTCGGCATGCTACAGGGGAGAAAGTAGGTCGCTTAGTAAGTGAAGGGGATGAAAATGATGAGCTGAACTGAGTGTGGAATGCATGTTTAAAACTCAAACTTCTAGGAAAAGAAGAAAAAAACCCCAAACAGCTGGTGATTGAATGCAGGTACGTGAATAGCTGGAAAGCTGAGCTCTGCAGCTCTGCAGGCGCACGCACACGTTGTCTGAGTCATCGACAGTTTTGGCATGCTTGAAATTCGCATCTGACGCTGCAGGTACCAGGGCACGTGTTCTGCTGGTCTTTGCTGATGACCCTGGTAACAACTGCCTCCTAAACTGGTCATCCTCTGGAAAGCCTGGCTGCCATAACTGCTTGGGCGGCCAAGGAAAAACAGGCAGGGCTCGCTTTGGGAAACAGCAGGATGGATTTAGTGCCTCAGGTTAGTGAAGGATTTGGTGCAGCTTCTTGCTTGGCTGCCCACGTGTACGTGCACTTGTCTCTGCCTGGAAAATGGCTGCTGTCTCATCCTCACATCAGCACAGCACCCACAGGCAGGCCGAGCCCATAGCCAGACCTTTGCAATACTGATGGAGTCCACAATCCCCATGGAAAATGAGTAGGCGGTTCTGAATTCAGCCCAGGAACTATCTCTCCTGCCAGCAAGTTTGCAATGCACCCCACTCCTTTTAGGAGCCTTAAAAATAGAGACCAAGGCTGGGAAGCAGGAAGGTTTTTCTAAGGCTTGTTGTGGAAGCAGCCCAGGCTGGGCTGCGTCTCGCCCTTCCCGGCCCTGGGAGAGGCATGGGAAGCTGGCGTCCAAATGCCTGCCCTGGATGTGGAGCCTCACTCGTCAGCTCATTCATTTATGGCAGTTGCCCAGGTCTCCTTTTGGGATGCAGGCAGCTGGAGGCAACCAGTTCAAAGGCCAGGCTGGTCAGGAAGAGATGAGGGAAGTGTGGGAAGTCACCGCATGTCATGTAGGAAAATAAGCCTCAACAAGGGATGAGGGAGCACGATACAGAGCTGGGTGGGAGGTGCTGTCCTCAGCGTCACTAGCAGTGTGCTGGGCCTTCATTCCCCGAAAAGGCGTTGGCTTTGCTCAGCGCCACCAAAGGCACAAGCACTCAGAAAACTCAGTGGCATCGTGCAGGTGTTGACTGTGGCTCTGTCACTGCTCAGAGGATATATGGCAGGCTGACTGGGCCACAGAGGAGGTGATGCTGGGGGCCCATCCCTCCAGGCTGGCTTTGGAGAAGTCCCGGTACAAACCTGGCGCAGCTGCAGGAAGCCAAGCCCTTGGGGTGAGACAAAGTGTGGCCTGGATGCTTTGTGGTCACCAAGGGGGTCCGTGACACCAGCAGTCTGGTCTGCTTCCTGGTCACCAGCCAGCTCCCCGCAGTTCCTCTGCTCACGCGCTCCCAGCACTGCAGCTGGCCCTGGGCTCGCTTTGCTCATTGTCTGCTGCGGGTGATGGCAGCTATTCAGAGGCTGCCAGGTTTCAGGGAAAGGGAGAGATGAGCCACTCCTCCGCCCACGTTCTGGGAAAGCCTCTGGGATGAAGCCCTGCCGATGCACACGTTCGTTCCTCAGCAAGGAGAGCGTGCTGTGGAGCCTGCATCCCCTTCTGTCCACATCCCACATCCCCCTTATCAGCAGGCATGATGCTGGGGAGCAGAACTTGGAAGCAGCCCTGGCTGCTGCCCCATCCCACACAATAGTGGAGTCTGCTGCTCCCCGTCTCCTTGCCTGTTTGCCTTCCAGAGCCAGGCAGAGTCTTGCCATCACTATTATTTTGCTTTGTGTCAATATTATGACAGCTAAAAGCAGGAGAACTGCATCCACATGATAAGCAGCCAGAAGCTCTGGGTTGGGTGTGGATCGGGTTCCAGTTTGGCAGGGGAGAAAAGTGCCTGGCAGCCCCTGCCCACTGGCTGGCTGGGCCGGGAGAGCTGGGAGGCGAGGGGCAGCAGCAGAGTAGCAGGCAGTTCATGCCTGCTTGCCTCTCCTCTCCATTCAGTGCTCACTGCCCTTTTCCCAGGGTAGATGAAACATGATAAATGTGCAGAATATGCCTGCTTCTCTGCTGGAAAAGAAACCTCTATCTGTTTCCTGGGGAGAGGGCTGCTCTGCTCCCACTGGGAAAGTCTCACCATCCTGCAGTTACCATACCCTGTGCCTCCCACCCCGTGCAGGCTCAGCGTGTTCCATCTCTGCCGGTGGCGGAAGGTCGCACACACTACTACACCAGTCTGTCCTGGTCACAGGCTTGTTTTTCCCAAACAGCATTCTGCAGCTGCTGGAGAGAAATTCCTGCAGGCTTTCTGGGGTTTGGAGGCTCAGGTCCCACCCGGGGCTTCAGGACAGGAGCTTGGGCAGAACAGGGTGAGCTGAACTGTGGGTGCTGTGTCACTGTGGACTCTCAGCAGCTCATGTGCAAGGGGCTCTTGTTTTTGCACAGTGACTGCGCTCGCTGTTGGGGCTGCTGACAGAACAGACATACCTGTAGGCACCCACGTATGCTCAGGACTGCATTTTGGCACCTCACCCTGCTCCTGGGTTGTGCTTTCCTGCAAACACTCATAGTCTGGCCACATGTGGCTGCCCGGCCCCTGGACACTGATCGTGGGTGCCCAGCAGGGTGTGCTCCCTAGTCCCCTCCCCACATCAGGCACAGCTGACTGTTGGCTGGGCTGGGAGGTGGCTTGTGGTCATTAACCCTCCCAACCACTGCTGGCATTGCTTTGCCATCTGCCCGCAGCTTTGCCCTGGTGGGAAGGCAACTCTGTCCCCTGCTCCAGGCTCAGTCTCATCCCTGAACTAAGCCTGCACTGAAAGCAGAAGCGCTAAGCTGAGCAGTACTGGGTCTGCCAATACTGACCTGTTCCTGGAGCACTGGCTGCATGAGGGCCACAGCTTCCCAGGGCTTGGATCTGGCAATCTCAAGGACCTCCTCCTTGGTGGTATTGTCCCTGTCCCCATGGGGGATTTAAGTCATGCCTGGAAGCAGCACCCAGGCTTGCCATGGGTTCCCATTGCCCAGGTCCTCTGCCTTGAGTGCACTCAGGTAGCCCTGGTGCCCATATCATGCCTCTCTGAATCTCTTGTATGACCTAGGCCAGCCCCCAGTGCCTGTGACCCATGGGGACCAGACCCCGCTGTCCCAAGGCACGGGGCTGGACTGTCAGGTGCCTGTGGTTTTGGTTGTGGGTCCCCAGGGAGGCTGAACTCCCCTCCCCAGGAACCAAAACAAACAGCAGAGTTCCTGCCACGTGTGGCCGGGGCTGACTAAGGCCGGACGCTTCCGTCTGCCACAGGCAGCAGTGGCCGGGGCTGTGAGCCACCAACACTGGGGTGCACGGCACAGCCCATTTCCCCCTATTGTCATCCTCCCCCTCAGCAAACACATCCCCTTGTGCACCTGGGCTGGGAGAGGCACTGACGCCACCGTGGCCAGCCGCCAGGAATGAGAGATGTGATGCCGAGGGCACCTCGTGGAGTTGGAGCTGCTGCAGCACAGCTCTGAGGAGTCCTTAAGGGCCCAGGTAGGTTGTTTGCAAGTCGTTTTCTTGAGGAGCAACAGTGACCATCTAGGGGTCACTGGTGCAGCCCTGCTTGCCTGCAGGGCACTGGAGAGCCCCATGTTTTCCAGAAGTCAGCAACAGTCTCCTGGCAGACAGGCCTAGGTTCCTGCTGTCCAGAGGCTAGGACTGGGGAAGCCCCTGCCAGACCGTTCCTATCCCCATTCTCACTCTCAAATGCAGGTACAAGCAGCTCCACGCAGCCAGTCTCAAGCCCATCTGTCTTTCACCTTGCATCCCCACTGCAGAGACACAAGCTGCAGATCATTGATCTGGTTTATCTCAGCATTACCCATTGCACCAAGCCACTGATAGTAGAGCTTAGGAGAGTCTCTTAGGAGAGACCAGGGCCAGGGAAAGCAATTAAATGAAACAGCAAGGGCGAGACATGAGTGCTGTGGGACAAAGGGTAGGTGCGAGGAGCCCAGTGCCTTACAACCTTGTGCTGCTTTGACCTCGGGAGTGCATTCAAAGTGCAGAACGTAGGTAGCTGCTGGAGGGGCTCTTGCTTGCTGGGGTCAGCCACAGAGAGGGCGACTGTGCCAGGTGCTGGAGCACAGAGGGTTTGGCACTTCCCTTGGCAGAAGCCTAAAGCTTTGATGAGACTGATTCTAAATAGCAGCAGAACAAAAATAATTCCCTGAGGATTTCAGAGGTGTTCTCTGAGGGCTTTAGGGGTGATGCAGGATATCCTTAAGCCTACAGTCAGCTTAAGAGTGACTCAGGGGCAAGTTTTGTTGGGCTCTTTCCATGTGAGATGCCAAAGGTGGGATTTTTCAGGGGATGAGATGCCCACAAAGGGATTTTGATGCAAAAATGGGGCCCTTTTATGGAAAGGATGACTAAGAGGGACCTCATCTGCAATACACAGGGTGAGGTTTTGCAGGGGAGAGCAGCTGCCTGCTCTGGGCTCCTTCAGTGGTCATGGGCAGCCAGGGGTCCTGCTCTTGCCCCTTACCCAGAAGATGTAGACAGCATGGAGGTGACCCTGTTCCCTGGCAGGGATGTGCCATGGTGTGCTTGCAGCCGGGTGCCAGGGCTGGCCTTCCCCACTGGACAGCCAGGGTTCACCGTCAGCAAGGAGCCACAGCAAGCTCTGTGAGCAGGGCAAGGAGGTGGCACAGGCAGGCAGTGGCATATTCAAGGCAATGCTCTCATCCAGCAGCCACCGCATGGGGCTCACTGCAGGGCAGGCATCTGCTCTTTAAGGAAATGTCTCTGTTTGCCTTATACCCCTGGCTGTCCCTTGAGCCTCCTCTGTCCCTTGTTCCCAAAGTGCGTAACACTGCTCCCCAGAGCCGGGTGGGAGGCGGTGTGAGGGACATGCCGGTACATTTATAGCATCGACCTCCAGCCCTATCCTGAAGCTGGGGAGGGGCAGGTTTGGCCAGAGCATGGCGGAGGGGAAAGCAAGCAATTGTGGCCCTAGCCAGCTGGATGTTTCTCCCATAGGCAGGAGGATGTTGCTGGTCACAGGTTACCAGTGTCCAAATATTATTTCTCTTCTCCCGTCTCTGTTCCATGCTGCCTAGAAAGTGGATGCTCATCCCAGGAATGTAAACTCTGCCCAAGGCCTCTGAGGAAACAGCTTCAGACCAGGAACAGGATTGCACTCAGCAATTAAGGGTTGGTCTCCCCAGCCACAGAGCTCCTGGGGGAGAGCCCTTTGCTCCAGCGCCAGAGGCTGGCCTTGTGTCTGAGAGGTGGCCCCAAGGGACCTTCCTGCAAGGACAGGCGTGAGGCCCCGTGTGGTCACGGTCTTTGCAATAACAGGATTCTGTCTGTCCAGCGAGTTGGCAGCAGCTGCTGCTCAGGGCAGCCTCTGCTCTCGGGTGGGAGGAAATGCTCTCTTCACCCCCATCTCAAAACCATCCCTGCGGAAGGTGCGTGTGTGGGTCCCCTTGGCCCAGGAGAGTCCGTAGGGTGATAGAGGGAGAGCACAGGCTTGCTCCAGTCACCGTGCTAACCATGTTACCTGCTCCGTGCTGCTAAGCCGGTAGCGAGAGTGTGAACAAGCACCAAAGCCCCCAGCAGCTGCTGAGCTGCTGCTGTGCCGCTGAGTGATGAACTGCAGCACACCCGGCCCCGCAGTGGGGCTGGGATTTCTGTGTGCTTATCTCTCCACCATCTCCATGCTAATTTGCCAGGCTTTGCTTCAGCAGCTTTCTCACACACTCAGTAGTCCCAATGCCTGGAAGTTCCCGACAGAGCTCAGCTCCTGCTGGCGCCTGAGCTGCTGCCACCTGCACAGCCCAATGGGGCTGAGGACAGGCAGCTGGCGTGTCCTGCATCCCCTGGGGACAGACCCCACAGGGCTGGGGACAGGCCACTGATGTCTTCATGCTGCAGGGACAGACCTCACACAGTGGTGGGTAGGGAAGCCCTGGCACAGCTTCCCCACTCTCCCAGGAGGACAGAAATGTGAATCCTGGCATGGATACAGAGCCCATTATTTCCCTGGGACCTGCAGCCCACGGGGGATCGTGTTGCCTGCTGACATCTCTTCACACCTCCCTTAGCACCAGTGTCCCTGGCCGCTGGGGCTTAAAAATAGAACAGAAAAGGCCACAGAACTCCTTTGGGCTGGCAGCAGGATTAGGGCCCATACCTGCTGTGCACCCTTCCCTTCCAAGCTGGAGGGACCTGCCATGGTGGACAGAACCAGGATGCTGTACCTGGGGCTAGTGGGGACTGGAAACACTCTGACAGGGCTCCGGTGGGACAGGCACGGGGCAGCTTGTGGGAAATGGGGTGGGTGGATGGTCACGGGATGTCTGAGTGGGGACAGGACAACAGCAGGGGAACAGGAAGGATGGGTGGGAAAGGGGCTGTCGTGTGGCCACAGGGCAGCCAGGTGAGCACAGGGTGCGTGACGGGCATGGGGCAGTGAACCCAGCGAGCCGAGGAGCCCAACACAGCCCCGGTGCCTCCCGCCCGCCAGGGATGCACCGGGGCACGGGCCAGTCCCTAGAAGCGCCGGGGTAGCCCGATGGAGAAACGACCGGAGGCAGCGCGGGGGGCTGGAGGAGGGGGCTCCGCCACGCCCTCGGGCACCGGCCGTCCCTGCGGCCGCCGGGGCCGGGCACCTGCTCCCGCCCCGCGGCGGGGCCGGGGCGGGGCCGGGGCGGTGAAATACGGCGACAGAGCGGGGCGCGCTCCCATGGCCCGGCGGCGGCGGGGGCGGCACGGCGGGGCCGGTGGCCCGGCGGCGGGGCGGCTATGTCGGGGGCGGCGGGGCGGGAGCGGCGGCGCTGAGTCGGTGCTGGGGCGGCGGGAGCGGCGATGCGGCTGCTCGGCGCCTTCCTGCGGCTACTGGTGGCCGGGACGCTGGGGGCGCCGCCCGCCCCGGTGAGAGCCGAGGAGTGGGAGGCTGATCGGAACGGGGGCAGCCCGGTCCCCCCGGTACCGCTGCTCGGGGTGGCCGTGACGGCCGGGGCAGCTCCTCTCGGCGCTGGGCGGGGGAGCGGCGGCGGGTCGCTCCGTGCCGCCCCGCTAGCGCCCGCCTTTCCCTCCCCGCAGGCCCCGGAGGAGCGGGGGACCGCCAGCGCGGAGCCGCCCGGTGAGTTGGCTGTGGACGGCCGCCGGTGTCCCGGCTGGGAAGGGGCGGCAGTCCCGGGAGGGCTGCGCGCCGGGCCGGGGGGTGCTCGGTGTTCCCTGCGGTATTTTACCTCCGGAGCCCCGCGGCGATGCCCGGGGAGGCAGCAGGGAGCTGTGCCGGAGTTCAGTCCCGCAGCTGTTTCCCGCAGCCCGCCCCGGGCGCTTGCGGTACCGGACACCGTCGCGGGCGGGAGAGGAGCGCAGCCCTGTCCCTGGCTTGCCGTCCCTCCGGTGCCGGCGTGCGGTGTCCCGGGTGGGAGCGCTCCGCTCCGGCTGCCTTCTGCTCTCCCCGCTGGGAAGCCCGAGGGGGCGGCTGGCTGCCCGAGGGAGGGCCAGGGACTGGGGGAGCCCCGCAGAGTGCCTGGGGAGGAGACGGAGCTGGCGGACAGAGGGAGAAAGAGCCCATCGGGGTGGTTGTGGTGGCTGTGCGAGCCCCCCGCACCAGAGAGTGATGGACTTACTGGGCAAAGGGGGTCCTCTGCATCCTTGTGCCCCATGATGGCTGTAGGACCCCACCGCGGCTGCTGCACCTGCCCTGGTGGCCTCTCTGGCCGTCTCCTTATAGACCCTGTCCCGGTCTCTTGCAGTCTTGACTTTTCGGGAGATCTGGAATCGTAGTTTCTGCCGGCCGCTGGAGCAGCTGGTAGACGTCACTAACGAATTCCCCAACGAGGTGGAGTACATTTTCAGACCCTCCTGCGTCTCCTTGCAGCGCTGTGGAGGTTGTTGTGGGGACGAGGGTCTCCGCTGCGTCCCGGTGGAGACCAGCACAGTCACCATGCAGGTACGTGCTGCCACTGTGGGACCGTGGCTGCGCCGCGGAGGTGGGTTGTTGGTGGGAGGTGGGCTGTTCACCAAGCGCTGGGAGGGTGAACGTGCAGAACTCGTAGCAGCGTGGCTAACAAGGGAGAGGGTTTACAACTGCTCAAATGCATGCCAAGCCAGGAGGGTCTCTCTGCCGGCTCTTTGGGCTTGCCCCTGAGTCCAGGTGTCACCCCTGGTGGTACTGGCCTCACTCTCTGCTTCCCTGCCCTCTCCTTTCTGTGTGGGCCATCTTGCTCATTGCTGTCATCTTTCCAGACCTTCCCTGTCGTGTGATGGTTGGAGGTCTTTGACTTGCCCGTGATGTCCTACTGGGACAAAGCAGGCGCTGCCCCTGAATGGCAGGGAGAAGTGAGGCTCTCCTGTGTCAGGCAATGCCTGTGGTGGTGCTGACAGTGAATGCCCCCACACTGGGGGCGTGGTGAACATGAAGGGCTGAGCCAGCCACGTTTTCAGTCCCCGCTGTGGGAGATGTGTGAGATGTGGGGTGGGACATCCTGGGCTGATTGACTCTTCCCCATGCACTGGGCAGCAGTTGTCCTCACACTGCAGCCCTTCCACTGTGCTGCCAGAGATCAACCTGCTGATGCTTCAGGGAGCAGGGAAAAGCTCTGCTTTGCCACAGATGACAGATTAGAGCATGTCTGCAATAAATCGTCCATGATTTTGGTCCCTTAGGGGTTGAAAGTGTGTTGGAAAGCAGGGTGGGAGTTTTCAAAAACTCTTGACTGAGGTGAAGCAAGGGCCTGACATGAACAGGAGACAGGTCTCCCTCCACAGCAAGGATCCTGCTGCTGTGCATAGGGTGGCAATGCCAGACACTTCTGCAGGGGCTATTGTGGATCACACCAGTGATGAACATACCCTGTGAAGTCCCTGGATGTCTATCCTGAACTTCAAGCTGGGCTGTGGAGTGACACGTGACAGGGCAAATCCTGTACCCCTGGATGGGAGAGGCACTGTGATACTGACTCTAGTCATTCATGCTCAGTGCTGTGGAAAAGGGGCCAGGAGAAGGCAGCAGCAATGGGAATGGTCTGGAAAACCTGCCAATGGAGGATATTTCCTTCAGAGAAGGGTGATGTGCAGGGTGGTCAAATATGTGAAAGCTTTCCACAGAGGCAGACACAGAAAAATCTCTTCTAAGGCTGGGAAATCCCAAAACCATGGGACTTAAATTAAAGCCCTGAAGACATAGGATGGCACTAGCAGAGCCTCCCAAGCTGCTGGGGCAGCTGGACCTGGCCGGTGCTGCCTGTGTGTAGAGGTGGAGTCTCTGTTGTTGGAGGTCCCGAGGAACAGGTTAGACATGTGTCTTCCCAAGAGGCTGGGGTGGCAAGGCAGTGGCGCAGGAGCCCTTTCAGCCCCCTCCTGCTGCTGGCTGGGAAATAACCTTTGCTCCTCTTTCAGCTCTTGAAGATAAAACCAAATGGGGAGGCACCCTACGTGGAGATGACGTTCACTGAGCACAAGCAGTGCGAGTGCAGGTAGGGACCCCTGGGCTTGTTTTACACCTCCAGCAAGAGTGACCCTGCCAGCTCACCCTGTGTGTGGGTCAGGGATACCCTGGGGGCACTCTGTGCTGAGACCCGTTCACGCTGGGGTTTGATGGTCCTTATGGCCTTTGTTCAGCTGCAGACTGCACCAGACCCCTGCAGCTGCTCCGCACAGCCAAGGGTGTGCGGCACTGTGCACCAGGGTCAGGCCCAAGCACTGCCTGCAGGGCTGCGGCAACCGTGACTCTGTGAGCAGGCACGTCGGTGCCCCCCAGCCCTGTGGCTGCCTTGGCATGCCTGTGCTCCTCTGGCCAGAGGCTCTGCCTGTGGCTAAGGGAGCAGGGTGGATGGCTCTGAGGCAGGTGTGTGGTGTGTCCAGGCTGGTGGCTCAGCACGGAGGTCTGTGGCTTGGCATGCTTGAGTGTGACTGTGGCCCAAAGAGAAAGCTCAACAGCTGGGCCTTGGGCCTCCATTTAATGGAGGCTGCCCCATACAGACCTGGGAAGCAGAGGTCTACATCCAAGCCAACAAATGGAAGCTTGAAACATGCAGCACCAACATGGCATGGATATCCAGCATAGGAATGGTTGTGCAGCACCAACCTGCCACGTATTCCTGGTACCTAGTCAACCCCTTGGGGTGCTCACTGTGTCCCAAAAGTGGTGAAAGCTTGGGCGGGATGTGGCCTCTGCCTGGGGACTGCAGTGCTGTAGGAGCAGGGAGCAGCTCTGGTGCTCCCTGCATCTGATCCCTGCCACAGAGCTTCTCCAGCATTATCTGCATGGGGGGTGCTGGCAGTCACTCTCCGTGATCCAGAAGTGATTTAATATTGCGAAAACTGGGGGATGAGTGTCCTGCTGGGCAGCCATTAGACACAATCCTTGCCTGGAAAAAGAGCCTGAGGATCCCCGGGTTGGTATTCCCCTGCAGTTGTATGAACAGCTGTACTGGAGCAGACCCAGCTCCATGCTCTCTCTAGAGTGTCTGGCAGTGGATGCAGAAGGGAGAGTGGAAAGAAGCACATGTGTTACTTCCCCCCTTCTCCACTTCCAGCTATTTTCCATGCAGGGAATTTCCTAAGCCTTTTGTTGTTTTCTTACCTAGGGTAACTCCCAGGGGATCTCCTATGAGCAGTTGTGTAGGCTGCCTTAGAAGCTGTGAAAACTTCTTGCTGCAGCGGCTTTTGGCTTCTCCTTAAGCTTCTTCCACACCTGCACATCGCTCCCTTCTATAATTTAGTGTAGGCATGGTAGATGTCCTTGCCTTGATCCCTGAAGGGGATTCTTAAGCCAAGTGTATTGTGGCTGAGAACCACTACTGAAACTTTGCAGTGAATCCCACGTCTGTTATTCAGGATATTGCATCTTGTGTAACTATGAGCTGTGAAAGCTGTTGGTGAGAGCAGCTGAGACTGAACTTGCCTTATTGGCAAAATGTCACATCCCCAAAGCTGGCCAGCCCTTTACTGTCACTGCCTACTGTAATCAGCTCCTGGCTGAGGAGTTGATAACAGGGAGAGAAGTGATATTGGGTCTGTTTTAAGCACAAATGATAACAGGTAGACTGTGCTGTGCACTGGGGCATGTCAGTAAGCCACCTCCTGCAGCTCAACCTGCAGCACTGCCCAATACCCACTTCACTTTGTCTTTTTCCCACTCTGCAGGCCCCGGCAGGACCTGATGAGGTTGGGAAGGTAAGTAACATCAGGGGCCACTTTACTGGCTGGGATTTTGGGTCTCATCTCCCACACATCAGCCCCTCTTTTGGTACTTTCCTTTTGAAGGAGGAGGTCCAAGAGCCGAGGTAAGAGAAGACAAGACAAGAAGGGACGGAAAGACTGTGAACTGTAAGTGAGCAGGGGCAGGTATGGGTGCTGTCTTGCGGGTTAATTTCTTTGGGATGAGCATCTTCTTTAAGCATTTAGATCTTTACTGACACTGAGAAGTGAGGGATTTGTGCAGAGCAGACACAGAAGAAAGCAGGAGGGGACAGTGGGGCAGCTGTGGGGAGATAGGCTTTTTACTGAAGGCTCAATAGGTGCTTCATAGTCTCCAGGCTCAGCTGCTCAAAGCTGGATAGGGTGGGGATGGATGGACTGGTTGACTTGATGGTGCTTAGGTCTATCACTATCACAGACCACACTAAGTTTCCTGAATCCATGAATTTCCAGTTTCAGCCTCATGTTGCTGCCAGCTGTGTCTTTCCTACTGTCCTTGACTGGCCATTGTTTGGGTTATTCTAGCCTTTCCATCCTTTAGCTCACTTTCTCAATCCTCTTGCTATGACAGTATGGACTGGACTCATTGTGGGCACTTCTGAGGTATGTCACCTGTGGCTGGCACTTTCCTCTGGCATTTCCCCATTTTGTCTGAAGCCTGCTGTTAGGGCCTCAACCAGCCCCAGCCCCATTGCTCTCACTCCTCCCCATGAAGAAGCTGCTTGCAGTCCCTACCCCTGCAGTTCGGTGTCAGAGGGGCCAGCCACAGAGAAGGGGGATCCAGGGCAGGGCCTGGGGGTCAAAATGTCCCTCCCTTGTGGCAGTGCTCACCCCATGCCGTGCTCTCTTTGCAGATGTGGCACACCACGCAGGTAGCCTCTGCTCTGCCCCCAGCCTCGATCCTGCTGCCTGGATTTGAGTCAGTTGCATTTCCCCCTGGCATGGGAGACTTGTGCAGTCATGTCCCTCCAAGCTGTGCTGGGCAGCAGGACTCTGTCAGGGAAGAGCTGACTGGACTCTTCCCTGACCCTGGTGGGAATACAGCCTGGAACCAAGGACTCCCTTGCCCTATCTGCACCACTGACAGCAGCATAAAAGGACACATGACCAGTTCTGGGGCTGAAGATGAGGAGCTCAAGACATGTGTTGGTGCTTGAGGGCATCCTTGGGACAGCGAGGAGCAGAGCAGGTGGATGTGCTGCTGGAACTGGCTGGGGAGGACGGCATGATGTGAGAGAAAGCAGAGATGGCTCACAGGGCTTCAGCTGCAAAACTTCTCTGTCCTGTCAGCGCTCTGCAGCTGGGGGAGGAAGGAAATCTGGGACAGACAAGGCTGCAGGGCTGCATCCGTCCCAGCCTTGGCACAGGACAGCCCAGGAGAGTGCCAGGGAGCTTGCTTGGGAAGCTGTTCTGGTGGGGAATGGGAGGGAACTGGGCTCCTCACTTACAGCCACATCTCAGCCTTGCCCTGCTCAATAAAAGCTGGTGGAGAGGTGTGGGAGCTGGCAGTGTGAGAGGTCCTATCTGCTTTTCAGTACCTGCAGGTGGGCACCCCGTGGGCACCCATTCAGGCTGGAGGAAGGCGGTCCTGCAGTGATCTGGGGCTTGTCCCCAGCACCAATCCTTCAGCACCCAAGGAACTGCCCTTGGTTTAATGCTGGAGATGAGCAATCAGCAGGTCAGGACCAAGTTGCTCCCCATGCTGGGACCCTACCCATGTGCTGGAGTTCAGTTGGGTACTGGGAGACCCTTGGGAGAACTACCGTTCTCCTCCACACCACAGTGTGAGACTGGTACCTCTCCCTATTTACCATCCTGTTTCCCCCACCCCATCCAAATGTCTGGCTCGGTGTTCTGTCCTCCCTGGCAGTGCTGATGCAAGATGTAGGGCAGTGTGGTGCAGGCTGCCCATGGACCTTCCCACTCAGGAAACATTCCACCAAGGCTCGTTTACCTGACACAGGGGCAGGCTGGGCTGGGGCCCCTATATCTTACTGGGAATACCCTGGGGGTAGAGGGAGCTGGTGGCCCTCATTGAGGTGGCTGTGGGTGCTGTTTTTGACTTTCCCCACTCAGCCAGCCCTGTGCCCAGGTTCAGTGGGGAAGTTGCAGCCCCTGGTTTTCCATGCTTTGAGCAGTGTTCCTGGGTCTCTTTCTGTCCTCCCTCCCACCCCTGCTGCAGGGGCTGCCTGCCAAATGCATTCCATGCTGATTTGTGCAAGCCATATCCTGAAGAAATGCATATAGCTGGAAACCCTAAGGGTGACTTGGGTACCAGCATGTTTGTGGAGCACCCCTGGCACTGGGTTAAAACAAATCAAGGGTCATTCTTGAAAGCTTCAATCAAAAGGCTGAAGGGCAAGATCTGCATATGCTTCAAGATTACCCTCAAATGATGGGACTGCAGCTTATCCTGCTCTGAGGAGCAAGAGTGGAGCCTAACGTAGCAGGAATTGGGGTCTGCATCTGACATGGCTGCATATAGCAGGGACAAGCTCCCTCTGAGCTGTAATGCTTGTGCTGCCTGGGAATGGCACAAGGACATGGGGACAGGGCAAATCCCAGTCAGGGAAAGCTGGTGATGGGTGTTGAGGTGATGTGAACCTCCATGCTGCCATCATATAGTATGGAATGGACTGGGTGAGTTGCACCCGTGCAGCTGGGCATATCCTTCAGTAGCTTGCTGGATCCCATTTTGGATCCCATTTCCAGTTCTGGTATATACAGTGTCCTGGGGCACAGCCTTTGTAGGCTCTGCCTCAAAAATGACTCATGAAGTTCCTCCTTCACTACCTCATGGATGAGGGGGACTTGCTGCTTCCTTTCCCATGTCACTCAGGGTCTGCATGGGCCATGTGGCACCCCAGCTCTGGAGGCCTGTCTTGGTCCATGCAGACTCTCCCCATCCCCGTGTGCCATTTCAGCCTGGCTGGCTGCTCTCTAAGGCCAAGGAGAACCATGTGCAGCACTTGAGGATGTATGTGGTGGTTTCTATATTGTTTTTAACACTGAAGTTTCACCTCAGTAGTATTAAACTTTTAAAAAGGAAGTTACGTAAATTCAAGTATGTAAATTAATAAAAATAAGTTTATCAAAAGTGATTAAAAAAAATCAAACAAATTCAAACACACTCATGCCCAGCGCTTTTCCAAACAGTTCCTGGTGTCTGGTGTCACCTCTTTCCCCCACACAGAGATATTCCAGGCAGCTCTGCCCATCAGAGTTGGCAGGGCCAGGAGCCTGCCTGGCATGGCTACCCCGTGTTGGTTCTCCCCCTCCATCACCTGAACCACCTGGGTGCTGTGTGTGGCCTTGTCCCCTGTTCCTCCTGTGGCATGGGGCCTTGGACAACAAGGACACAGGTTCCTGGGATGGATGTGGCTGTCCCACTGAAACAGCGACAAGGGCAGGGAGCAGGGGAAGGCATCACTTACACAGGAGATTTGGGATCTGCATCTCCAGCTGTCCAGCCTTCCTCTAACTCTGGGGAAGTAATGGGAACCAAATGAGTCCTAGTACCTCTCTGGAGTTCCTGTTGCTGCTGCAGGCATCACATACTCAGGGAAACACTGGCTCCCTTCTCTGTCCCTGCCAGAGGTAAGAGTCCAGCAACTGCCCTCATCCCTGGGGAGGGCAGGGACTTCCAGCAGGACATCACATCCACTGGTGGTATGAGGATCAAGGTGAGGGTCTGCTGCCCCAAGGGGAAGAGCAGGGCTGCTGACCTCAGGGCTTATGTCCACCACCTGTGTTTCCTCTCAAAGAGACCGATCACCATCTGCCTGTCCCTGCCCTGTGTGCTCCCAGCTGTGCCTTTTTTGGAGGCTTACACCACTTAGTCCCTGGTAGCCCTCCTTGGCCACAGCAGATGTGTCACCTGAACACCCTGACAAGGTCAGCTACATCTACAGATGTACCTGACAGAACCTCATGGGCAGAACCTCGTGTCCCGCAGGTGCTGTCGAGTGGGGCTGTAGGAGGAGACTGGTGCCATTGCAAAGGGACCATGACAGACCCCAGCCCCAAAGCCAGCGGAGTCCCCCATGGTCAGGCATCAAACACGCCCAACCCTGGTGCTCCCAAATTCTCCATCCTTCCCCTGCCTGTGTACCCCTTGCAGACAGGCAGCTGTCTCACAGGAGCAGCACACACTGTGTTATCAGCGTCCCTGGGCTCCCTGTGTCTCAGCCTTACAGAGCAAAGGTTTGTTTAATAAGGCTTTAGGAGTCAGAGGTGCAGTAAGACGATTTAGAAGAAGAGTTATGGAGGAGACAAAACATAAACTAGGCTTATGCATCAGGAAAAAAATGTTACATATTTTTGGAGAAGTGCCTGTAAAGGTGATGTGGAGATCGGCCCAGAGACGTAGTGTCATAGCTGATGAAGTCCTGACGTTAAAGCTTATCTGGTTACCTCCAGCCTCCCCAGTCTTAGGAGGCCTTTGGAGCACTGCCTCCCAGCAGCTTCTCCTGGCGCATGCCAGTGCAGGTGTCTCACATGTCTCTATGCAAATAAAGATTCACTGAGGTTTTAACTTGTGATTTACAAGACTTTTGCATCTGAACAAAGTTGGGCATAATCCTTCTGCCTGTTGCAGACAGGGATGTTTGCAGTCTCAGCATGTTTTAAGCTTTTGCCAGCTCTCATGCATCTATTTTAGGCTGTGAGAAAAAAGGCAGTTCTCACTTTGCTCCCTGTTATTTGTCTGTGCTAGTTTTGCTTTGGGAGTTCCCACTTCCCGACAAGGGCCACAAACTCTTTAACAGGTTAACCAGAAATAATCCCCCATATTTAACATCCTCCGTCCAGCACTGACATGGGAACCTGGAAGTCCACAGGTAAGGGCAGCTGTGCCTCAGGACTGGTATGTGTCTTATCCTCTTGCAAGGCTCTTCCTCGCAGGCCAGTCCTTGGGGGACTTCTTGCTGATGCCTTTGGATCACGCTCCTCTGGCTGCCTCAGAGGTGTTTGACAACAAACTCAACAGTTTTGTTCCCCTCCTAGCAATTCCTCTTCACCTATCCCTGTACCACCACCACCCCCTACAGATACATTGTGCTGGATTTTGTAATTTACCTGTGCTCTCTGCCCTCTCCAGGCCCACAAAGATCTGCTGAAGTCACGCAGGTGAGCTGTGCCAGCAGCATCCCTGTTCTCATCCCCGGCCCCACTTCACTTGTTGCCTGCTCAGACTTTCTCTTGAGTTTGAAGAAGCCCCCAGGCTCTGGTGGGAATAAAAAGGCCCCAGAGACTGGGGGGTATAAGCAGACTGGGCCAAAAAATTGTTTTCTGTGATGTAGAGTTTGGTGGGGAAAAGGAATCTGGAAAAGTTTTGAGGAGAAACCAAGTAACCAAGCAAGCTGATGATGTCTGGGCAGTGGGTTGCCTTACAAAGCAGACCCCTTTGTGTCCTCCCAGACCTGCTCTCTGAGGCACAGTTAGCAGACAGCAAACCAGTTGGCCTGAGCAGTAACCAATTGAGCATTCCTGTCTCAGCAAATCTGCTTCGCTAATAATTGTGGTGATTTAGTGGGCCCTGCAAGGCCTTTCAAAAAAAAAAAAAAAAAAAAGCCCATCCAGGCGGGCAGGAATACACGTTTCTAGGCTAAGATAGAGACTGGTATTTTCTACATACTAAGTGGTACTAACCACCAGCTGTAATCTCAACTACAGTGTCAGTTTTCTGCGCCTTAATGCATTTGTGCCAATGTTCCCTGTTCTGTATATTTGAAATAAGTTTGTAAAAGCCAGTGAGTCTGTAAGAGCTGGTAGAAGGGCCAGCTTGAAAGATGAAATCAGGAAGAGTCAAGGGTGCCCTGGGCTGACCGTGATGAAGCAGCAAGACACCCAGCACCTTAACAGGGGCAGTGAGGAGCTGCTGGATTGGGTGCACCCTTCGGGGGCCGGCAGAGGCAAAGGCTAATTAAAACACGGCTAATTAAGCGTTATGGGAGGAGGGAAAAGCGGTGGCAAAGGCACCACTTAACGATTAGGAGCTTGGTTAATTAAGGGCAATTAATGGTGAATAACGATGACAATAAAGCAAGTAGAGCGACGGCGCTCACTGTGCGTTAACGGAGCAATGGAGCGCCTGCCTCGAGCAGGGGCGGAACCCCGGCGGGGAGACCCGGGCACAGACCCCGTGGGTGGGCGATGATGATGATGATGATGATGATGATGATGATGATGATCTCATCCGCAGCCAATCAGCGCCGGCCCTCTCCGCCGCTCCCCTCCCGCCCCGCCCGGCGGTGCCGGGGATGCTTGCCGGCCACGCCGCCCAGGTGCGGGATCGCGGGGGGCGGCGGGGAGCGGGCCGGGGCTCCGTGCCGGTGAGCGGCGCCGGGCGGTGCCGGACGAAGAGGCCATCGTTCCTCGGCTGACCCCGCGCCCTCCTCCCGCTGTGCCGCGGCGCGGGGCCATGAGCCGGGCGGAGGCCGAGCCCTGCTCCCGGGCGCTGGCGCAGGCACGGGTGTACCTGGGGCAGCTGCGGAGCCGCGTCGGCCCCGCGGGCCCCGAGGGCGGCGGGCGGAGGGACTACCTGGTGGAGGCGGCGCGGCAGCTGCGGCTGGCGCTGGAGCGGGACGTCAGCGAGGACTACGAAGAGGCCTTCAACCACTACCAGAACGGCGTGGACGTGCTGCTCCGCGGCGTGCAGGGTGTGTGCGGCCTCCGGGGAACGGGGCACCGGGGTAGCCCTCCGGGGACACCAGCCAGGGGATCAGGGCATCCATCTGGGGAGTCCAGCGAGAGGGTCGGGGTATCCCTCCAGGGAGGGTGACAAGGGGGACCGGGACGTCCTTCTAGGGAGTGTGGTGAGGACACTGGGGAATCTGTCCAGGGAGTGCATCCCTTTTGGGAGAAGGGTAAGGGGAATGGGGCGTCTCCCTGGGGACTGTGGCCGGGGCACCAGGGAAGTGTGGCAGGCCCCTGACAGACACTCTTTGCACCAACCACAGTTGACCCCAATAAGGAGCGTCGGGAGGCCGTGAAGCGGAAGATCACACAGTACCTCAGGCGTGCCGAGGAAATCTTCAACTGCCACCTCCAGCGGGCTGCAGGGGATGGCAACACCACTGCCACGGTGAGGGGCTGGTGTGGGGTGGCATGGGTGGCATGGCAGTGAAGCTGTGTCACTGGGAAACTGCGCAGGACACACATAGAGCAGCCCCAGTGAGCCTCTGCCACGTGCTACAGTAGGATGGTGTAGAGAAAATGGCATCCACATCAAGCTTCAATGTCCTGGCATGCCAGTGGCTGTGTGGGAGCTGGCAGCTCTTTGCCCTGCTTGGATGAAGGAGCTGACATGGGCCCAGCTTGCCTGGGATGTTCCCAGGATCCTGTCCCCCAAAGTGTGTATGCTTAGCTTGCTGTCACCACAGTGAATATGGCCATTTTTGGGGAGACTGAAACCACTGCAGAAAACCACCTTGTCAAATGTTAAAAATGTCATCTTCCCTGACGTTGTTCCCATCTGTGTGGAAACCAAAGGCAATGGCTGCTTGCTGAATTATGAGAAGGAGGTAGTTAAAGAAGGGAGTGAGGCAGGGCAAGGTTGGGGCTTGGTAAGAAGGATGAGGGGAGAAATACAACTACCTTCCATATAGATCCCTTTGGTGTTGAAGCAGTCCAGGTCTAGCTATAAATTTTGAAGTGATTTTACCTCTTCTGCAGGTACAAGCTTTCCCTGAAAAGTTCAGAAATCCCGGGGCTGGCCAAGAAAATGGTCCAGCTGATGTTAGGAATGAATCACAGCCATAATTCATTCATTTGGAGTGTTGTCTCTGAATGTTGACCAGACAGGCAGTACTGCTGCCTCCTCTGGAAGATGCAGGGACTTCTTCCACCCCATGTCATGAACAGTAGCATCTCTAAGTCCTTCATGCTCTTCTCTCACTGCCTTGCAGGGCTACAGCAGCCTGCGCTTCCGGCCCATCAGGACACTGAGCTCAGCAGTGGAGAACCTGAGACGGTGTAAGGTTGTGGGAGTGATTGATAAGGTAATGACTTGGTGTAGAACTGAGAGGGTGAGGCTGGGGCTGAACCAAAGGGAGTGTAAACTGGAGAGTCCTAGCAGCTGGGATGGAGGTGCTAGCCCCTAGCATGCCCACCAAGGAATGTGGGGGTATCCATCCACACCATTCCCACCAAGAAAAATTCATGGGACTGGATTCAAGACCCACTAGGAGTTAATTGGGAAATCTGTTCATGTCCCTATTATTTTGGCTTACCAGAGCTCCCAGGTTATTTATGAGGAGGTTGATACGCCCAGTTCTTTCCCACACATTTCCAGAATCATGGTTGATGATGAGGTATTGTGATGGTAGATTCCTGTGGGTAATCTAGACTTCAGGAGAAGATGAGCTATCTGGATGAATAAACTAGTCACTAGTTCATGATCCTGGAACGAAGATGCCAGGCTTACTGACCCCATACACACACTACACGTTGCTCTCCACTGCCATTCCCACATCTCAGTTTGTCTGGACTGATGTGGTCCTCCTGTCCTGCCGAGGCCCAGGTTTGAGCCCAGTGCACCCCATGGAGCCTGGAACAAGCACTGCGAAACCCTTCGGTGTGAAGGAAGCAAAAATGGCATGGGAGTCACCTCTTGGTTTAATTAACTCTCTGCTTCCTGGCTGCATGGCTATCTCCTTGCTAATAACCCTTGTTTTGTCTTTCAAGAGTAAGGGTTTGAGCCCCACCAAACTATCATTACTGGGTGGCAGTTTTTTCAGTTCCAGAGCTGAGTCTCTTGGGTCATTCCTGTAGGCTGTGTGTTGGGGTGGAAGCAGTGATTGCTTCTGACAGGTACTGTGAATACTGCTTCCAGGTGCAGATCGTCCAGGATCCAGCCACTGGTGGGACCTTTATACTTAAGGTGAGCGTTTTCAGTTTCATCTGCCTATTTCTTCCTGTCATGCGAGGGCCTCCTTGTTCAAGCATATAGCTGGGGCAGGTGAAAGGACTGAAAAATAGCAGCTCTTAGAAGTGTTGGAGGAAGTTCATAGTTCACAAAGCTTCTTTTGGCTGCCTCAGCCATCCTCTGTGATCAGAAGGGAAGTGGTTCTCCTTAGTCATCTGTTTCTCTGCTTTGTAATGCTTCAAGCCAAGATTTATGCCCCTGTTAATCTGGGTCAACACCTGAAACAAGTTATGGGTAAGGTGTGCTCAATTCAAGTTCTAGAGCATTTTCCAATCCCCTTGGAACTAACAATAAAGGATTTCAGTAACTGGACAAGGAGGATCTGGCATGACAGGGAGAACCATAAGTTCCAGAGGAAGAGGAGAAAGGGCATGGCAGGTTCCTGACTGAAGGGAGCACGGGTGTTTGTGGGGTGGTCTCTGCTCTGGATCAGCAGTGCCCTCTGGGTCCCACAGTACAGGTGGGGAGTGCCCTGCCTTGGCAGAGCTTTTCAGAGGGCTGCCTTATCACAGCTGGGTGCTGGGGACAGACAGACCTCTCTGCAAGAGCCGCAGGTTTCCACACATGGGGAGTTCCATTGCAGGTGACGCAGTCGAGCAGCCATGAGGCTTGGAAGACGGCACGCTACCTTTTGGCTGGCCTCCAGCCCTGCCATGTGCTAGGCTGCAGGGAAGTCCAAGTCCCTGTGCTGTAACACACGTCTGCCTGTGCCTCCTCAGAGCCTCCCCAAATCCCATGTTGAGACCCGTGAGCGACAGACCATCATCCCTCATGGGGTCCCCTTCATGGTCAAGCTGTTGTGCTACTATGTGAGTGAGGACACCATCTTCCTTCACCTGGAGCATGTGCAGGGTGAGTGGAGACAGATTTGCCTCCTGTCTGTGAAGCATCCTGGTTTATCCTTAATCTCCCTTTTCTTTAAAATCCCAAATATGTTTCTCCTACTGTTTTGGGATTATTTTTTATAGTGACAGCACAAGTCTCCTTCATAGGAGGGTGGTGGGTACCAGGGCTTGGAGACTCTGTGGATGGAGCTGCTCACACACACGTAGGAATTCTGGAGGTTTGATAAGAACTGACTGGGCATGTAACCTAGAAATGGGCTTGTGGAGACCTACAAGGAGAAGGAGGTTGTGTGTTGGGAGATGTTATATGGAGATTGGCCTTAGGGAAACTAGCTGCCTTGTCTCATGGGAAGGAATGCCTTTAGGTAAAGAAGTTGATGTGATCCAGCATCTTTAAAAGAAAAACCTCTTCATTTACTGGCATTGTCTGAGCGTGACAGAAAGGTGATGGAGAAGGAGAACAAAGTTGAGGTAGTTCACCTGGATGTTTTAGAACAAAACAATCTTTTGAGAAGACCTTTATAAAACACTTTTTTTGTTACAAAAGAAGAGATCCCACTGGACTGCGAGATCAGACCGAAGAGAGGAGATGGAAAATTGGGCATAAAGATCAGGGAGCACATCGGGGTTTGGGTACAACAAGGGGGCATATTTGAGATTTGTCTCAGATCCTGGTGAAGACGTGTGACAAGGTGGAGGCTTGTCCCAGGGAACTCCTTTACTCTCTACCGTTGAATGCGTGCACAGGGGAGAGCAGTTGGAGTCCAGCAATGACAAGTGGAGGCTGATGTGTGTTGGAGCCTCAACAACTCGTGCTTTGCTGTAGGTTGAATTTGCAGAAAGCAGCCAGCTCTGAATGTAGTGAGGCTGGGAAGACTTGGCAGGATGCTGTGGGCTCCAGGGCTCACTGCTCTGGCTTGTTGCTGACCCACAGGGTCTGAGACATGCTGTTGGGACTCTGGCATCTCTGTCACACAGGAAGGAAAGGCTTTCAGGGGAAGTTGGGGATAGCAATGGGATCAGGGGCATCTGTGAAGATGTGGCTGGTCTGGAAGTGGCAGAGCTGGGATCCAGGAGGCTATGCAGAATGGGGAGCAGGACTGCTGAAGCAGGAGACTGGTGTGCTAGGTCCTAGGGGGAGGTGGTGTTGAGCATGGTGTGCTTGTAGGGCTGGGTCATATTCTGCAAGGACTCGAGCTTTGCTGCCGGTGAGATTAATGATGCTCAACCACATCCTCAGTATGTGGGCCTTGGCCTTGCTTGAATGGGCCGTGTCCACAGAGGGAAAACCAGGGATACTTTGTTCCTCATCACTTGTTCTTCTTTCTGATTCCCAGGGGAGACACTGTGGTCTCACCTCCGCTCCAAGTACCATGTCCAGGAGGACTCTGCTGATTCAAGCACCATTCGAGCCCTGAGAGACCGTGGCAGAGAAGATGGTGTGGGAAGCTACCAGGGTAGCAGCCAAGCTTGGTTAGGCAGTGGCCTCCCAGGCTCTGTGACCCACCGAAACACTGATGCCTCCCTCCCTCAGGAGCAGTCCTCTGGGCCCACAGACCCCAGCTCAGGGAACCACCGCCAGCTTCTTCTGGCTCCTGTCAGCAGCATGAAGGCTGCACCTGGGGAACAGGATCCAAGCATGACTGTGTCTGGTATCATGGACTATTTTCCAGCAGCATCAGCTAAATGTCCTGGCCACCTTGCTGGACAGGGCCTGGTTGTCTACCCCTGGCATGATCTAACCAGCAGCACAGGCTGTGTATCGGAGAGAACAGCCTCCCAACAAGACCCCAGGCTTCCCCAGGCCCTTGCCCCTGGATCAAAAAGAGGGAGCCAGCCAGGGGCAGGGGAACCGCTGTCTCAGAAAGTGTCTGAGGTCTCCTGGGCTCAGCCCCTCCTGAACTTGGGTCAGAGGCAGCTTCCTGCACAAGTTGTCCTGTCCAGCTCTGGCAAGCCCTGTGTGCCTGACTCAGCAGTGTGGGGGCCCTCAAGAGGAGCATGCCTGACCTGTGGCCGGCTCAGCAAGCAGCAACCACCAGGACCATGCAGGGCTTTGGCCTCCCACAGGCAGAACCAGAGAGCATGGGCTGTGAAGGAGGAACAGGTGCAGCTGTGGGCAGCAGAAATCCTCCTGGCCTTAGAGGGACTTCACCAACAGGGTGTATTGTGCCGGGACCTCAACCCCAGGAACCTGCTGCTTGATGCAGCTGGTAGGTAGTGCCCCATGCAGCTGCCCTGAGGTTGGTCTCTCAGCTGGGAGACTGCTGTTTCCCCCATTTCCAGGAAACATGGACTTTTCTTGAGTTTCCTTTGGAGGAGGATGGGTGGTTGGAGATGTTCGGATGTTTGTGAAGCTGGGAGTGTGATCTCAGGTTTTCCAAGTGGTTATTACAAGATTTGGCTCTGCAGGAGGAGAATCGGGGGCTATAGCCACAAAAATGCATTGCCCCTGCTCCCACATGGGGGCTGGCTGCTTGGGAAATCCCAGCATGGGAAAGCTGAGACCAGTGGGACTGCAGTTTTTTCTCCTGCTTCTAGTTACCACCTGCTGGGGTGTTCTGGAGCCTCCCCATCTTTTAAGCCATAGATACTGCTCTGAGTGCATGTCACTGCTCAGCTGGCAACATCTGGGGCAAACATCTGGAGAGCTACTAATCGCTTAAGAAAAATGCAGAGAGTTTTGCAACAGGAAAGCTAACCTTCCCCCTCACCCTCCAAAAAACCCCTTTTCCTCACCACAGCCTGCACTGAGGTCTGTTAGCCTGGAGCCCACCTAACCAGTCTCTCCAGCTCCGAGTGCTGTGTATCCCAGGCAAGCACTGGAAGGCTGGGGGCTGTGTGATGCCAGGGGATGCACAGTGCCCCTGTATTCAGAGCATGACAGGGGCCCAGTACCCTGGCTGTTCCCATTTGTGGGGATATGGCTTGGCTTAGTGCTCCTACCAAAGTCCCTAGTCTTGTCTTAACCTCCCCGCTTTTGGCTCTGGTACTGCTCTGCAGGTCATGTCTGTCTCACCTTCTTTGGCCAGTGGACAGAGGTGGAGCCCCAATACTGCAGCCAGGCACGGGAAGAGCTGTACAGTGCTCCAGGTAAGGGATGTGAGCCCTGCCTTGTCCTGCCCTCTCACCAGTGCCACCGACTGGGGTGAGGGAGCCTCTGCAGGCAGTGAGATGTGCCCAGCATGGTATGGCCATTTGTGTTCTGCCTCCAGCTTTAACCCCTCTCTGGCTCTTTCTGTAGAAGTTGGGGGGATCGTGGAGCCCACTGAAGCAGCTGACTACTGGAGCTTTGGCGCTCTCTTGTATGAGTTGCTGACAGGAGTGGTAAGAAGCTGAGCTGTGCAAGGAGGGTGGGGGAGGAAGAGGTGACACTCTAGCACAAGGGCTTCCTGTTGTGCAGGGGCTGGGAAGGTGCCTTGCCCTGCCAGGTTGCTTTGGACATGTGATTCCTAGTGCCTGTGCATGGTCTCTGGGTATTAAAGGTCCTGGGTTTTAAATCCTGATATGTAGGGCTGGGTTGTGTAGCTGTGAAGTGCTCCTGCCCTCCTCCGTGGCCTTTGCTTACCATCACACTCTGCCTCCTGCAGCCACTCTCCCAAAACCATCCGGCAGGAATTCAGCCTCATACCCAGCTGCATCTGCCAGAGGGGCTCAGCCTGGCTGCTACATCGCTGCTCACCGAGGTGAGGGACTTTGGTGGATGGGAGGGAAGACAGGCAGATTGGGTTGCTTTTTCAGTGTTCCCATCTACCCCTCCTGGTGTCCCATCCCCTTTCTCTGCAGCTCCTGCAGTACAATCCAAAGCGGCGCTTGGGCTCCGGAGGAGGTGGCATGGCCAAGCTGAAGTCTCACTCCTTCTTCAGCACTGTCCCGTGGAACAAGCTGGTGGGCTAGGCAGGCTGTGCTTCCCTCAGGGAGCTGGGCACCAAACCTCTGTCCCTGGCACTTGTGACCCCAGGTGGCACTGGCAGCTCTGCCTGCTGGGGAGTTTGCCTCAAGGGCTGCCCTGGGGCGGGGTACACATGAAGAACTTTTGCAGCCTTACAGGGCCTGTCTCTGCTTGCTTGTTGGCATTTCCAAAGAGGAGGCTGCAGGCTGGGCCAGGCTGTCTTCTCAATCCAGGTATTCCCTGACGCCCAGGTGCCCACCCCCAGGGACAGGCCATGTGCCCCTTCTGGCACATCCCTTGCTCAGCTTAGCACTGCACCCTGGAACTCCCCATTTTTTATCTCTGCTGCTACCACAGTGACCTCCCTGCTCTGTTATTTTTTGTGGCTTTCAAATGCAGTCCCCTGGGCCCTGCTGGTTGGAGCCTGAGCTCTCTGCCCATCCCTGACTGCATGTGTGTGTGTGGGTAATGCCTGCTGTGGGAGTGAGATGGGAGGGAACCCTCTGCTCTTCTCCCCCTCATCCTCTGAAAAAATAAACCACTCATTATTGCTTGAGGAAGTGTTCTTTTGTTTCTGAGCTGCACTAGCCAGGCCCAGGCCAAGCATGCTGAGCAAGGGAGCCCCAAATCTGTTTCTCAAATCTGCCTATAAGCACTGGGTTGGTGTCACCCCCCTGGCCATCAGCCAAAATTCAGAAGGTGGCACTGAGTGCCTGGCCATCTCCCCTTGTGTCCCACTTGCTTCAGCCTCTCAGGTTTGCACAGCCAGAGGGCTGCAGCTCAGATTTGGGAGAAATGCAGAGTGCCTGTATTTTCTTCCAGCCTTGACTTTTGTCATCATTACCTGTTGTGGCTCCAGCCTCCTGTGCCTGGTGCTCCTTCCAGCTGGCAGGACAGCAGCCCAGCTGTCCTCATTGCTGTGCTTTGAGCACAGTCATTCCTGGTAGACCAAACAGTGAGGGTTCAAAGGGGTGAACTCTGAAAGCCAGCACAGATGGAAGGAGGCCAATACATTCAGGATGGAACAAAAAGAAGCGTGAACACGGGTGTCTGCTAACAGCCCAAAGCAGAGGCTGCCGTGCACAGTTGTGCAACTCAAAGCCACAGGCTGAAGGACAAGCTTGCTATGGCAGCAGTGTAGGTCTGGCCCTCCTCTCCCAGCACTGCCTCACATTGCACACAGTAAGGAATTACTGGCACCAGTGGAACTTCTCGTGGCTAGGTGGTTCCATCTCCTGCTTACCACCAGCAGTAACACCTTGCTGGCTCAGCCTGGCTCTCGGGAAGCAGCAGGAGTGCTTGTCCACCAGAGGGAAGCAGAGTCTGGGAGAAATTCTCTGCACCAGCAAAGGTAGGGACACCTTAAAAGGCTGTGACGAGGATTAAGCAGGGAGTGACCACTGATGCCACAAGCAGGCCAGAGAGCAGGAGCAGCTGAGCCTGGGGCTTTTCCTCTCCAGGGCAGGCTGCACTGTCTCAACCCTTCAGCTACAGGCTTGTACCCTTACCCACCAGCCTCCCTAGTCCTGTGATTCAGGGGAGGTTCAGGATGAAAGGACCCTGTGGCCAAAGTCACAGCATGGCTTCCTGCAACTCAGTGCCACAGGTGTCACTCAGGAGGGTCAAAAGGAAGGAAGCTTCAAGCACGATCCTCCTACAGTGAGCTCTGACAAGGCTGGTTAAATAAAGCAGTTTGCTAGGCTGCCTCACTTTAAGAGCTTGACTGTACATTCACTCCTTAATTAGTTCAAAGGCCTCATTTATTGCAGCTCCAGGCAGAATACAGGAGGGCTGGGTGCTAGCAGCATTTTTTAATCGGAACCTTCTCTTTCACTCATTTGCAAGAACAACTGGACTCTTTGCCCTTCCAGAACAGGGAAGGGGTTTTTCCTCTCCTCCTAACCTTTTATCTCAGCCAGTGTCAGAGAAAAGCTGAGTCCACACACTGGTTTGTCCCCAGCTGCCAGGAAAATGCAGGCACTACTACTAGGAACTGCTCTCCCTTCTGTCAGCATACCATCTGTGAGTGCTATCATTTTCTATTAGAAGGGGCTGCCCTCTTCACCCATAGCTGGGAAGGGCAAACCATTCTCTGATGTTGATGTCAGAGCTGGGAAAACCCTGCCATGATCCAGGAATGATTTTGCATTGTTCCAACAAGGACAGTTCCTTGGGGAAACACTCAGCACCACAGGCAGCTCCTGCTTTACAGTTCTTTGAGCTTGCCTCCTTTAATAGCCTTTTCCCCACTTGCATGATTTACAACTCTACCATTGTAGCAGTGAAAACCCAACCTGGCTCCATGCCTGTACTTTATGAGCCTGTCCCAGATCTCCCTCTTGGCCATCATGCCCTTTAGCAAAGACTGGGAATTCCTCACCATCTGTAACAGTTCTGTTGCTAGACCAAGAAAAGGATGATTTCCAGCCCTGAAAACCTCATCTTTGCCGGGAAGAGCCAATTCTTTGGCAGGGAGTTTGAGGACAGTAGAGTTCACAGGCAGAGAAGCTTCAATTTAGTACCACCATTGATGGGCCCAGCTCCCACTGGCCTTTTTTCTCTCACCACCAGGTAAGAGGCTTCTTACACTACACAAGGGATGCTGCTGATGCCTGAGTCCTCGCCCAGGAGCCGCTCCCTCAGACACACCCCACCTTGCAGTCGTTGCCCACTTTTATTTCATTTAAAATCCGCTGTGTTAAATATTTGTTACAAGTTCTGTGTAGGGGGTAAGAGTAATAGACTCTGCAGGCACTAGCAACCCCCTCACCCCTCGATACATGTGTGCGCTATCAGATTAAGGACTGACCCCTCCCCCCCGAACCAGCACCCATGGGCTGGGATATACATTACAGTGAAAGGCCTGGCCCCCCCAGCTGTGTCTGCTGGAAGCAGGCCAAGCCCCCGCACGCAGGAAGCCAGCAGTCAGATCCACCACCAGTGAGCTGTGATTCAAGGAGAGTTGCTGGGGGCTCGTTCTCACCCCCGTGTCATACCTGTAATGGTGAAAGGGTAGTCCCCAGGAACAGTGCTACCTCCACAGAGGTCACGGGCTCTGCCCACCTGGACACGAACATTCACACCACAGTGACCAGGCTGGTGAGAGACAAACAATCTCCAAGGGAAAGTAGGGGAGCTGCCACCACGTTACTGTCTGTGGAGGGAATGTAACTAGGGCACTGACAAAAGCACGACACCTACCTCAAGCCCTGCTCTGATCAAAACCTCTGCTGCAAGGAGCCTGGGGGTCATCTGCCCTTGCAAAGCAGATGAGTGTGAAATATTTTCAAGCCAAAAATGGATAGGACAGTAGCCTTTCCTCTCCTCTCCCTCCCAGGAACCTTAGTGCTAGGCAATAAAGCTGAACCCGCCATGGAGGGGCGGGGAAAGTACCCTAGCACAGCAGCAGCAAGCAGTTTCCAGTGGTATTGGACAAGCTAGGTGAGAATTTGGTGCTGTGAGGGAGAGGATGCCATATAGATATCTCTGGAAAGGCAGTGCCATTCAGTGGTTGGCCCACTGCATGGCAGTTCTTGGGAGATACTAAACCTTCATTAAACAGAAGAGGAAAGGAGGTAGGAGCTATCCCTGTAATTCCCTCTGGGACAGCTCCAATCACAGCGAAGGGAGAGAGACTGGAATGACCCCTGCCAGTTCCTGAATGCCCTGCGTTGTCCCTGCTGGTGCTGCGGCCTGTCCTGGGTGGGTTGTGTGGGGGTGTGGCTGCTCTACAGGTCGAGCAGCAGCACGCGGGGATCCTCCACCGCTGCCTTGATCTTGCGCAGGAAGGTCACTGCCTCTCTGCCGTCGATCAGCCGGTGATCGTACGTCAGCGCCACGTACATCATAGGCCGCACCTCGATCTGAGAGGCAGGAATAAGACAGGGATTAGCGAGCTCAGCCCTACTGCCAGCATGATCCCCTCCAGTGAATTCAGGGAAGACCTTTTTCCTACCCTGAGTCCAGGGCTCAGGCCCTCCTGGATGTGTACTGCCTGGCAGGATTACCTCACTACCCCAGGCTGGGTCCACACCACACACAAGACAGCGTCCCTTTGTGGAGATGTTCCCTATCACAAAGGCTACAACCTTCTCCTCTCTGCACGTAACCAGATTATGTCCAGTTCTCCCCCTCACGGATAGGACAAGGCCCCCCACACACCTGAGGCAAGTACAAGGGCCAGCAGAGCTGCCCTACACCCATTAGTCTCTGCTTCTCCTCCACAGTAAAGCCTTTTAGAAGTTGACAACAGTCCCTTAGAAAATATGCACTATGGTCCTCAACCCACTGAGCCCTTCCCTCTGTTCACTAAAACCTGCAGTGCAGGTCCACCTACCTTGCCTCCCACAGCCACAGGCCTGTCAAAGATGGCATGCATGCCTAAGATGGCAGACTGAGGTGGGTTAATGATAGGTGTCCCAAAGAGTGACCCAAAAACCCCTCCATTGCTGATTGTGAAAGTGCCGCCATCCATGTCTTCAATGGCCAGTTCATTCTTCCGTGCCTAGAAGAAAAAGTGAGGTCTTAGAAAGCCACACAGATCACAGAGAGCAAAGGACAAGGGTTTGGACGTTCACACTCTCCAGGAATAAATACTGATTGCAAGAGCTTCGCTTATTGATTTATTCAGCTAAAACCCAGCACAAATTGAAAATGCATCTGTCTTTAGAGCTGAACATTTAGTGGCTTTAGGGAAGGATTCTCTCCCCTTTGCTTTCAACTCCTGTTTTTGCAGGGAACAAGACACAGGGACTTCTACCCCCGGGCAGTTAAGCCTTGGCTTCTAAAGACAAAGTGAAGACACACCACGCCACTAATGCATAGTTTGTGGTCTTCTGAAAGGGCAACAAGTAAATAGGACAGTCCTGGAAGGCACAGGCACAGCTACAGATGTAACTGGATCACTCCCCACAGCCCAACTTACTATGTTAGAGGTCAGAGATGACGACACAGAGACACCAAATCAATTCATGCCTATCCAGCACTTCCAATTCCTCCCATGCCTCCCAACTCTCTGCAGGAAAACCTCCAACTTTCCTTACCTTCTCCCCCAGCTCGTAGATAGCGCGCTCTATGTCAGCAAAGTTCATGTTTTCTACATTCCTAACCACAGGGACCACCAGACCCTGTGGAGAACAAAAGTGCATGAATAGCAAATTCAGTGCAGCGACACACAGATGGCTATTATGGGGCAGAAGCTTGGCTGCAGACCCACAGAGTTCCTGCCTTTCCCTCAGTGCAGAGCAGGTGGTGGGCAGAGCTGCCTTCCACCCTGGCAGCCTGATGGGAAACCTGCATGACACACACCAAGGGCTGACACCATAAAGGAGCCATTATCTTTGTCTTTGTTAGTCTGTCCCATAAAATCAAGCAGGCCTGTCTGGATCCCGCTCCATTCATAAAAGCAGGTGAGGCACTGGGCAGATTTCAGCTGCCACCTCTTTTCTCTGTGAGAAGAGTGGAGTCCCTTTATGCTGGGCCTCCCCTAGACTTTGGGAGCAGTGACAGAACTTCAGTCCTGGTCCAAACTCTGCCTCACAAGAGAATGTTCTAATCCAGAAGGTATTTCATTAATTAACATCTGTATCTCCATTCCATACTCTCCCTGGAGAGGAACATCTCTGTGCAATAGCACACCAGTGTTACCCAAAGGACATGACATGCAAAGCTTTTACTGTCTATGCTATACCTTCATGGATCTATGACAAAAAAGGGTTTCCCTAACTTAGCCCTACTCATTAACAACTGAGATCTGTATTGACCCTGTTACCACATCTCCTAGTAAGGAGGAAGAACATTCTCAGTCCTCCATTTTCTCTCAAAAGCTATTTCAGCAGTCCACAATGTATTTGGTGTCTCATTTACACTATCAGTGTCACCACTTAATTTCTGCTGCAGCACAGTGCAAAGCTGAGTTGGCTCAAACTACATGACCACCCCAGACCAAAGGCTGCAGGAAGCAGAGACAAAGCAACCAAGGTACCTACCCGAGGAGTTGCTACAGCAACACTGATGTCGACATAGTCCCTGTACACAATCTCTTTGGTCGTGTCATCAATCACTAGAAAGAGAAAAAGGTTGTGCTACACATGCAGTATCCAAGATCAAGGGTTCAACAGGCCAGAAGCAGCCACAAAATCGTAACAACTTGCTCATGCCTAGCTTAAATATAACTCCAGGAAAGAATAAGCCCTTGCTGCACCTGTGGGAGAAGAATCAGGATAGACAGAAAGGAAACCCAGTCCCCTCAGGTTTTTTCCCCTTGGAAATCCTTCTCTGGATTTCAGCAAGTACCTCTGACACTCCCTGGGAATTGCACTGTGCCTACAGCAGCTACCTGTACACCAACCAGCAGGCTCTGCCCTCTGCAGGTTTTGTATGCATGGCCCCAGCCCCACTCCTGGCCACCCCTTCTTAACAGAGCCCCCCTTGGCAAGCTGTCCTCTATCTACTTAAAATCAGCTGCAGCATGCAGGACTGTCCCCCTTTTTCCTTTGTGTTTGACTTGCTTGTCCAAGCTATTAGTTCTGCCATGGACTTGGTCATCTGCCTTCCCACACTCTGTCACATTCACTGGTGAGACATGCAACTCAGCAGCAAGGGTCACCACTCACCTGCATTCACAACAGGCTGGTCCTGCAGAGCAAAAGCTGCAGCTTTCACAAAAGCTGACATGAAACCTAGCTTCAGGTTGTGCTTTTTCAGGAAGGTATCCTTGTGTACAGCTCTCATCTCCCGGATGTTGCTGCAAAATGCATGATAATGCTGGTAAGCAGGGAATCCAAGAAAACACTGTTCCCTCGCTCTGTAATAGATTTCAGTGCCAGCCCCAAGGACTGCAAACTGGCACCACCAAGTGGGAAACCGCCAGTCTGCTGGAAAACTCTTCAAATGTCATAGGTACTGAACGTGGCTCTAAGGCTCCCGCCAAAGGATCAACATGACAGGGTTAACCTGCATGGCCCACACTGCCAGGCACAGAAGCAAGACGGGACATGGCACATTTCCTGTTAGCCTTGATGTTGCCACTGATTCTCTGGAGATACCAGTGCTCACACCCACGTGGCACCACAGACAGCAACCGCAGGTGTGCCTGGGCTGACACAGAAGGGTGAAAAAACAGAAAATGCCAAAAGAAGAAAAGACGCACAAGGTGAGCCAGGGAAAAGACCTCAGTCACTCTGCATGTCCAGTACCATCCAGCACAACACCACATCTGTATCCAACTCTCTTTGAGTTGATTTGGGGAGTTGAGTGAATATGAAAGAAATCTTTCCAGGTGCTATGGTAGTGGGTGCCAGCCCAATTACAGCTCTAAATCAGACTAATCACGTTTCCTACTGTGTCTATTTATCAAAATTGAAGCCATTTACAAAAAGTCAACCAAGCTGTGGTTACAAGCTCTGCCTATTCCAGGCTAACACCAGATGCTGTGGAATTGCATGGTCCATCCCTCCCCTCTTCAGACACCTTGAGTCTTTGAAGAGACAGTTTCAGCAAGGAGCAGGGTTCTCCGTGGTTTAGAGTGTTTGTTTTCCTGCACTTAACCTTGTTTAGAGATAGGATTACTGCCCAAAGACATTAGTGCCTCCCAAGACACAACTGCATGACTGCAGCAATGAGGAGGCAGTTTGCTATGAAACTGTCTCATTATGGCCTCCTCCTTTCAGACATTGACCCCCATGGGAAGCAAGAGGCCCCAGCACAGGTCCTCACGAGTCAACCTCCCAGCAATCAATCCAAACCAGATTACCAGATGCAATGAGAGCCCTATGCCTGCGTAAAGCGACACCTCAATGAGCCTCTGAGAGGAGATAAAGCTGCAGCACTTCCCTCCAATCAAGACTATTTTGCCAACCTTATTGTTCTGAGACCCAAATATTTACATGTTTTGTCTTAAGGAGCAGAATAGGATTACACAAGGTAATTTGATTTGGGCACAATTTCCCCTTAATGCACTGTAACACAAGCTGCCCACCCTCCAAAGCCATTAGTGCGTTCAGTCCATGCAAGCACTTGAGTCAGGAGACCCCCACCTGCTTGGAGGGGATGGGGAAGGATGCTGGTTCATCTCCGGAAAGCTGTACCATCTGGCAGCGGAGACCTTGGACCTATGCAATGCTCACCTGAAAGGCTGATGAGCCCTGGAGAACCACCTCACTGAGAATTAAATACCTCCAAAAGCAGCAACTTGGTGGGGTGGCAGAAAGCAGATGCTACATCTTGCTGTCTGCTAACAGCCACTCCACAAGTGATACTAGTCCCTCCTGGTCTTCTGCTTAACATTTGCCAGTGCTCCACCAACAAGCACACAGGAGAGGAATCAGACTACCCCTTTTACAAGCAGCAGATGACTCCTGAGGAATGACAGGCCATTAGGAAGATAAGTACCCCTCATACTGCAACACTAACATGGCCCCAAAAGGAGCTGCACAGACTGTGGTACACACCTAAGAGAGAGGTCCCAAAAGACATGCTGCCATTCTCTCCAAAGAGAACCAGCAAGGTTTTGACTACCTTCATCTGTTTCTACTCATAAAGGGAAAAAGAGGTCTGCTCCTCACCTCATATCGATCTCATTGAAAGTGGTCAGCATGGCACAAGTATTCTGAGCCTCTTTCAGCCGCTGAGCAATACGCTGGCGCATCCTATTCATTTTCACCTGAAAATTAAAAAGATATAAGCAGAAGCTGCCTCAAGTTCATCCAAGGGGCAAAATACACAAGAAACTCAAAAGGCCCTTCTCTTGCCATCTGGCTGACTAGTAATAGATGCCTAGGACAGAGGTTTTCACTGCAGGTCTCCCTGAGGAGCATGATGGGCTGAGGAGTTGATTTCACTGTTCAGCTCAACACACAGTTCACTTGAAAAACAGTGCTGAAATGCGTCACTGTACGTAAATTACTTTTGACCTCTGTGTTCCTCGGGACCTCCAAGCATGCCTAGCTTTCCAGTATGTGGCTAATGTGAGAAAAGCAAGACTGCTAAGAAGCAGGTTGCTCAGCCATGTCCTTTTAAGAATCCACAAGGCAGCTGCAGCAGCCTCAGCCCTTTGCTGAGGGCTTGTGAACAGACCAAGCAGATGGCATAGAGTCCTTCTGTCCTCAGTCAGCAGAGCTCAAGACATGGCTTTTGCCTAGAAAAGACCTGTGTCAGATTGGTCCTGGCTCTTCTTCCACCCCACCTGTAAATGGTTCCCTCACGTAGAGAATTTCCCCATCTGTCCCAGTCCCACTGAGCTGGGTGTGTACAGGTAGATATGAGCATACCCGGAAAGCTCAAGGCTTATGCCAGAACAGATTATCACCCAGCAACACTGAAGCGCTTGCGAGATCCCGTTCCCACAGCTTACCCTATGCTCTGATCTGGCACCTTTGGTGGGCACTGCCTCCCCCAGAGGGGCTGCCGCTGGGGCTGCAGCCGGCTTCACTGCAGACACTGAGGGGAAGAAAAACATCAGTCACAAAGAGAAGCCGCATAGAAAAGCTCTGAGGTAGAAAGCACGTTCGAGCTCCTTGCTTAAGCAATGCAGCGCAGGAGCAGCCTTGCACTGGGCTCGGACAGTTCCATGAGCATAGCTGAGCTCTCCATACTGGAGCATGAAGGGGAATAATGAGGGAGGCCTTTGCCATAAATGTCAGACTGTTTGTGGTCTTTTACCTTACATGCTCTCCACAAAGAAGAGAGGCTTGAGAACAGGAATGAACAGCTGTTGCCTCACCTGGTTTGCTGTCAATGGGCTGAGTTGACACAGGCGGCACTGGTGGCATTGTCGTGGGAATTGGTGCTGCAGGAGGGGGAGGGGGAGGAGCAGCCGCAGCTACAGGTTCAGGGGCTGAAGGAGGAGGAGGAGGGGCGGCTGCTGGTTTAGCCTTGGCAGGAGCAGCTGAAAGACAAGGAAGAACCATGGTAAATGCAACAGCTTCCAGTGCCAGGGATCTCAGAGTCCAACCAACCTGATAAAAGTTAACCCTCCAGCAGAACCAACCTGATAAAATTTAACCTGCCAGCAGAATGCCTTTATGTTCTCAGCACTACTGAACTGACAGGAGTTACCACAAGAGAAACCCATGGTGAAAGAGTTTTACTCATCAACACCCTTGATCTCCTCACTGTCCAGGAGACTGGATGCTGCAGAGAAGAGGGCAGAGAAGGGAGTTTTATTGGGGGAATTTTTAGCCAGTTTTAGGTTAGAGCTCAGTCTCCTCCAGAGGGAACAGAAGTTCCCTGCTCAGAAGAATAAAATTATGCTTTTCTAATGGACAACAGAATAGGAGTATTTTCTTCCAGCTACAGAGGCAGACAGAGGAATTATTTAACCTCTCTCAGGATCCCTCTAAATGCTTTCCTTTCGTCTTCAGAAAAAGACTGGTGGAAACAGGAAGGCCTGTGTAAGCAACACATGCCTGACTTACCTCCAGTTTTCCTGAGTTTGAACAGAGGTGTTCCCCCTTCCACTTTGCCACCATCGGGTACCAGAAGGGCTTCAATTACACCAGCTGCTGGGGCTGGAACTTGCACTGATGTCTGAAAAAAGGAAAGTCAGTGAAATTCCCCCAAACATTGGCTGGACAAGTGCCCAAGAGAAGATGTCAATATGCAGAAACACACACTGTAATTTGGCACAGAGAGCAGCTATGTCTCACACCATTTGCACCAGTTTTCAAACCCTCCACCAGGATTTTGTGCCAATGAAGTTTTAGGAGATGCTGGCAGTGCAACATATAGCCTGATCTCCAGGGTACAGTCAAGAACTGACCTGCTGCCAGAATCTTCCTGACAGCAACACTGAAAGCAGAACTTGGCAGAGAATTTAGCAAGAACTTCAAAGCTTAACAGTCCTTTAAGGGGTGGGTAAATTTAAAGCCTAAATTTAAAACAATCTGAAGACAACCTATGGCTTGCAGATTTCTCCTCTGTTTAAACACAAACAGGTTTCAAAGCTTAGAGCACTCTTGGAATTGGAAGGAGAAGTGGAACTGCAGCTCCAACAAACATCAGCACCACTGATGATTAATCAAATATATGAGTAAGGAAGAATTACTAAAGAATTCTCACTTAAGGAACAGCCAGCTCTCACAGTCGATGAGAAAAGTTTTTCTCCATAAAGGGAGCAGGAGACACAGTCAAGGCCTGCAGGCTGTAGGAGCTCTTAGCAGGAGAGGAACCATACAGGGTACCTGCTACAGAACTAGAAAAGATTTTGGTCCAGAAAACTCCTACCTTGTCTGTTTCAATCTCACACACCACTTCATCTTCCGCCACTGTGTCTCCAACAGCTGAATGATAGATATGAAGACCACTGTGAGGAGGGAGGTGTGCTCCAGCCTCCCCTCTTTACCCACAGCAGTCTCCCACACTAACCCAGAATTTTTTCATCTCAGCTCTCCACAACTTCTAAAGAAAAGACTAGCTCAAACAATCAATGCATTGCACAGTTAAGAGTCTGATTCCAGCTTAGACATCTCCCTTCACCCAACATCACCCATGACTAGGGGTGACAAGGCAGTAACTGCAATTCTTAGCCCTTAGGAAAACTGCAATTAACTGCCTCATTTGTCACAGACTGAAAGGCACACAGCAGGTTGTCAGCCAGTGAACTACAATGCATTCCTGAGCTGTCCAACACAGCAGCAATGGTGCTAAGAATTTCAGGGAAGAGGCAACTGCTTACCTTTCTCCCACCTGACATCGCCTTCTGTGACTGACTCTGCAAAGGCTGGTGTGTTCACTGTAACCACATCATCCCCTGTGAGAGAGACAGATAGATTTGAATGCATTCAGAGCTCAAAATTTATGGCATTGCTTCATTCTTGTCATCACAATTCTGTGAAAGGGGGTAGGTCATCAGACATCAATTTGCTGGCCTTCTCCTTGCTTCAACACTGATTAACATTTAAACACCAGAGAAATTTCCATTTGACTGAAAGTCACACTGTGACAGGAATGCCAGACAAAATCCTTAGGGCCCCGGGGATATAAACTCTCAGCCGTCCATGCAGGCAGAACAGCAGTGAGCCAGGATCAAGGATGGAAGGTAGCTTCAGGTGTTGTCAGGACAGCGAGAGGTAGCAGAAGAAGCATCCTGCTAACTCCTGCCTTTTTACTTACTACGTACTGCAGTGGTTCTGAAGTACCGGACAGCGAAGACACTGGAGCTATTTACTCTGCAGAAAGAGAGAAACGTATGAACACAGAAGCATGTTCTCATGCAGCCTGCTAACACCAAGCTCAAGAACAGAATTTACATTTGCTTAACTGTGAAAGGCTGATTGGCTGTTCCCATGTATTTTTCCTAAGGGACTCCTACTTACTGCTCAAGCTGCAACAATCCAGTAAGAAAGGAAACATCACACCCTACCATCACTAGCGCTCTCAGAAACTCAGGGAGAACTGACATGTATGGAATTTTAATTTAGGCAGACAACCCAACAGAACCCCTGTCGTTTAAACACTGATTAAAGGGTGACTAGACAGCCCACCCTACGTCCAAGATTAGTGCAGCAACCATTTTTTTACCTCCAGATTAGGACTGTCATCTCTACAGAAGTTGTTAGATTGCTCAAAAAAAAGGAAAAGCACCATAAATTGCCTATGGCAACACATCCAAGAGAGAGCTATTTCTCTCCACCATGTTTCTTCAGGGAAGCTGAAATTCCAAGTGTTCCAAAGGATGCTTTTTATATCTATTGACATCACATTTGGAAAGCTGAAACAAACATGCTTTAGCATTTCCTCTAGCACAGGCTACTTCATACAAACAGACCAGTACTTCAGGCTTTTATGCGTGTGCTCTTATGGTTATTGACCCATATACATTTTTACAAGACCACCTTAGCAATGCAAACCCTCTCATATGAACAACAGCTCTGTAAACAAACAAAACCATTTCTCCTGACATAAAACCTACCAGAAGACCATCACAGAGCAAACAACACCTCTAGTCACCCGTTTCCTGATTCCTGTCCCTTCCCTGCCCTTGCTATCTGTTTTCAGACAAAGCTTCTTTTCAGTTCCTGACCTGCAAAACCTAGATTTTGTTAGGGCTATCTCCACGCTCCTAAGATGTGCAAAAGGATTTCATGACAGCCAACCACATTCTGTTTCTCAGCCCCCAAATCTTTTCATGGCTAGAGCAGCCCCAGTCTCTCTACATTACAGCTTTCCTGGTGATACTTACAGAAGCTTCCTGCTGTTTGTATAAGCCAGTCCCTGGCTCCCAGCCACACCTGTGAATGAGAAAGGAGTTACCCCACAGGAAAGTTACCCAGCCCTTAAATGTCCCTGTCAGGTAAAAGAATGCAGAGGACACCACTGTCCACCCTGAAAGAAGCTTGGGACTAAGAGGGGAATATAGTCATGCAGAGACACCTCAGTGCCATCAAACCTGCCTAGAGCTTGCCAGGAACAGTGGTCTTGTCTTCATCTAGATTTACAGGAATGGGAAAAACAGTTATATCTTGATCTCAAAGCTAGTAAGGATAACTTTGAAAAGGGCAAACAGAGCAGCAGCCACCTTGGTCAGAAGGAAACGAGGAAGCAGTCATGAGGAACACCTCTAGGACTGCTGAGTACCAAGGATAGAAGCAAGGCAGCCCCCTAAGAGGCACCTCCCAGGAAGCCTCACAGTCACAGGGAGAGGTAAGGAGGAAGAAAGAATGAAAAGAGGGTGTAGGGCAGAGTAGCCAGCTACCATCATTCCTCTTCTCTGTCCACCCGCTGTCCAGAGAATTTATTTTCCAACACTTACAACAGGAAGTACTTGCACAGCTTCTCATTTCACATACCCCACTGTCCCCTTCCCACACTGCTCACGAGCCCTGACACTGCAATTTTTATTACCAACTGAACTCCTGTCCTTTGTCTCTTACAGGGCACTGGGCAATTTTCCAGACTGATCTTAAAGAGAGTCAGAGTAGTAACTGGAGAACATAATTACCTCAATTACACAATGCCAGAAGGAAGAACCATTTCCCCATTTGATTTCTTTTTTAAAAAGCAATATAATTTTTACACCATCCCCTACTAAAGAGCTGAACTGGAACTCTAGAAACCAAAAAAAGTAAGCAGATTTAACTGGTTTCTCAAAGTGGAATCAGAAGTGAGTGATGTAATGCTATATAAACACAGTACAGCTAGAAGAAACAGAGCTCTAAGAAAAAACAGTTTAAGCACCAAGTGTTCACAGGCAAACCAGATTTGATACATCACACTATTCACCTATCATTTTCAAGGGAGTTTATTAGAGACCTAGGGTTCTGCAACAGCACATGCTTCAAGCACTGCAGTGCTTGAAACACTCTTTGCTGTGCTGTTGGAATCTTCACCAGCGCCAAAGGGATCGGGCAGCATATACATTATGCAAGGGAGGCATTCACACAGAAACTTAGCTCACTGTTTCTTCATTACATGATTAACTGAAATAAACCCCAGTAAAACCTATTACCAATCTCAATCATCAGCTCTATTCTTTCTAGGTATTTGTAAATAAAAGTGTTAGACTCACCAGACAGAGAGCATCTTGCCAGAGTACAGTTCCCCTGCAAGAGAGAAGAGGATCTATCAGTATTACAAGAAGATAGATCCATCCTAGAAGGACTCTGGTTTTCCCATGAGATCTGAATCAGAGACAGGACCCACCATTCTCATGCTCCAGTCTGCAAGCATGCTACTTTCCCATCGTGTGCTAGAGAAGGAGATGGTGAGAGCACCTACACCCTTCTCTTTGCTTTGTCTCCTTCCAGAGTGCTTTCTGGTGATAGTGATGTTAAATTTGATGCTTTTGGTTTTCAGCTGTGGTTGCAGCTGTTTTGACCCTCTCATGCACACTTTCCTCTTCAAGAGGGAACTGATTTCTAATAAAATTTTCTATGAATGAGAAGATCAAGGGTAGCTACTGGACATGATGAAAAAACATCCCACGATGTTTACTCCTACAGTCACAAATGCAGCATCTAGGGTTCTTTAAAATTTGTCCTAAAGCTATGGAGCCTTTGAACTCCAGAAGGCCAGAATTGCCCTCAATGGCAAAATTTCTACCACTACCAGTAAGACAAGAATTTCACCTTCTTTTGATGTTTCACTGCATACCCAGGTAATCATTGACTGCACTCCTAGCTCAGCACAACAGTCCTCAGAAGACATTTCAGAGATATTCCAGTTACTTTCCTTATTGTTATTATACATTTCTCTAGCATCAAACCTGAACGTCTGGAGAACCTAAGAACTCATTAAAGGCAATGGGAAAATATCACAGTAACCATGACTAAAATGTAGTTGACTGGTTTAGAACAAGTCAGATACTCAAGAGCTCAAAGCACCCTTATCCTCCAGCTAAGGTAAGAGGCAAAAGTCAGATTTCCTTCACACCTTCAGTATCTGAAGTCTGCACATAAGCCCTGATTTCAGCTTCAGCAGAGCAAGCAGGACAGGATATAACTGATTTTATATATCAGAATAATTTGAGGAGCTGTGTGGTAAGACAACATATGGACCAAGGACCAACAAAGTACTAAAGCTTGGCATACCATCTACAGGACTGAGTGCTGTAGCATAAAAAAAATATATTCAGTGTATAGTTCATATCAAAACTACTAACAGGCCTGGAATCGACCCATTGGCAGTTTAATTATCCAAGCTTTTCAATGGATTTGGTTTTTTGGATATTCACACAGAGTCAACTCAATGACCAATGGGCATTTCAGGGTTATGATTAGCTGTGCCAAGGATGCAGGCAGCCAGGCCGACTTGTTGCTGAGGTCCGGCACAGCACCATGCAGCTATCCGGCTTGCTGGTCCTCTGCAGGGATAACGATCCTGGAACAACAGTCCTGCAAAACCAGCTTCTGGCAGGACTCGCTGGAGCTCCTGCCCCAAATCTGGCTGGGGAAGGGAAAGCAGGAAGCACTGCGCAGACTTTGCAGAGTCATCTTGAATGCTACAATGCTTAATCTTGGTGCAGCACTGGCCCCTGCTAACTCAGATCTGGTTTGTGTAGAGCCAGGCCTAAGCCAGGATCAGTAAGACAAACCTCAACCGAACTCCACTGGGTCAGCCATCTAAAGGGCCACAATCCTCAGCACATATGGTAGTTCCTGTATTGATCAAATCCTTCCCACTTTCTGAAGCATCCCAGATAACATGGAGTCAAATAGAACATCAAGTGACCTGAGTTCCCCTCTGCCCGCTAATGTTTTCCTGGGTGCGTTATTAAAAAAGTGGTTAAAGGCATTCCTAGCATGCGAAAAAAAGAAGAAAGGAACAGCCTCGGAATGAAGCAAAGTCAGACAATTTTATTTGCTCAGGCCAAGTTTACTGTGAAGTTAAAACAAAAAAAAAAAGTTCAGAAGGCCTGTCCCAAAAACCAATAGCTGTGAGAAAACACATCTGCAGCTCTCTTCCCTGAGAGGCACCAAGTCTGTTTCACAACTACAGCAAAATGAAGGAAAAAATCGGTACCATTCTCTCCTTCTATCTTTTAGGTTAAGAAATAAGGGAAAGAGCTTAATTGAGGAGGAAGTCATGAATAAAAAATCCTGAGATTTCTCTGGCTTGCATTCTGCAGAACTGCCGTGTGCCTGTCTCTTAACTATGGTACCTCAGAGACGACATGCAGCTCCAGGAGACGCCTGACAGCGCTGTTTCGCTTCCCTTTTTCCATGAAGGAGTCGCTGTGATTGCATCTGTTCTGGTATCACCTGACTAAATCTGCCTGCTATTGGAGCTTTTTCAGTGAAAATGGAAACATTTCGGTTTTGCTACCTGGCATTAGCACTTTGGGTCATTTTAAAAAGTCAGCCTTCGTTTGGAGAAAGAAGTCTTGGTCTAATTAGCTAGTGACTCATGTATCAAGTGATTAATTTTCCCCCTCGTTTCACATGACTTCTCAGAATTGTTTTTACAACTGTTATTATGCCAAAGTGACCTTGGTACACATCGTCCCAGGCCACATCTTTCAAGGAGCCATTACCTTCCAGCAGGTCACTACGCACTGAAATAAATTATGGAATACATCAGCTAAAGCAACAGCCTGTATACCAACAGTGAGATCAGGGACCAATTCAGGTAAGAACTCTAATGAACAGGACAGTGCAGCTCATTTCAATAGAGGCAAAACAGAAGGACAGTGCTGGGCAGCTCCGACAACAGGCACAGCAGCAATCACTTCTCCAGCCATGGCTTTTTCAGAGCAAAGCAAATGCTGGTTCGACAAGGATGAGCACAAACCACTGCACACAAAAATCCCACTGCACAGCCTTCACGGGTATCAACACTGTTATATATATAGCATGGGGGGCCGCTGCCAAGGTGGGATGGCGATAACAATGCTGAGTGGTGAAGGATACTGTTACTAAGAAAACAGGCTGAGAACTCCTCCAGCAGAGAGGAGGATCAAACAGGGAAGAAGTTCTTTACAAACACCTTCCCAGATAAACAGGACTTGATTCTCAAAGCACCAAACGCAGCTCCTGATCAAACCATTCTTTTTCAGACTAGCTCTTCTCTGGACTCTTTCAGGTCATCCTTCAACAGCTGCCTGCCCCCAGCCTGACCCTCACGTGCTTCTGGCTATTGATGCACATTCATGATTTCTACTTGATATATGAATACAGGACCTTTTTTTCTTTTACCAAACATCAAAATCCGGTCAACCCTTCCTCACTCTCACTGACTCTCCTCCCATTCAACCGTCCACTTCTGAATTTTCTGCATGTCTACTGTTCTCACTTTTGCCATCAGAAGTTTGCTGGGTTCTGGCATTTCTTTCAGTTTTTCCAAAGTGGGTGTATTATCCCTGTCACAAAACTTACTTCCCACATCACTGCTCAAATGGAAACCACACTACAACCACTCAACATTTCCAGTACAACTAAGAAGTTAACTAAAAGTATCTCACTTTCTTAGCACTCGGCTAAAACCTCCTGATTTGCCACCTAGTTCTTTTTTGAGTACTTCATCTGACTTCTCCCCTTTTCCATATAATTGCACGGCACCACTGAGAGCCGACAAAGTGTAAATATTTCTAAAATGCCACTTAAATAAGCTTGTTTTAAACTGCACTGTAATCAATTTGTATCTATATATATGTATAACAAACTATACTATATGGTTAGCTATAAGTTGTTTATAGTGCAGTTTTACCTGTTTACAAACACAAACCTATTTATCAAGCTCAAAGACATGCATTTACCACAGAGCAACCCCATGGGGAAGCATAGCATAGTTAATCAGCTGTCAGCGCTTGCTCGCCTACATTTACACGATGGCTAAAATCAAGTCCCATGCTCTAAGGCTCCAGCTGGTCACCTGGAAGTGGTATTTTTCCTCCTGTAGGTGTGCACACACACGTGTGCACAAAAGGCTGTGCGCGTTTGCTATTTAAACGGAAGACGTGTCCAGGAGTCACCGAACAGCAGGACCCAGCTGGCCAAGGGCAGTCCCGCGGTTAAGCTGCCATCGGGCTCTGCCACCCGCGGTGCCGCCAACACGGTCACCGCCGTTTGCCACGGATAAGTGGCTGTTCTGCAGGCCGAGCACAGAAATCAAACACCAAACCAGACACCGGTTCGTTGCCGTTCCTGCCCCGGGGCGGACCCCGCCGGGGGGGTCTGTGCCAGAGCAGGTCGGTGGCTACCAACAGCGTGGGCCCCGGACGCTGCAGCCGCCGGCGGGCGAGGGCGGCGGCGATCGGAGGCCCTTCCGCCGGCCGGCCCTGCCCGGTGCCGCCGCCCCTCCCGCCGGCCGGGCGGCGTCGGGGCAGAGCTACCCGCTGGGAAGGGGCAGCTCGACGCCCACCGCGGCCGTTGCGGAGGCAGCGCCGCCGCCCCTCCCCGTGCCCCGCCGGGCCGTGCCCCGGGCGGCGGCACCGGGCATCAGGGGACGCGTCCCGGTGCCCTTGGCGCCGCCGACCTCGCCCGCCCGGCCGCCGCCCTCCCTCGCTGCTGCGCTCGCCGAGGCGCTGCCCGCGGGCCGTACCTGTCGCAGGGCGCGCAGCGAGCGGCCCAGCGCGCGGCCGAGGCAGCGGGACCGCCACAGCGGCACCATCGCGGCGGCGGCGGCGGCGGCGGGAGGGGCCGCGGGGCGGACACCGGAACCAGGCCCCGCGCGGCGCGGAAGCGCGCGGGAACGCACCAATCGCCGCAGGACGGGGGGAGCGCGACCGGAGGGGCGGAACCATCGCGAGCGGGGGGGGACAGGGGGAGAACGGGGCTCAGGGGCAGGGCAGGGTGGGGACGAGGGTGTAATAATAATATTGCTACGTATTCCAGACAGGTAGTAATAATATACATGTATAATATGTATGTATTGCACATGTACCTATAAACACATAGGTTTGCATATATACAGATGTCATAATATATATACTTGTAATAATAAATATACGTAATGATAAATAATCCTGTGTAGTACCAAAGAGTGCCGTTTCATGACAGTCTTTATTGAACCAGCTTCGGATTGCTGAAGGGCAGTGGTACCAGTGTTTTTCCTGCTCACCTTGGCAAACCATGGGGCTCATGTGGAATGACATTGCCGCAAGCGTCATCCAGTGGGATGTTGCATGGTTAGAAACGGGCAATGAGGTCATCTCCCTGTGGCAAGCTGGCAAAGGAGTCGACAAGTAAGCCCTGTTCCTCAGATGTGGTCTGTATGCTGAAAACATTTGAGAATCCCCCAGCTAGTTTCTGTTTTCTGCCTGCTGGCAGGTGGGGAACCACTGGTGGGAGAAAACCCATTAAACTATTTGCAGAATCTGTGAATTAGCCTGGGATAGTTATAAAGGGCTGTCTTGCAGCCAGGCATCTCCCAAGGAGCCAAGTCTGGGTTATGCACATGTCCTTAATTTATCCATTGCTTAATAATATATGAAAGGTAAACTGCAACCTTCAAAATATGGGATCATTTCCAAAGGAAAGAAGTTGAATACAAATCAACAGGGGATAGTCCCTGAGGCTTTGAGGATGTGCTGACTGCTTTAATAAAAGGCAGCTGAACCAGAAAGGCTCTCTGCCAGGGATTTCTCTGTGATCTGTTTTTTGACCACCTGATGTCAACTGCTTTTAACCACAGCCTCCTGCCTATCCAGTGAATACCCTAAACATTACCATGCACAGTAAGCATGTGAAGGCAAAGCAGTTGAAGCCCCAGGAGTGGCACATGTGGCTCAGATTTTGTCCGCCCACCTGCAGCTCCTGCACGAAGTTAAGCGTCTGACAAGCACATGTGCCCCTGGGGCAGGTAGTTTGTCCTGGGACTGGTGTTGGGGTGTGCTCAGCCAGGAGGGGTGCCAGCTCTGTGGACTGTGGAACTGTCTCTAAAGCACCCTGTGACAATGGACCCTGTATTGCTGCTCTTCCTGTGTTGTCCCATTTCCTGGCCATGTCCTACACTGCAGACCTCCAGCTCAGCCAAAACGCACTCCTGTACCCATGGTGAGGGACGCTGGAAATGCCTGGGCGCTTTCCATGGGAGATGGGCAGCACCTGGGCTCTGGGCCGGCTCCTTCCTTGCCTGTGGCACTGCTTGTCAGTCTGGTGTATTTGCACTGTCTCACCAACAGTTCACCATCCTGGGTCCGGGATGGGGTTTCCAGGCCAAATTGTAGGGGGGAATTGCTCTTCTGGCTCTCTGCCCACTTGGGCAGCCAGCGGCTCGGTAGCAGCCCTTGCCTGTCTGACTCCAGGGACTATGAGTGTGGGAGACGGACGAGCGGCAGGGAAGGTGGCTGGACCCTGATGCTGGACCTGACCTCCTGGATGTCCATCTGCATATTCAGAAGTCGTTCCCAGCTGGTTGGCTGCCTCCAGCCTCCCCACTCCCTCTTTAAAGGACCTGAGCGCAGCAGGAGGACACGCTGGCTCTGCAGCATCCCACGGCCCCTGCCTGCAGGACAGTGTGGGACACTGTGGGACACTGCTCTCTGGAGCAGTGCGACCCTGGAGCTGAGGTGAGTGGGGCAAGCCGCAAGGGTTGGGGACCACCGGCTGAAGACAGAGGGATGTGGTGGCTGGGGAAGGCTCTGGAGGGATTTGCAGTGCTGGAGGGGCAGCACGGCTCTCTCACTGAGGAGCACCTGGGGAGCCTGTGTGGGTTGTCTCCAGTTTTGGAGAGGGCACACTTGCCTTCTCTTCTAAGTACCTTCACTTCGTTCCTCACTCTTTTCGTTCTGGTAAGAGGAGCCTCGGCTGCTTTTTAGTGTTCTGGAAGGTGGCACTGGTGAAGGCTGGTAGTGAGAGTAGGAACCGAAGCACGCATCTGCTAAGTCGGCCAGAAAAGGGCTGCATCAGCAGGAGCAGTTTGCTTGGGGCAGCACCTCCTGGTCCCTGCGGTGCTAGGGAGGCTGTGAGGGGGAAATGAGGCCACCTGCAGCTAGCTGCCACAGGCTGGGACCGCAGGCTCTGCTCCCTCTCTCCCTCCAAATCTCCAGCAGAAACATGGTGGTGCTGAAAACCCTAAGCAAGCAGAGGGTTCCTTGCCAGCTGTGAGTTGATCTGCTTACAAGGGGTGTATTGCCCCAGGCTGGGAAGCGTCAGCACAGGGGGCAGGTAAGCTCCCTGACCTTGCTGTCGAACACACTAGAGGTGTGAAATTGTGAGCAAGTGCCAAAAGGTGTTTCTTTTACAAACCAAGTGAGGTAGCAGGACTGGCTGTCTTGTGCCTATGCCATTGCAGAAAGGCTAAAGGGGGGATGGGATCTATGGCTGCAATGTGTTTGCTGTGTGACTTTCTTGGATGCAGCTGGCATTCTAAGAGGCAACTGCAGGCAGTGGTGAAGCTTGTTACACAAGCGCCAGGCATGATGCTGAGAGCTGCCGGCAGCCTGGCCTTGCACTGGCCGTTGATAAACTGAGCAGTTTGAAAGCCCCCACAACAGACTGTTAGGAAAATGAAATCCTAGTGGTCAAGAGGGGTGAGTAGATAACACAGGAGAGCAAGAAGTGGTGTCAGATAACCCAGAAAAGACTTGATTTTTAAAGACTAGAGCTCTGGAAAAGGTAGAGCTCTCCCAGACACCTGCCCAGAATACAGGGCTGTTTGAAGAAAGGCAATCTGCTAAAAAACAGTGAGAAGAAACCCATTTTCTACACTGCCTGGAGGACTCGCCGGGGAGCAGACAGTCACGGGGACAGGAGACTGATGGTGTTGAAAATGATCAGACATTTCTGCGTATAGCAAAAGAATCTCAGGCTTTAAAGATGTCTGGAAAACACACAAACTGTTCTATTTCAGTGGTGCAAAGCTACTGCTAATTAATGTGGATGAGGAAGAAGTATCCCACAGGAACAATTACTGTGTAAATGCCCAGGATATGAGTTTTTACCCCTTCTTTTGCAAAACTATCTGGGCAAGGGAATGAGTGGAGGGGGTGGATCCCTAAGTGGAGTCAGCATAACAATTTTAAGCCCAGGGCTGCTGGCTCAGTAGTTTTTTCTCTTCCCTGATAATCCCCATCCCCATTCCTTTTATTCATTGTTTTGCCAAGCACTTAGGAACCCCGTGCTGTGTTAGCCTGAACATCTCAGTGGGTCCGGCTTGCAGCAGGTCACATCACACTTTTGTGCTCACTGTGCTTCTTTCACCAGCCTGTTTGTGCTGGCCCTGGCCCTCAGTGCTGCCACCCATCCCCATGCCCCAGTGCCTCTGCTGGTGGGTGCTGGGATCTGGCAGAAGCCAGCAGCAACCATGCCCTGGCGTGAATGCCTTCACCAGGCATGCAGCTGCGGTTCTGTGCTGTCAGCACCCAGGAGCACCCAAACCCACCTTTGCCCAGGCATATGTGGCAGAGGGCTCGACCTGGCACTCACCACCCTTGTACCTGAGTCCACAAGCCCAGAGGGGAGTTTCCTCAAATGCCTCTGGTGTGGATGCACCTGGCAGTGTGTTGCCAGGCACGTCTGGGGCCCAAAACAGGTAAAACGTACTCTGGGCATGATGAATCCCTGGCTGGTGGGTGGGAGCTGTGGCAGTGCCCAGGGCATTGCTGCTGTGATGTGACACCCAACAGGTTTTGCAATGCCTGGAGACTTCTGCCTGGGTCATTCCCTGGTGAAATAGCTTTTGCACGGGAGCAGTGATGCCATGGAAATCTGTGAGGAAAAACATCTGGCCATGTGCATGGAGAACTGCTGTATGAGGTCCCATTTCTTGCTCTTTCTCCAGTTCCACACTACTAGCAGGCTGAAACATCAAACACCTGGGAAGTCTGCTAGTCTGACGCTGGAAATGGTCCCCAACCAGCTGAAGGTCAACTCTCCAATGTCCAGGCAGAAAGAAGACAAAATGGATAGCAGGACTGGCTTTGAGCAGGACAGAGGCCGTGCCACTTCAGGGCATGGCCAGGGGCTGAATTCAGAGCCCTGTTTCCAGACTGACTCTCTCTTGCCTTCCTCCAGTGCATCCCTCATATCACAGTTCCTCAGCCACCCGATGTTTGGTAGGAGCCTGGACTCCACCATCCTTTTCCCTTCCTCTCAGGCAGTGGCCCTGCCTCAGGATGAATGTGGTACATCTCCTGGAGAAGGAGCACAAGCCTTGGCTTTCCCCAGGACTCATGCCTCGGCTCCCATGTCCTGTGCTGGTGATGGGAACCAGCTCTCCAACCAGCACCTACGAGCCAAGAGGGCCAGAGTAGAGAGCATCATCCAAGGCATGAGCCTCCCACCAATCCCTCAGGCATTGGGCACCAGCCTGGAGGCAGCTTTTAGGCATGAGAGGGAGAGGGGTGGTGAAATGCCCCAGGAGAACAAGAGGAAGATAAGGATGCCCCAGCAGGACCTGGGGGTGGCTGGACAAGTGGCCCCCATGGGTGGCAGCTCCCATGCCAAGGGCTGCCAGCAGCTGAAGGAGCAGCTCTGCTTTTTAGAGAAGCAGCTAAGGCAGCTTCAGGAAAAGTTCTACCAGGTCTGTGACTCTGGGGATGCTGCCCAAACTCAGGAAGATTCCAAAAAAGTACAGTCACTTCCTGAAAGGCCCAGAGATAGACTGGACAAGCACAGTGCCACTGTCACCAGCAACCCCTGCAAAGCACCTCTCTGGAGGAGCATCCTGGAGATGCATGGGCTGGAGGAGGACGAGGACAAATGTGACACAGGTGGCCTACCCATGGCAGTGAGGGTCCTTTCGCAGGCACTGAAGCATGAGCTGGCTGGGGTAACATCCCAGGTGGTGGACTCTGTCCTGAAGACTGCCTGGCCGAAGGCAGCCAGCCACCTCCAGCAGCAGCACAACAGCTGCCTGGTGCTGGGGGCAGATTCCAGGAGAGAGTATTTTGCTGGTGGTAAATGCAAAAAGCAACTTGCTAAGCCATCTCCCATGAATGCACCAGGCTCACTGGGCTTAGCCCAGGCTAAAGTCCTGTCAGGAGCTTTGGAGAAGAGCCCAGGTTCTCATGCTGGCTCCTTCAGTTCAAAGGGCATCAGAAAATCCTCTCAGATACCCAGCATGGGTTATTCACTGAGCCCGGTCACCCCTGTCCAGGACAGCCAGCTGTTGGACTATGGCCAGCACAGCCTCTGGAGCAGCAACTCTCGTGGGAACCCATCTGCTCTGGAGAGGGGTTCTCCAGAGCCCCTGAGCTTGCACTGGGGAACCGTCAAACTGAGGTCGTCGGTTGTGAGACAGCAGCAGCACCATCCTCTGCCCCTGAGTCCTGCCAGCATGGAGAGTCTGGCACTGCTGCCGGCTGGCAGGGATGGCCACAGCGAGCTGCCAGCTGCGATGGATGGAGCACCCTTTGCCTCGAGTCAGATATCCTTTGGGGGCAGCTAGAGAGGTCCCTGGGGAATGTGGTCCCCATTGTGGTCTGGAGCCACAGCTTGGCACAGCCCCTGCCAGTCTCTGCAAGGCCAGGGTCCCTAATGCTCCACAGGGGGCTAAAAGGGTGTGAGCAAGAAAGAGGTCCTAAGATATGGAGGGTCACTGCTGGTCCTCAGGGTTGGTTAGATGCTGTAGTATAGCTGTGGGTATAAGTCAGGAGCTCCCAAGCCTGTTCTTAGGCCATACTAGTGGTCCTGTAATTCTATGCTAAGAACAGGTATTTCATGGAAATTCCTCTTCCCATTAGCCTGTACAGTGCCACGGGAGCATTAGCTTCTTCAGGGATGCTGAAGGGAAAACCCAGTGGCTGTCCAGCCAGAAACTAACCCCCTGTACCCAGCTGCCAGGTTGTGGAGGAGGAGTTGTCATGGGCACTGGGTATGTGTGTGTCAGGGCTGGTGCTCAGGGACACGCTGAGCTGGGGGACTGCTGTGTGCATGCTTTCCTTGACCCCAAGGCACATGCAGGAGGCACTGACCCCCAGCCACCTGAAGAAGGCCAAGCTGATGTTTTTCTTCACTCGCTACCCCAGCTCCACTCTGCTGAAGACCTACTTCCTCGATGTGCAGGTAAAATGGCAGTAACCTGGGCTGGTGTTCCCATGCAGTGTGGCACTTAGCCTGCCTCACTGGGCAACCATGAGGACGGGCTACTCTTGTGTTTCCCTGCCTTGCTGGCAGGAGCCAGGGGACAGCACCCATTTCAGCATGGGCCGCCCTGGAGCAGGTGCTCAGGGCTGTGGCAGAACTGGGTTGTCAGGTCTCCACTCTGTGCAGTTGAGGTGTTGGGATTAAAGCACATCATGAATGTGTCTCCCCACTTCAGGGCAGCTGAGATCCAAATCTCGGTGGGGAGAGCACTGTGAACACACCCGTGTGATTGTCCCAGCTGATGTTTTGGTAGCCCTGAGGCAGGGTTGGGTTTGGGCCAGGCCAGAAGTGTGTGGGCTGGGTTCATGAGGTCTCATGTGTAGGGAGGCTCCAAGCTGACATAACCCATCCTCCTTCTCTCCCCGGCAGTTTAGCCGCTGCATCACCTCCCAGCTCATCAAGTGGTTCAGCAACTTCCGTGAGTTTTACTACATCCAGGTGGAGAAGTTTGCCCGACAGGCCCTGCTAGAGGGTGTTGTGGATGCTTGTACCCTTCAGGTCTCCCGCGACTCAGAACTTTTCCGTGCCCTCAACATGCACTATAACAAGGGGAATGACTTTGAGGTGAGGAGGGGGAGCTGGGGGATAGGGATGGTGGGGTTTGCGGGAGTAAGGAGGAAGCAGGAACACGGTGGTGCCAAGGGCTGATGCCCATCTTGCTGCAGGTGCCAGGGAGGTTCCTGGAGGTGGCCAGTCTGACGCTGCAGGAGTTCTTCAGTGCCGTCAGGGCGGGCAAGGACGCCGACCCCTCCTGGAAGAAACCCATTTACAAAATCATTTCTAAACTGGACAGCGACATCCCGGAAGGGTTCAAAGCTGCTGGCTGCTCCCAGGAACTGCTCCACAGCTGAGTCTCTGTGAAAGCAGCCCCAGGTCCTGTGTGCAGCCACCATGTGTTAAGCACCTCACGGGCACTGTGTACAACATACATTATTCAGAGTACTCTCTCTGACCTCTAAGACAGCTCCTTGGGTGAGGCCTATCACTTGCCTCAGGAGCTGGGATTTTATGCTGTGTATTTTACTCCCCTGCTCAAAGCCAGTGGGGACCTGCAGAAGGAAAGAGACAGAGATGAAGCCATCAGGTTGGAGCCTGGGAAGTTGCCCTGCTCCAGCTCTCCCTGTGACCTTGGCTGAGCACCTTCCTTCTCTCCTCCAGAGGGCCACAAACGAGAGCAAACAGCCCTGCTGTTTATAAAGCAGGCAGACATCCTACTAGTGGGCAGAGTTTTTTTGGCATAGCAGACTGGTGTATGTGCTTGGTCTAACAACACGACTCGGTTTCTGTCCAGATACAACACGCTAGTGTCCAATGAAAACAGCTGGTGAATTCCAGCATTTCAAGCACCCCAAGGGGATAGCTGACTCTGTCTGGGAGATGTAAAACCAGTGTTTATTGTAGCCAGCAAAAATAACATTCCCCCCTGCCTCTCCTGTGTTGTTTGAAAAGACACCCCCCTCCCAAACTGCTGCATAATGTGGCCAAGCAGTTGAGTGTGTGCTGGTTGCAGGACCGACTGCTCCCCAGCAGTGTTATCTGTGATGCTGGCAGAGAGCAGGGTGCACGGCTTGCACTGCTCAGCACTGCAAACAGGCCTATCAGCCTGGAAGGACCTGGGAGAACAGCCCCACATTAAACACTCACCCATGCCCCCTCACACCATGTTTCTACTGGCAAAACTGCCCCAAGTATCTCTGCTTTGCAGCATGTCCGTGATGAAAGAGGAGCGTGCTACTTGGGACCCATCAGTCCCTGTAGGTTTAACACAAGCTGGGGAGCTGGGCCCTGAGATCTGCAGCCCCATTGCTGTAGTGGGTGTAATCCCAAGGAGGTTTCTTCACGCTGTGACCAGGACTCAGTGGTCACTTTTCCATCTGATAGAGCATGGCAAAGCATTTTCTGTTAAGGGCTCTCTAATCCTGACAGAAGTGGCAGTGGGGAAGGAAAGGCTGTGAAGAGGGAGGTCCTGGGAGAGGCACAGCAGAAATGCACTGGGAGAGCAGAGATGTGTAACTGTGGATGAGGAACAACATACACATGCAAAACTCCCAGGGAGCAGAAGACTGGGAAGAGGCCAAGATGATTTTGGGTGTGCTGGGGAGTGTCAGCTGGGTACTAGGGCACAGCAAGTGACTCAGGAGAGAAAAATCACAACTCCGGTATCAGAAGAGTGCATGGGGTTATCTGTAGGCAGGGGATCTGCAGGAGTAAGGAAGTGTGTGGTATCATCAGGGCGTGATGAGGAGGCTCTGGAATAGGGGCGGTTTTTTAGTGATTTCCCCCATGGTGAGTGTGGCCACTCAGATTTCCCACCTCTGTTTGTATATTTATTTCTTCAAGTTTGTATATTTTACAACATCAAATTTACTTGACTCATTTTTAAATAAAGACATGGTATAAGTTACCCCTTTACATCCCTAGAGACCCATTTGATGACTTCACTTCTAAAGCATTACCCTGGAAATTTCTTGCCTTTTTTTGGGAAAAGACTAAGACTAAAGCAAAAGGGCTTAGTCCACCTGCTGGCATCTCTGTGGGGCCAAGCAGCCCCCACTAACCAACACTAGCTCCTTTAAACCTGCCTCTCCCCACCCAGTGCCTCATGGTCAGTCTGCTCTGAATTGAAACTTGTTGGAAGGATCAGGAATGGAGGGCTGGAGGCAGATGGAGACATATCTCAAAGCTTAGGGGTGCCAGACTCAAATGTTCAACATCCAGTAAGTGCTGCTGGTGCTGTTCGTGCAGGCAATAACTACCTCGGAGCTTAAGTAATACACTGGGTAGGCAAAACTAACACTGCTGGAAAAGGAAATGATGGCCTGGTTCAGGGAAGGGTCAGTAAATTCATCTGGCCATATAATTAGGGAATGTAAGATACAGGTGTACTGGAGGCATCATGCTGAAACAAAGCCCTTTTACAGAGTCCCTGGGGGGTGCAGTTTCATGCTTCCTCTGGTAGCATGCAAGTTCAGGAGTGTCAGTAAATCAGCAGGTGGGGGGGCTAAGGCAATGCCCCAAACCACAGAGTCATGCAGTGGCTGAGGTTGTAGGGGACCTCTGGAGATCATCTTATCCAACCCCCTGCTCAAGCAGGGCCACTGAGAGCTGGTTGCCCATGACCATGTCCAGACAGTTTTTGAGTATCTCCAAGGAGGGAGACTCTACAACCTGATCATTAATAAAGATGTTCAGAGGATTGGACGAAGGATTTGCAGCAGTATTTTTGCTCCAGGGTTTGCCATATAGCTACAAGGAAGTGGGAACTAGAGCGCTGTGTATTATCCCGGCTTCCACCTAAACGTTTGGGGAGCCTGGAGTGCAGCTGCCTTCTCTGGGGCCAATAGTTTGCTTGGAGTCAAAGGACCCAGGCAGGCACAACTCTGCTAAAGTGGGGGAGCTGAATCACAGCTCCCATGAGAGCCTTGGAAAGCAGCAGCCAGCTGGCAAAGAAATAAGAGGGGACTCAAACTGCCTTCCCTCCATCTAGGTCATAGAAGCACTGATACAGAGAAGGCAGCACATCTGCTAGATGAGGAGAGCTGGGGTTATGCTGAGGGTAATGGAGCTTGAAGCATGAGGGAACTAGGGTGTGAATTCCACAATGTCCAGTCACTAGTGGGGTTCTGTGGGGCTCCATCTTAGGCCCAGTTCTCTTCAACATTTTCATTAACAAGTTGGATGTAGGATTCTAGGGCATACTAAGTAAGTTTGCATATGATGCTAAATTGGGAGAAGCTGTCGACTCCCTTGAGGGCAGAGAGGCCCTGCAGAGAGGCCTCGACAAATTAGAGAGATGGGCAATCACCAACTACAAGAAGTTTAACAAAGGCAAGTGCTGGATTGTACACCTGGCTGGTGTGTACAGACCACGGAATGAGAGGCTGGAGAGCAGTGCTGTAGAAAGGGAGCTGAGGGTCCTGGTCGATGGCAAACTGAATAGAGTCAGCAGTGCCCTGGCAGCCAGGAGGGCCAACCTTGTCCTGGGGGGCATCAGGCAAAGCATTGCCAGCCGGTCAAGGGAGGGGATTGTCCCACTCTGCTCTGCACTGGTGTGGCCTCACCTTGAATATTGTGTGCAGTTTTGGGCACCACAGTATAAGAAAGATAGAGATGCTAGAGAGTATCCAAAGGAGGGCAACAAAGACGATGAAGAGTTTAGAGGTGAAGCCATATGAGGAGTGGCCAAGGGCACTTCGTCTTTTCAGCCTGGAAAAGAGACTGAGGGGAGACTTCATTGCAGTCTACAACTTCCTTGTGAGGGGAAGTGGAGGGGCAGACACTGATCTCTTCACTCTTGTGACCAGTGACAGGACTCAAGGAAATGGCATGAAGCTGAGTCAGGGGAGGTTGAAGTTAGATATTAGGAAAAGGTTTTTTACCCTTTGTAAAAGGAGTTTGGCACGGGAACAGGCTCCCCAGGGAAGTGGTCACAGCACCAAGCCTGTATGAATTCAAGAAGCATTTGGACACTGTGACTACAGTTGTGACTCAGGCTTGGGTGGGCTCTTGCTTCACTATTTCCCACTAATTACCAGAGGATGCAATTTGGGTAGGGCACTCACCTATTGTTGACTAAGTTTCATCTTTAAATAAAAAATCCTTTCCTTCCCTCTATCCAAATTTCTGTGGTATATGCAAAAAGCCCACTGCCACCTTTAACTGTATCCACTGGGAACAATTCCTTGAGGCTATCCCTTTGCACTTCCAATAGCATTCATAATCCAACTACAGCAAGGCACTCAGTCCATGCAGCTGAACAGTAGCAAAGGCTGCTAAACATTAAGAATTGCTGGTTCCTGCTCCCAGCTGTGGCAGCCAAAAGAGGGAGATGCAACCACGCTGACCAAGCTGACATGGGCCAAGAGCCCTTACATACTTATCTATGTTAATATTTGTCATGAGAGCCTTTACTACTCATGTACAGCTAATTAGAGCTTTAAGAAGTTCCTAGTGAATGTTCACCCTGCGTGTCAAAATAGCTTTGGGGAAAATGACAAGCAATAAAATATACCTGGTTTTTGCTTTCTTCTTTTAATGACTTGGACCTGTCTACAGTGACTGAACAAGACCTAGAAGCTCCCAGCTTAAGCAAATATTTTTGAAAGGCTCCTTCTCTCAAATACGTATCTCAGATCCTTATTTGGCATGAGGGAAGCTCATGCTCCAGATTAGCATCCCTTGATGAGCCTGCTCATAAAACATTGCTCAGCAAAATCTGCCATCCCATTATATGCATCGGAAGGTCAGATTAATCCAGGTTACAGTACAATTACCACATTTGGGAGATCAGACATCACTTTTCATCTAGAGAAGACAGCCCTTCCTCTGCCTCTTGTGCACAGAGCTGCCCCGTGTCACAGCACCACTCCAGGGAAAGGTGAAGCAATGCACAGAGAGACTGTGGAGATCAGTCTCAAAGATAAAACAGGGTCCACCAGGGCAGACTGGTATCTCTAGCTGATAGCAAAAGCCTTTTCCCTTTGCACACCATGAAATACGGTATTAGTGTGAACCATGGACCACGGGACGGGAACTGGGACTGTGCCAGGTGCCAGCTTCACAGCAGCAGCTACATGAGCTGTTCTCCCTTGACTTAATGAAAAGCCCCGTTTTAGTGAGACAGTGGAAATGGAGCCACATGGCCAGGGCTGCATCCTCTTTTTCGGGGTGCCTTGGCTTACCAGCCTGCTGTAGCAGCTCAGGTGGAGAGATGAGCATGGTGAAAATGGGAGCTGTTTAAATGGGAGCTTCACCCAGACAGGGCAGTGCAGGTGGGTGCTGAGACAAGGAGGCCATTGTGTGGCCCAAGGGCTTTTGAGGGAGATACTTACTCTGAGCCAGGGTGCACAAAGGAGTGACAGCACAGCCAGCCTCTGATAGAAGCTGCACACAGACTTTCCTCCACCACTCAAACCCCACAGGTTGGTGCTTGTCTTGGAAGAAGGCAGCAGGGGTGGGAGAGGATGAGAGGCAGGCTGCCAGTGAATAAGCACACGTCTTTGCACATATAAATCCCAAACCAGTAAATCCATTTTTAAAAGCAGGTCTGATATAGAATGCTTGAGAATGGCTATTCAAGTAAAGCCAAGGAGAGCTGTGCATGGATCTCAAGGAAAAGCAGATTTAGGTCAGCACTCAACACCTGCGAGGATACAGTCCATATTTATATACTAATTCCCTCTCATCTAATTGTACAAGGAGGGGAAGTCCCATGTCATTAAGTACCACGATCAACTTTTTTTTTTTTTTTTTTTTTTTTTTTTTTTTGTGGTAACATACAAACACCTAAAATTTGAGAAAATTTCTATTTTCTCCTTCTGAGATGACTTTCAGCATTTTTACAGGAAGCAATCACACCTACCATCAGCTTCTACAGTATTTCTACAGCCTTCACAAATTTAGTCATGTTTTCTTAACACTAGGCTTTTGATTAAAAGTTCATAGGGTAATTTTAATTCTGTGTACAAGAGTCAAACACTGTTCTTGTTTTTGCTAATCCAATAAAATGGGTATTGTAGATTACCTATTAAGCAACTCTTAATGATACAGCATAAAGTCCAATTAGCATGAACCAAATGTGGCAGTTTCCTTCCTGGTGTTTATTGCCTTTTCACATATATGTTCTACTGTAATTAAAAGGATTGTTTTTAAAAGAGCCAGTCTGTACCCAACAGCATCAATCTTTTTGTCTTACCGCAATCATGGAAAATAAGCAGCTAAAATCAAGTGGTAAAGTGAAAAGCTGGGAATATGAAAACTACAAGATAGAGGAAAAACCTGACTTCAAGGAAAATATTTTACTGGATTTCCCACAGCATACAAGTGTCATCCTTAGCTTTACACAAAGAACAAAAATTATAAAAAATACTTTATATTATTTAAAAATAAATACCTGAGAACATGTATGTGTATATACATATCTATACACCTCTACATAAAACCTGTTGTCATTTGGTTCTCAGAGAGCAAGCACAGAATTCAACAGCGTAATTGCTTTCCATTTTTAACTTCCAGGTCTGTGAGTAAGAAACAGCAGACGTAAGAGCAACATTTAAAAACACCATGAATTCATTCTCAAGGAGAAAGTAAGGCCAGCCCTGCACATCTCTATGTCTGCAAAGTCCCTATGACTGGCAGTGCAACCTGTGTTCAAATAAAAACAATTACAAAGGCTGGCTTTAGATAAAACACTTTCAGAATAGTACCCACAGTTAAAAAATGGTCATGCTGTAGAAATGGTATTTTAAATGCCAAAGTGCTTTCCCCTCTTGAGCCATCATTATAAAACAGAATTATCATCTCTTCATATTTCACAATGTCCCAGGCTGCAGCTGTGAGCCCAGAGATTTTTCAGTTTGTTCTTTTGTGGAAGGTCATGCCCACAGAAGGGCATTTCTAATTGAGCACAGAACACCAGGTGCCTTTTAGTTGGTACTGGACTCTTCAAGAGCACAAGCTCCCATGCAGCATCTGGGGTCACTGCTGTTGTCAGAGCTTCACTGCATTTTTCTCTGTGACTTCAAACAAGCCATTTATTCTGCAGCTATTTCTAAGCCCTGAGCTTCAAGGTAATCTCACCTCCATTTCTGAGTAAACTTTTAATGAGGAATGTTATCTAAAATACCAGAAAAACCTTGCAGGAACTAGCAGCATCTGGAAGTTGAAAACACCAACTTAGTCCAGAAGGTGTCTGCATTCATGGCCCAGGTTCTTGGCTGTAACAAGGTTATAACAAGCAAGGCCAAGGCTGGAGTGTTTGATCTGGTGACAAATGTTCTGTTTCAAGAACTTCATGGATCTTTGATTATTTATGGAAATGTAAAGGAGTGACAACACTATATACTCACCCATATGTTATCAATTAACGGGAGACATGTCCACTAGCACCGTATGATTTGCTTGTGTGAGCATCTTCCATACCTGCAATGTAACCAGGATGCTGGTGGCAACATATTCTGCGCATTTGAAGAGTCATATCGACCACAGAAACAAAATCCTTTCAGATCCTGGGTTTACTCATAAAAATGTTTGCACATCATTTTTTAGAAGGGGTCACCTTATCCCAGAAGGAATTATCTTTGGACCAGTTTTTCTTGAGCAGCTAGTGGGGCTGGCACACAGCATCTGTTTGGTGCAGAACAAATTGCTGCCATGTGAACTCTTGAACAGGTGAGATGAAACTACAGAATCATCTTTCTCCTGAGCGGCTGTAAGGCTGTTTCTATAAAACTGTTTTCTGTATTTCAAGCAAAAAGATAGCAATTTCTTTCCTTTGCATAGTTGGGAACACCGATGTGCATCCCATTCCCTTATAACAACCCATAGTCTGTCTGTATCAATACACTCGTAGTGAAGGCCACCATCTCCTCGTGGATCTACTCTGATCACACCACCGTCTGTGACTATTTGCCCCCAAATTAACTGGTTATGGAAAAGCTCAAACTTCTAACTTCAAATCTCCAGATCTGTCTCTTGACAAATAATGGGTATTAAGGCCTCAGTCAGTCAGCAGACTCACAGTTATCATCAGATGATCTTACCTCTCTTAATACTACTGTATGGCCCATTATGTCAACCAACCATCAGCCTTCAGGGCCACCCAGCTGAAGATGTTGTTCTCTGGCAACTAGTAGCAATCCTTTGAAGATCAGCTCCCCTTTGCAAACTATGCTGGAACGGCATCACCTGAAAGCAGCATGCAGCATCCCAAAGGTCTTTTCAGAAAAATTTACTGGCTCTTGCATCATTCCTGCAACACACTCCAGTGATCCAAGGATCTTGCTACTTCAGCAGTTTGCCAAATTCAGTTCACCATCTCACAAAGTCTTCTGGTGCCACTTCAGTTGTCTTTATTCAGTATATTATTGAATGGCCATGTGTTTGCAAGCATTCAGTGGCTTCTTCCACTTGAAATAAACCATAGAGTTAAGAGCCCACACCCAAAACACAGCAATGCATTCTGGAAGCTAAAGTTGAGAAAGGATTCTTAGACGTACAAAATAATTAAGAAACCTGGGGAGAAGGCAGCAGAGAGGATAGAGAAATGCAAGTGTTGTATATGTAACTCAGATATCATGCAGAGAAGTAATGGAGTAATGATAAAGTAAATATGGTGTTACAAAAAAGTCAGGCCCTACAAGGGAAAAATCTATATGATAGCCCTAAATCTTGGTACAAATAAAGGAACACTGAGAATTAATAGAGAGGAAGGTTCTGTGCAGACACTTTTCCAACATCTGTTTTTCCCATAAGACATTTAAACAGAACTGTAGCATTGGGAATCCCCTACCATGACAGTGCAATTCTGCACTGTTAAGATTTAACATAGTTATGTTATCAATTCTTAAGACTGTAGCATTGCTTCAGACATTCGGTATGCCCCAGCACATGAATCCACACCACAGAGTTCAAAATTACAAGTGATTCATCCACCAATCCCACATTAAGATGCAGCAGCCCTCCAAATGCAAAATGGAAGAGGACTGATTCACTAGGGTAAACCTCTAGATAAAAATCAACTTAATTAGTCTATGAGGAGTTAAAAGGCGATTTTTGAGAAGCATCCTTGAAGACATGCATCTTTGTGCCATTCCCACTCGGGTAACAGGGCTTATCTGCTCCACATTAACTGTTCAGAGCTTGGCTCAGACGCATCCCGGTGCAGGACGGAATCCCTGTGTGCATAGGGTTCAAGGGCAACATGTCAGTGACACTGCCAGAGGTAGACTGCTGCTTCCAAAAGCAGAACTGCTCTAAACTAAACCAAATTCTGTGACAATCAGCAAAGAAACAAAGCCAAACAAACAAAACAATTCCAGTTGGTAACAGTGTAAGTCAAAAAATGTCTAATTGCAAAAGCAGATAAAAAAGGCAACTTACATCTTGCACCCAGTTAATAATGTTCCTACAACATAAAGGCTCCACTTGTACATTCAGCTATACTGTACTCTACTTGTCAGGCCTATGCAACTTGACATGAACACAGCGAAAAAAATAAATTACAGTAATGACTGAAACTTGAAAAATAGCAATGCAGAAGGCTCTGTAGGGCATGTACAGGTCTTACATCCCTGCTAGACTGTACTAATCCAGTGGGAAAACTGAATGTAAATGAAATTGATTTCAGCATCACACATTTAAGTTTTATATAACATACATATGAGGCACATTACACATTTGTTCATGACCTGTGCTAGAAAACTCAGGAAAAATGATGCCCAACTAGGTTAATTATCACAAGGACAAGAAGTTAATTATTTGTCTCTCCTGTGCATTGAGGCTAACTCAATGTTAGCTACTGAAAACAGATGTCCCTCATCTTGATGCACATAGCCAAGGACAAGTTAAGATAGAAGGAAGTGCCACAATAGTACAGAAAAGGAAAATCAATGTGTACTACAAGAGATAAGCTATTCATATTTATCTTAAAAAGGTAAATCTCCTAAACTGGAGGAACTAATATACCAGAGTCTCAACCTAAAGCATTAATTCATCAAGGAAATGCTGCATAAAGAGTATTTGCCAAGGCAATGACATTTGAAATCCATCACCCTGTGAATAAAAAAACTGAGATGAAGAGCATATATAAATTACACTCCTGTAAAAATGTAGTCACCTCAGTACTAACCCTGGACTTCACATCATTTGTGCAGACTTGTAAATTTGTGTGTTTCTGAAATTCTGTTTCACTGGGAGTGAGAAACAACCATCCATGCACAAGAACACACCATCCATATTTCCTGTTTACAGAACTTAACACTAAAAAGTTCATATGCTGGGAAGAAAAACCTGAATGAAGAGAGAAATGTTGCAATACTCCACGAGAAAGACAATCTGCAAGATCGCTTAACTGTAACAGACACTACCGAGGATCTCATCTTCAAAACTGACCTCATTGGATGCTGCTGCATCAGAGTACGCAGAAGAACAGTCTTTGAGAGAGAAATTCTCTGGACAACTGTAGCCTTTCAAGTGACATTCAAGACTCAGATGCAGAATCCAAGAAACTGTCAAAGCACAGTGCAAAATGACATGATATCATCAGCGCTTTTGCATAAACAAAGCATAAATTGTGCCCATCAACTTCTAGATAGTCCTTTCCTTCAATGTAGCACATTGTAAGTCTAGCTGAGGAACAGGAGAAGGATGGAAATCTGCAGGCTGAGACAATCTTTTACAAGCCAGTACTGGACACGACTGACAAAAGAGGCGATGGAGAAATATTTACCACTGAAGGTCACAGGTTTCAACAGTTCCTCAAACTGAACCAAAGACAAAACAGGTAAATCTAGCTTTTTAGTTAGATTTTTATTTTGCTCCAAGTTCATCTTCAAGTAGGAAGTAACAGATATGCACTGTTAGCATATTACTAGCAATGCAGGATACTCACCATTTTAGTGTCTCTTCCCAACAGATTTGTATAATTGTTTAAAGAGTACCTGAACATTCTTCTCAAGCTATATCTGAACCATATATACTGCAATGAGGCTACAATAGAGAGACTTAAGTAAAAATGAGGAATTTTATATACAAGTTTACTTCAGGGCCATCTCTTCAGCCTTATGGCAGATTCTCTCTGCCTGGTGGGAGAAGGGAAAGGAAATATAAATCATTATATTCCTAATAAAGGAACCCGTAGATTGTAAACTCCTTAGGAAAGGGTATTCACGTTCCTCCTTAAAGTACCTGGTGCAAAATGAGAAGAAACCACATTGTACATTGTGGAAACCAATTTGAGCCATTCACATTAGACCTTTGAGTACATTTCATTGTGACAGATCTTGGTAGTGCCTCTGATCAAGCTGATTTCTTAGCCAGGGTAAAGTTAGCAGGTTCTTCTGTGAGAAGTATCTGTAATGCTTTGGATATTTATCCACAAGCAATGCAATAAAGAACACTGTAAAGCTTCAGAAACATTATTCCTTGCTACAACATACTTAAAGACTTTACACTCCAAAAGTAGCTATTAGCAAGTTAAATCCCGTTTTCCATTAGATATCAGCAGTTTTCAAGCTTTCAATCAGGATATAAAAAGACCATTTAATTTTGATGCCTCTCCTTAAAGCAGAAGATCTTGTTCCATGTTTATACAGACTGTAGGTTCAACAGAGTGCAAAATCTTGACTGCGGACTGCAAGTGATACTCCACACAATGTTAATCCACTGACATTTTTTCCACTGAAAGGTGGTCAGTTTCTTTCTCATAAAGTAGAAGTGATTGGTTTAAAACTGTATTAGGCAAAACGAAACCACAAAAATTAAATTATTGTGGAATCAGTATCATGCTATTCTTTCTCCAATTTAATCCTAATATGAACTCAACACTTTAGTACCATCTGGTTGCCATTATCTGAAAAATCTTGATTTCTGTGTGACTCTAATGGAAGAGTACAATGAGATCTGCTACCAGACAAGTTAATCTGTCCATGCCTTCTTCAAGGAAAAGAATTTGGCAACTGCAGTTCAACAGAAATGGAAAAACAAACACCTCAAAGCATAGTAATAAAGACTCATCACTTACACAAGTTTTGAGCACCCACAGATGAGTAAATTGAAACAGTGTAGGTGTTTGTCAGTACAGCTGTGTTTTCTGTCCTTCAGACAGTAGTACGGTCTTCTAAAAAACCCAGAAGCTACACGTATAAAAAGGCTAGCGTCTGGATCAGTAACAGCAGTCAAACAAAACTCTTACGACTATCTGCATCAGACTTACCAAAACAGAATTAAAAAAAAAAATTAAATGCTGCTTAAGAAAGCTTGTCATCCACACATGGTATATGTCACCATTCAAGTTGTCATCTCTACCTATGAACGCAAATATTTAGTTTTTTGCAGTTTTAGGCCATCTACAGCCTGAAGTAGGGAACAGCTGCAGCTCTGTTCCCTTTCTGTGCTAATCCCCAGAGAAATAACATCCTACAAGATTTAAACAGAAGAAATCTTAGACTTTCTATTTTTTGGTAATATTTCAGTTTACATGTAATATGTTAACGGCTTGTGCTTTTAAAGAGAATTAAAAAGTACTTTAATAGAATCAGCCTTAACAGACTTGTTGAAGGCAAACTGCTTTCTAAATCAGCTGGCTCAAACATACTTTTGACCTGCAGGCAAAAAATGGCAGGGATTAATTTCATATTCTCCTCCATAAATATATATGTGCAGTCAGTTGCTAAAGCAGACATGTCAGACAGCAGAGCTGCTAGCACGTTCTAGCCACACAAGACAGATAACAGCTCAAATAATCAGAGTACAACTACCCGAACTGCCTTTTTTTTTTGTTTGTTTATTTTGCTTTTTTTGACTTTCAGCTGGTTTTGGTTTGTTTTCTTCATTTAGACAAAGACTTTTTTTTCACTTCTCAGGTGTTCTTTTTTCCAAGGACGACTGCAGTTGTAACTTCTCTCCAAAGACAGCAACATCACAGGAACTGGTGAAGTCATGGCAACCTTGCAGTCTTCATGTATTCCCAAGAATAATAATGGTTCAAACACACCAACTTCATATAAGGAATATACTGGTCATAGCAGACAGTTCAGATGCTATCTTAATAAAAAGCATCAGGAATTTCTCATGTGAAGCTGAACATCCATTCATACATGTGTATCTCAAGCAGTTATGGAAACAAACATTGTCCCTGTACACACATGCAAGGGAAACAGTATAGAGAAGTACTTGAATGACTGACACACCAGAGCACAAGCCATTAGGGAAAGGCCTCCCCTCCCAGAAAGATTCCATCTGAGAGTTACAAGAGGCAGAAACATACCAGGAAAAAATGAAACTGTGCCATTTCTCCCGAGGCAGCTTTAAGGTTTTGCATATTGAAATATTAAACCTTACAATCCAAAGAGCCCAGAGACTCCTGACTAGAAACCTAATACAGAATGGAAAACACGAGCCACTTCAAAACACTGTTGCCTCTCCACTTGCAATAACCTGCCATGCCTTTGTTTGGTAACTACTTGCGCTTAACCAATTTATGCGAAACCATGAATAGAAGAGCACATTCTGCTTCCAAACAGTATTAACCAGCTAGAAGGTGATAATTCACCTGAATGAAATATTGTCATTACTAATTTTCCAACCTACATGCATGAGGAAGACTCAGGTTCCAGGCTGCTGATCCAGTACCATGCAAATTTGGAAGCAACATTGCAATTGCTGGAATACTCCACTGATAAGAATGAAACAAAACAGTTTCACCAAAGGAAGTGATTAATCTTGAGCAGAAATTAAAAGAGTTACTTGGCGTAAAGAGTCCTTCAGTTGGTTTAAAGATTCTGACTCACACCCGAAGGAACAGCTAAGCAGGAGAAAACTTGGATTCAAGTTTTATGAGAAAAAAAAGATGATTGCCCTAGAGACTCAAAACATATTTTAAATTCTAGGAAATTTCTGTTTTTCTCTTCTCCTTTCTACTATGACAAGAAAACTAAGTATAACCACAGTTTAAGAACAGTTGATGCTGCAAGTGTGCAGATCTCAATTGAGATGGCCACCTCTACTTCTCAAATACATTATCTCATAGTACGCAGGTTGTCCTGGTGCAGTTTGATCCCAAATTGTCAGTGGACCTCAAATTCCAGAAGTAATCTGGGAAACATTAACTAATGAAGAGAGACATAATAAAAAGGACCCATGTACCCATCAGTATTTGGCTTCCTGAGGATGCAGGCCATGTGAACATTCTACAGGCAAAGAAAACTCTCAATACTGCTTTTCCTTTCCAGTCCATCTATGTTGAGTTACAACACACCCAAGAGAATTCATGGGTTTCAGTTTAGTCAGCTCACACTTAGCTAGCTGCATATTGGCAGAAACAGTAGGAACTTCACAGCAAAAAGGCAAAAATTTGTCTCCAACCCAGCTCAACCACGTTTTCTTCAAATTCCAAGGTCTGACCAGTATTGTGTGGGTTTCCAAAATTTTGTGGCAGCAACATTAATAATAAAATGGCCCACCATACTAAATGGAAATTGTGTCCAAGGGGCACAGAATTATTCACCAAGATAGATGCATTAAATAAATGGACAAAGAATATTTTTTCTTCTGGTAATGATAAATTTGTTTAGGTGGCAATATGCTGTCCCACAGGCAGAATTACTTTATTTCTTTGGAAAGGATTCTCAGAGTATTCTAATGATGTTGAAATCTCAACTTGGGAAGAACTGATTTTATCTGGTGAGGTCACATTCTTCTCTTTCATTTAAAAGCACACTAATGACAGGCTATTATTCTGCAGGAAGCATACTTTCTAATGTGTTCTAATTACTCCCAATTCTATGATAATTTTTAACTATTCAACTGGATTAGATGTGGACTTTGGGGGACAGGTTAATATATCTGTTTCAGTGTAATGTCACGACTCTACTTTTCCAATTCAATCCTTTCAGAAAAGCTGCTACTGAAATCCTACTCAGTATCTCCATGATATCTAAATGGTTGCTCTGAGATTAAAAAGCTTCAGAAAACAGTTAAAACAATGCCTAACAGACAATAGCAGTGACGTATGTTATGTATTAACCAACAGGCAAGGAACAATTAAGGGTCAGGGTTCACAAAGATGACTGAAGCAAAGTCCAAAAAATGCCAAGCCCAACCTGATGGGTACAAAGTGAAACTAACTTGTACCAAAAGCAGTTCTTCCATTCGAAAGACTAGGAACTAATAATTCAAGGTAAGTTATTTATCCATGTTAATGTAAACATTTAAGAAAAGAGAAAAACAGATTTCCAGAACTGATTTAATACTCTCTGCTATAATTTCACTCTTTCATATGTCTAATGAGCAATCCTACAGTAAAACACAAGGAGACTGAAGATGACAACTATGCTCTATTTGCATAGCACAGCACATTGGCACATTGCACATTCCCTTGTAAAAACCACATGTACTTCTATCGTGAGACAGGTAGCTTCAATATTAAAAAAGCAGATGGTCTTGAGAAAAACAAATGTGATAAGAAACCATAATTCACAGAAAATACTGTTTTAACACTCAGCTTTGCTGAAAAGGTAGCAGCTCCATTCTGCAGCAGCTGACTTTTTCAGAGCTGTATTTTTCAGAATGTATTTTTCAGTGCGATACACTGCACAGAAACAGTCCAACTTAGAGTTAGCACAGTTGCATACTGGTCAAAGATGGATCATTATCCAAGAGTGCTAGATAATTTCCTATGTAGTCATCAATGAAACTGGGTATTTTTTCCTGCTTAGTGCTGTGAAAGATTCTACTGCCAGTATCAGTGAGCAAATGATGAGTAAGAACCAAATCAGGATCAAGACATAATGGATTCTGTACTGAAGGATTTTCCAGACAAAATCAAAATCACTAATCACAAAGCTCTGACTATGAGCCAACCAAGGGACTAGCTAGATATTCTCAGTTCTGCCAGCAGCAATGTTGAATTTTTCCCTTTTGCTCAATTTCTTCAGTCACTGAAGGACTAGAATATGTAGAATCTGCTGTAGGGTGCACTACTGGCATAAATTGTTTTCTTTCAGAGCCACTTTCCATTAAGCAGTTGAAGACTGACCTACTAAACATTCAAACCAACTGAAACAAGTGGCAAAGATTAGGAAATGATATTTCTGTACTAGAGAAAGGGAAAAGTTCTAAACTTCAGGAAAACAACAAAACCCTTCAGCCTGTTCTGGTCAAACAGTCTGACAACAGTTCACAATGGTATGTTTTCTTAACTGAATTTTGCCCTAAACTTGAAGATGGATAAATTTTCTCTCTGTTCTCATCTGAGTAAAGTATAACTTTATGTGTAGTTTCTGCTCATTTCTCTTTAATTTTACATACACCACAGAATAAACAGCGTGACCTCTGTCAGTGGTATCTGCTAAAATAATTTCAAAATTGTTCAAACCAATAAGCAATATTATAAATTCTGTCACATGCTACCCATTTGCATGCTCCAGAAATAGTCTTCAGTCTGTAAAGAAAAATGTTAGGAAAGGATCTGGTTCAGTTCTATTAGCAAAAATACAGACAAAATCATTATTAGTTCTTAAAAGTCAAGAAACAGCATCAATTCATAATGACGGTGCACCACAAGAACTTCAGTTTTGTTACGGAAGACTGATTAAAGAGTGAAAGCCATTTTACACGTACCTGAGAGTAACGTCTCCAAAGTGAAGCTCACCTGATTTCCACAGCAATACACAATGCTGAATTTTTGTTAACTATTAGTTTTCATTTGTCAACAATTCTAAATCAGAATTCAAAGAGTGCTTAGCAACATTTTGAAAAGAAAGCATATATGCTATGGAATAGTATGTGTACACAGAAAATGTGTATTAAATACCTTCCATTTAAAAATGCTGCATTCAGGGAGCTAAATTTTCTTCTATTAAACATATTCAGGGCATAGCACAAGTTCAGCTATTCATCTCCTTTTCGGACATACCACAGACAAAGCTGAGAAGCATCCAGTAAACCAAAACATTAGAATGACAAACAAAAGCATCTATTTGAACCATGCTCTCCTTTAACAGAATGAACTATCACCACACCATAACTAGTTGATTTACCAACCTAGATGCAAACCACAATGTAATCACTCAGCAGAGCAACAAATAACAGCAGAGAAGGAAATTCAGGACTTCATTTCCTTCCCTCAGAAAGATCAGGAGAAAAAATTCAGTTCACCATAAAACCAGCAATTATTTTCAGATTTACACACCTTGTCCAGTTACAACATTGTTAATGCAAGGCATTTGCTTTGAAACCTGGGAGGACAAAAGAAAGTTTTCATCAGCAAACCTGATGCTCTGCAGAAGTGATATACCAGCATCTATGAAGAATCTGTACCATTTTTAATAGTGGGGACTGCTATTCCTTTATCTTTTTTTTAGCAAGCTTGACATATTTATTAAAGGAATAGAAGGGTATAACTTCTGGTCTTTGCTGCTTCCTTTAAGGATGTTTCTCTATGAGACAGTAAACTTATGAATGGAATGAAATACCCTGAAAGGGATCATTGTTGACTAAAAGACATAACACCAAAATGAATTTTCTAGCCTGCTCCTTCAGAGAATTCTGTAGTACCTGTTTTCACATTGAGCATTGAAGAAAAGCTTTTCATATATTGCTACCCTGAGTATTACAGAGCCACCCAACAGCATTTATACTCACGTAGTAATGAAAATTTGACATAACTGAGAAATTAGGATCCAAAAAATAATGATTCCTGCTCTCCAGGAACATGAACTCCTAAAGGCCAGCAAGACCTGAGGTCTTAATGGAACTGTATATGAGAAGAAGAGCAGGTGGAAAATCTAGAAGACAGGACACATTCCAGAATATGAGCACAGTACCTCTTCCAGGTAAGGATGGTTCTGAGCACTGTCAACACGTCAACAAAGACCACATTTAAAATGTCAAACAAAAACCATACTATATGGTCCACCAAGAACACTGAGTTTATAGTGAAATTTATTGTTCTGCTTCCTAATACAATAAGCTACAAGATACATACAGTATAAAACGAGAACGGCCACAGAGCAAAGGTGATAAACATTCTGTGATGGTACAGTGGAGGTAACGTCTGTCTAACCCTTCCACTTTATCCCACAAAGAGCAGCTAAAACTACTGATCCTTCCCCCCCACCCCTCAAAAAATATTAAAAAGTAAACTGTCTCTCTCACTTAGGAGCAGTGGGATTCAATGAGTTTTTGAGGGCACTGGTTATCTGCCAGTATCTCAAGAAAACTGCTGAAACTAAAATAACAGAAAAACTGTGAAGGTGGGATTGACATGACCCATGCAAGATGCTCATGACACCCTGGTTCACTTCTCCTCAGAGCAAACGGCCTGTAAAGAAAGGAAAATTTTGTTACATCAAGTAAACCAGCAACTAACATCGTCAGAATTAAGATACAGTATACAAAATCTGAACTAGACAGGACTAGGAATACAGATGAACTATTCTTTTAATTAAATCACAACCTTCCTCTTAATAAGGTTGGGGAGACTGATAGCTGACTATCCTTCTCCCTTTATTGTTAGATGCCGTGCAGAAGGATATACATTAAACATAGGCACAGCTGACACCTGTTACACAGACAAAACAAATAGTCTTGTCTGGGAGAACTCTAACAATGATGTGAACTGCAACCTCAACTCTTAAAAAACATCAAGCCTATAAACACACAGGGAGACTGAATACTTACCTTCAAGGCACAAAAATCCACTTAACCACTTTTTCATATATACTTGGTGCGGTTGAGGGCTCTCTCAGCAAGGTGACCACTTTCATCTGTTATCTTCTCCCAGTCTGTTTGTCCAACAACAAAACCGATGGCCCTTTTCCTGTCGGCATCTTTTTTTTCTTCTAGATCGGCCCACCGCACCTATGGAGAATACCTTATCAGTATAATGTCTTAAGAAATCCTGATACAAGTCTAGGCTTTCCACTGCAAGTGAGAATACAAGAATACTAATTTGTACTCATTTTCCTTCACAGGTAAGAATAATTTGTTTTCCAATAGGTAAAGATGGAAACTAAATCAGTTACATAATTTTTAATTGAATACTCCAGCTGTTCTATGGAGTAGAATAAAGGTACAGATGATCATCCTTTTCTATTTCAATAGTATAATGCTAAGCACTGAAGTGTAATTACTACAATTATTTCTCTGTTCAAAGCAATGCTTTCTGCAGGAAGAATTATCCAAGATTCATTTAGTGTCTTTATTTTCTGTGCAACCTGTATTTCAATTGCACAATGGAAATATCTAGAAGACAACTATGAAACTACAGGAAGACAGTGTTAAAAAGCGACTCAGCAATGAATAAATGAATGAAGGACAGTTTTCTTCTCTATCTTCTGTGATACATTTCCATTTAAATATTTCCACTATTTTTTATACTAAATAAACTTCCTCATACATTTGTTATCTCTCATCTTTAGTTTTATAGTTCCATATCTTCCTTGCAGCTCTTCATGGTAATGCAGATCCCTTGCATTTATCCTGTTTAAACATATACAGCGACACCCACAAACCCAGACACTGCTGGGAGTGAGAGCAAAGGTGAAGAAAGAGCGAGAGAGGTGACACGGAAAGGCTGCAGTCACTAAAAACTCAGCTGCAACACACCATTGCAGGACAAGAAAAAACAGTAAGTGAAAGAGCTCTTCCCTGACTTACTCATTAGTCCCATTCAGGCCACTATGTTACTCAGGCACATAGCCTTATCAACTTTCTGCCAGCACCTCCCTATCCACAGTCTACCTGGATTTCCCCAGACATTCCTACTGATAAGCAATGTCAGCTTTCTTCCACCATCACCTCCTCTGCCAATGCCCTAGGTATCTCCATTTCTCTCAGGCATGCTGTCCAATACCATTTGACATTACAGAGCAAAACAATGCCCAAATAATGACAGTTAACTCAAATTACTTTTAGCGGCAAAGGCCAGTCTATTTTGAAAAAAAAAAAAAAAAAAAAAAGAAAGGAGTATTACCGCTCTTTCATCTTCTTATTTTTTTCCCTTTTTTCACAATAACATGTGAACATACGGCATTTTTTTTCAGAACAGAACTACATAGAGTTATACACATTATCTCCCAATGTCTACAAGACATAATTGATTTAAAACCTACATAACTAATAGTTTCCTAAGACGAATTATTTGAATATCAGAACAGTGTACTGTTTCTCTGTCTACTTACAACAAAACTTAACAAAAAATAGCTTAATAAAATCATCATCTTCTCTTGGAATCTCTACGGTATATCCTACTATCTCACCACAAAATAATACAGCATAAAAGGACTCTGTGGGTTGCTCTGAAATAAAGTGCATCATCTCCCCAGCAAGAAATGAGACATGATTCCATTTTCAATCTCTAAGCCATGCCTAGGCATAGTTAATCTGTAATTCCTAGCTTTGTGATAATTAATATGTTGACATCTGGAAGACTCTACTTGCAAGAATAATCTCTCAGAATCTAATGGAACAGCAAAATAAAAAGTGAGTCAGTGAAATTCCCATATTCACAGACATTAAATGACTTGATACAAACTCTCTTTCACAGAGACTGTTAAATCATCGTATACAGACAGTAAGTCATTTGAAAATTTATTACCCTTTTCTTTCCAGGTTCAGAAGCACGTGTATCATAGTCATCTGGAAGTTGCAAATAATCTTCCATTCTGCTGGCAATTGCTTCCCAGTCACGTTTCCTTTTAGTGCCAGTCCGCAAACCATCCAGCTTGTCTGAGAACAAACACAGAGCCTCAGCGTTAAAGGAGAATTTTTTTCTATTATTCACACAAACAAGATGAGAGTGGAAAATTTTTCAAAAGAAAGAGCAGCAGAACTTGTACATCCAGCTTGTCTTGACAGGTGGAATGATGAGACTTGAAATAAACTAGAGAAGACTCAACACAGTTTTCAAGTTTTATTGATCTTTCACGTTAACTGTGTGGCAATAACACTCAGTCTTGTTATGTGTACGAGGGAGAAACAGCTTGCTCTTCCAGACGGTCATATTATATGTAGTCTATGCTTGTAGGTACAATATAGCCAATAACAGTTAGGAACCACAGATCCACCTTTCTGTATTTGAACACAATACTAAAGCTGCAGCATTTTTCCAAATTTGGGGATTAATACTGTGTCAAACATGGCATTCATGCAGTATCAGGGAACAAGTGATGATCATATAATTTAATGCATCAAAGACAAGTTTTTGAAACACTGTTTCTGCTAAACAAAAAGATCCTTGGAAACCCTGAACCCCCCTTTTCTTTTTCTCTCCCCATAAGGCAAGTTACTTTAAAAATCCTCCAGAACTGGGGAGAAAAAAAAAAACTCTCAGATTTTCTTTTCTTTCATGGTATAAGAGGTCAGTCATGAATATCTGAGCAGTGCATTTGTCCAACAGTCATAATTTTCTTCTTTTTCTTATTAAACCAATCTGGCATGTGGAGAAACCACTCCTATGTTCTAAAATTTTCTTCCTCTTCGGACATTTATTCTCAGTAAAAAACCCCACCTTCTTGAAATCATGTGGCAAACTGCTTTTGGACAGGAGATGAAGCATTCATTGGAAGATTACAAACAACAAAGCATGAAAAGGAAAAACAGCTTTACAAGTCAAAGTAAATTCTATTACTTCTGTCAGTGTATGCTACCATTTTATAGGCCAACAATTCAAGTATGTGTAGAAGGAACACCAAGCTTGGCAATTATATTCTGTAAACCATTTCCAGTGATGCCAGAAATATTGTTTCAGAAGTCACAATTGTAATTAAATTCACCCACAAAAGGCCATAGAAATAAACCAAATACAGGCAGCATTATTTTCTGGACAGCAGAAGACGATGTTCAAAGGTATGTATTTAAAGAAGCTTAGTTCAGAGATGAGTTTTTTGACTTAATATGGGAGAGAAAAGAGTAACAATGGAGATAATGTGATTGTATGTACTACAATGGCACTGTAGACATGCTAGTATAATTTAAATGCCATAAACCAAGGAAGTTATTTCTCCCTCATACAGTTCTAAGATTTTTAAAGACTCCACCTTTGCCCTTGGAACAGATACAGAATTTCTTCTAATAAAACATTTTAACCCCTTCTGCTTTTTTAAAAAGCCAACATTTAAGAGAAATGTTCAGAATATTTGTATTTGTTACATGGTTCAGCTAAGGTTCTTCTTTTGCTCTAAGTTAAATCTGCCAAATTTGATGCTCAATCTCCACAGAAAGGCGACACTCTCTCTAGAAGACAAAATGGATTTATACAATATTCCTGTGTTACTCCAGCAGGTAGTGTACTTGCACTGTTTCTCAGTATTACTTTCAATCAACGTAGATCATTTGTAGTGTTAAAGGTTTCCAGAAAAAAATTAACACGGAAAAGGAGATCAACAAATGCATTGGGGAGCATTCAGGAACATGAAAAACTGAAAACTGAGGAGCTCTCTGTTGGCAGGTACCCGTAGACACCCATATTCCTGTTGGAAGGCAACACGCTATGATGGGAGCTCACCTCATTACCAGTATGAAAGAAAGTTCAGTCTCTCTCTCCCTGCTGCACACAGAACTGAAAACATCGCCAAGAAATGTGTAATGCTCAAACATCAAGAGAGGAGTTCAGAAGGCATTCTGAGTATGCAGTTCCCCTGTCCCTTTTTGTTACTGCTACACAGAATTTATTTTAAAACGTTCTCTCTCTCCATGTTTGAAGTTGGATTGCTTTTCCAGAGGAGTCTGCTTCCATCCATACTATCATGGTTCAAGGTACGTGTGTCATGCAGAAGACACTACATAAATGTCAAAAGCCTATCACAGAATATTCTTTTCTGAAAATGAGACAAGGTGTCACTTCAACACGGGTGCTTGTGAATATTTATGGCAGATTATTATTTAGTGTTAAACTACTGACCATCATTTTACCATTTCAATTTTTAAAAACAAATTATCAGCATTTCTGAAAACCCACAGAACTTAAAAACTCACCTTTAGAATTTTAATAATAAAGCATCTGAAAGCAAGTGACTTAATTAGCTCCTTCAAAAACTAAATGAATCAATCAGCTAAATTTTGCTCTTCTTAGACAAAAGGCACAAGTTTTATGTAAAATGTTTTTTGCATTCTTTTTTTACAATGGTATCAAATTTTACAATGGTATCAAAGCTTCAGCTTTGTTTCTCCCTTCCTGAAAGTTTGTAGACACCACTATGACGCACCTTGAAACGGGGTATTGCACTAAACACTTAGCACACAGTCGAAGTTTAAAAGTGAGAGTCCATTACTTTAAATTTCCGTAGAAGAACCCATGTGCAATATGCACCGAGACAGAACAGTGGTTAGAGTTCAGAATAAAACTGTGGCTGTGCCCAACACGTAGGACAATGATATACCACACACATGGAATAACAAATGCATAGCACAGCTTATGTGCCTCTCCAGAAATAATTAAAACTGGTCACCTACAAACTCTTATTGTGAACTAATTAGTAAATAGAATAATTCTTACTCACAGACTGCAACTGTTTAAAATGCATACCTTGAGCTAAAAGTTGCCTGCTCTGACAGAACAATTTTCCAAAGAACTGCGTCCATTACATGGGAATGCCTGTTTTTTTAAAGATGCATCTTTTGTCAGAATTTAGTTTTAATCTGTAGTCCTATATATATATATAGATATATATATATATATAAATGAATCTAGAGGGTAGTTATAAAATTGTGAATACAGATTTAACAGAAAGCCATTCTTAGCATCTGTATCTGTGTTTTGCAGCATGCTAACGTCCAGTTTGTTAATGAAGTTTGACTGTTAAAGGACTACTGCAACAGCCTTGCAAATAACTTACTTCAGCATAAAAGTGACTCTGCTGCCTGCTCCCCATTTTACATTTAAGTGATGACCATAAAAAAATCCTGTGTTCTATCTTATGGAGTTTTCATTGCATAAGAAAACAAAACACAGTTCTTTGTTTCTATTTGCTAGCAGTATTTTGAAAGCTATCTGTAAATTTCTGCTGCAGTCACAATCTCCACATTGTTAGAAATTACACTTAACGTTATGTATCACAGCATTCTTCAACAATGCAGGTTTCCAGTATTATGATTTCATGCATAACAGAGGAAAACTCATTATAAAATTAAGAAATAATTTTCTATTTATCGCTTATAACAGAAATTCAGATCAATCCTGAATTAATTCTGCCTAGCTATTTGATATGCCAAAACAATTGAGTACAAGGCACCTTTGGTTATACTGCAGGTGCCACAACATCAATATATTCCACAAATATTTATGACTTAAAAGAGAGCATAGCAGCAGAAGAGATGGCATAGCTAAGCATTTAACATCAAAAGATGAAAGGCTGTTTTATGTAAGCCAGACCTTCTAATGCTATTTGTAAGGTGCAATTGTGATTTTGGTTATTGAAAAGTAATGACACACAGGGCTGTACCACACATGCAGGAGCAAACCTCAGAATGTTAAGACATGCTGTGTCCCATTCGGGTATTTGTTACTCTCATAGACACGACAGAAAAGAGCAGTTTTGTGCAGACCATCTTATAAAATCTTCACTTAGAACCATTATTGTCCAGTTAAAAAAACCCAAACCGACAAAACTGATCATAATGACCAGAAACCCCTTCCCACGTATACTCCTTTGACCATAGCCATGGTGAATGCATTTCTGCCTGAAAGTTGCTTTTGACTTTGACAGAAGCCTAATGTCAGCACTTATGTTTAATGCAATCATCAGCACTACTCACAACAAAAAGTGCAGCAAAAATAGAGCTCATGTGCTTCTGGAAAGTCCATTTTGTATGCTACTAAGAAGAATTCTAGTACTCTCCTGGAACTGAAAAGCATAATTAACTTTTCAATACCCAAGCTGTTGGAAAGATACACTGACGCCTAATCATTCGGAACCAATTTCAAAGCATGGCACTACTTTTTCCCTACAAATGTCAATTTTGGAAAGTGAGAAACATCTCCAATACAGGTAGGTATGAAGCATGTCTCCAAGAATGTAAGAAGTTACTGATGACGCTTAGGCTTGAAAAAAGGTATGCAGCATGAACAAGAACATAGTGCAGCGTAAGTTGACTCTTTGCTTATATAAAAACTATAAATATGGAAGAGATGAATAAAGAATAAAATACTGCTTTTTAAAAATTTTAAGACAAAGTACTTTCCTTGAACAGATGGAAGAACAATTAATGAGCATATAAACCAGTGATGATTAGAAAGTAGTAACTCTCTTGCCTCTGGTAAAAGACAAATTCCGCTTCTGTATAGATGTGTTTGCCGTTTCAGACACATGTATGAAATCAACACATTTATTTGTCTTTGGTAAGGAGGCACAGTAAAAACAAAAATTCAGGTTTTGCAAACATCATTAGGTACCAACTATATGAAACAGGAAAAAATAAATACCCACCTAGCTTTGCCTCAGAAGTGTCCATCTCCCATTTGCTTTTCGGAATGTAACCCTAAATCATACACAGAAAGAAGCTCGGAGGATTAGAGAGAGACACACATGCATATCACTTTTGAACTGGAAACAGCATTATAATATAGGGAGTTTAAGGCATTTCTTTTTGTAAGGCACAATTCTCGTTATCAGATGAAGGAGACCAATTACTCAGTATTTCAGAACTTCTGCATCCACTTCCATTCAGTGATTTTAGAAGCCCTTATAAATCATAACAAGAGCACTGCCCTTTGCAAACACAGAACTCCAGAATGAGTCTAACAGGTAGCAAAGGCGCTGTGTGCAGTTACTGTATTGGATCACCCCAGATGGCAAAGTTATTGCAACACAACTTATCATATATAAAGAATATTCAAAGCTTTATAAGCACAAATGAAAAAGTTATTGCAAGCTTTTATGAATATATTCCCAGATTTACTACACACAAACCTCACTCCTTTTGAAGGGATATACTAAATTCATGTGTAAGTGATTAATTCACAATTAAACGGAAACTTTTTTTGTTTAAAAGAGAGTATCTGCTGGGTCACTAGGATTTGAGTATTATTTTTCACTTTAAAATAATATTCTTAGCTCAATGATACTTTTAAAACACTTTTCCCCTACAAATAATGTCAGCATGTGTAATGATTTTTAGCCAGTTTATTCTTTGCAAATCCACACAATGATATTAAGTTTAGCAAAAAGGTATTTATTTTAGTTATCTTGTTATCATCTCTTTTTATACTCTCTGACAAGTAAATCCGTACTAAGCAATCCTCATTTCAGATGTTCAGGTTTGGTTTCAAAGCATTTATGTTCCTCTGCAATCACACAAAAAGCTTAACGTAGTGAGTGGAAGGTCTGTGAGAATTCCATTACTTTCAGAATGTTTTTTAATAGAGAGGGAAAAGAACTACTCTGGAAGATTTCAAGAAGAAAATAAACAATCCACAAACAAGTTTTATGTCACTGACTTCTTTCCTGCTCTATTTATAGGTCACCTCCACTGTGGTAAACATACACACATTTGTTAATGCTATGTGTTACTGAATCAGTGTATTCCAGATTAAATTCCAGTATATTCCAGAGAGCTACACTGCATTTGATTATGCTCAGCATTGCTCTTCCAAAATCCTTGAATGACCTTTTTTTCTATCAAGCACATATCAGTGACTTTAGGTTATCAGATCACAGTATTTTCTTGTTTTTAATCAAATCTGTAATTAATGCAAACCAAAACAGTTTGTGCTGCAATATTTCCTTGTAACATACAAATAAGCTTCATGTATATATGTATATTTATACTTTAAAACCAAGTTGCACATTAAAGTTTGCTCAGAAAGTTTACACCACAGCTAGAAGCCTGCATTAAACGAAGTGATGTGTGATACACTGGTGAGAACACTAAGTTAAATGCATCAATAATTCATACCATCAAGCACAGAAAAGCAGGAATTGTCTGAATGCCACAACCCTATGGGAGTTGATAATAGCAAGAAGAGTGACTTTGATGGTGTGAAATGGCCTATTGTGTGTTGAATCTATACAATATCCCAGTCCTCAGATAGGATAAGCAAAGATTCAGACTTTATCCTTTGGTACAAGACAGTTGGATATTTCAAGGATATCTGCCAGATGGCAGGAGCTTCAGACCTCTCTGTTTCCACAAGATTAAATGGAGCAAAATGAATTGCAGAACCCTTACCAACTGCTCTCAAGAAGGCAAGCGATACCCAATACAGTGTACTGTTCCACGTGTCTGATATAATTCTCTCAGATTAGCTATCTGACTGAATACCAGAGATTACATATAGCAGATAATTCTCTGTTATTTTTCCTGTCTGAATAGAACACATTCTTATATGCAGATTACTTTTAGTTATTTAATAATTTGCATAGTTTCCACACCAAGCTTTCTTTGTCTCATAAAAGCCTATTGTTATATGTGCTGTATCTTAGGACACTCCCCCAAACCCATAAACACACATGTACACACACACATTTATGCACAGATGTTTCAAAAGCTAAAGACAACTTCCTCTTTTAGCTATAACTCATTTACAAAAAATGAGACAAGCAGCCATATTCTTGTTAACATGGATGCATCTTTAGAATGTTCTAACCACACTTTATGAAGTCTCATACTCTGCGCCAAAGAATAATTTAGTAAAGAGAATGAGTCATGTTGCAAAAAACAGACATTTATTAAAATCCGCTTTTCCTAAGCTTTTTAGAATTTTGTATTTCAACTGCTGTCTAAGCTGCCACTCCTGAGAAATAGTAAATTTCCATCAAGGAAAAGCACTTCACTCATCCCAGACACTTTTGGTTACTTCCTGTTTATTGGACTTTAACTGCTTGGTTGTGGGAACCAGGGTTTGAGACATTCAACTCATCGAGCACTGACCAGTTGCAGCTCCAACACACACCAAGAAGTTACAGCAGGAAGCCTTCCACAGCCTTTTAAATACATACCTAAAATAAACAGCCCTGAGGGCGATTCTATAACCTTCATTTATCCAAGAGACCTAATCCCTCATCTTGGAAATACCTCCTGACAAACAAAGCCAGCAAACTGGGGCAGAGAAAGCAGTCTTCATATGTGTTGTCAAATACTGTGACAGTTGAGGAGAGTTCTTTAGACATGTGAAAGGAAATAAGCTAAATTAATCTTTCTCTATTGTTCCCATCCCTCCACTTAGTCGAATTCTTAGATTATCTGGAAGACAGCACTATAGTGTACTGTAATTTAAAAAGTCTGTAAGAGGCATTTTGCCATGCTCCACTGATAATGTTGTTTGTGGAATATACTCACATATTCTTACAAATAAATTAGGAAGAAATAACATGATTTATCGTTAAAGTTCTCCTAGAAATGTTTAAGGAAAAAACGACTAGAAACATATGTATAAAGATTGCACTGCTAAGAATGGCAATGAGTTGGCGCTTGTAAGACTGAGATTCTTCCTCAGACACATTAATGAAAAATTTGTTAGAGATGGCTGATGTGTCTCCTACCAGTTCACTTTCTTCCTCCTCTGCTGTGTCCTTCTTGACTTCTTCTTTCTGGTCTTCAATATTTGCATCAAAATCCTCCATCTCCACCTGTTCCAAACAACAAGTACAGACTTAAAAAGCTCTAACAGGGACTCATGCACATACTGCGGAATATATAAAAGTATCCAAGTATGTACTGTTCCTTATATCATTTGTAAAACCTTGTAAACCCAAATCTCCCTTCTTTGAGCCTTTTGCTGTCATCTTAAAGATTATTATTTTCCAATACAAAGAATTTGGAGATTCAAAAATAACCTGCTGACCTCATGACAAACTGTGAGGACTCTGCCTACTTCAGCAGTTCACCAGTTTCTGTGGTCATGGCAAGAGCTGTTCTAACAGCAACATGCAGCTAAGGTGCCATCACAAAGACCATATGATTAACATAGGCTATTCCCAAAGCTTCTGACACAACTGCCAAAGAATGCAGCAATACAGAAAGCTGACACACTGAAGATGTATGTCATGACAAACTGCAAATGGAATAAAAAGGCAGCAGACTTCTACAGAAAGTGTAACCTTCTGCTACGTGCTATTAATTTACTAATTTCTGTGCTATGTGTCTATTTACCAAAACAAAGACTGAGTTCAAATTTCTTTCCTTATTTTATCCAACTAATGTCTCAAAATATGATCAAAAAAAATCCAGTAGCCTGCAAAAAGTGCTGAGTTTCATCTAAGCGAGCAAAGATTCTCTTTAATTGGTATTCAAGAGTTCCTGAGAGCAAAGTGGCTTCAACTCTTGCTCAAAAAGGCGGAAGTCTGAGCTTCGAAAAGGTGATAAAAACTAACAGCATACCTTCATGTTTGGGTAACTGATAAGAATAATGGAATACGTGTACCTAAGACAGTAATTCTGACTTTCTACAGCGCCAACTATAACCGCCTTGTTGTGATCATATCTTTGTCTGCTTTATATTTTCAGTGTAGTCACACTGACATATTTTGTAGTTCTAACAATCACAGGGGTTCTCACCTCTTCGATAGCAGCATCCTGCAAGAGAGAACGAATGTCCAGGCGCATCATGTGACGTGGTGCTGCCTCCCAGTGCTCAGACATCTAACAAAATGTAAACAAAAATGAAGCACCTCTACAAATCTAACAGATTCATTTGGTTTCTGACCACTAACAAGATGTACCTGTACTTAAGAAAAGCAATTTCAATCAATCCCCTGAAATAACTACCTGTTCTTCTTATAAAATGTGTAATCACTATATAGTCTACAGTTTACAAACAACAGCAGGCCCAAAAGCACAATAAACTTATAATTAATCCTATGGCTGGAAATGTATACAGTTACCCTGCTGATATCCTTTAGCTTGCGTCCATGAATATTCCTCTTGGAACACGTCTGGTTATCTGCACTCATTTCAGCTAAGTACACCTAGAAAAAGAAAGACAATATTAAATACTGTAAATCAACTTTCAGAGCTCTTTTCTACCTGGTCATACACTCTGCAGTTGTACATTCTAAGAAAGGTAAACTTGCAACTGTACAGCACAGCTTTTTTCCTGACTGTGGGAGACACTTTGCATTGATTGGACTTGATGATCTTGGAGGTCAACTCCAACCCAGTTAATTCTATGATTCAAATGTTTAGAAATATCAGCATATGGCTACTAGCAAGTTCAAATTCTATTTAGGCTCCGTTACCTCAAACCCCTTGGTTTTCGCAGCACTCCAGAACTGTTCAAAATGTCGCACTCTATCATTGATAGCATCAAGGATAATGAAGGGAAAGAAGCCATCATCCAAGGTCTTTTTGAAAGTTTTAAACATACTGGTACGATAGGTCTCTTCCATATCAGCTTCATATTCATACTCCATCACCTTTATCAAGAATAAAAGCATTTAAGAAAGAGGACATCTGCAAAAATGCTAATGTTCAACAGCTGAATGTCATGACCACAAAGCACACTGGTATGTGAAAAGCACATTTCAGGTCAGTTTTTAAGAATTTGCCCATACCACCCTAAGTTATATTAACCTGGTTTGAAAAACCGCCCATAGACATCTGCACTCTTTCCAAGCCACAGAGGGAAATTCAGATTGCCGCTGTGCTTTTCCAGAATGTTGTTTACTTTGTCAAGACAAGCAACTGAATTAAGAGTACCTTCTTTTTAACTTTTTTCCCTGTATCAGGGTCTCTCTCTTCTTTCTCCACTTCAGTGATGAAATAGTCATCCAGGCTGAGCACCCTTGGTGCAGGTCCTCCACACTCTACTTCTTTGTCCTGGCAAGAAAGCAAAAAGAAAACATATACTCTTGCTGTAAAAATTCCATTCTGCCACACAGGATCTTCAAAACACTTGTGGCCAACAGCAGTTCCCTGCTCTGTATTCAAAACAAGAAGAGAGCAGTATCCCTCCTGTTTAGTGATAGTTGAGGGGAGTCACACGCCACATGAAGACATGGAACACGAAATAACAACAGACTTGAATTCTAGACAAACAGAAAACAAACAGCAGGGGAAGCACGTGTAAAAGAGAAGCAGCACTACATAGTGAGCAGTTGTTTACATACCCTGATGAGTTTTGCTACATGTGTCTTTCCGCTGCCAGGCAACCCTCTCATTATGATCACAATCTGAAACAAAGATCACGTAATAGGATACTGTAGTATATTTAACAGAATCTCTGGTAAAAATTTTCTTCAAGAAAATCATGTACTGTAGGCTCCCACTTTTGCATATGATCAAGCAAAGCCACTACCTCACTGTCTGTTTTGGAAAACAGGTTGTGAGGAATGGTAGTAGTTCCACATAATTCCGAGTTTTTGATGTTAATCATCTCAGCAGCTTAGGCTGCATAAGATGTTATAGATCTGGTTCAGTTTGATAACCTGAATTGTGTTCTTTTTTATATTATATGGGGTACTGCGAAATCCCTGACTCTGTGTAAAGACAAGTCTTTCCTCTGATACATCAAAAACCCAAATGAAGATCTCATAAGAGTCCAAAATACCTTAACATTACGCACTAATTTCCTTTTAGCATTCCAAGGAAGTTTACATCTCCTGTAAACTCCTCATAGTTATGCTACAACACTAAGCATTTGCAAAGGAACCAAGCTAATTTCTGGAACTTCCTCAAATCTTTGCTTGTTTGCAACATATTATACCCATGACCATTTTGGCTGAATACAGACCTTGTAGAAACTGATTATTGCTTTCAGAATGCATACTCACTCTCTCTGGTCTGCTATCCCGTCCTGGTGGCTTTAAAATATCATCTACATTTTTAGATTCTGGCTTCCTTTCCATTCTTGGAGCAGGTGGTGGCTGACGGGGTATTGATGGAGCAGAAATAGGAATCCTTTCCTCAGGGTAATTTCTACGATCACCTTCAAATTCCAGTGTTTGGACAGAAGAATTTTCTTAGTTCAGTAAAATAAAAAAATTAAGATGTTCATACACAGTTGAGCTGATTTAAACAGACCATTATTTTAAGTTAAATTTACAGGTAAGTCCTCAAAATAATTCAAATTTCTGATCTTGAACATATTGCAATCAAAGACAGCTTTTAGCAGAGTATATCACTGTTTCATTCATGATCTCATCACCTGAGAAACAAAACTGCCACCACCTAAATAAATTTTCCTGAATTATATATTCTGAACAAATAAATACTGCAAATCAATTAATCTACCAATTAATCTTCACCTCTGCAAATCCGTATTTTTCATAATATCCTAGCATGACTTCAAGATTGAGAAACTGTACCTCCAAACATGGAAGGCCCATGATCATACGCTGGGCGGTCTGTCTTTCGTTCATATGGTGGTCTTTCAAAACCACCTCGCCTGGAGGACGGATGGTCTTTCTTGTCACGGTAAGACTGAGTCCTTGTAGGTGTAGTAGGAAGAACCCTGCCAAAAGAGTATTTTGTTTATTTCTAGAATTTCCACTATGGATTCCAGAGCGAAATGAACATGCACCTCCCAGGCAAAATGGACAGCCTGATACACAATGCAGCCTCAAGTGCATTGATTCCAACAGTGTTCCAAAATCACATACCTATCATCTCTGGGATGGCGCTCTTTTTCAAATCTCTCTCGTTCATAGTCCATAGAACCACGGTCTCTGTGCAATTCCCGCTCTCTCTTGAAATCCCGATGATCTGTGCTGGAATTACCTTGACGCTCAAAATAAGGCTCACGATCTCTTTCTCTGTTGTAGCGACCTGGATGCTCTGAAGAGAGAAACCCATGGAAATCCAAACTACTATTTTTGAAAAAGAAAAATAAAGCAACAACCAAGAGTGCAGGAAAAGTATACAGAAATACATGATATGTGGGCTAGGATGGACATAATCAAACACTGTATCTCTTTTCCAAACTGTAAGACAACCATACCATGCAATCTCACTTAAAGCTACAAAACTGAATGTTTAAAGTGGCTAGGTTATTGACTGCAGTACTCCTCTTGACAATATAATCTTTTATTCCTATGGGCCTCTGAAGAAAATAAAGTGGCTCTGGCTTAAACAAGAGTTACTTAGTTTAATACATGCCTTTAGTGCCTTAAAATTTTTCTTAAGAGCTATCTAACTGAGAGCTAGGCAAGCACCCCTACCTTTTTGAAATGTTTGCCTCTCCGGTAGAGGTTCTGGACGAAGAGTTACCCTCTCCCCATACGGAATCTGTTCCACTTTACTGGTAGTTATATCTGATTGAAAATAATCATAAAATAATTAAACACCTCTCTTCCATTTCCTTTCCTCTGTCATGACAAGCAATCAGTAAATGGCATTAAAAGTGACTGGAACAACTTACCAAAATTTCTATTAATGGATAATGTAAGAAGAGCTACACATAAATAAACAACACCATGGCTTTGAAAGACTGAAGTGGATTTGTGTATGTGTGTGTGGGGGTGGGTGAGAATGGGTGTATGTTAACCATTTCATCTCTAAGAATGGGACTTCTGCCTTTTAAGGTGAGTTCTGGTAGCATGCAGTGTCAGAAAACTATAAACACTAAAATGCTCTGAGAGTTTCAATAACTCATAGAACTACTGTAATATCAAGAATACGAACAGAACATCTCACATCAGTAACAATTTTTCTAATAGCTTTTAGTAAAACATGTACTTAATGGAATTGATATGGCTTCAACTCATGTCATGGCACCTCAGAGAGAGAAAAAACACACTTGAAATGACAGTGCACAATTTAAGAACTTCTTTATGACATGATTTCATTTATGTTAAAAACTTATAATGAGGGAGATTAATTCTATTTAAAAACTAGTGTTGAATTTTAGTTTTGATAAGCTCAGTACTAAGAATCAGAGCCCTTCACTGTTTATGTGTTAAATGCCTGGTGAGGGCGCACTCCCTTCAGAAGGAGACTTTGTTTCCCTCCCTGTCCAGAGGGTACCTCATACCCATTTAACGAGTAGATAAATAATGCAAAGACCAGTCACATTCTGCTTTAAGTTCCTAAGTCACACCAAAGAACTGTAACCATGCAAAGTATCTTGTAGCAGTTATTTCCATACTCACCCACAAAGGGGTTAAGGAAAGTATCAATATCAATCTAAATACAATGTATTGATATGATCACATCAGTTGGTGTTCATTAGAAGCAGCCACGGTTATACACCATTCAGTTCACACGAAACAGCTCTTTCTACGAGGATCGAGAAAAACATTAAACTCAGGGCTGGAGGTTACAGATTCCTTAAAACTGCACTGCTTAGCATCACATCACAATGGATGCAGTCTAGACTGCAACTGCAGAACAAGCATACTTTGCATGGCACGCTCCTTTAGAAAGAAGTTCAGTGAAATAATTAGCTCTTTGCTACAGATCAAATACACTGTAATACCCACCTCGCCCATGGCCATAATCCACAGTTTGTTGAATGACAGGTGCTTTAGGAACTGGTGGAATAACTGGAGAAAGGGACACTGGTACAGATGATGGAACAGAGGTGTGGACAGAAGGTATTTTCACAGGCGAGGACACAGGTGGAGGCATCATTGACTCCTGTTTAAGTAACTCGTACTCCATATTTGCACCTTTATCCTCATTTGTGTCCCACAGTCCGTGGAAAGAATCCTCATCCCAGCGTTCCTGTTCCACAGCAGAAGGTGATGGTTTTAAAGACTGACCATGACTTGGGGTTGTAGTTGGAGTAGAAACTGGAGCATGTGGCCTTGTCATAGGTGTAGTAGGCCTTGCCAGTGGGGCACTTGGTCTTGTCACAGGGGTGGGCTGTCTGAACAACACGGGAGGCTTTATAATAACAGCAGGAGAAGGTTTAATAGCTTGGGCTTCTACTGATGCCTCTGAAGATAGCTGAGAAGAGACCTAGATGCAGAAAGCACTTTTAATGTAGCTCTGTAAAACTAACCTTCTCTCATCCTCTGTAAATCAGTCAGTGCAACGGCAATCAGTAATCAAATCATACACATTTACTAGTACCTCCATCAAGGTGCTACAGGCAGGAGGACTATTTCCAAAAACTGGTGGCCTGATTTAATTTGGCATTTGTTCACTATGTGAAAGCTTAAATACTATTTTTTTTCTTCTTCAAAATAACCTTACCAATTTAAGCTCCAGTAGGCCTATCTCAGTTCAAAAGTGTCTACTGCTTTATTCCCAAAGACTCCTGCTGTCTGCAAAGATTCCTGCTGTCTGTGAGAAAGCTGAAAAAGTCTGGAAGTAGGGCAGCTTGGTGAGATGTAAAAGAATTGGTAAGGCCAGTTTCTTTGTGGAAGTCACTAGAAAAATTCACAGAGAGCAGAAATACCTGGAAACTCTTAATGAAATCAACATCAGATGCACATAAGAAATTGAAAGGTCTTGCCCAGTAGAAAAACAAACCAAACAAACCCAAACCCTTCATGAACCAAACATCCCCATGGAACCCCACGTCTCAAGACTTTTCAGCATCACAGCAAATGCCAAGTTACAGGCAGCCAGTCTTATTAGCAATATGCAACAAAAATTGAAGAATGGTTGTAGATAAAAAGCTGAACTCTGTAATAACAGCTGAAATTCACACCAGAGATATTTGAAGGCAGGAATTCCTAGAAAGACAACAGTTGCTTGAAAACCTCTAGGTAGACGAGTGAAGTAGTCTGAGATATTTCTGCTCAATTTTGATATTTTGTAACTTCTTAAAGGCATCGACATACCTGCAGGTCTTGGTAGCAAATCACTTCCATTATTTTACTTTAAAGACACTGCAAACAAGGGAGAGGTCACCTAGGCAAAAAGAAAACTTGCAGTGTCTCATTCACTGCATAACACTTCTCTGGAGGGAGGGACAAACAAAGCTTGGTGTGGCTAAATGTCAGACCCAGAAGGCATTATGCTAAATTTATGGTATCAGTAACTTTGGAGTTAAGATGTGCTGAAGAATAAAGACTCCACATCAACTCCTCCAATATACATTTAACAAAACTGTTTACTTGTTCTAGGAGGGATTTATAAACCTTAGTTAGCATGACTGCAAAAATTCAGTTGATTTCTGACTGAATATGAATTATCAAAAAACAAGGCAACTGAGAAGAGTTCCCAGAATTAAACAGAAGATGAGGCAGCAGAGAAGTAACTTGCATCACAACAGGAGATGAATTCATGTAGGTACACAAACGTGAGCTTCCACGCACTTTATATTATAGAAGGTAATGAGAGTTCCCAATAAAGACAGCAAATACAATGCTAATGCTCATGCTATATTGAAATATCTCAGTTTCTGATTGACTTATTCTCAAAATTCTCTAACTTCAAATAGGAGAGAGCGCTTGAAGTAGGAAAAGCAGTATAAATTGTCAGAACTTAAGCAAGGAACAGCAAGGTCTTCTTGCGAGCCTTATATCTCTGTTTTGGAAGGGTTCACCTCCTTTTGCACATCCCACAGAATCTAGACTGTTGAACCTCATGTGCTACTGTCCCCGACAGGTCATGCTCAGAAGACATAGTGGACTGACAGAGTAGAAAAGGCTTTGGAAAATTTAAAGAAACTAAGAAGTTGCTTTGCCTCAACAGAAGACTGATGAGGTTGTAAGGGTTGCTGGAGAGGCATTTCCCAGAGTTTAACCATCAGTGTGTTGAACTGGCTGGATATACACATTAATTGTAATAATTACCAACATGTTATTAACATAAGACAAATATACCTGAAAGGCACCTGGCCTTGTGCTTGTGTTCTGTGATCTTGGAGGGTCCTGTGTGGAAATGTCAGGTTTAAACTCCTTCAACTTCTGTAGCTGTTCTTTTTGCTCTCTGCACATGCATCATAAGAAAATGTTATCAGTCTATAGGTTAAATAAAAAATAAGAAATCAATGCTCAACAGTGAAAACACAATATCCTAGGATCAGGAGCTAAGTCCAAAGATGAAAAGGGCACAGTAGGCTTTACATGGGCAGTGCTGTGATTCAGAAATCTCTGTTTCACATCCACCTAACCATGGAGGTATTTAGCGTATTAGCTGCATGCTTTTTGATCACAGGTTTCCTGAGACATGCAGTTATGCTTTTGTGCTTGACCAGAACCACTTCACTTGGACAGTAAAGAGTAAAGCTAGATTATTAGCTTCTGCCAACACCTTCTGGAAACAAGAAACCCCTTGGAAATGCATGCATAAATGCTCTCAGTTACTTGCTCTGGTTCACATGCTAACAGGATTGAGATCACCAAAGCACAACAGATTCCTATATTTAAAAACCAAACAGTAATTCCAACTTTTGTTTCCTTGGTTTAGATATCAAAATGCTATTTAATATACAACAATACATAATCTACAGAGCAGAGACTTAAGTCCAGCCATGAGTCCTACAACCACTAGATTACAAAGTTATATTGAATATGATTTCCTTTCCTTTCAGTTTCTGTTAGCATTTTTAACCTAGGCTTTTTAATTGCTAATTAACGCGGTGTACTGAAGTAATTCCTAAAGAACAACTAAGAATTGGATTCCTCTGTAGGAGGCACAACAGAGACCACCCAGAATTGTAACGCATCTGTTCAGTGTCCAGCAGAAGGGGAACCTGGCTCACAGAAAAGGATCCCCAGTGCTGTATTAGTACAAAGAGTACACCAAGCACTACACTGTAGCTGTACACTATACAGAACAGCGTGCAGCTCAGAGCACGCTGTTTTACACACAATAAAAGCAAAGCCAGATGAAGGCTTTGCTTTTGGAGATGAAGGCAATTATGCATTGCACTTCTGGTACAACTTAGCTCAAAAAAGCCAGTAATTAATAAGCAGTCTCCTTAAAGTTGTTCCCACTATTCAGACTGGGGTCACCTGCCTATAGGAACCTAATGAGAAAGTACCACTGTAACTAGTTTTAAGATTACCCTCATATTCAACTGAAAATCAGTATCATGTTTCTGTTTCCCCTTTTTACTGGCTTAGAAAGATATGTATGTAACAACTTTCTTGCATAAAACAAGTTTTAATTCCTATGTTTAAAACATTTCAATCCTAATGAGCTGCCCACTCTGGTAATGATTCCCAAACTATAGTCCTTCTTAAGTCCACTAGCTTGCAGCTAGTCACATTAAACAACAAAACATGTGCCCAGCAACTGAAGCAATAGGAAAGTCAGGGAGTTGAAAATAATCTGTTACTCCAAACTTCTGGCGAACATTACAACACAAATTTCACAGTTACTAACACTTGCTGAATTAATTTAATTGCAGTGAATGATTAAAGTATTCACAATAAAAGTTCTCTCTTTTTAAGAATAATTTTTCTTGTAATTTTGGCATGCAACTAAGATCTTCCATATAGGACAGATGCTTAGCAATCTTATAAGTTTGAAAACAAAACAGCCTGAAGAAAAGCACAAAACATCTCTACCATGAAATGGTTTGGGTTGGAAGGGATCTTAAAGACAATCTAGTTTCAACTTCCCTGCCATGGGCAGGGACACCTTTCACTAGACCAGGTTGCTCAAAGCCCCATCCAACCTTGTTTCTTCTATTACCAGTTTTGTAATAAACATCAATTAAAGCCTTAGGAGTCTAGTAACTGCTTTCTAAAATGTGGTCTTGATGAACTCTCACATTCATATCCTCCTAATAGTTATTACTGCTTTTATGCTGATCCTCAGAACTAAAATAAACCAAACTTGATAAAACTATTCACTGACAATATTGGATTTCAAATGAGAGAGCACTGTAAAAAGAAAAAACCCACATGTATATGCTTTAATTAAAAAGCAAGTAGTATCCAAAAAATTAAATAGGTCTTAGGAACTACATTAATGTAGGTCTTGACAGGTAAGTATTAAAAAGCAATTATCACTGAGCTCATCTGACACTAACAAAAAGACTGAAAAGAAATTATCAACAAGCTAATTTGAGGATAACAAAAACATTGGTCAGGTGATGGGATGGATCTCTTCCTGGAAAGTAACAAACAGGGAATGCCACATTCATGGGGAAAGGGAACACCATCTATTTAAGAAAAAAAGTCTGTCTACAAAAGTTGTGATGGAGGTACTCCAAATATCTTGTTAGACATGAGCTCCTACTATCATGCTGTGAAAGAAATGAAGCCATTACTGCATTTATTTGAATGAATCCCACTGAATGAGGATTCCCATTCAAAATCACAGAACCAGGCAACTCACCGAAGCATTTTGAGCTCCTGGGCAGCCTTTAGAATTATCTCATGCTGTCTTTGGCTAAGGACCATCACTCCTCCCAAGGACTGGTCAGAGTCCAGGTTTGAATCTGTTCCCAGCATATCACAGGAATGTGAAGGTGGAGGAAGGGATGAATCTGAGTGGTCATCCAGAGACCGCAGTCTCTCTCCATCATCTGGATACCACCTATCCGACAACCGTTCCCTCTCCCAATCAGTCCTTTCAGGAACGTAGTCTTGTTTTTCCCTCCATGTGTCATATCTTTCTGGATACTCTCGAATCCTAAGCTCCCCCCTGTCTCGGAGATCTCTGTCATAATGATCTCTGTTCCTATCCTCCCTCCACCTATCTTCACGATACCTGTCCAGAGGTGGAAGAGGTGGTAACGGTGGTAGTGGAGGGATATCCAGGTCACGATTCCCCATTTCTCTGTCATCCATAGCTCTCATGTCCCAGTCTCTATCCCATTCTCTGTCTAAATCTTGATCATAAATATCTGAGGATCTTCCAGTTCTATCTAGATCTCTCTCTAGTTCCCTTTCTCTTGGCCTTTTCCAGTCATCCCACCATGAATCTCGTCTGTCATGATCAGATGATAAAGGAGGTAGTGGTGGTAGAGGAGACAATGGAGGCAGTGAATGGTGGGATTGCAACCTGTCATCTCTGTCATATGCATCTACAGAATCATCCCGATAATCAGAGTTGTGATCTCTCCAGTATTGTTCTCTTTCCCAGTCATCCAATTGCTCATGCTCCAAAGAAGGGTCATCTTGACTATCTAAAGGAAATTCTTCTTGCACTGTACCGTCTTCATGGCCCCAAGAACCCCTGAATGTTTCATCTCGATGGTATGGATGCAATTCATCAGGGTCATCTCCTAGGTGAATGGGTTTACCCCTATTGCCTGTTTCAGGTCTTCCTGCTTCCCTCTCATGGCTACCTCCCCTCCTGATAGGACACCTCTCACGGCTACCTGCCCGCCTGCCCAGGCCCCTCTCACGGCTACCTGCCCGCCTCATGGGGACTCTCTCCCGGCTACCCGCCCGCCTGACGGGGACCCTTTCCCGGCTACCCGCCCCCCGCATGGGCTCTCTTTCCCGGCTACACGCTCGCCTGACTGGGCCTCTCTCCCGGCTTTCTGCCCGTCCCCTGTCCCAGCTGCCTGTCCGTCCAGCTAGCTCTCTGTCTCGGCTAGAGAATACCCTCTCATGGCTATCTGACCGTCCATCCAGGCCCCTCTCTCGGCTGCCTGACCGTCCATCTGGCATCCTCTCTCGGCTGCCTGACTGTCCATCTGGCATCCTCTCCCTGCTACCTGCTCTCCTGAACATTCCCCTGCCACGGATGGATGCCTGCCTAGCCTGCCCTCTGCCTCTGTATACATATCCTCTGCCACAGCCATCGTCCATCCTGCCCATTCCCCAACCACTGTCCATCCTTCCCATTCCCCGGCCACCATCCATCCTTCCCATGCCCCGGCCACGGCCCATTCCCCAGCCACGGCCATCCCCCTGACCTCTGCCACGGCCCCTTCCTCTGCTTACTGGTCCCTTGCCTCTATCTTCATGCATAAATGGCCCTTTCCCTTTGCTTTCTGGCCCAGGTAAGCCCTGGGTGCTCTCTGAAGCAGTCAACTGGCCATCTGGTGAATCCAAATCCTCATTTCCTGTTACAGGTGTTACAGTATTCTGGTTCTGAGCAGGTGAAGTAGGTGCCTTTGACTCTTCTACTTGCTGGTTAGGATCATGTGAACTCCATGTCCACTTTTTAGGAGGGTCTGAAATAGTTTCTTTAACTTCAGGTTTGGACGGTTCCTGTTGAGTGTCTGTCAGGTCCTCATTTGGCTCAATGGGACCTGCACCCTGTGTATCTGGCGTAGACTGTGTTCTGCTTACAGTCTGCTGATCGCTAGCTGTGTCTGTAAAAGGTTCTTTGTTTTCTGACTCCGACTCTGTCTGTGCCTGCTGCTGCTGCTGCTGTCCCACGTGAGGCCTGGGCCCCATCCACCGTGGGCCACTAGGTCGGGAACCATGTCCATGTGATGCATTTGTCGAAGTATAAAATTGTCCTGCTGGTCCTCGTGGGATAGATCCCCATCTAGTTGAAGGCTGTCCATCTGTATTCTGTCTGTCAAAACGTGACCTGTATCCTTCTGAGCGCTGAGAATCAAAACGAGGTCCTCTCTGTCTTGATCCTTCAAATTTGTCATATCCTCTTCCTCGACATCCATCAAACCTATAGATGACACAATGGCAGTTTTATTCAAATGAACATGTCATATTAAAATCCTATAGATTAATTTTATACAAAATAGACTATTCATGTGCAAAGTCTAGTTGTTTGGATTTTTGGGATTCACAGTTTTACATCACTGGATGGGTCAAGGAAGGCCAAAGCATGGCTGGAGCTGAACTCTGCACGGGATGCAAAGAGTTACAAGAAGGGCTTGTAACTCAGCCAGAAAAGAAAGGTCAAAGAAAGTGTACCCCTTGGACAAACACAACTGGCAAACTAGTAACAATGGATGAGGAGAAAGCTAAAGTACTCAACAACTTTTTTTGCCTCAGATTTCACTGGCAACCCTATACCTCTTCAGTGGATGGACTGAAAGAAAGACTAGAGGAGCAAAGTCACTCCCATTGTAAGAGAAGATCAGGTTCATGACAACCTGAGGAACCTGAATACATGTAAGTCTATGGAACCTGATGAGATACATCCCAGAAGCCAGAGGGAATTGACTACTGTAGTTGCCAAGTCACTCTCCACGACATTTGGAAAATCGTGGCAGTTAGGTAAAGTCCCTGGTGACTGGGAAAAGGAAAACATTACACCCATTTTTAAAAAGGGTAGAAAGAAGACCCTGAGAACTACTGACCTGTCAGTCTCACCTCTGTGCCTGGGAAGATCCTCCCAGAAACTATGCTAAGGCACATGGAGGACAGGAAGATCATTGGAGACAGCCAGCACAGCTGCACCAAGGGTAAGTCCTGCCTGACCAACTCAGTGGTCTCCTATAATGACTAGGGGATAAAGGAAGAGCTGTGGATGTCATCCATCTGGACTTCTTTAAGGCCTTTGACATGGACCCCACACAATATCCTTCTGTTTAAATTGGAGAGATATGGATTTGATGGGTGGGACTGTTTAGGGGATGAGGTATAGTCTGGATGGTCAGATCTACAGGGTAGTTGTAAATGTTTCAATGTCCAGATGGAGATAAGTGAAAGTGGTGTCCCTCAGAGGTCTGTACTGAGATTGGTACTGTTTGGTACCCTCATCAATGACATAGACAGTGGTAGTGAGTTCACCTCCAGCAAATTTGGAGATGAAACCAAGCTGAGCAGTGCAGGTGACATGCCTGAGGGACAGGATGTCACCCAGAGGGACTTGGACAAGTCTGAGAAGTGGGCCCGTGGGAATCTCAGGTGGCCACGTTCAAGGCCCTGCACCTGGGTCAGGGCAGCTCCTGGTATCACTACAGGCTTGGAGATGAAGGGATTGAGAGCACCCCTGCTGAAAAGGACTTGAGAGTGCTGGTGGATGAAAAGTTGGATGTGAACAGAAAATATGTGCTCGCAGCCCAGAATGCCAACTGTACCCTGTGCCTATCACTGCACATCACTGAGCTCTAAACCAATGTACATATAAGACATGAACTAGCAAGTAATGAAAACAGTCTCTTCAGAACTGTACATTCAAGAAATCCCCATGACCAGAAACAACACATTTTAAAAACCCTCAGGAGGTAGAAAATCATTAATTTATAAAAAATTAATTTACACTGCTAGCAATTCACAAATTATTATTCATAAGTGATCACTTTGGAAGCAAAGAGAAGGGAAATAACGATGAAGGTATTATTGTAAAGTCTAGCAGAGTATGCAAGGATAGAAATGATTGAACAGAACACCACCGTTCTTTGATTCAGGAGGCATCCCATCAACCTATCTTCAACTAATGATCAGACAGAACAGATGTTGTTTTTGCAATCTGATATCATGCCAAGTATTAATGAAAAACATTCCAAAGCCAAGAGCTTGGATTAAATCATACAGCAGGTACAAAATGACATAAAAGACACAGAACACTGTATTTTAGAATAGTTTTACATTAAAGCCATAGGCCATCCACCTGACAAAATGAAGATTTACATTTTAACAAAACTGTATCTTACCAAAAGATAAAGATAGCACCTTTAAAACCAAGACCATCACAATACAATGTAAAAGAAAAAGTGACAAAGAATCCTGATGCTAGGATCCTAAGGCTCAAATCTTCATTTCTTTCCTTCTCTCTCTTGCTTCTAATTGTCTGAAGGCTAAGTAATGCTACATATGTAGAAAAACACTGATTTGTACTTAAGACAAGCACTACCTCCCTATCAAACAGCCATTTTGAGAAGTGCAGTAAATAGGACACTAACATAGCTGCAAAACACACTAGAAGTTCAAGTACTGGCGAACAGCTTTGAACTTTCATTTCTTTCTGCAAGAAGTGTTGGATTACAAAGAGTACTTTTTATCATTTCTAAAAATAAGCAGCATCTAAACTGTCAGTAATTAGCTATGTTTGTATACTCAACTGAACATATAACTGAATCCTGTTCACAACACAACATTAAAATGCTACCGTATATAACAACACGTTAAAAACAATCCTTTGACATTTTTTGCTTCAGATTTTCCTGAACTGTGTTCCAAGTACCACAGATAAAATGATGGGAATATAGATCACTTTTCATGTAGGATCACTCTTTCAAGAGTGCGTTATCATCTTCAAACTAAGGACAGCAAAGACATAAAATATTTAAAACAGCTTTCCTATTTTCAAAAAAGGAGTGTTGTGTTTCGGGGAATGAAAACAGTGCAGCATCCCCAAGCACTTTACTAGAAAAAAAGTGCAACCTACTCTAGATAATGCTCAGGTGAAAGACATCTATACATCCCTGCTTTAAAAAAATACAGAGAACATGGTGTACATACATTAAAAACAAAACCTCCACCAAATAAATATATACACTTCACACAACCTAAGGAAAATTTGAGAATAAGATACGTTTCCTTTTTTAATACATCACTGAAAGTCTTGTAGCCTGGAACAAGTATAAATCAATAAAAACATTCTTACCTAGGGCCTCTGGGGCCTTCAAAACGCGCCGATCTAGGAGGATCTGGAAGTAATCCACCTGACCTCACTGGTTTATCCTGCACAATAGATGTATGTGTTGAAGACACTGCAGAGGTGTCTTTCAGTTCCCCACATCCTTGCTCAGATGAAACAGACACAGTTTGTTTACTAAGATGAACTTGAGACTTTCCATGGTCTGATGAACCAAAGGATGAACTTGCTTGAGAATAAGATGAGTAGACAGTTGAACTAGCCATTTTTGATGCATAGGTACCAGGGGTGGGAAGCAGAGCTGGCCTTGGTGTCTCAGCAGATTGACTGCTTTGAGAATTGGATCCTGAAGGGACAGAGGAATTGGACAACTGAGAAACAGAAGAGAGAGGTGGGGGGACCAGTGGAGGTGTAGTTGAAGGTAAAGTTGGAGGCATAATAGGAATGCCACCTTGACCAGTTTGAGAATATGGAATAAACGGAGGTGGCAGGGAAACATTTGCAGGATACTGATTCTTCAGATTTTGGAGTGAGGTCACTTTCTCCTGCAGGTGGGACTGAGTGACCTTCATCTGTTCATCCCATGCTTTCCACTGTTTCTCATACTCTTGAAGCTGATCTTTGTGAGGGTAGGTTTGAAGCTGATGCTGCCACTGTTGGTTCATTGATCGCTCCCAATCTTTATGAAGCTGTTGGAATTGTTTTTGCTGTGCCTCATAATGCCGCAGCTGCATGTCCACTGACATTGTCTGCAATGAGGATAAAAGAACGGCTTCATAATACCATCTCAGTTACTTTAAGAGCCACATATTTCAGTATGACTTGTAATACCACAATTTCAGACTTGGGCAGAAGCTTGAGGAAGAACTACACTGAAACAAAGGCAAACACCAACTGTGGTGCCTAAAGTCATTGTGACAATTTATACATTTTACGACTAGAGGACATCCAAGTATAAGAGACTTTAACAGGACAGATGAAAAAAAGCAATAAGCTGCATTATTATTGAATTCTAACAATGGCTAAAGCCCAAATTAATCTTCATATGTATACGTGGTATGTGGCTATTTCTCAAGGTTTCAGCTTTGGCTATTAACCTGTCTGGAGTTGCCTCATCTGTCAGCAATTATTTTTCTCTAAGCCTTTTTCAGATCTTCTTATTTGCACAATGAAGCTTCTTTCAAAGAGATCTGTCTTTCATTATGTGTAGATAACCTAATTCACAGCTAGATCTTACCTGAGACTTTTAAAGTTTGCCTGAAGAGATTTTTTTTTTAAGTAGACAGTCCAAACTATAAAGAAATACTTAATGTATAAACTCCACCAACCTGGTAAAAGCCGACTCAACTCCCTAATACAGTAATCAACTTCTACTTAAAAGCTTAAAGGTTGAAACACTGGCATAATTATCCAGATTTGTTATGACATTTTATTTTATTTCACTGATTGAGTAAAAAATAATGTGAGATGGTGATTTTATTAATTATTTGATTCCATATTTTTGGCATCTATATTTGCACATCATTGCACATATTTATTTTTGTACTACTCAATGTTGTAAAAAAGAGCAGCTACCAAACTACACTTGCAATCATCTGTTTACCTGACCTTTCTGAATTGTTTCTCCATCAGTAAAATGTTCAAAGCTAAGTAAATTCAACACTGTGTTCAGCTTTCCTCCTTTATCATCCAGGAATGTCTGAAAAATCTTATGACAAGTGTAAAGTCTTGTACTTCTTGTCCTATTGAAGTTTCATCACCATTCATCAATTCTTTTTTCCTTTTGAAGATGAGTGACATTAGGAAAAGGGGATATTAACAACTACCCAAGCAGAAAAAGCAGCTAGACCAACGATTCAAGCAGCACAAATTATTCAGCTATTTATTTTTCAGCAGACCATGAGTGGTAGGTCACCCAGGAAGTACATCCCAGTTGATATGTCCTTAGTGTCTCACCTCTAAGTGTGGAGGCTGTTGCATGATCTGTTGATACTGCTGTACTATCTGCTGCAGCTGAGCATGCTTCTGCATTATTCTCTGATACTGAAATCCAACCCGTTGATGGGGGTGCTGCTGCCACTGAGCTGCTGCCGCTTGCAATTGCTGCAATCTCAAATCTTCCTCAGGGTCATCAGGAGGTTCAATATTGAGCTAGAGAAAAAGGCAAATACTATAAATAAGAGAAAGTTGCTTCTGTCAGAAGAAAAACACACTTGGTCACTACATAGTTTACAGGAACTTTACCACTGTTCCTTATTTTACCACTCTGTATTTCAGTGTTCTGGCCATCCACAACAGCTGATTTTTTTTCAGCTTCTGGAAGGCTGATTTTGATTTCATCTTTTCCTAATGTGAACAGTCTAAGCTAAAGGTTAGGCTGATGACAATTAAGTTATTCATACATAGAGAAACTACCTAAAGGAAAGAGATTAATGAAAATCTATTGCTCACAGCAAAGGTAATGAGAAAACAGTGTTTTTTCATGATGAGGTAAAGTAACTCTAAGTGCATTATTTTTTCCACTTTGCAGGAACCACACACTGAAAGTGGAGCACATACTGTAGGGTAATTTACTAGCCTACAGTAATTTGTTTAAGTATCAATCGTGACCTTCACCCATTATACAGTAACTTTTATTAAGCATGCTGACAAAAATACTCTATGCAAAATTCTTGGCTTTCAGACAAACTATTAACACACAGAAAGAATGGGAATCAGAACTCACAAACTACTAGTGAAGAATTAAGAAATAGTGTCTTAAACATAGCATTCCTCATCTACTGAGTACCTCATTTTGCACTTAGGTATCACAAAGTGTCTCTCATAGAAAAAGATGACAATGCAGGGGAAGGTGCAAAGGACTCAAGCTTAGACTTGCTTGGTGCATGTATGGGTGGCTATGTAAGTCTATATAAAAGGAATACATTTTTATTTTTTAACTGGTAGAGTTTTACCGATTTTTTTAGGATTGCTTTATCATATTTACTTACTGTTACAAAGTATATACGAGAATTTGATGGCATTATTTTACTGGGGTTTTGACCCATCTGTGATAATAAATGGAGTGGCATCACTTTACAAAGTCTACCTGAGTTTCAGTGGATGTAAGAGAAGACTCATCTTCTTTGGAAGCTGGAGGCAGGGATTCATTAAGTGGAGGAGGTTCAGACTGCTGATTTGAAGCGCCCATTTTCCCTTCTTCAGACTTCGTTCTCTGCTCAGATGCATCCTTCAATACTGGACTTTTCATCTGTTGCTGTCCCTGAGCATGGGCTTTTGCCCTTTGCTGCAGGCTAAGCAGGTGCTGCTGGTACCAGTATTGTTGCTGTTCCTATAACAGATGTAAATTTTCTAAGACAGTTTTCACAAGAAAAACGAAGGAAAATAATTCATGATAGTCAGTAGAATCATACTGTGGAAAAGTTTTTAAAACTGTTTTGAGGAAAACCTCACTTCTTCAGCAACATTATTGCAAAGGATGTCAGAAGATCAAATTAAAATTCAGATACCACTATGTACGGTACAGAACCCACAGCAGAATTTACTTCTTACCTCAACAAGCTTACTATTCTATAACTACAGCAAACAATAATAACAAAAACCTGGAAGATAGGCAATAGTAAGCAAAATTACTACAGACATGTTATAAATACCATATTTATTACTTTTAGTGCTTTTTATATCTAAGGTATTTATTATAAGCCTAACCTAGAGAAAATGAAGGGGAAATGGAGAACAAGTAGGAGTAAGCCACCAGTAAAGAGAAAAAGGAGGAAATCCAGAGAAGAAAAGAATGAACAGAGAACACAGACATCAAGTAGACTGAAAATGACAGCTGAGAAATTGCGGTGGAGATATCTGAATAAAGGCTATGGAAAGGAAAAAGTACAATCAGAACCACTATATAGTGAGGTTTGTGTGTCATCTGAATTCGCATTAATCCTGATTCATTCAATAGCTGAAGAGATAAATAGGTACGGTTGCATCCAAAAATTATACATTTAAAAAACAATTAAGCTTTCAGTTTTAAATATTTCAGGGTACAATTAGAGTACTCGACACAAATGACAGTAGCCTCAAAGGAAAGTAAGCTGCCATCAACATAAGGAAAAAAAGACCAAAGGTAAGTATCTCAGCACTTAAGTAGTGGTGCATCTCAAAGAGACCACAGTAGGAACAGTCTCTTCCAATATGAGAAATATCAGGCATCCAATGACTAGCAGGACACACGTAGTAGGCAGCACTTCACCTGCTACCGAAATCCCTGACAAAGACCACTGCAAGGACTAAAATTTTGTGGATTCATAATTCCATAAGCTCATAGAAGAAAAATCTACATACTTTAAAAATAAAAACACCATTTGCAGACAAAGCAGCTCCTGCATTTTAGGGAAGTATTGCTATATACTTGATTTTTAAGTTGTTCTCTTAGCCTCTGCTCTTAGTCACTGTCAAAGACAGAATGATAGAATACTATACTTTTTGGTCTGACCTAGGGCAAGCATTCTTATGCTCTCATCTCAACTCTACCACCTCTGAGAATCTGTTATTCCCTTCCACCCAAACATGCACAGTTAAGAAAATACACCTGTATAAAGGCCAGTCAGAAATAAAAAAGAATCCAAAAGATGCAGGTATTTTAAAATGTGTGACAACCAAGTGGTAGCAGTTGTCTGATGAGATTTCTCAAAACTGAAACGTTCTGCCCATCTTATAACAGGTTGAAAAGAAATGCAACCTTTCTCTAAAATCCTAATTCATGCTCAAATCAGGCATGTTCTCTATTGGTAGCAAACACAAATATGGAGCTGTATTTTTTAAAAAATACTTCTGTAAAACTAACTTGGAAATTAGGTCAATGAATGGAAAGTCTATGCTCCATAGACTTTAAGTTGATCCTAGAATTACTCCTGACAAGAATCTTTTTAACAAGAATATGACTCAGGAAAGCTGTTGTGGTTTTGGGTGGAAGATGCGCATTCACACTCCAGCATGGACTCTTTCAGAAACCTTCAATAACATGCTGAAATAAGCGCAACTTACAACACGAGGAAGGAGCATACTTTCCCAGCTATATAAAAGCTGATTCAATTACCTATCTCAAAGCGTACTAAACAGTAAAAAGTGAATTTCCATCATGGTGATAGATGCTATATGTGGTGAGCACATGTTCTACTGCCACAGAATTGTCTCCACAGATCCATTTTGTTTCCTCTTCATTCTACCAAATCAACAAAGGACTAGAACTCACAATATAACCGGGTGTTCCCATAAAGAGCTATGATAATGTTATTAGCTTTTTTTTGCAGTAGATGAAGTCAGTGACACATGTATTATAGATTCTATCTGAAAAGCACAAGAAAAGTGAAAGGGAAGATTCTTAAAGCTTTGTCTGAGCAAAACAAAAGTGTTGATGTAGAAAATTTTGATTATGAAGAGTTCAGTTATTTGAATGCTTACCTCCTCACAATGACTGCCATTCTTCAAGTCCAGTTACAATCCTTAAGCCCATGGAAAACATCAGCATCAACATACACCTTTTGCATCATCAGCTGACCAAGAGACTAGGTCTGTTGCATTTTAGAGGAACACTGAAACCAGCACTATCAGCTCATGACCACAGGGCATACCACCAAAACCATCAATGCAAAGCCCACATCAAAAGACTACTCCAAAATTAACTTAGCTGACCCTAGGCCACAACATAACACCTATTTTGGGGAACACTTGGTTCTTTTCTGTTATAGATAGCTAAAGAATGGTTTAGTGCCCTTTATAAAACTAAAGGGGCTGTTTAAAGAGTGCAGCAGTCTGCTGAATGCTGATCTGGAAAAGCGAAGGTAGCTTTAACAGATGTAGAGAAATGCATATTTATGGGTACAGATGCATCCACACGTTTTTGGTGTACTACTGGGGTGCACTAGGAAGAGCACTGCCAGCAGGTTGAGGGAGGTGATCCTGTCCCTCTACTCAGCACTGGTGAGGCCACATCTGGATTTGATGTGTCTGGGTTCCCAGAGAGCCTTAGAGCTCCTGCAGTGGGCCCAGCAGAGGGCAACAAAGATGATTAAGGGACTGAAGCATCTCTTACAACGAAAGGGTGCGGGAGCTGGGCCTGTTCAGCCCTGAGAGGAGACAACTGAAAGGGGACCTCACCCATTTCTACAAATATCTGAAGGGAGGGTGTCAAGAGGAAGGATCCAGGCTCTTCTCGGTGGTGCCAAGCAACAGAACAAGAGGCAACAGGCAGAAACTGACACATAGAAGTTTCACCTGAACATGAACAAGAACTCTACTTTGAGGGTGACCATGCACTGGAACAGATTGGCCAGAGAGTGTGTGGAGTCTCCCTCACTGGAGATATTCGAGAACCATTTGGACACAATCCTGTGCCATGTGCTCTAGAAGGACTCTGCTTGAGCTGGGAGGTTGAACCAGATAACCCATTGTGGTCTCCTTCCTTACCCAGTCTATGATACTGTAAATAAATAGCAGAATACAGTACCAATTATCAAATGGAGCATTAATGAAATATCACAGGTACTTTAACTGGACTTGACAAAGGATGCATCTGATTGTAGAGAAACACGAGAATCCAGCCATTCCATCGAACTACACACCTGTGCAAAAAACTACGCTAAACTCACAATATTGTTGAGGAAAAGAGCAGTGTCTTAGACAGGAAAGGAAAATAATAAAACACTACCTCATGGCAAATTGCATAACATTTTTTCAGTTAAGAGAAAAACACTGATTATTTTTCTGCAGCCACTGTTACTGTGGGATGAGAACAGAAGAACTGCTTTGAATTGCCAATTTAAACAAAGGCCTAATAGGATATTATAAATGACAAATTACACTATTTCTCTACTTGGTTTTTAAGCTCATCAACAAGAAAGCATCACTATGCTTTGCTTTTTCCTATTCCTATTGTGTAAGGACTTGTTACTCATTTTACCATTAAGATAGCCAAAATTGTATCTATCTGCTACAATAAATTTGTGACCAGAAAAGTACCATATTCCTTTTGAATTAACTGAATTGTGCATGAGAGCAAACAAACTACTCAATATAGAAGCTGTTTGTATACTCATATACCAGACAGTGTAAACTTCAGCAGTTTTCTGCTGCTTCTGTGTGCATCACAATAATGCACTACTTGCAACTCTTCTGGAGAGTGTTTACTGTTCTATCATTGAGCTCCATAATGTAATAAGTCAGCAAACTGCCTCAATACCAAATTAACACCACTTCCTACACCTGATTTTTCAAGGTTCTAGGTTTGTCATTAAAAAATTTACTAAGTCTCATCGTTATCACTGTAAAAGATTAACTAGTACTGTCCAGAACCTTCATAAAATTAAGTGAAATGAACTCAAAGCACGACGTTGCTAGGCACTAATTACTTACATGGTGCAAATGTAAAAATACAATTAAAAAGGTATCCCAGCAACTAACAAAAAGTTTCAGTGACTTCAACTTGATATGACAGGATTTTTGCAAACTTAGCTTCACATCAGAATCCTAAGATCAACTTCCTCAAATTAGATGTCTCCTAAACTTAAATAAAGTAATTCTAAAGTATGCACTTCAGCTTTTTTCTTGCAGCTGGATCTCCGCAAGACAACTCTAAAACCACGCAAAAGCCTCAGTGATCAACCTGACCCATGTACATAGCTGAGGGCCTCAACATGAGTGTCTCCCTGCGCATGCTTAACCCTAAGCCACTGGATTGTCCCTAACAATGCAGATGAACAGTCCCATCAAGCTCGCTGGAACTGTTCTCATGTAGGAAGTGAAGCATGCAAACATTTTGCAGGCATGTTGGCCCTAATGTAGGCATAAAAAGCACACAGCATTAATATTTTTCACCGCAAAAGCATTTCAGAACATTTCCCTCCAATGCCCTATACAATTTCATACTAGAAGATCACAAAACGTGAATCTAAGTAGGTGGCAACTATGTACTGCAACAGAAAAACTTTTGCAACCTTAACTATGTGTGGTAGGATTAATACAGTCACAATTCTACACTGATCAGGCAAACAACTGAAACACTACAACTCAGAAAAACTAAATGAAGAAATCACTGAAGACAGGTGACACTCATCCTGCAACGTACAACAAGCAAACAGACTGCTGTTCTCACAGCAGGTCAGACGAAATCAACAGGGGTTACATGGAGGTCGCTCACATGCTATACTTTGGAATACAATTCTCCAAAGACTAACACACCCCCCTAAATTCGGCCAGGATTTACACTTTCGCTGAAACAACTCAATTGCTCTTGAAAAATGACAATTTGTTACATCCCAGCCACCACCACTGAATAAAGAAGCATTTATGGAGCTTCCCCTGAGCCGTGCCATTCCCAGACTCCCATGGGTTGCGTCCAAACCCTCTAAGTATTATGCAAATACGGTGTTTTTATTAACCGCCCTTACTCGGAGACCTTTGCAACGCCCTGTATCCGTTCATCGCCGCCGCTGCCCTGGCGACTCCCCGCTGTCACCCGGGCCGCCTTACCTGGGGCGTCATGGTGGAGGGGTCCGGCTGCTCTGTGCCACCGCCTTCCTTGGTGGCACCCTGCGCGGCCTCCGGCTGGGCAGCGGCGGGAGGGGGCAAGGACGGCTGGGGCGGTGGGAAATGCGCCTGCGAGGGCTTGGCCGGGGGAGGGATGGAGTGGGCCAGGGCGGGCTGCGCGGGCTGGGAAGGAGAGGCCTGGGAGGAGAGCAGGTAGGGCTGGGGATGTGCCATGTATCCCTGGGCAGGAGGCGGCAGGTAGGACTGTGACGCGGTGGCCGGCGGGGGCTCCAGGTAGGAGGGCGGCGGCTCGGAGAAGGAGGGGGGCGGCTGGGAGGGCTGCACCCGGGGCAGGTAGGGCTGGAGCGGCGGGGACTGGGCCGGGGGCGGCTGGGCAGGGGGTAGGTAGGGCTCGGCCTGGGAGGGCGGCAGGTAGGGCTGGGCGGGGGGCAGGTAGGGCTGGGCGGCGGGCTGCGGGGACTGCGGCGGTGAGGACAGCTCCATGTCCATGGGCACCGGCTCGGCGGGCACCGGCTCGCCCCAGTCGCCGTGCCCGCCCGGCGGCTCCTGCCCATCGCGGTCCCGGCCGGCGGCGGGCGGCTTGCGAGGCGGCGGCTCGCGGTGGGCGAACTGCTTCTGGTAGCTGCGGACGGGCGGCGGCCCCGGCGGCCCCGGCGGCTGCTGCTGCCAGTCGGTGAAGGAGCCGGGCAGCGGCGGCGGCGGCAGCCCCGGCGGGGGCGGCCCCGGCGGCGGCGGCGGGCCCAGCAGCACGGACTGCAGTTGCTTCTGGTGCATCTGCTGGAGCTGCTGCAGCTGGGCCAGGTGCTGCTCCTGCAGGCTCAGAAACCCCGAGGAACCGGCGGGCGGCGGCGCGGCGGCGGGAGGCGCGGGGCCCGGCGGCGGATAGCTGGGCAGCGGCATCGGCGGCACGGCGGGAGGCGGCACGCTGGGGGGCGGGATGGCCAGCGGCGGGGGCGGGATGGAGGGGGGGGGCGGCGGGTAGTGCCCGGCCGCCCCGTACAAGCCCCAGGCCGGGTACATGGCGGAGCGCGGAGCGGGCACAGGCCGCGGCGGCGGCGGCGGGCGGCGCACGGCGCCTGCGCGGGAAGGCCCCGCCCCGCCGAGCAATCGAGCGCGGCCGCGGGGCCGGAGCGCCCAGAGGCGCCCCTTGGTGGGGGCGGTGCCGGCACAGCGCCCCCTCGCGGGCACTGCCGCCGCCCCCGGGGCCGGGCGGGGGAACGGCACGGGGGAGCGGCCGGGGGCTCCGTTCGTGTGGGGTGCCGGCGGGTGCCGCGCAGGCAAGGCTGTGTGTGGCTGTCCCGGCGCTCCCGCGGGCTTCGATATCGCTGGGGCACCGGTGCCCTCGGTTCCCTGGGGCGGCCGTGTTCCCGTGCCCGCCCGCTGTCCCACGGCCGGTGTCGTCGTGCCGCTGCAGTCCCGCCACACCCGGTTACGGTGACCAGAGGCTCCATGGCAGAGCTGATGAACTGTGGCGACTGAAGGGTGGCACGAGCGGGGCCACACGCCCCCCGAGCCGGGCCTCGGGAACGCCGCATGAAGGCAAAGAGGTCCTGCGGCCTCGGAAGGGCAGCGCGGAGCCCCTCGAGGGGACGGGGGCCCTGCGAGGACATCCAGCCCCGATGATGCATCCCCAGAATGCCATGAACTATCCCGTTTCCAGCGAATATGCTCGCGATAAACCTGAGATACAAACACGAGAATGGAGCAGTGGATGTGTGAAATTGCCTCATCCATTACAGAAGCGACTGCACTGAGCCGGAGGAAAGAATTTTTTTTGGTTTCTCTCTTCCCACACTGACGTATGACTTAAACACACAAATATCTTCTGTAGCCCGTTAGTAATGATTTATGCCAAGTGTGAACTGCATTGTAAAGACATGAGGGCTTGTGTGTCTGAATTCTAGTAGCTGGGCAGCGAAGCCTTGTGTCTATGGGTAGCAGGGCACCAGCACTGTGGTGTGTCACTCCTTGCTCTCCTTTCCAAGCACAGAAAACATGAACAATTTTTGTCATGTTCAATCTCTAGTTCATGGCTGGCAAATCAAGGATCCCTGGCCAGTGCAAAAAGGCACGTGTTGGAGGAAAAGTCCTAAGACTTTTCAGTCAGGAGAAAAATCAGGAAAACCAGATTGTTAGGTAGAGGAAAAGTTTTGTCCTCTCTGGTAGAAAAGCTGGACTTTGTGTTCATTTGTTGTTAAATTCCAGGGAATCCATAGACATGATACATTAGTATCAGTAATCTACAAGAAAAGCTTTACTGTGAACTCAAGCTATGAGATGCAAATCTTTAAGAAAACTACTTTCATTTAATACACATAGAACTGTCTTTTCTATTCTTTGGTATCCTTTCTTTTCATCTAGAGGCGATTATTGATCCTTTTACGTTTAGGATGATCTGTCTGGATTTCTCCTCCAGTGAATTTGACTTCCAGAAGCATTTGTACTTTTAGCTCCTATCTCCTCTTCACTGTACAGTTACTTAGCATTTATATCCCTGAGCTCTATGGGCCAGTTTACTCACTAAGCAAGAGACAGGATGTTAGTGGGGAGGCTGGATTCTCTAATTACTGAGAAACACTGCAAGCAGCTGTTTGATATTTAACTCCTATGCAGGTTTAAACCAACTGCCAGAATTGGGTCAGGAAGGAATTTCTCCTCTGGTTTGGATTGGCAGAGTTCTGCATTTGTGGGAATATCAAAGTATTCTAGTTTATCAAACTCTTTCCTGTGACAAGGATCTTTCCTCCTTTGATATGCTGTAAGTTGGATCTGAGGTTGGGATGCCATTATGTGCATGGAATAAATATTTTCCTCTGAACCAAGTGTTTGGTACACAGGATCCCTGGCACTGCAGGAGCAGCGGCTGATCATTCAGGTGGTCCTTTTCTATCCTGTTTATCTTCTGACAAGGTTCTTTGACTAAATATTTAAGTTTTTCACCTTGCCAATTATACTCAGTCAAAAAAAATTTCCTGATGGGTTTGTTCACTGCCAATACTTTCTCCTCGCTGCTCAACCTCCAAACCTTTTAACACATCTTTAGCAATTGCCTTATGTGTATTCCATGTTCCTCCTCCTTTTACTAAAAGACAGAGTAAAAGGAACAAAAGTCTTCAGTAAATGGACACATTTGCTTTGATTCCTACCCATAGCTACATACATATATTTTCATGAAATCCTCCAATAGGCATTATGCTGGCAGGTACATGTTCCTCAAATTCATCAGGTTGCTGTACTTTTGACCTCTTATCTGGTGCCAGAAAGATTTTTATCAAATATTACCATATATGTCCCTTTATTTCTTCTCCAGTCTCCTTCCTTTTAGTTTAATTGAAGCAAAGTTATTTGCACTGGAACAATTTTAGTTAACTCTTTACTTGAAGAATTCTTTCGAAACTAGAATTATTCTGAAAACCAAGTTACAGAGATCTAATCCTACAGCTGTTTCTCAGTCCTCATTTGATTAAACATGGGCTTCAAGTGTTCATGACAATACTTGATAATTTAGCTTAAAGAAATGTAACTTGGACTGAGAGAAGAAAACTAATAGTATTATTTTTGAAATGCACATATTGTACACTGAGTGTGAAATTTCAGGGTTGTTGGCTACTCTCTTCCTGGGTGGAGGCTGAGAAAATAAACTTCAACTGTGCTAGCCTGGAGGGATCTAAGTTTTGAAAGCGTCAGTATGCTGTTATTTCAGGGGTGTTTAGTAGGTGAACTTGCAGCAAGCAAAGAGATAGCAGGAGAGATAGGTCCGATGTGTTCCCAAAGTCTTCTGCAGTATCTGTAGATATTTCTGATACAGGCAAGGATGCTATTGGCCTTCTTGGCCACCTCTGCAGCCAAACCAGTGTAAGGCAATACAGGATAAAAGCTCTAATACAGTTTGGAAATTTTCTTAATTTTACCAAGAATATAAATTTTTAGTCTTCTCCTGTACTTTGGCCAGGAAGCATACTTTGGAATGTTGGCCCCTGCTGGCCCTGTCCTCACCACAGAGCAGAGATTGTAAGAGCAAATTATACTGCTAAGGATAAGGAGTAATGGAGAAGATATGAGAATGCAGAGTTATGGCTTTGAAATACTTTCCCCCCTGCATTTCTCCATGTGGCTTAACCATTGCTTTCCATCACTCCTCTGACCACTTCCTTCCCTGCAGTAAATGCTGCAGGTCTCTGAGAGACTATCTGCAACCATTGCTCTTATTCTCTGACACTGACTCTGCTCCCACTCACATCAACACCTTTCCCCATCTGACACCTTCCTCCTCTTCCCTGATACCTAATGGAAGTGATATGGGTTTGAGGTGCATAGGTCCCAAGAAAACAAAAGGGAGAGATCTGTTCCAACCCAACCCTACCCTGTCTCCACCACTCTAAATGTAAGCAAAAGGACCAGACTGCCAGCTCACCCACTACAGACAGGACAATCTGAGCAGGAAGGACACTTAACCAAACATCAGTCGTTGGACAGTTGAATAAAAGCCCATCAATTCCCAGATCATCAATTCCCAAAATCTTCTAGGCTGCTGTTCCAGAGAAGGCCTACCAACTGGTCCAGAGCTGATGTCTTTTCTCCAAAACGCAGGTTCTTATTTGTTTGAGGAAACAGGTGTGAGGGAGCTTTCCAGAGGAATATCTGTTCCACTGCAGGTGCAGCAATAAGAAACTTCTAAAATTTCTGTGGTTTCATTCTCAGCCAGAGTTGCATCATCAGTATTTAATTCAGAATGCTGAAATCACTTTTTCCAATGATCGCAATGAAGACGGTTAGGCATGTTCTGGGCACTGCCACCCTCTGTTTCCCACATGCTTCTCCCAGCTATAGGTAATCAGACTGAGTCAGAACAAGGATGAATAAAACCAGAGCCTTCAAAATAGCTTTTTCTTAAAAAATCAAGGCTGAGAAGTCAGTTTGGTGTCACCCATGGTCCTGTGAGTAAAAGAGAAAGCAGGAGGGTTGGAATCAGAAGGATCCTTATCCTGGCCCAGAGTCCTGGCATCGATGGCTTGGCTGGACAGGTTAGAATCGAGGAGCTCCATAATCATCCGGCATCCTCTCAATATTGTACCTGAGAAAGAAGAAAAACTTATGAAGATAATCTACTCCACATTGCTCTCCTCCCCAGTGTGGTGGAGCATCTACCCCCTCCTCCTCCCTGGGGCTGCTGTATGATCTCAGGGATTCCTGATAGGCCTTGGTCTTTGTGTAATGAGTTGGACGGTGAAGCATCCCTTGAACATACCAGGAAGCCTTGCATGGCTAAGATGGAACAGCACTGACTGTGCCAGGAACTCCTGTTGCCTGGCTAAGGTGAAGGATGAGAGTGCAACTAAGCAGTCATCACCTGTCCTATCTAAATTGTGGCCTGAGTGGAATGGTACTATTGTTACTGGAGTTTTGGAAAGTCTAGTAATTACCAAGCTGGCCTAGATGTACAATTTATGGATGACTAAAACCAAGCACCTTGCAACTCCATAAATAGTGGTCTTAAGTGAGGCCCTTTGAGCTCTCCTGGCTGCAGAGAGCTGTACCAGCACCTCCCTGAGTGGGACACCTCTCAGAGCTCATGAACTCTCAAGTATGCGATACTTGAAGGACCACAGCTCAGCCCTTGCCTGTTGAAAAATGCAGAGGCATTCAATGTATTTTACTGAACCTGAAGGGAATTTTTACCAGGTACATTTATACATTTAGATACATCCATCTCCATTTCCATGTGCACACGTGTGAATTGGCTGAACTACTCTTCACCAAGTGTAGTATGAATGTTGTTTCCTGAATCTATAATTAAGTCGCTGTTATAATTGTAGTAAATCCTACTGAATCACTTCATAAATGTTAAGTTAGTCAATGATTATGTGCTGCTAAAATCTAATTTAGACAGAAACTGTTGATCAAATCTGGGATTAAGATTGGATCCAGCCACACCTGGACTCCATCAGGAGTTTAAAAACTAAGGGAGTCCATTCTGAACCTTATGACCAGATGGAAGGTTTTATATTGAATTTTTAGACATAAACCATTGACCAAGCCTGGGAGTAGGATTGGATTCAGCCACACCTAGACTCCCTCAGGACTTTAGAAAGCAAGGAGATCCTTTCTGAACCTTGTGACTCAACAGGAGGGTCTTTCTTACACTTTGCACTCCCAGTTTCTGTGCAAGTCATCCTAAAGTGATTCTAAGCTAATTTTCCTTTGCATTTTTCATTCATATAGTAAGAGAGCGAACCTTGACATTGAACTCCGTTAAGTTATGCTTCTGCAAATTTATACTAAAACTTGCTTTTGCTAATATCTTTAATGATGATTGTTGCAGTGGCCTAAACCAGCCATTCATGACACCATGCAGCAACAGGCCTACAGGCACACTGAACATCAAGAAGCTTTGTTGCATTTTTATCTGCAGCTCAGATCTCCACCTTAAACTTCTTCACCTTAAACTCAGAAATCAGGCATCTCAAAAACTCACCATCTCCAGTGAAGGAAAACAAAAAAGGTGGTCCTATAAGACTTAGGATTTAAGAGCAGACCACCACAGAGAATAAAACTTTTGACATGCAAATTATAATTCACATAATCACAGAATCAGTTAGGTTAGAAAAGACCTCCAAGATCACCATGTCCAATCTCTGACCAAACACCACCTTGTCAACTAGACTATGGCACTAAGTGCCACGTCCAGGCATTTCCTGAACACCTCCAGGGATGGCGACTCCACTACCCCGCTGGGCATCCCGTTCCAAAAGTTCACGGCCATAGTGAATAAGCGGCAAAGATATTTTGAGAGAAAAATCTTCTGAGACATATTCTAATTATAGATCACTTAAGAGTTTACATATTTCTAGCAACCAACCTCCTCATTTCCAACATGCTGCACCAGTATCCTTCTGAGTTGTTTAGTTTTCAGCTAAGAAGCAAATTTAATCTCTTAGCTGAGGGTATACAAAGCTACGAGGGTATACAAAGCTACCAAATAGAATATGGAACAAGAATGTTCTTTTCCTCAAGGACCTGTAGGATGCATTTGCCTGGTAGTCCTGCTGCTGGTAAGCAAAACTGATCTATGGAAACACCGGCCTCAAGGAAAGTTGCTCTCCTGGTAAAGACAAGTGAACAAGTAGACTGCAATAAAAGTCAGTCTGTGGCCAGTCTCTTCCCAGCAGTAGCTGTACTTCAGCTTCTGTGCAAACACCAGTCCCTTTACTGCAGCCTGCACTACAGACAGTCAGGAGAGAAGTATGTGGTGACAGAGTCCCTGTCAGACAAGGATTGTACTGAGCAGGGTTTCTGTCAGGCGGCCCTTACCTGTGCCTGGAAATATACATTATAGGCACTCCAGGGATTTTTCGTATTCTCCGCTTGAGCTCTTTATCTACGGTGGCCACAATGTAACATTTGTGCTGCAAAAAAAGGAGGAAGGTCAGATTAAACACCAGCGAACCCACAGAAAGGAGACATAACCCATCAAACATTTCTATTTAGTGAGCTCATTAAACACAAGAAGGCTAAGAGTCCTTAGCAAGGCATTACTAGGACTTGTACAGAATTCCACAGTAACATCCTTCTGCTCATCAAAATAGACTCACAGAAATTTCTTAAAGTCTGTCCAGCCTTCCAAGCTGACAGCTTTCCCATCCTCAGTGCTTCTTGATGCTGTTCTATGCAACAAGAACATCCAGGGAAGACAACACCTTATGTCAAATAAATTTCTTCTAGACACTAAAACTGCCCCTTAGTGAAATTTTGTAGCTACTTTGTGGGAAATTTAAGTCATTAGTAGTTAGGAGCGTTCAGGAATTTTTAGTATGTTAGCACAGTACAGAAAATGTCAGAGAGAGAAATACCTGAGTGACCCTCTGTACCAAGCAGTCATCTGCATAGGTTCCTTTGTGCATACATGGCAAGCGTTCAAACCGAGGGTCCTTGGCAATTCTGTGGGGACGTATAAGGCAGCATCACAGTAATAAGACCAGAGAGTACAGTAACACAGTACGGAGGAATAAGAACAGCTCTTTCTGTGATATACAGAACATTGTTCTCAAAACAAGGGCTGAAGGGATGGAATAAATGGTACATAAAAGTCAAATGAAATGAGGAGCAGTTTGTCTAATTATTATAGGTTAAGTATTTCTTAGTACTGGTTAGCTGGATTCAAAATCTGTATAATGTCAGGCCATTGCCAAACAAAGTAATTTGAAATAAGTTATGTGTGGGAAGAACTAGAACTTCTGGTGTGTGATCGTTCGTACCATGCATTTAGGGACATTGCACCTTCTCTCTGAAGGGCACCATCGAAGTTGCTTAGGGGATGTACTCAGATAGTTTACAACACAGCAGGCCAAAATAAAATGTAAAAAACAATACATTTGAGTGGAGGACATGAACTACATTGGACTGGTGTTGTAGAGATCACACAAAAACCTAGCTTTAGATTATCAGTACATGGTACCTACTCATACAGGAGTAACATGAAGTATGAGTAAAAAGTTCCATAACTCGGGTCACTTCTTTATTTGTTTTTAGAAATTCTAAAATTAAAAAAATATATTTTTTTGAGAAACAGGAAAAAAGTTTACTTTGAAAGTCTTAGGAGGATAAAAGATTACAGACTGATACTGTGCCCTCATACATAGCATTTTGTTTTAAAGACTAAAAAAATCTAAAACTCGAGACATTGTACGCATCTTGTACAGCCAGAGAAATAAAACCAAGTTAGGACTCTGCAACAACCTAACCACCCTCTAGTGCAGGAGCACCAGTCATGGCAAAAGAGAAGAATACCCTGCACCTACCTTAACGCCACACGGTACTTCTGTCCTAACTTCTCAATTTCACCCATTACACAATCTGTGATACATGGAATACCTACATGCAAAAAAAGCCTGTATTAAATACAAAGCAGTATTTATTCACAGACCTCTATATTGTCCACATGTCCAGGAACTATCATGGAAACTCTAAAACATATTACTTACAGCAAGAACTGATAAGGTTGCAAAGGGATAAAACGTAGAGCCAGTGAGTTTGACCATGACATGGTAATTTTAGATATTTAAGTACTAATGCTCTACCTTTGTTGAGCCTAGCATTTAAGACCACTGTTTGCCTGAAACCAGAGACAGTTCCAGAGTTACCACAGCCATAAACAATGAGCTCCGAGATTATGGCACATATCCTTTTTTCAAGATTTCTGTTATTTTCAGCCAGTGGCATGAGGCTGACAAAGCACATTCCAAGCACACTGTGGCACTGCTTGGTCAGAAGAAGCTGCAAGTGGTGTGGACACTCACACTTGGCATAGAGACAGTCCATCATTGACTGTACTAGGTCCAGCTTGGCCTTGATGGAGAAGTTGATGAAGTTAGTGTCAACGAGGATGTGGTAAGGGGGGCCCAGCTGTGTATTATACTGGAAGAACAAGCAAGAGGGATGCTGGGGGCTGCCAGGAAGACAAAGAATTCAAATCAGTTAAATGCATTTAACAACACGTCCAATCCTACAACTTGCACAGAATGAAAGAGGAGTAATGAGCAGAAAGACTCCTGCTGCCTCCCAAGAACAGTCCCTTGGTTTGGCCCACCATGTCCTTCTCTGACAGTTTTGCTCAGACACATCCTCGATTACAGCCTGCAGCGTGGCCGGACCTTGCTCCCTTCTTCTCTCCCTCCATCCCTCTCTCCCCAGAGTGTCGGCAGTACTTACACCTCCCGCTCTTTGATGGCGCTCGGGTCCTCTTTCTTCTTCACGGGGGCTTTCGCCCTGTCCTTCTCTTTACTGAAAAAAAAACCACAGGCACTCCGTGGGGACAAGTGACAGAGAAGGGCGGCCAGCGGTGGAAAAGCCCGGGCCGGGATCCCCTCCCGACTCTCCTGAGCGGGACACGAGGCCGCAGCGCGGCCACACTCACAGGCGCTCATCCCGGAGGCTGATCATGCGCTTCATCACCGCGTACTTCCGCGCCTTCTTCTGCTTCCCCTGCAGGGAGACGGGGACACAGCCGCGATGAGCCGAGGAGAGACGCGACCCCAGCCCAGCCCAGCCCAGCCCGCCTCCCCCCCCCCACCCCGGCCCGCTGCCGGCTCACCATGCTGATCCCGCCGATCCCGCCGGTCCTGCCGGTCCTGCCCCCGCCGTCGGTGCCCCCGGTGCGTCACTGGGCCCCGCCCCGGCAGCGCGTCACCTCCGGCTCCAGCGCCGGGCAGCGGCCGCGCGGGGCAGCGGGACCGACGTCGCGGCCGCCGCCGGAGCCCACGGTAACCGCGGGAGCGGCGCTTCCCCTCGGCCGCCGCGGGCCCGGGCCCGGGCGTGGGGTGCGGGGCTCCCGGGGCGAGGGGGCTGCAGCCCAGCCCGGCCGCCCCGCCGCCACGGGCGTCCCCCGGGTGGTGGCGGCCCCGCTGCCGGCCCGGAGCGCCCGCGGGAGGCCTGATACAGCGGCGGGGGGGGTCGCTCGGGGCTCCCGGCGGGCGGGAAGGGCCGGCTCTGCCTGCCCCGCGGCGGCCTCAGCTTTTCGTTTCGGTGCAGCCTCGCCGCTTGCGCGGCGCTGCGGGTGTATCGGTGGCACGTCGGGTAGGGTGGGGGGACTGGAGCCTGCGGGAAGGCCGGGGGGTTTGGTGGCCCCGCCGAGCCCACCTTGCACGCCGATCGCCCTCCTTTCCCCATTGTCTCTGTTCATCAGAGCCGGGAGGTTACGGAGGTCTTCAGCCCACTTACTTGAGCTTGCTGGACTGTGTTTTGTTTTTTTTTTTTTTAAGAATTAATGTAGTTCTGGTTTTGCCACGCTCTAGCTCATGGGACTTCTTAATGAAAAGCAATGGGTTGTTATTATCTTTAGATCTTACCTACATTTGTGACTAGAAATCTTAGCAAATTAGCATAATTTCAGCTGTACTTTATGCAGTCATAATGATGTAGTCTGACCCAAAAGGCCTTTTCTGCACATTAAAGGAAATGTTCTCCAAGTTCTCCGACTGGTCCGGGGCACCTGGTTTCTCATGCCCCGTGCGGGGAAGGGAGAGAGAAAGGCCTTTCTCATTAAAGCTTCTGGGATTAGTGAGAACTTTTAGCTTTTAGTATCTTCCAGTTTTATCTGGTGCTGGTCAGAAAAAGCAGCCAATGAGGTACCACACGGGAGTGTTTTCCTGAAGCAGTGACCTGTGTAGAACTGTGACTGAGGTTCTGACTATGAGGAAGAAAATGAGACTGAAAGAAGAACTGTGTTTGTTAGGGAAACCATAGCTGAGCTTTCTGCCTGGGTGATCATAGCTGGCTTAATTGTTGGTTGAGGAAACACAGTTGGTGGAGCTCCCATGATACTGCTTAAGTGACCCTGAGTGGTTTGGGAAAGGAAATAATTGAGGAGGAAGGAGGTGATCTGCTTTCCTCACTGATGTGTAGGGTGGCAGGTGGCTGAATATTGCTTTGGCTTGGAAAGCAGATCTGGTACAAGATGAGACTGGACTAAAAGTTGCCATCTGGCTGGCTTGCTGCATATGAGGAGGACAGAAGGAGCTGACAGCGCTGATGGTGGTTCATTTGCAATGAAGAGTCCTTAGACTTAAGTAGTTGGCAGAACTCTCTTTTTGTTTGTTTGTTTGTTTGTTTGTTTGTTTTGTTTTCCTATTGCCACTGTTTTTTTAGCTTGTTTGTACATGAGTATGACAAATTCCACCCCTGATGAGCAAATGACTTGTTTTTTGTAGACACTGGTCATTGATGTGGCTTTTGTCCTTGATAACTGATACTGGATCCTGCCTAGTACCTTTTGCACTGACTTTTAAGTTTTCCATGAATGTATTTTAAACTTAAGGTCTCATGGGCATTCTTGTTTGTTGGCTTGTGCATGCCTTACTTAGTGTGAGAAAATACTGTGCCTTTCACTAGAGAATAGTCATCTTGTGCATGGCATGAGATGGACATGCCACCAGTAGTGGACATTTGTGCACATGGATTGAGAGGACATTCTGCACAGAGATAAATAGTTCTCTTATCTTGGTTGGATGAAGTAGTATCAACCTGCAAAAAGGCTTTTTAAAACCAAAATTATAAGTGTGTTGTTAAAGAAGAGAGGAAAGGCAGTTAAATGTATCAGTGCACGAAATAAAATCAAGAGGCGTAACAGATTTTCTAGAATCTCAATACATCAGTTCTTTATAGCATGCATCCAGCTGGCTTTGTAGCTGTAGCCGCATGAATATGCCATTATTGTGCTACTGTTCCTTTTATATGTATGGCTACACTTTTGCTTCCTTCTGGAGCTTTGCACACCGTGCCTCTGGCTTTACAGCAGCCTTAACACAACAAAATGTATTCCCATTACTGGACTCCCTTTTCTTACTGACTTGAAAGAAGCAATGGCATGAATACAGTTTATTTTATGATTCCATGCTGTCTACCTTGATTATGCCGGTATTTCTTCTTGAGTCAAACCAAGATGAACCTTTCCAAATCTCCATTTTTCCTGCAGGTGGTGGGAGGCCATTACTTGCTCTGTACTTGGATTAAGATTATTAAGACCTGATGGACAATTCAACATTTTTTTTCCGGCCTAGCTACAATGGCACATTCTATTGCTCATTTTCAGAATTTGTCTCCCGTCTGCATTCTGTTAAGTGAGTGACAACATGTCTTGGATACCAGCTACTTGCAACTAGGTTCTTTACATCTATGTATTCCGGCTGCAAGAGCATCCTTAAAGCCGTGGGCAGTGTGTAAACTAGAAGAAAGTTGATTGCCTGACAGCCACTTCATCTCTGGAGGTCACCCAGCTGGGTACCTTGTTTACCACTTCATGTGAGGGTAGTAAAATGAGAAGCTGCTGTGCTGATTAATGGAGATAACTAATTCCCTGTGTCCAGATAGTTCGGAAATTCTGCAACCCAAATCACAAGACTCAGGCTCCAGTTGACTTAAAAACCCTTGTAGCTGAAATGATGGATCTTTCTTTTTTTTACTTGAGAGAGACCTTGTGTGACTTGTGGTTTGTTTTACAGAAGGAAAGGAGTGGCAGAGTCAGGCAGAAATAGCTTGGGTAGATGAATCTACAGGGCCAGCTTTGTGTTGATGTGTTTTTGGTGACATGAAAAATCTGGTTCTGTAAGATGCTGGAGGGAAATCTTGTAGATTCCTAAATATTGATAAGTTTCTGTGAAATTCCTCAGCTACGTGGGGAGTAGCCACACACCTTCGACAGCCAGGCTAAGTTGAAGCAGAGTTACAACCAGGAATTTGTAGCACATCTTGGATATGTACTGTAAAATAACTAAAATATCAAGGAATTTACTAGGTCTGTGATTCTTAATACACAGAGATTTATGGGTTTAGAAACCTGAAGCTTCATCTAGAAGGAGAATGAGAACTTATGGCTTGGGGACTGCAACACTGTTCACTAAGTAGAGGAAAGAGGGAAATAGCTGAGTGGGTGGGATTTTCTGTGAGATGTGGGTGACTAAAAGACAGTGAAAGTCTGGCTGCTTCTGCAGTGCAGTCACAGAGCTCTGCACGGACTTACTGGTTGGTATTCATATGCATTAGAAAGCTTAGTGGAAGTGTGCGAAGGCAGCCAGATCTGTATGATTATTGGATGGAGGGAAATAAGAGACTTATGAAGAGGAGGGCAGATGAGGGGGGCCTAAGGAGGAAGTGACAGCTGAGGTGATGGTGTGGCAGGCAGGAGGAGCACATCACTTACATCCCCAGAAGAGGGGACTGTCTTAACAGACACCTGCTGTACTGAGCCTTTTCTTTTCATTCTCACTCCTTTATGTAATCTGTGTTCTGAATGAGTAGATACTGACTGTGTAGGCTCTGTGGTGTTTCTTCTGGCACACGTCCTGGTTTTTGTGGGCTGCGTCAATCCTTGCTGTTAAATTTTAATTTCTTTTTATCTCAATCCTGCCAGTAAACTGTAATTTAGTGAATAGCGCTGCTGAAACTGAAATCCCTTATGAGGATATTGATTTCCTGAACACCTAAAACAACAACAGCAGCAAAAAAAAAAAAAATCCAGTTTGCTTTGTGGTCCAAGACCTTTCAAAGACTTTTTATTTTCTAGCCTTGAACATAAATAGCCCTTTAAATCTGGGCAAAATCAGTCTGAGAACAGTATATGGCATCTTGTTGGGTGTAAAGGCTTGGAGTGCTACCTGACCATAAACTGGTTTGTCTTGGAAAGGAGCTTAAAGAACATTTAATTCCAGCTCCCTTGGGCAGGGACGCCTTTCACTAGATCAGGTTGCTCAAAGCACCATCCAACCTTGCCATGAACACTTCCAAGGACAGGACAGCAACAACTTCTCTGGAAAACCTGATCCAGTGCCTCACCACTCACAGTGAAGAATTTCTTTGTTATTTCTTCCAAATCTAAACCTACCCTCTTTCAGTCTAAAGCCATTCTGCCTTGTCCTATCACTACATCCCCATGGAAAGTTCATTTTCATCTTTCTGGTAGGCCACCTTTAGGTACTGTAAGGTGCTATAAGCTCTCTTCAGCCTTCTCTTCTGCAGGCTAAACAACCCCAACTCTCTCAGCCTGTCTTCACAGGAGAGGTGATCCAGCCCTCTGATCATCTTCATGGCCTTCCTCTGGACCTTCTACAACACTTCTTTTGATGCAGCCCTGGATATGGTTGGCTTTCCAGGCTGCAAGCACATAGTGTCAGGTCATGGAATCATAGAGTATCCTGAGTTGAAAGGGACCAATGAGAATCACTGAAGTCCAACTCCTTGCCCTGCACAGGACAGCTCCAAGAGTCACATCATGTGCCTGAGAGTGTTGTCCAAACATTTCTTGAAGTCTGTCAGAGTTGGTATGGTGACCACTTCCCTGGGGAGCCTGTTCCAGTACTAAAACACCCTCTGGGCTACGAACTTTTTCCTAATATCCAACCCAAACCTCTTCTGTCACAGCTTCATTCCATTCCTTTCAGTCTTTTCTCTGGTCACCAGAGAGAAAAAATCAGTGCCTGCACCTTCATTTCCCCTTGTGAGGAAGTTGTAGGCTGTAATGAGGTCTCCCCTCAGTCTCCTCCAGGCTGAACAGACCAAGTGACCTCAGCCATTCCTCATATGGCTTCCCCTCCAGACTCTTCACCTGGGTGGCATCTTCATGCCTTCCTTTGTATGTTTTCTAATAACTTTATATCCTTCCTATATTGTGGCACCCAAACCTACACACAGTAGTCAAGGTGAGGCCACACCAGTGCAGAGCAGAGTGGGACAATCCTCTCCCTTGACTGGCTGGTGATGCTTTGCTTGATGCCCCCAAGGACACGGTTGGTCTTTCTGGCTGCCAGGGCACTGCTGACTCATATTCAACTTGGCATTGATCGGGATCTTCAGGTCCGTTTACGTGACCCTGCTCTCCAGGATCTCATTCCCCAGTCTGTACGAACATCCAGGGCTGCCCCATCCCAGATTCAGAATCTGGCACTTGTCTCTCTTAAAGCTCCTGCTGTTGGTGATTGCCCAGCCCTAGGTCATATTGAGCTTCTCATCAGACAAAACCAGCAAGTTCTTCTCCTCTGGTCTGCTTTCAATCCGTTCTCCACCCAGCCTGTATTTGTGTTTGGGATTACCCAGACCCATGTGCAGGACCTCCCACTTGCCCATGCTGAACTTCATGGGGTTCACACAGGTCTACCTCTCAAGCCTGTCAAGGTCCCTCTGGATGGCATCCCTTCCCTCAAGTTTGTTGACTGCACCACACAGCTTGATATCATCAGCAAACTTGCTGAGGGTACACTCAATCCCACTGTCCATGTCAGTGACAAAGATGTTAAACAGCCGTGGTCCCAATACCAACATCTGAGGATTGCCATCTGTCTTCACTGGGAAACTGAGCCATTGACCACAACTCTTTGAGTGCAATCAACCATCCAATTACTTATGCACCAAGTGGTCCACCCATCAAATCCATGTCTCTCCAGTTTAGAGACAAAGATGTTGGGCAGGACAGGTTGTGTGCAAGACAAGAGACAAGGATGTTGTGCAAGACCAGGTAGGTGGTGTCAGTTGCTCTTCCCTCATCCACCATTGCTGTAACCCTGCCATAGAAGGCTACCAGATTTTTCAGGCATGATTTGCTTTTAGTGAAGCTATGCTGGCTGTTACCAGTCACCTCCTTATTTTCCATATGCCTTAGCATAGTTTCAAGGATCCTTGATCTTGCCAAGCACTGAGGTGAGACTGACTAGCCTATAGTTCCCAGGGTCTTCCTTTTTTCTGTTTTTAAAAACGGGGGTTGTGTTTTCCCTTGTGCAGGGAACTTCACCAGTCTGCCATGACTTCTCAAATATGACAGATACAGTGGCTTAGCAACTTCTTCTGCCAGTAACCTCAGGATTTGCAACTACATCTCATCAGGTCCCATGAGCCTTGTGCACCTTCAGGTTTCTTAGATATTCTCAAACCTGATCTTGTACAGTGGGCGGTTCTTTATTTTCTCAGTCTGTGCCTTTGTCTTCTGCAACTTGGGTGGTATGGCTGGAGCACATGCTGGGGAAGACTAAGGCAAAAAATCGTTGAGTACCTCAGTCTTCTCATTGTCCTGGGTAACCAAGTCTCCTGTTTTCTTTCTGGAGAAGGCATGTGTTCTCCCTAGTCTTCCTTTATCACCAGTGTACCTATAGAAGGTTTTCATGTTGCCCTTGACATCCCTCTCAAGGTTTAGTTCTGTCAGGGCTTTAGCTTTTCTAACCCAATCCCTGGTTGCTGAGACAATCTCTCTGTATTCCTCCTAAGCTACCAGTCCTTGTTTCCAGCCTTAATGCTCCTTATGAATAGCATGCAGGTTCTTAGCTGCTCCATGAAACCCATGAGCATGATGAAAGCTATGGAGAATAAGGATATATTTTGTTCCATCTTGAACCTGCTAGTTTCAGGGGGTCATATAATGAAATGAGATTATGACAGATGGAGGTTGAGGGTATGGCAAAGCCTTGCACCTCATTAACAGCAATACCTTCAGAGCGCCTCTCATGGATTTGATGTCTAGTTATGCTCTTGTGTCCTACCCCTCTCAGGTGTTTCGGCTTGCTAGATTTATCCACAACAGTAGAGAGATCTAACTTTTTTCTCTCCTTTTTTTACTTTTCCAGGGAAGCTAGCAAATCGCAGGCTAAAGGGAACAGCACTGCAGGACAACTCTTTTCCACAAAGAGGAAGAAACTACTGTGCTCAGGTCCTTACCTTTCAGCAGTGATTCTGTGATGCAGGTTCCAAGAGTTCCTCTTTCTGTGACAGTGTTCTCTATGGCCTCTTTTTGCTGATGTTTGTCCCAGTTTTGGGCACAAAGAGGAAGGATGCTGAAGAATGGGTACCCTCCTTACGGCTTTTAGAACATGGGCACTCCTGTAAAGGTACGTGATTGCTCTTTGGTTGGAGGGATGGACTGTCTGCTGAGGCCAGCAGAGGGGATTTGCAGGGCTAGAAAGTCATGGCTATTGTTGAAGAGAAATACCTCATTTAAGCTTTCTGCATGCTGATGTCCGTTGTTGCTGTTGAGATGACTGATGATTAACTCCCCTTTTGTATTTGTTTAGAAGAAAAAAAAGCTTGAATACACAATGTAGCTTCTCACTAACTGAATGGTGACATGGCGAGCTATATTGTATGCATTACTGTATGCCAAATCCTTTGTCTAATTGCCACACATGTTCCTTGTTGCTGCTCTTTTTCCATCTGTCAGCTACGTCTTATCAACCAAACAGCATGTTGTTGTTCTGGGTGTGGTCTTTTTACTACATGTTTGTTTAGCAGTCCCCTCAGTGAGAACTTGATTCTAGATTAGCATCTCTAAAAATTGCTGTAATCTTAATGGTGTACAAACCAGAGTTTTAGCTTTTGTGTTGATCAGTGAGAGTTTCAGCTGAGAGGATCCACTTAGCAGAAGCAAGTAGGAAAATACAGATGATCTGTTTTCCAGTTGCATTAGTACGTTTTGCAGTGGACTTTCACAGCAAAAAATGGATTCAGCTCTGCCCTAGAAGGATTTTGTTTGTTCTGAATAAATTAGGATGGTCTTGTCCACAACTCTTTTATTCCGTAGCTTTTTATTCTAAGGTTGCTGGTTGAGGGTCATCTTCTATCTGTTCTGGTGGTGGCACTGGGATGTGCTTTTATATCAGACTAGAAGTTAACTTTGTGACTTGGAAGTAGGTGTGAGAGTTTGGATGAGTAGCTTTTGGTCACTGCTGTTGAAGTTGGTGATCCTGCAAAACGTAGCTCCTTCCTGCAGTACTCAGAGCCTGCTCTCGCTGTTTTTAGAGGATTATATGTTGTTCTTCTTATAGATCCCTGAATCTGATTTGGAATCTGTGACAGAGGGAGAACTGTTACTGTAGCATGCTGTGCTGTTTGCATATTTCACAGTCTTATGGAATAATGCTTTTAGAGATGTTCTTGGAGAGGAAGACAGATGATCAACAGGCATTTTTTCTGGGGAATCATAGATTAAATTTAGGCCAGTGTATGTGAGGAAGAGTCACTGGACTGGACTTGGCCTATTTTGTGTTCTAGATGCAGCTGTGATCCTCGGCTGTGTGTCTCACCGAAGGGACCTGATGTTTTACATTATTGGTAAGTGAAGGAAAGGCTGCCACTGTATTTGTTGACCTCTCAATAGGCTTTAGGTGGGTTTCTTCATAGCCTTTGATTTAATGTTAGTTCAGAGTCTACCTAACAAACATGAAGTTACTGTCATCCCACACTGTGCTTTCCACATGGCAGACTTGCCTCTCCACCATTCTTGTTCCTAAAGTCCTTTCATTGACCTAATTCCTGAGCCATTCCCTTACTTTTTCTTTCAAGAACTGGTGGAGGGTTGTTGCCTCTGTGATGCCTCTTAATCCAGCCTTAATGTGTTGTGCAGGGCTTGTATGGTTTTATGACTGTTTCCCTTAAAGGAATCTCTGTAGTTCTAATTTGCAACTTCAAGGAAATTCCATGGGATGGCTGCTACCTTATCTGAGGCTCTGTACCACCTTTATCTATTTCCTTTATTTGCAGAGTTTTAAGCGACTTGATATTCTCTAACCTTACGTGTAGCGTAACACAAACAATAAATATTCATGCAATAGCTTCTGCCTTAAACACCTAATTTGCAGTTGAGTAGAATGTCATTAACAAAAGCATCTTGGACTGATGCAGAGGGGATTTTAGTGCCTGACTCAGCCATGCTGCTGCTACCACCTTTGTTCTCTCCTTGCTGCAGGTGGGATCACGGTATTTGTTGTAGCTTTCTTCTTCACCATTAAGTTCCTCTTTGAGCTTGCCGCACGTATAGTCAGCTTCCTTCAGCATGAGGACCGGGAACGCCGAGGGGAGCGAACTATTTATGACTACGTGCGAGGCAACTACTTGGATCCCCGGTCCTGCAAAATCTCCTGGGATTGGAAGGACCCCTATGAGGTGGGCCATAGCATGGCCTTCCGAGTGCATGTAAGGCAATATTTTTGTTTCCATTTCCATGCAGCTTTGTGGGCAGGAACAAAGGTCTGAGTTAGGGATGGGCTCTTCAAATGTTTCTTTGGGGGGGTTAAGCCAGATGTAAGTTAGGAGTAGGAAAGCTATCTGTTCATGCCTTTTGCCCCGTTAGTGTGTTGCAGAACTCTGTAAGTGCATATTTCAGGCTTGCACTTATTAAAGTCATATCTCCCTCTCTTTAGAATCCTCTAAAGAGCCAGAGGAGATCAGGCTTGTCCTGACTACCGCTTCCTTTACTGGGAAGTGAGTGGGCTGAGCCTTGCCTTCAACAGACTTGGTGCTATCTTTTGGTTGTGCAGCTGAAGTTGAGAGCGTGGGAATGGGCATTTTACCAACCCAAGAGCAGCAAGGCTTCATGGCCACTCCCCATTCCTCTGAAATGGGTTGTTTTTCTGTCTGACCTGGAAAAGCCTGCCAAGAACTCTTGCTTCCCTACAATCCCTAAAGGCCAAGTCTAGGGTAATGGGACAAGTACACAAATAAAATGGGTGAGGAGCCTAAACACAGAGTTTGGAGCTGTGTAGAGAAAGTTTGAACAGGTTTGGCTGGGTTTTTGTGCCCATATTTCTGTCCCATCTTCCCCATCCAGGAGGGTATCAAAATAAGAAAGGTTCAGCTAGGTTGCCATACCCATCCCTCTTGGGAAGGTGATGAAAATCTTTCTGCTTGATGGTGAGTGAGGAATTCTGACTCCAGGGCAGGCAGTGAAAAATTGCTGAGGGGAAAGGGACTTGTTCTGTACCTGCTCTTTGAATTTATTCCCTTCACCTTACTGACACTGACTCATGGCGACTCCAGCAATGTGCCCTTCCACTTCATGCTTGTTTCTGATTTGCTTAGCCCTTTATTCGTCAACAGTAGCTATTGCATATGCTAATTTCTGTCACTGACAGTCAAGATCCAATGTACTTCAGGCCCCACACCCTCCCTTACTTACAAACAGGGAACAATAGTACTTTTTTGCTGTGTGCAGGCTGATTGCAGGTGGCAGGGGGGCTCTGGCCTACAAGCTGCTGGCTCTTGAAGAGCCATGCATAGGGTTTCAAAGGTGTAATTCTTCCCTTGTAAGGAGGTATTGGTCGAGGTATGTTACCTTCTGAAATTGTCCAGCAGATCACTTCTGTGATTGAACAGCCTGTGATCTTATCTAACATGTTGTTTTCATGCTGATGCTTCTTAGCAGTAAAGACTGGGTCAGCTCCTTAGGTCAGCATCTCCTTTACACTATTTTCTATAACAAATTGGTGAGAGCTTTTCCAGAGCTTAGCTGTACAAATGAACAAGATCTGCTGGCTTTACTTTTTTTCTTTTGATAGTGGGTTCTCTTGATTTCTGCTCTGATATTGCACTAGCAGTGTAGACAGGAAATGTTCTTTTCAGGGCACACAGTTGAACCCCAGCACAAGAGAGAGTGCCCTGTTCATTTTGGAGAACACAGTATGCCAAAGTTATCTATTAATTATTTTTCCTTTGCTGAGCCGGGGTTCTTGCCCTTCCCTAAGGCAACTTGCTTTCTCTTCCTCTGCACGCTGCATATTTTTGCTGACCTGGACTTCTCTGTTTCCCATGCAGTTATTCTATAAAAATGGGCAACCCTTCCCTGCTCACCGGCCTGTGGGGCTGCGTGTTCACATCTGCCATGTGGAGTTAGCAATTGATATTCCTGTAACCCAGGAAGTTCTTCAGGAGCCTAATTCCAATGTGGTGAAAGTGGCCTTCACTGTGCGCAGAGCTGGGAGATACGAGATTACTGTAAAACTTGGTGGCTTGAATGTGGCCTACAGCCCCTACTACAAGGTGTTCCAGCCAGGTAAGGTCTAAGTGCTCCTCTAATGATTCAAAGTAGATTTGGAGGTATTGGAGGCAGTTAGGTAAATGTGTTTCCAGCTAAAATAGGCAGGTGACAGGGAATAAGTTACCTTTCACCATTTACCTCCTGCCATGTGTAGATCCCAGCAGTAGCCCCATGAGTAAACCATACTTGTGACTACCAGTACATGGCAAAACAGAAACTGCCTTACAGAATAAGTCATTAATGCTGCTTACAATCCCTAACCACTTGTATCATGTTCTCCATTTTGTAGAAGCTTCTTCATAATCCATCTAGCAGTCAGGGAACGCCTTTTGTGAAAATACTGAGTTATTTTTATCTGAATTGGAAATGCTGTCATGACTTAACTCTGTCTGCTTTGAATACCCCAATCTATTCCTTTAAGCTCCTGGAACAGTTGATACCTTTGATTATACACTTCTTTAAAAGCATTTCCTTTTTATCTGTTTTAAATTTGTTTCTTACTACTTTTGGTTTTTTGACCTCAGTTGGCATCTTTTATGTTTCATGTACATGTTCATTGAAAAGACCTCTATTCCACTGCACTGTGAATAGATACACAGCTTGCTAACATATCCTTGCTAAGGAAGCTCTGGTTTAATTCAAATACGCTCCAGGCTAAAGTTTGTTTGGTAAGCTGCATTTGCAGGTTTTCTTAGGTGTCAGCTAAATTGTATTTTGTATGTACAGTGGGAGCAAGTGCCTGAACTGAAGGTTAGAATGGTGAAAAAAGCATTCTTTAGAGGACTAGTATCTGGGTTTGTTTTATTAGAATTAAGTTTCTGATCCCAGACAAACATTATGCACTACACCATGTATTTCAGTGCTCAGATGCTCTGTTTCGAATACCGGAGCATCGAATATGTTTAGATTTGATCCATTTTCAAGGGTATTGTGCCCGTAGTTGCTTTTCTTTTGCTTTTTGTAGCTTCGCCTTGGAATTTGTTTTACTCTAAATTGTTGTTGTCTGCTTCAGGAATGGTGGTTCCCTCCAAAACCAAAATTGTCTGCCATTTCTCCACTCTGGTGCTGACCTGTGGGCAGCAGCACACTCTGCAGATAGCTCCCAGAGATGAGTATGACAATCCCACCAGCAACTCTGTGTCACTAATAGATGAGCACAATTACAGCCTCTCCATCCATGAGGTGAGTGCAACTTCATCCCTGGCTGCTTGACTCCAGGTGAGCTGGAGAGCTCAATTTATTTGTTTTCTGTTTAGCTGGGTCCTCAAGAAGAAGAGAGCTCTGATGTGGTGTTTGAGAAGTCTGTGGTGTCCAATCGGCAGACTTGCGAGGTGCTCTTCCGACTCACCTTGCACTGTAGGGGGTGTTTCCATGCCTGCATCTCCTACCAGAACCAGCCCATAAGCAATGGTGATTTTGACATCATTGTTCTAAGCGGTGAGTCAAGACTCACTCATACTCCATGCTCATTCTGTCCTCTTACAACATGCTTTGCACACTCACGTAGCAGAGCTAGTAGTGGCTTCCCTGCAGGCTAACCATGCTTAATTGCTAAAGGAAGCATATTCATTTAAAAATGCTAAGGTAAATGAATTTGCTGCTTAACAGGGAGATCTCTGAGAGTTGATACTCTCTGAGCCATCAGCAGATAAAAGCAAGTGTTTTTCTCCTATTTCAGGAGATTTACCTTGGAAATTAGGCAATTTTTATTGCTTGCTAGTAGTTGGCATATGAGCCAGTCATGTATTGTATGTTAAGTTATATGGATGAAGAACACTGCATATAACCTATGTGGGATTTTGTTTTATGATGTTATAATTCCTGGTTTCTTAGGAGTGAGCCAGATTTCACTGTGGCTGTCAAGTGGCTATGCCTTCAGGGTGGTGCTCTGAGAGGTTCTGTACGTCTTTTTCCTTTAACCAGTCACTGTCTGAAACCATGACAGACAAACTGCCATTGTGATATCTTCTCATCCCACTCCTGGGTTCTCTTTATTAAAGTTTCACTTGACCAGGTTTTCCTTTGGATATATAGCCTTTTCTTTAAAGTCATAGTCACTGATTTGGTGCTAGCCGGTATATTCTTTTTCATTCTGTTCTGCATTAGTATTTACATGATTCTTTCATATCTATTTCCCTCAGAGAATGAAAAGAACATTGTAGAGCGCAATGTGTCCACCTCAGGTGTCAGTATTTATTTTGAAGCCTACCTTTATGATGCTCCTAGTTATACCAACACTCAGTGGCAACTTCCACCAATGCACTTGAGCTCCTCCCAGCGCCGTCCTTCTACTGCAATAGAGGATGAAGATGAAGATTCTCCTTCTGACAGCCAGACACCTGAGAAAGTGAAGAAGCCTAAAAAAGTGTACTGCTATGTGTCACCTAAGGTAGATATCGTGAAGTTACTGCTCTTGAGTGCATATTTAAAGTATGCTGCAACTGAAGACTTCCTTGTGCTCTATATCTTAACTCCAGATTTAGGTGCCTCAGATTTGTTTAAAAAAGGCTTGTCTAAGGCAGACATGGAGCACATGACTGAGAATAATGTGAAAATGCGTTTTGAAATTTTAAGACCTTGTCTTTCTAGGTCTGATCCAAAGCCTACTGGGAATTTTCTCATCGATCGTTCAATAGATAGTCTATTTGCCTTTCCTTTGTTCTGGTCAGGTCAGACCTCCAATTCCTATTCTCAGTTTTTGATACCTGTAAACTCAAACTTAGCAGAATCTCAGCTTCTCAGATTTTATGTCTTTTTCCTGTTTCTGGAATGTTTCACTGAAAAGAAAAGGAAAAAAAATGGTTTGAGGACAAAAGGTAAATTTATAAGTACAAGAAACAGTATTCAAGCAAGTAAAGAGAAACTAAGGGTTCTCTTACAGTAACACTATGTTAACAGTAACTATTAGCCTTATTATTGCCTAAGAGCATTTGGAAACTAGAAGGAAAATTCCTCTAAATCTACTAATGAATTCACATTCACTTTGTTAATCTACCAGTTCAAATGCATTCTGAAAAATGCAGTGATAAATATAAAAGTGAAAAACTAATACAGAAATTGCTTTCCTGCCAAAGGGAGAAAGAGGGCTGTGAAACATTTATAGGGTGCAGTGTGTTGCTAGAGATTTCCGAATTTCTGATGCATGTGGCTGTAAGAACTGTCTTTGGGAATGAATGCTGTGTCCTCATGAGCTCAGCATCCTTTCATCCTTGTTGTATCATTTTGGACTTTCATACTCTTTTCTATTGCATTGCTTGGTAAAGCAGATCACCAGAAGTGGGTACTGTTGCAAGCTCCTTTAAGGTGCCAAAGTTGTTAATGTGATTCTGATGCTTTTGCAATGTCTCCCTGGATATCTCTCTCTCTATAAATAGAAACAGTGGAAACTGTTACTATGCTGTTATTTCTTTTAAGAGGTTGTTGTTCACATTTGGTTTGTTTCTGGAGAAATGCTGCTTGTCTGTTTTTCCAGTCATTGCAACTAGAACAGGCTTGTGCAGGAAATGGTTTCATTTTGTATAAAGATGCTAAAATTTCATCTTAACTTGCTGTCCAGAAGGCAGCAGTTCCACAGTTAGTTATTTGTTCTGTCAGATACATTGTGCAAAGAAACTTCTGCAAATCTTGTCGATTTTAAATCTTGTACTTTTTAAAAGATGTTTGAAATTATGTGAAAATTAGGGATTAATATTAGTAGTCTATTGGCGTGACTTTTACCAAAACCTTTTTGTCAGTGCATTACAGTCATGTCCTGAATTCGGCTTCTCAAGCATACTTAAGATTACTATCCAATTAGACTGGTGATGTTCTACTGAACACAATGGCTTACTGCTGTAAAATCTGTGTCATGCTGGCATCCCACATGCGTCATAAATGCATGCACTGAAGTCTTACTGAGAAGTTGCTTACAGTTCTGTGGAGCTTTAAAGACTCTTATGTATTTTGCCAAATGTTGCAGACCCCTGTCCCTGGGGTTGAAGGGATGTCTAGCCTTATGGATCTGTCCTGAGCCTTATATGTTTCAGGGACAACCCTTAACAGATGTGTGACATTTAACATTTTCTTTTCCTTGTGGTTACTCAGCAATTCTCAGTGAAAGAATTTTACCTGAAGATCATTCCATGGCGCCTTTTCACCTTTAGAGTGTGTCCTGGCACAAAGGTGAGCCTCTTTCCATGTACCTGTCACTGCACCTCCATGTTGTTAGCTTGTTGTCCTTATGAATTACAGTCTTTTTTTTCCTTTTAGAGCGAAGGGCTTCCACCCACAGAACAATATTTTGTGGCATAAAATTCAACTCTGTAATTCCCTCCCAGTGCCCAAGTTTTGCTAATATTTGTGAATAGAAGGCAGTGTTATTGCTCCTTCCTGCCTTTTGTCCCAATGCTAGGCAAAATCTTGATTCCTTTGCATTTTTCATTTTATTTTCCTCATAACCTTGCTAAAATGCTGTGATAGTGTCCACTGAAGCCCTTATGCTAGCGTGTGAAGTTTGAAGCAGCCTCCTAACTGGAGTCTTCATGCTTGAAGTAGTGTTCCTGTTAACTGCATACTCATGGGTGAGCAGAAAAAGTCTTAGAGCACAGCTGGTTTTGCTCTGTCTACTGAGCATACTGTGCCTTCTGCATGATGGGTTTACCCTTTCTTGCATCTTTTTGCTGCTAGTTTTCTTACCTTGGTCCTGATCCTGTGCACAAATTACTGACACTGGTGGTGGATGATGGGATCCAACCCCCTGTGGAGCTCAGCTGCAAGGAGAGGAACATCTTGGCAGCCACTTTCATTCGCTCTCTGCATAAAAACATAGGTAAAGGGGCAGTGAGGTGGGTACAGTAGTCAGGAAGTTAGCACTTGAGTCTGTTTGTTTCCCTGGGGAATAAAGATTGCCAGCACTGAATAACTTCCGATGATTCCTGGAGTCTCATGATCTATTCCTGTTGATGCTTCCAGTGAATGTACTTTGGCAGCTGTCCCTTTTCAGCTTAGCTTCTCTTGTCAGGCTCTTTGAAAGTGCACCTGTGAGTATGAATATCAGCAAGACTAACTGCAAACTGCCTTGAGAGTTCTGTCTCCAAACCTTGCTGTAATGAATGTACCTTTGGGCTGTTAAGCTGACCTGTGCAGTTATCTTAGGAATGCTGTGTAGATGTTTGAGGTGCTGACAGCTCAGGCCTGACTCAAATTGTCACTATTCTCAGGAGGCTCTGAAACCTTCCAAGACAAAGTGAACTTCTTTCAGCGAGAGCTACGTCAGGTGCACATGAAAAGACCTCATTCGAAGGTTACGCTGAAGGTCAGCCGTCACTGTCTGCTGGAGTCGGTGAGTCACTTTACTTAAGCTCAGTGCTTCCTCCATCCTTTTTCTTCTGCTCAGTGCCTAAGGAAATTCAAACTGGAATGTGCTAGGGCCACCATACTAAAAATGATTAGTCCTTCTGTTTCAAGGCAGATACCAGCAGACAGCTTTCCAGAGATGAAAAAAAGAAAAAAAAAATCCCAAGTAGCTCCTCTGTGTTCTGGTTTGTTATCAGGTGGAATGCTGTATTCTTTCTCTACAGATTGATCGATTTCTTAGCTAGTTGGGCAACTTCAACTCTGATAAATTTTTAAGGAACTTGCCACAGAGTAAATCAAGCCTTGAGAGATGTCTAGGGTAAATTATAGTCACAAGCTCTGCCAGGGGACAGATTGGACATCAGGAGGAATTTCTTTGTAAAAAGAGTTTTTAAACATTGGAATGTACTGCTCAGGGAGGTTATCAAGCTGCCATCCTTGGAAGTGTTCAACTGGACATGGCACTTAGTGCCATGGTCTAATTGATAAGGTGGTTATCAGTCAAAGGTTGGACTCAATGATCTTAGAGGTCTTTTCGAACATGAATGATCTGTGATTCTATAAATGCAAGCACAGCCTGTAAAAGCAGGAAATCTGCTGATTCTACTACTCTGTCCCCACTTTACATTGGAGGTTAAGGCCTGAGAGAGACTGTCTACCTGGACCAGATTTGGGAGCACAACACAAAGTCCTGAGTTGTTATCTACTGTTTTTCTGGCACAGAGCCATTCAGTGAGATAAGCTGTCAAGTCAGATGTTACTGAGCTATGTGCATAAAACTCTTGCATCAACAGGCTACTAGTAGTGGTTCAGAGTGACAATAAAATATTCTGTAGAGTCCTTGAGTTAAGTCTTCACCGATTCTGACCTGAGCTGTTGTGTTTCCAAAATGGAACTTAGTCATTCATATAATATGGTTCTTAAATTACATTCTCAATACTGTGTATGCAGGGGAGGCAGTTATCCTGACTTACTGTTTCCACATGTGTCTCATAACAGTAATGTTATAAAGATGGAAAAGAACATTTCTGGGGCAAGCAGGAGTGGCTGGGATTTCCCTTGATTTACACTCAGTAAATTCTGTGTTTTGGAATATTTGTGCATGTCCCAGCTTGCAGTGTTTATGAGATTATGTTTCAGTTAATAGCTTGCTACAAAATGACTTCATTTCTAAACAGTATTTTCATGACTGTTTTTTCCTACTATTTTGGAAATTCCTGCATTGTCTTGAGCATTGGTGTTAGAGCCTAGTAAGAGAAAATAAATCCAGTGCCATAGTAATAATAATAATAATAAGCTTTAGTGACCAAGGTTGATAGGCACAATGAATGTGACCAATGTGTTTAGCCCAGAGGTGTAAGTAGGATGATGCTCTACCTTATCTGAAGATAAGCTAAGCCAAAAGTACCTATATGACTGAGGACTGCTGTGTAGCTTTTTTAATTTTCTTTAATTGGAATCCAGAATTGGGGCATAGGAAGTTCTAGACACTTGAGATATTTTATTATTTTTTTGCATCGTGACTTGCTCTAAGAATGAACTCAGTGATTCTTTTCAAGCTATTTTCTGATGCTCTTTGAAACATTCCTATTTTAAATCTAACTCGTGGGTTGAGAGTGCTTTACAGAAATTGCTCCTTCCCACAGGCATTTTAATACTTTAAACAATACTGTACTGCAGCCTTGAGAGGGATACTTCTGTGCTAAGACCTCACACTGTTTTAAGGTGAACTGTATTTTATATGGATAATGCGTCTCAGAAAATGAGGAATTGGCTTCTGTGGGTTTGGACAAATAAGAATTAGACCTTAGGCATTCTAATTCTCACTTTTATCCTTTAGAGTACTAGACTCTGTATTGGTTTTTTGTGTTGCTTAAATTGCTCAGTCATATTTGCAAGACTGCATATTGGTTGTGGGGTGCCAAGCAGTAATGGCTGCTGCTATTTTCTTTTTCTTTTTTTCAGTCTTTTAAAGCAACACGAAATTTTTCTGTTTCTGATTGGAGCAAAAACTTTGAAGTGATTTTTCAGGATGAAGAAGGTGAGTTATCCTAGGAATATATATGAGGAGGAAGCAATAGAAATGATGGTGGAGTAGTCTTAATCTGAAATGCTGGTTTCTTTTAGTGTGTCCATCCTTTGTGGATTTCCAGCTCTTTCACTTTCTCACAGATGTTAGTGAATTATTCTGCTGGTGCTATTCTATAGCTACTTACACAGGGACCTGAGGCCTTATGTAAACTCCACCCCTCTCCCCCTTAAAAGGATACAAACAAACAAAAAACCCAACTAGGACTAGGTTTGCAGCAGAACCTAGAGTTCTGCAGTCTCTGTTTACTGCCTTTTTGCTATGTAGCTGTTCACTATAATGAACTCTCGTGTCAGGTAATACTGAGCAGCATGCGAGAAACTCTTGAATTGATGACCCATGGATGACCAAGCTTGTTTTATCTTGTAGCTCTGGATTGGGGAGGTCCACGCAGAGAGTGGTTTGAGCTCATTTGTAAGGCACTATTTGATACCACCAATCAACTGTTTACCCGCTTTAGTGATAACAACCAGGCCTTGGTGAGTCTGCAGTTCCTATGCCAAATGCACAGAAACGTGAGCATTGACATGCTGATGGTTAAACAATGCTGCTATTAAATGGTGTGGAACCTTACCCATTCTTTAGCTTGCCTGCACAGTCACTTCCAGTGCCTTTCTCAAAGCTTTGCTTAACGATCTTAAGCCATTGAAACGTCAACGAACTGGCTGGATGAACAGTAGAGGGTGGACAGTCAGCAGGGAAGGCTGGATTTTTGGGCAAGGTGGCATCAGAGTGTCTAGAGGTTCTGTTGATTCTGAATGTTTCAGAATCCATTTCTGCTCTCTCTCTTCTGCTTCTTGCCTGTGCATGTGAAACATTTTGTATTCTTCCTAGGCAGGCTCAGGCATTTTATTTCTGTTGCTTGGCTTTGAGGACATTACACTAAAGCTCCTTGGACAGCCTGAGAGATGCCGTGACTTGAACTGGTCCCATATTTGCTATTTGTGCTAGTCGGATTGGATACCAATACTTGGATATTTAATTTTGTTTCCTCTTTGCAGGTGCATCCGAATCCAGGGCGTCCCACATATTTACGACTCAAAGTATATGAATTTGCAGGCCGCCTGGTAGGAAAGTGTCTTTATGAATCATCTCTGGGAGGTGCTTACAAACAACTGGTTCGAGCTCGCTTCACCCGATCCTTCCTGGCTCAGATCATAGGACTTCGTATGCATTACAAGGTAAAGCTTCCCAGACTGAATGCTGGTGTAGTAGCAGACCCAGAGTACTGGTTAGCAATGTATGGGGTTTTTTTTGTTCTTCCCTCCATGTCTCTGCTTTCTTATTCTTTCACACAGTATTTTGAAACGGATGACCCAGAATTCTATAAATCCAAAGTGTGTTTTATACTGAACAATGATGTGAGTGAGATGGATCTGGTCTTCGCTGAAGAGAAGTATAGCAAAACAGGACAGCTGGAGAAGGTGAGGAAGGCAGTTCCTGAAGGTGGTACAGTTTAACCCCTAATGCCTGCAGCAGTGGGGACCAAGAACTCTGCTATGTGCCCCGAAATTTGACCTTACTCAGGGCAATAGTTCCTTCCTTGTTTTTTTTCTGGTTGGACATTCAGGGTTGGGGAATGCTGCTGATCACACTCAGGCCAAGTGTTCTCATGTTTTCAGGTGGTAGAACTGGTGGCAGGAGGGGCTCAAGTACCAGTGACGAATGAAAACAAAATCTTGTATCTAAATCTGCTTGCGCAGTACCGGCTGGCCAATCAGGTTAGAGAGGAGGTGGATCACTTTCTGAAAGGTAACATGCTGCCTGCTCCCTGCTCCTCTCCGCCTTTATGTCCCAGGGGATAGCATATGCTGCTCTTCTCTTCTCTTCCAGGTCTTAATGAATTAGTTCCTGAGAACTTGCTGGCTATTTTTGATGAGAATGAGCTTGAGGTAATTGCTGCCTTCCTAAGCATCTCTGCCTTTACTTCCTCATTTTAAATGTTCATAACTTGCACAGTAGCTGTTGCCTTGTTTCCTGGGCTCCTGACTTTCTGACTGCAGTCTCTTACCTTTCAGTTGCTTATGTGCGGTACTGGAGATATCAGTGTCTGTGACTTCAAGGCACATGCTGTAGTGGTAGGAGGATCTTGGCACTTCCGTGAGAAGGTATGTTAAAGGGTTTCTTTCTCCCTCTTGTCGAAACCAGTTATCCCAACTACAGCAGAAGATAAACTGGGAACAGATGCCTTGGTTGGAATTTAGGATTTCAGAAGGACAAACTGAACGATTCAGGGGTCAGGTTGGATAGGACTGCAGACATAATGAAATAATGTGTCCCCCTAGAGTGATCCTTCAGCCTGGCTGACTAGGGGTGATGCTTAATCAGATACCAGCAAGTAAAAATCGTCAGCAGTGGTCTCTTGCAAAAAATCCAACAAAGCACTAATTAAGAACAGTTCAGCAGGGAATCAGGAGGAGTTGGTGGGAATTATTGCTACTAAAGATGTTCATGATGATATACTTACCTCGAAGAGATGCCTGAAAAACTTGTTTGCAGCCCACATGTAGTATTTGGAATTCAGTGCTGTGATGAAGACTACTGATATAGTAGCTTAAATTTGTACCCTCTGATGGGTTTCCATCCCTCCCTGCATTTCCCAATGGTAGGGGTATGGGAATAGTAGCAGCTTCATTTGGAAAAATAATGGAAGCTGCCAAAACACACAAGATGAAAAGAGAATGGGAATACAAGTTCCTGTCTGTAAACACTGAGATATTCCACCTTCCTGCAGAAGTACCAGAGGATGTGAAAAAACTAGCATAGTGCAAGAAGCAAATGAGTTTTCTGCATTGTAAACCTAGCTCATCACCTATGCGGGTATTTCTAAAAATCTCTGTGGGGAGAGCAGAAGCAGAAGAAGCCTTTCTGTTTTAAGGGAAAGGATTGGTGGGACATAGGAGCATGAGACATCTCTTAACTGATTAGAAACTATGTAATACTTGCCTCTATGTGTCACCCTGGTAAAACAAAACGGTTCTGACTATCAGTAGAGCGCTCTCTTACAAGGGCAATTGACTGATCTTCTTGCTAGTTGCTAATGTGCTTACTTGATTTCCTTGGCTGACCTGTCTTTATGTTCCCTGTTTCTTAACAGGTCATGAGGTGGTTTTGGACTGTGGTCTCCAGTTTCACGCAGGAAGAGCTGGCCAGGCTTTTGCAGTTCACAACTGGTTCCTCCCAGCTGCCCCCAGGAGGGTTTGCTGCACTCTGTCCATCTTTCCAGATCATTGCAGCTCCAACTCACAGTACTTTGCCGACAGCCCACACTTGGCAAGTATCCTGGGGTGGTAGGCCTTTCTGCATTGTGCTTTTGGGAGTAACACCAGCCAGTTGTGGTGGGCAAGCAGTGTATGTTATGTAATGTATGTCAGCCCATCTGAAAGCAGCTGATGAGGATGGTTCCCTCTCAAATCTAGTCTGAATGGAATTTTTCTTTTGTTTTACAGTTTTAACCAGCTGTGCCTCCCTACTTATGACTCCTATGAAGAAGTGCACAAGATGCTGCAGCTAGCTATCAGCGAGGGTTGTGAGGGTTTTGGCATGCTGTGATTTCCCCTTTCCAGGAGACCACTTAGCCTCTTGGCTCTTCGTGGCAAGACCCAGGTTCAATCCTCTGCTTGTTCTCCTTCCCTTCATATGGGCAATGGAGGCAGAGCAAAGACTCCATATAAAGGAATTTGTCATTCAGAAGATGTCATGTGGCCTTTCTGTATCCCAAATATGTCATCAAGAGCTCATCTTTTCCCTTTTCCTCATTCTTCATTTGGTTCAATGTGAAAAAGCAAAAGTACTGTGGTGCATTCATCAAGGAGATACTGCACTTGATTTCCATGTACCCTGTACACCCATCCTTCTGTGAGAAGATGAAGTTCATAAGCAGAAGTGACAGGGAGGTGCAGGCGATCTGCTGAGCTGCCTTTATTGTAGCTCTCTAGGAGGAAGAGGGAAGAGCAGCATGGAGCTCTGCTGGAAATCTGGCTCACGGGAAGCCTTGGTAACTTCCCATGTCTTGGCTCGACTCCCCCAGTGATGCTCCCTGATAGCTCATCTTACTATGACTGGTGAGGAGTGTACAGTTGTCCATCCTTTCAGCACCTGACCCAGAAGGGTTTCTGGTTCTCCTTCTCCATCTTGCTCTGGATGCTGCTGTCGCCTGTGCCACAGAGAAAAATGGGCAGTGTGCACTGGAGGGAGTAACACAAAGGGGAGAACAATCTCATCGGAGCACAAGTGCTGGCCCTGACAGTGATCCTGTACTACCTCCACCAGGGTCCAGCAGCAGAAGCATCCTTCTCCAGCAGTAGCTGGTAATGAGCCTCTGCAAGTGAACTGGAAGAGGAGTTTCTCCTCCATTGAATGTTTCTGACAGTTGATGTTGCACAGGAAGCTGTTCCATGCCCTTGCCTTCTTTTCCCTTCCTCAGGAGAGAGAGTATGGGCATGAGTGTGATCCCTCAATGCTGAGCACCAATGCCTATCCCACATTGACCTTCAGGGTATGTATGTTATGTAGGAACAGTGACAGATCAATAAGCAGCTCCAGTGTGCACTGGGCTTGCATTTGTTGTTGGGGTGATGGTACTGGGCAGAACATGGTACCTTTGCCCTGGAATCCCACAGTGTCTTGGCTTCTACCTCTATCATGCAGCAGCCTGAGGCTTCTCTTTTTTACTGCATTTCAGACAGAGTGTCCAGAGAGTTGCTGGTTTCTGGAGAGCAGCTAGAATTCTGTCTTTCCATTCTTCCTACTTTCTTTCTTCATCTTTTCTTTCCTCCTTTTCCATTCAGTGCTGTTGGCTTTCCAGCACAAAATGCTAACTAGAACTTGACTCAAGTGACCACTCAACAGCATGCACTCAACCACT